>JAPWIX010000018.1:1410000-2068750 GCA_028751805.1 Podosphaera xanthii
TCCCAGAGATTGCAGCCCCTTTAATTAATCTAACAAAGAGAAAAACGACATGGAGCTGGGGTAGAGAGGAAAATTAAGCTTTTGAAAAACTTAAAGGGATTTTTGTATCAACGCCTGTACTAGCTCAATGGAATCCAGAGCGGGATACAGTGATGGAAGCAGATTGTTCGGGTTACGCTCTCGGCGGTTGTTTATCACAGTTGGATGATCAAAATAGACTACGGCCAATTGCGTACTTCTCAAGAAAGTTATCTGGTGCAGAAGTGAACTATCCAATTCATGATAAAGAAATGCTTGCGATCATAGCATGTCTTAAAGAATGGCAAGCGGAATTAAAATCTGTTGCAAAGCCTTTCACTATCCTTACAGATCATAGAAATTTATCCTATTTTACATCAAAAAGGCTGTTGAATGAACGCCAAGTTAGATATAATGACGTTTTACAGCAATTCAAATTTAAACTCAAATGGCGATCAGGAGATTCCGGTGAGCGCTCTGATGCATTGTCTAGACGCGAGCAGGATAGACCAATAGGGCTCGACGATGAACGAAACGCTGGGAGGTTGATGCAGTTACTACCAATAGTTTCCTTAAATACAGTTGGCACAATACCAGAAAATTTGGAAAGTGAAGAGACCTTCGATCCGGGCGCTTATGTTAAGCTATTTGAAAACGATGAAATACAATCTCTGTGGCTAAAAGCAGTTACAGCAGACAAAGACTGGCTACGTGCGGGCGACGCTGTGAAGGCAGGCGAAAGAAGCTTTCCTCCTGATATTGCTATCAAATATAAAGCTAATATAGCTGAGTGTACGGTTGCAGCAGATGGGGTGCTGCGAGGCAGAGAGAATCGAATTTGGGTACCAGATTACGAGCCGCTTCGCACATCAATTTTGCAACATACACATGACAGTCATCTTGCAGGACACCCTGGCAGAGACACAATGGTAGGCATTATTTTACGCCGATGGTTTTGGCCAAAGTTACGGGAGTCAGTACGGCGATTCGTACGCAACTGCGACGTATGTGGAAGAACAACCGTCTGGCGTGAAGCGAAGGCAGACTTTCTTCGATCATTGCCAATACCGGAACGGTTAGGTAGTGAACTTACAATTGATTTCATAACCGATATGCCGCCATCAAATGGGTGTACAAATATTATGGTCATCACAGATCGATTGTCGAAGGAAATTTTTGCCTTTGGTACAAAGTCAATGACTTCAGAAGTATGTGCCAAAGTATTAACTGATCGGTATTATCGATATTATGGATTTCCACGGTATTTGACTAGTGATCGGGGAAGTGATTGGGTAAGCCATTTTTGGAAGACCTTTTGTGAGTTAACTGGTATATCACAACGTCTAACTACCGCTTACCATCCCCAATCAGACGCAAGTGAGCGGGCTAATCAAGAGATTTTCAAATACCTTCGCGCATTTACATGCTATGCACAAAACAATTGGATGGATTTACTCCCAATGGCTCAGCTAGCACTTAATGCAAGGCCAAATTCAGCAATTGGAAGTATGAGCCCATTTTTCTTGAGACATGGTTATGAGTTAGATCCCTTGATGGAGCCAACACCCGAAAGCAAGACCACGTTGCGACATCCTGGCCGACTAGCAGCTGTAAAATTTGTGCAAAGGTTGAAAGATGCCACAGATTTTGCCCAAGCAGCGATGGCTTCTGCGCAACAACGCAATGAATCAAACGGTAACTTGCTCCGTAGGCAGCCCGAAAAATTCAAAATTGGTGATAAAGTCTGACTAAACTTACGCCACATCCAAACATCGCAACTGTCAAAAAAGTTGGCATGGAAACATGCAAAATATGAAGTAACGGCTGTTCCGGATGCACTGACTGTAGAATTAAATGTTCCAGGCAATATCCATAAGCGCTTCCATGTCGAATTAGTAAAGCGAGCGGGCACCGATCCATTCCCCAGTCAAAAAAGCAATGACGCACGAAATCCTCCTGTGATCGATAACTTAGAGGAGCCTAAATTTCTGATTGAGTCGATACTACGTGCTAGAACAGTTCGCCGCGGACGTGGAACTTCTCGACAAGAACTGGTGAAATGGGTTAGCGAGGCAAATCCAACATGGGAACCAATAGAATCTATTGAGGATACCAAGGCCTTGGACGATTTTGAAGCTCTTTACGGCTCTATAGATAAAAACGATGGGCCATCTGAGAATAGTGTTGGAGCCTTTGTTGGACCCGCTGAAAAAAATATTTTGCGCCAACGTCGAGAGCGTAAGAGAGGCAAGAAACAGTAATAGCAGGAAATTTATTGAGGTATTGCTCTGCCCATGATAAGATAGAGGAGGTGCATTGTAACGGCTTGTAAGCCTTAATGGTCCTGCAGCCTACGATGGGTTTTTTTTTTTTTTTTTACTTTGCGTCGTGCCTGCGCGCAGCATGTGATACAAGGTACCACGTGCCGGTTAGCTCAGCCTCGTAGAAAGCTACCCGACGTGCTGGCGTCTTTAGAGACCCAGCATTTTCTAAAGGGGCCTAGATCTATCCATCTAGCGCCTTACTATACAATTATTTTACAAAGAAACGAACTCTTCCTCTGAGCCGCTTTAAGTTTATCTAGTAGAGATTACATCTACAGGATTTATACGGGGATAAGTACTTGTCAGTGAAAGTACAGGATATAAATACGGTGGGAGGTGATTACCCAAAGGGTAGCTCTGTGATCGGTTAAAAATCTGTCGTTTTAATGGCGAAGTTGGATTTCGTCGAAAAAGAGAGTTTTCTTCACCCACTTTCCGAAGGCGAGTGCGCCATCTTTCGAGCCTAAGATCCAACGGATACCTGTAGGCGGGTGTCGAGGTCCGTCAAGTCTCGCCCGGAGGCGGCCGAGCTGGCAGAAGAAGGAGTGATCCGGGGTTTTTTCTTCACCACAGGTACATTCTAGTAAGGCATCATCGTGGTGAAACCACCGGTGGTAGTCGGCAAAGTCACCATGTCCTGTACGAGCTGCAATAAGCAGGCCGAGGGTGCGACGGTCGAGGGAGGCGAGTTCTGGGGATATTTTGACGTTGAAGTTGATCCCAAGGTCCTTATATCTCGTGGGTGCGTTTTCTTGCCAGTAGGCGCTGACGTGTGACTGGTATCGTGCTTTTAAATCCCTCTTAGCCCTTGCGATAGAGGTAGGGAGTATTGGGGATTGAGTCGTGCAAGCCGATTTCGCAAGGGCGTCTGGAATTTTGTTTCCAGGAATACCGGCATGACCAGGGCACCATCTAACATTAACTGATCCTGGGAGAGTATTTTGGCTGCGGGATCTTTGCGTCCAGGTGGATGCGAGCTCTCGAAAGAGAGCTATACGTGGGGAGCTTGTTGCAGTGGGAGTGTCTATGAGAAGGCGAAGAGCAGCTTCTTGGTTATCTAGGCAGACCGTGACGTTGGTGGCATAGTAAGCCATAGGATTTGTGAGAGCTGCGGATAGGCCCGCAGTGGCTCCGGCTACTTCTGCTTCGTATACTTCTGCAGAAGATCCAAGGGGTAGAGATCCTTGTCCAACCTTCTGCGTTAGGCCCCGGTATATGGAGTATCCGGCACCGGCCCGGTCTTCTATTAGTGCCCCGTCTGAGAAGACGAAGAGATCTAAGGGGGGGCGGTTAGCTTGCCAGTTTTTAAACGCTCGTGCGCCAGCTGCTCTCCCTACGGCACCGATGGCGCTGAGTTTTTCCTCTCTACTTCTGGACCAGGGGGGGGAATGTTGTCTCCAGCGAGTTCAGGGTTTATTCTTTGACGAGCCCATAGCATGCGTGTAGAGTTCCAACGTCTGCGGTGCGGATGTCGGGGGTCTGCCGAGGCAGTTCGTATGGTCAGACGGTCGTGTATTTGGTCGAGCCATGCGCGCGCTGGACCCCAGCCGATCTCACGCAATACAGCGGGGACTGGTGTTGTGCGGTAGACGGGGAGGGTGACACGAGCGGCATTGTTTATTCGCAGCTGAATTCGCTCAAGAAGATCCTTGGGCGTATTACTAGAATACCAAGTCTCAGCTCCATAGAAAAGAGTTGCGAAGGCTGCTCCTTGGAGAGTTTGACGAAGTAAGAGGGGGCGGATACCTCGAGTGGTTATAGAGATTCTCTTTAAGTGTCGGGTTATTGCTAGTGATCTTTCACAGGCCTTCTTAACGTGGTTTCGGAATTTAAGGCCACGGTCGAAGAAAACGCCCAGCCAGCGAGTGACGTCATTAGGCCTAATTTCGACTCCATCGGCAAAGAGACTTGGCTCCACAGGTGAGCCACGTTTCCTGTGAAAGTACTGGAGTTCGGTTTTGGAAATTTCGAAGGTGAGGCCATTCTCCCGTCCCCATTCGAAAGTCCGATCTAGCTGGGTTTGGAGGAGGTTTGCACAGCAGGCAAGTGAGGGTGCTGATGCCAACAAGTTGATATCGTCGGCGTATCCGAGACGGCCCGGTGAGAGGCGAAGTACACCTTCAGTTATTAGTAGAAATAAGATCGGCGAGACAGCAGAGCCCTGTGAGAGGCCGCAGGAGATTTGGAACGGGGTTGACTTAGAGCCATCAATCGAGATACTAGCCTCACGTTGTTCCATGAACGAGGTGACCCATCGAACAAGATTTCGAGGCCAGCCTTGGCTTCGGAGGCAGAGACTAAGGCGCCCCTTTTGAATGCCATGGAAAGCGCCCTTCACGTTGACGGTGACCATGCCTGCAATTTTTTTCTGGGCCCAGGCGGACTGTATATCACAGGCCAAAGCAGTGGTGAGGTCTATGACGGAACGTCGAGGGACTGCACTGCATTGGTCCTTGGCGAGAACTCTATGTTAGAGAGCTAGGTAGGAAAGCCGCCGAGCTATTAGTCGCTCGAACCCTTTACCAAGGCAGGAAAGGAGGGCGATTGGTCTGTATGAGTTAGGGAGGGAGAAGTTTCGATCCCCAGACTTCGGGAGTATGATTACGCTAGCTTTTTTGAATGAGAGTGGGTGGTGTCCAAGCAAATCACATTGGCGGAAAAGAGCGGCAACGCGGTTGCCGATGATTGGCCAAGCGTTTCTTAAAGCAATGACTGTTATCTCATCGGGTCCAGGTGCAGAAGAGGTGACCTGACAGCAAGAGCGATATATCTCCTGATCTATAAGTTTCGGCCAGGGGATAGTCCGTTTAGCCACAGTTGGTACATCTGTTGAGATATCGAGTTGGCCTAGGTGTCTGCTAAGAAGAGTGTTGCGAAAAATTTGTGCTTTCGCTTCGGGAGTAATGACAGGCCTGTTAGGTCCTTCGATAGGAGGGGTATGGAAGTGTGACTTGTTTTTGTGCCAGCCGGTGATTCGATAGGCTTCTGATACGGTAGAGACACCTTCAATTTTTTGTGCCAGTATTCACGCTTGGCTCTCTTCACAGTTCTACCGAAATTCCGTCGCTCTTCTAATGCAGTGAAGCCGAGACGGCGGGCGCGACAGAATTCCCTGTGGGCCTTCGCGCACTCTTGTGTCCACCATGGGGCCCCTGTTGCTCTTTCCTGTGATCTGGGACAGGCTGTTCTTAGGGCTCCCGAGAGGGAGTTCGCGAGCAGTTTGGCTTCATCGTCCGGGTTAGTTAGAGGGGGGGTTACGAGCAGGTCCTTGAGGGTATTACAAAAGATCGCCCAGTCGCAGGCCGAGTATATAAGTCGACCTTGGGCGGGAGCCTCGGGACTCTCGTCTGAGATCCGAGAGAATATTGTCCGGTGGTCTACTCCGCAATCCAGGTCTTGGCGGACTGTACAGCATGAATTTGGGCCGAGGTGGGTGAAACACAGGTCGAGAACAGCACCAGCGTCGTGTGTTGGGACCCCGGGAGGATTAATTAGGAAAAGCCCTTTAGCAGTTGTCCATGATAATAGAGTTTCTCCATCGGGTGCGTCGCTTCTTGAAATAGGATTCCAAGCAGAGTGGTGTAGATTGAAGTCACCGGCAAGAATATCTGGGCGTTCTGCCAGGGCGAGTAGTTTTTGGAGGCCTTCGCCAGGGTTGCAAGAGCCTATTGGGGCGTTGTAAATATTACAACAGTCGATCACACGTCTTCCCCGTCGGTGAATGCACACTCGAATGAGATCACGGGAGTGCGTGCTTGGTTGAAATGGAGAAAGCCCTCTACCCTTGCGGGTATACGTCATAACTCGTGGACGATCTGACCAGTCAGGGAGGGGAGCAAATGAAAGGAAACTTGGGTGGGTTTTTGTGGTCCGGCGGGAGTAGTCGGAGAAGATCCACGGCTCTTGGATTAATATGAGATCAGCTCCAGATTGGAATGCGAGCTGAAGAGCGGCGTCGTGGGCTGAGCCACTTTTGCTGACGTTAACTTGGAAAATGCAGAGGCCCTGGGCTATCTGCTCATTGCGTCCTCGGCCTCGGACTATTACAATTGTTCTTCGGTGGTGGTAGGGGTGGCCGAGCTGGTCAGTGGAAGAGATGGAATGGGAGAGCTCGGGGATACTTGTGACGACCCTTGCGAAGCTGACACTGGGGCTTGTGCTTGAGCTGTAGTATGGTCTTTAGGCGACGAGAGTGAAGTTGAAGGGTGTCGTGCAGACCAGGCTTTTTGGCCTTCACGACGGATGGACTGCAACCTTACCCTATCAGGGCGAACATAGATTCCATTTTCCCGACGAGGTCGGGCGGGGCATTTTTCCCAGGACGAAGGGTGAGGGCCATGGCAGTTGAGGCATCTCTCTGGGTTGTTACATGGGCCGATGTGTGAGTCAGCAGCGCACAGACCACAGCGAGCTCGTCTAGTACATGCGTTAATTTTGTGGAAACCGTGACATCTAGGACAAGTCGGTAGTTGCGGGCGGTTATCAACAGGTCTGAGTCGGGCTGCTCTAGCGAAGAGACGGATGTTGTTCGGGATGTTCACAGCTGCCTTAGCTGAGATTACCAAGCGAAGGGTGCCCTCTGGTTGAGGGGACTCGTTAGATCGGCGTGTCCATGCCATAGCGAAGATAGATTTGACGTCGACCTTCTCTGTACTAAGCTCTTGGCGAATTTCGTCGAAAGTTAAGGCTTCGCGGACTCCGTACGCATTGTAACCGTATTTTAGAACTTGCCCTAATAGGTAGTTCAGACGCTTCTCTTGGCGTTCAACAGGAGAATCCCCTATTAGTGGTTGAAGCGCCTTGGTAGCATCAAGGAGCTCTGCAGCTTGGGTGGGGTTTGGCGCTACTAGGACAATCCCAGTGGGAACTGTCCGAATGTCTTTTATGAGCTCTGGTTTTTTCAGAAGCCGCCGGAGCTTTGTGCGCACTAAGAGCGCGTCTTCGGAGCGGAGAGGATGGTCGGCTGGCAGGCGTATGATGACTCTAGAATCGGGTTTTGGCGCGTAGCTGGGGGCGCCGGAGGAAATAGATGTTGGATTGGGGGTTCGAGTCCCTTTGCTGGCGGTTGTTACGTAGGATGAAGCAGGAGCTTGTTGTGCAGCTACTTTCGCTTACGAGATTTTGGAGGATTATCCGGGTCTTTTACTGGAGATAAGGATACGGGGGGTAGGAGGAGTTAAGGCATGGGAGGCTTTAGGCTTAAGCGCTTGTTGGTCTAGGCGCTGAGAGTTGGGAACACTTGATGACGGGGTCTTGCTGGGAGGGTGGTCAAAGACTGGCAGGCCAGCAATTACGCGTGCTGCGCTTCGCGTGGTAATAGCTCGTAGGTCAGCTGCAATTGCTGGGGGTAGACTTCGGAGGTAGCGGGCGCCTGCATTCTGCCACGCAGTTAGCGCGGCAGCGTAGTCATTGGTGGCCTTTGACAATACGTGGGAGAATACGCGCAAGGCATCGAGGGTATGGGGAGTTGGAGATTTGGTTTGAGTCCTGGGCTGTGCGTGAAGCGACTCTACAAGACCACTAGCCGGGGGTTTGGGGGAACTGGCTCTCAGTGATTGGCGAGGGGCGGGCGAAATACTATCGCTAGCTGTAGATGTGGTGGTGTCTGATAGAGGGTCTCTGTGGACTTCCGGTTGGTATTCATTGTCGGAATCGACGACTATATTGCCCTCTAACAAGTGCATTTCTGTATCATTGGAGAGTGTTTGGTCTTCAGTTCCGATTTTCACCAGGTTGGTATGGCGAGAAGAGCGGAATTTTAGGCGTTTAGAAGCGCGTGAAGCGTGAATCTTTGCAGACTGAGAAGCAGTCGCGCGAGGCTTTCTGGGCTTCGTTGACGGCATCGGAAAAGGGTGGAGGTTGATGAGTGTTTGGTAGGAGCCTACGATAGTTATCGCAGTCAGTTGATCGATACAGATTTACCACCACGTGACTATTATTTTTTTTGACATGGGTAATGCAAATGAGAGGTTTACACCCTTGTTAACCTTCTTACGTGTGCCCCTAATGACACACCCTGGAATCACTAAATACACGTGATAGTTTGGAAATATCTAGAATATTCTAGACATCAACGACGAGGCATACAACCTCCTCTAGTATGACCTATGATGAAGATTTACTAAGCAATGGCGAACATTCTAGAAATTATGTATAAAGTATATAAGTAGCCTATAGGTTGTACTTAGATAGACAGAGAGAAAATTATAAACTACCTTTGCTTATATGATCGCCCACGCGTCAATACTCGAACTGTGACATTCTCGGGGCGATTGCTTTAGTCCGTAGATACACCTATTGAGGCGTGCCACATGGTTATCTATCCTGTACCCATCAGGAAGTTCCATGTAAGTTTCTTCATTCAGAATACCATACAAAAAGGCGGTTTTGATGTCAAGTTGACAAGGTTTCCACCCCTTACTTGCAGATATAGCAAGTAGCAATCTTAGAGATTCGAGCCGAACGACAGGTGCAAAGGTTTCATTATAGTCAATTCCTTGGATTTGTGAGTATCCTTTTGCAACATATCTGGCCTTAAATCTTTCGAGCTCGCCTTGCGCATTGCCTTTGACTTTACAAACCCATTTACCACTGACAATTTTGCGTCCTTCGGGTCGCGGCACAACTTGCCACACATTGTTTTCGTGAAAAGATGACATTTCATCTTCGAAAGCTTTTTTCCATTCAGACCAATATGCTGAGTGTTCCGCTTCCTTATAGGTTCTTGGTTCTGGAACTTCCAAGATACTTATCAATGCCCTTTCGCATTTGTCATCGTTGGCCATATTATTTGGTGCGAGCAGACTATTTGAAGGATGCACACGAGAACTTTTCCACCACTCACCACTCCCCCGTAATCGTGTGATCAAACACGCGAGGGCGGACAAGACAATTAGATCTGGTTCGTGACTGGGCATTGGAAGGATTGTTTGATATTTGGACTTGTGGAGCAGTTTCAGGGGCTGTAATGTGTTCGTCTGGTGGGCATGTTTTATCAGTTGGCTGAGAAGCTATGTTTATTTCAACTTGATGGTTATCTGAAATTTTCTTTGAAGTGTTATCATTTAGTGTTGGCACATTGATGATATTTTCGATACGTTTTGCAACGTATGGAGCAAATATAACATCAGTTGAGACAACAACATGATTTGCTGCAGGAATAAAAATTCGATAGTGGTGGGGCACTTTGGTGTAACCTACGAACAAACCTCTAACCGCTCGTGGAAGAAGCTTACTGCCCGAAGGACGCTTAGCCTTGGGTATGTGTACATAGTATTCTCGCCCAAAGGGTTGTAGGTGTTCTATTGTGGGTTTTTTGCCATGGAAGGCTTCATAAGGTGTCTGCCCACAAACAGATGTATGATATAAAGGGTTTTTGGTGTACGTGAAAGCTTGTACTGCTTCAGCCCACAAACGTTTTTCAGTGATGGGTAAAAGCATCGCGCGAATTCCTTCACCGATGGAGCGATTTAACCTTTCGGCGACGCCATTAGACTCAGGATTATAAGGGGGTGTTAAATCATGACATATTCCCTTTTGAGTTAAGTAACTACTCAAGCTTTTATTGATGTATTCACCACCGTTGTCAGTTTGTAATGCTTTAACCTTATAGTTAAATTGTGTTTCAATCTCTGCAATTATATTCACAATAACTTGTGCAGCGTCAGATTTTGACTTTAAGAATTGAACAATTGTATACCTGGTAGCATCATCAACGAAACTGATGTAGTAGAGGGAATTTCCTAAAGATGATTCTGGAAATGGACCACTGAGGTCAGAATGTAAGTATTCACCTTTTTCATAGGTTTTCCCGATTGCGGATCTAGGCTTGTTGTGAATTGATTTTGACAAGGCACAAGCTTCGCAATGAAAACTTTCGGGACGTTCAGGTATCACATTAGGGTTCTGAATAATTTTTAGGGAGTTGGATATAGAAGATGGAGCTGCATGACACAGTGCATCATGCCAAAAGTCATATGTTAAGCATGCATAATCTTGAACTTTTGGAGCAGATTCTGAAATCAGCGGAAGTGGTCCATTAAATGTAGCTTCAAGGTACGTTTTATTATGTTTTGTGAGCTTCATCACTTTTCCATCATCAACTAACGTATAGCCTTTATGTCTTTCTTGTCTCCAAGAAAACAGAGGATGCTGTAACCCAGGTACGTACAAAACATTGCTCAACTTGAATTGCGAAACAGTTTTATCAGATAACATGCAATATAAAACCAGTCCCCCTTCCCAAGACTTTCATGTTTTGACCCGAACTGGACATTACAAGTCCGGAACAGTCAGAAATACATTCGAATCTCTCTGTGTAATGATCCACGGGACATTGATGCCTCAGGCACTGCCATCGCCGTTACATAACCCTCGATTAATTCTACCAGCTCCATCAGTTCTAAGACAGCCGTACTGACCAGACGCCGGGCCATACCATTCTCTTTTGTTAGTTTTCTGTTATCCTCTGTAGCGTATAATTTAGCGGCACAGCTGCATTTCTTTTGTCTTTAATAGCAGCAAAACCCACACTGTAATTTAGATTCTTTATTTTAGAAATACAATCGAAAGCCGCTTTTTGATGCTCCACGCTCTTGAACCTTGAAGCCTTACACTCTGGATATGGGCACATGTGAGCTGTTGCACAGGTGTCAAGATAAAAGTGCTTTTGACTGATCTTTTCGATGATAGGCCCGGCTAACGTCATGTGGGCTTCATCGGTAGAGGCAATTAGTTGTTTAGCTTTTTGTATATTTCTCTCCTTTATTTTGGGGCATTTAAACCACGTATGGCCAGATGCTTGGGTTGGATGGTGCTTCTTACAGAAACTGCATGAATTTTTCTGAGAGATGGCTGGTTTCATGGTTCTAGGCTTTTTGAATCCTTTGACAGCTGTAAAAAAATCTGTTTCAGTAGACTCTTCATAGTCGAGGTCTATGAGTTGTTGCTTGACTTCAACGAATGTAAGATCGCTCTTTGTAGTCAAGTTATCAACCACATTTCTCTTGTGGCGACTCAAAAATCCAAGTAGAAAATCGCGCTTGGCACAATCTTCTTCAAGGAAACTTGCAAACTTGTGCCGATAAGAATCCGTAGAATCTCTGGCCAGTTTGTGAAGTTTAGACCATTCAGTCTCGAAAGACTGAACAAAGGTAGTTAGAGAGGTCGACGTGTTGAAAGAGGTTTTTAGCTCACACAGGTTGCCAACTTGATAGACTAGCGCGTACGCTGTGTCTCTTTTGTATTGAGCAACTAAGTGCGTCCACATCAAGTGTGGGTCTTCCTTATCGAGAACACTTTGGATGATCTCAGGGTTGACCACATGAATGTAAGCAGCTACTGCCTGATTATACAACACTTTGTACGACTTCTGCTCCTCAAGACCAGCACTAGCCGTGGGTTTTACCCCTTCGACTACCAGCTCATACAGTCCCATACTGCGCCATATTGCAGTCATGGTTGTAGCCCATGAATCGTAATTCGCCTGTCCATTTAGGGGAGTAATGGTCGTTAAATTCATACTACGAATAGTGTACTCTTTGCAGAGGTTCGTGAAGAATGATTCGACTTGAGTAGTGGGTTCAGACATCGTGAGGTTTCTATTGAAATGGAAGATTAGCTTCGCTGTCTCCAAAATTTCAATTAAGTGAATTTGTGCTTTAAGCACTGGGCTCAGAACCTATTGAAATGGAAGATTTAAAGTTCAGTTGTTAGACTGGATAGGATCACTTATCAATCGTAGGGTAAACTTGGAACAAGTAAGAGTCTGTTAACGTAGTGTCTGGAGATGTTTATTTCTCCCACTTCGAACAGAGTGCTATCTACTAATAAAACTAACTAACAGTGATTGAGTGATCTTACTAATAAGGATTAGCGTATTGATGCTCATAATACACTTTAGGCTTAAGGTCAATGCATGTGCGATTAGGGGATTCAACCTTGCACGATCTTCCTCATCCATCTCAATTAGAAGCACTAATTTCATCAGGCGTGACTGAAGCTCTGACGTAATTAGCGGACTTGTAGAGATCGTGATCATTCACGCGCAGCTCCTGTTGTTAAGATCACATGACTTATGCCTGAGGCATCTATATCGCCTATGTATTTATATATCGCACATCTAGGATATCTCTAATGAATCACTTCATACGCTTACATATCTGTAACCATAACTTTCTATCCTGATATATTCTGTCAGGTTATGAGACCGGTTGCCAGCTTATTTGAACGACTCAATCAGTTATCCTCAATTTCAAGTTTTTTTTTATTATTTCTTCTCGGTATGGCATCCGTTGTTGAAAAGGAATGCTTCAAGACGAAATACGGAATAATCACAGTCCTCACCACTTCGACCTTGGCCAAATGGTATGAGGACTGCAGTCTTGTGATGTCGTCAATAGGTGCCGAGGGTATCCTTGATGGCACAGAAATACGACCAACGGCCCCAGTGAGGGCTATCGAAAAATACGAAACGAAAATTCAGGAAGCCAAGGTGGTCTTGAACGGCTCCGTAGGAAGGGCCTACAAAGCAATTGCCAGGGATTTTTCACGGAACGATGACATTAGTGGATTGTGGAACCATCTAATGGAATTGAATCCGGCCAAGACTCCACACTTCGCAAGTTCGTTGCAACATGAATTCCACAAGGTATCACTTGACCCCAAAAATCAAACCATACAGGAAGTTGTAAACAAACTTCAGCGGATTCAAGTTCAACTTCAAGAAACCGAGCTTCGACAAAGTGACGAGATGATCCGGCAACAACTTCTCCAGGCTCTCCCTACTGACGAATTCTGGCCAAATCAAAGAATGTATGTCTTGGCAAACAAGCTAACCTTGAACGAGACAATTCTATATCTCAAGTCTTGCGAGCCAATAGCTCCTTCTCGAGGCCCAGCTCAGGCCAGCATTTCTCGAGGTCGCGGGGTGGAATTAGAGACAGGGGCAGAGGGAAGAATGGACGAGGAGGAAGAAAAGGCAGGCATAACTGGGATTTAAACGGAAGGAATGATTCAAGAAGGGACAACCGTCGAAGACCCGGACGTGGAGAAAGAAAAACCTGGGGCAAAAATCAATGTAAATGGTGCCTGAAACATGGTCACTATGAAGCCGATTGTGACAGTTATCATTTTCACCGGAGACAAGCACTCGGTGACAAAAAAACAGAGGAACACTCTGCAGCGGCAGGGTATTCAGCTAGAATAGGACCTCGACGCGATGAAAATGAATATAATATTTCCTCCTATGTCTCAGTAGCATCTCACAGTGACAAGAGTAGAGCGTTCTCCGCGTCATCTTCATTACACAGCATTATCGACTCCGGCGCAACGGAACACTTTAGTGGCAGGCGATCGGACTTTAAACAAATAAAACGATGGAGCTTTCCGAGAACCGTCACAGTCGCAAATGGAAAGGAAGTAATGTGTGAGGGTTATGGCACCATTATTATCAATACTGATCACAATGTACTTGAGCTGGACAACGTCTGGTTTGTTCCAGAATTTGGGAATATGCGTCTGATCTCAGTGTGGCGCTTAAACGATGCCGGAATTGAATCGAGGTTTGATGACCATCAGTGCCAGCTATGGAAAAATAACAATATGATAATGTCCATCTCAGGATCAAATGGGTTATTTGAAGTCTCTGAAAGAACGAAATCAAATGCGCTGAGTATCACAGCTATCAATTTTAACTTAACGGAAACAACCTCTAAAGCCAACAACCATGAACTATTAGCATCACAAAGTTCAAGTCATCAATCTCAAAGCACTATAGGAACGCCGACTTCAAATCAAAATCGACGCTTTGTCAGAAATGAAGAATCCATTTGGGAACTTCATCATCGTCGCCTCGGACATGTTAATTTTCAAGATATAAAGAAGTTGGTTGATTTAGGTGTGCTCGGCGGCAAAGTCAATCTCGAAAAACGTCCAGTCTATCAAGGGGAAAAGCATTGTGAATCATGTCTTGCTGGAAGAATGAAAGAGCGATTTAACAAGAAAACTGATACAAGAGAATATGTCAAGGGTAGGCGACTACATGCAGATATATCTGGAATTCAGGGAGTCTCAGTCAGAGGATTCAGATATTACCTCGCTGTAGTAGATGACGCCAGTCGGATGTATTGGGTCGCACTCCTCAAGTCGAAAGAAACTAACGAAGTGTTGAATATTCTAAAACAAATAATCGCCATGGTTGAACTTCAATGCGAAAACAAAGTTTGGTACTTCAGGGCTGACAATGGCAAGAGCGAGTTCAGTCTTACGTTCACAGAATTCTTGAAAGAAAGGGGTATTCAGTTCGAACCATGTCCTCCATACAAACACTCAATGAATGGTGTGGCTGAAAGAGCAATTGGTATACTTGCCACCTACGCCAGATCAATGTTATTCGAAGCACAACTGCCACACCAATTCTGGGACTATGCGATTGAACACGCAGTGTGGATTCGGAACAGGGTACCAACTTCAGCTCTTCCTTTCGGTCCTGATAGCTCTGTTTCTAGCCGATGGAAAATTCCGCATTCAGTATGGTACGAGAAGTTGCCTAAACTCGACAATTTAAGGCCATTTGGTTGTGTTGCTACCATTGCTTATCCTAGCGCATTACTGCCTCAAAAATGGGCCCCGCGAAGCAGAGAAGGAACGTCAATATTTGTAGGGCTGAGAGGAGAATCGATCTTTAAACTATTACACGTAGAAACATTACAAGGGTGGGAATCGGCCGACGCAAAAGTGGACGAATATACCTATGCGACGGTAAGCATGGTGAAAGATAATCTAACTGACGTTCCCACATCACAGGCTTACAGAAGAACCTCTGACTATGTCCCAAAGCCAATCGTCGGCAGGCCCAAAGGTGTAAAGCAAAGACGGTTTAATTCAAGGCCTCTCAATTCTATGCCAACAGAAGAAGCGACCAGAGGGTCAGCAGACGTATTATATAATACGCTTAATGGCTCAACATCCATAAGAAACGCGACCAGAGGGTCAGTAGACGCGCCGCATGATCCGCTAACCAGGCTTAGAAATCCGCCCCAAAGTGCTGAACACTTGGCGACGCAAGACGTACGCAGTGCGCCGGGAGAATTGGAACTCTCGTTAATTCCAGCTGAGGACGCACCTAGTGCGCATAGGGAATTGGCACCCTTGAGAGAATTGGCACTCTCGGATGAAGTGACGACTTCATCAAGCTCTGTTGAGCGCTCCAGTACGGCTGTTGAGCTACCTGAGGCGTCTGATCAACGCGTACAGGATGTGCATGCAGGTGCACTGGTACATTTGGATGTGCAAAAACCTGCCTTTGGACAGACTTGTTCTGGAAGAGCTGTCTTTATTAATTCAGAGAAATCAACGCCACTGAGCGACCCGACCCCCATATACGAATCTATCACAATAGACCAAGCCATGGAAGAAGACCAAGCTGGATGGATTGAGGCAATAACTAAAGAGCTTAAAGCTCTTGAAACAACCGGCACATTCACATTGCTCAGAGGTAATCCACCAAAGTCTAGAAATCTAATCTCTTCTAGGCTAGTACTACGGCACAAGATCGGAGCAAACTCCATGGAGACAATTAAGAAAGCGAGAGTTGTAGCCAGAGGATTTGAGCAACAGGCTGGAATTGATTACTTCGAAACGTTTGCCTCAGTTGTTAGATACAACACTCTACGAATAATCCTTGCAATTTCCGCCGTGGAAGATTTAGAAGTTGACAGTATCGATATTAACACGGCTTTTCTCAATCCTCCATCAAAGAAGAAACTTACCTGGAAATACCGCCATTCTTTGAACTTTTGGATCCATCCGCCAATCGAAACACGCACTATCTCAAGTTAAATAAATCTTTGTACGGCCTAAAGCAAGCACCTCATGAATGGTTCATGATGGTAAAAGACTTCTTTGTGAAATTGGGACTCAAGGCTGGAAATTCAGACCCAAATCTCTTTATTGGTCTCGGAGTCTACATCTTACTTTTTGTGGACGATATGTTAATCGTTGGAAAACGACCGAGTGTAGACAAAATAAAGGCATCAATTTTGAGGAACTGGAAAGGAAAAGATTTGAAGACAGCAAAGTTGTTTGTAGGATTTGAAATCGAGAGGGACCGACTTAGACGGTCTATTATAATTCGACAAACAATCTATATCAAGAAACTTCTGGAAAGAATGGGAATGGCTAAATGTAACTCCAATGATCTGCCAATTCCAGCGGGAACAGTGTTGAAAGAATCAGAAGAGTCCGATCTGCTGAAAGAAGACGAAGCGGGACTGTACCGACAGATTATAGGTTCCGTCATCTACTTAGCTAACAATACCAGGCCAGATATTGCCTATGCGGTAGGCCAGCTAGCCCGCTTCATGTCGAAGCCTGGAACTTAACATCTAAAAATGGCAAAACATCTTCTTCGGTACCTTCAAGGCACTCAGGACCTAGGAATACAGTACAGAGGACAAGACCAACAGACAACCCAATACTCCGCATGGACAGATGCAACATGGGGAACTGAGACAGATAGAAAGTCATTTCAGGGTTACGTAGTAATCTGGCATGGGGGAGCAATATCCTGGGCGGCAAATAGACAAAAGAGTACCGCTCTATCAACTATGGAAGCAGAGATAATGGCGGCGTCAGAAGGGGCGCGAGAGCTAGCATGGATGGAGAAAGTTTGTTCAGATCTAGGTCTTAAATTCGACAATCCACCGACGTTAAGAATTGACAATGAGCCTGCGATTGATCTATCGAAGGCTACCAAATTTCACACAAAAGCCAAGCACATTGAGATTAGACACTTCTATATCAGGAACGACATGGTCCAGAGAAACAGGATTGAAGTGGTCCATACACCAGGTACTGATCAGATTGCCGACGTCCTGACAAAACAGCTTCCAAAGGACCAATTCAGAAAGCTTTTGCGAGGGTTTGGACTTAAATAAACCGGGGGGACGTCAAATTTAGCACTGGGTACTCTTGTACCGCAACACAGCTCATATGCTGTGGAGAGCTGAACTTCCACAGGGAGAGGTAGGCTGCTACAGGCCCTGGGGGCGCTGTTGCGGGAGTTAACGAGGCCCAGACTTATGGGGTGATCCTTTGATGCTGCAAAGCTGGAAGATTTTCAGCATGGGGGCGTGTCAAGATCACATGACTTATGCCTGAGGCATCTATATCGCCTATGTATTTATATATCGCACATCTAGGATATCTCTAATGAATCACTTCATACGCTTACATATCTGTAACCATAACTTTCTATCCTGATATATTCTGTCACCTGTGTAATTTGAAACAGGTCCTGTATTTTTGACACCTGGATAGATCCTGTAGTGGTCATGTGGTCGGATGTGCAATTAAACTTGTTTGAGACCCATGCTTCGGTTAGTGTATTGCTCCGGACTAAGTCAAGTAAGTTCCCATCCCGATGTGTAGGTACCTCGACTGCAGTTGCTAGATTCATGTTTTGCGAGGTTCCTCACTCCATGATCTAGTCTCTGTTGCCGTATCGACGCAGGGTTTGAGGCTGCCAATGTCTAGAAACGGGGTTGAAGTCCCTGCTTGTGAAAGGCAAATCACTAGAACACAATGTAACAAAAGGGTAGTAGCTGAAATACTGTCTATTATCTCTGTAATTGTGAAATAGATCTATGGGGGTATTATTATATACATCTACTCTCTCTCTCTTACAATGCTTGATCCCAACACAGATTGTCTCTTAATAGTATCTAGTGAAAGTAACAAAGTTTTTTACTTTCAGATTGCTGGATGGTGCCGCCGTTTTAATTATCGGCGTAACGCGCCCTCTGTGGCTATAGGTAATGGGTGGCCCGTAACAATACTGAATACCATATAGCCTTGAGGTAGCCATTGCATTAAAGGCTCATCAGTTCCTCCTGGGCCAGGTACTCCGTATCCGTTTGCGAAAGTAAGGCCAGATGCTTGTATGAAACAGTAATCGGAGGGTTTTCCTTAAGAGGGTGGTATATGCATTTACAAACAAAGTGTACTTATGGCAGGTCCGAACACACACACTTATAGATTGGTACTAAGTTGAATGTCTGGATATGATGGGATGTTCTAAGGCATGAGATGTTGCCAGTTGGAGCATAATATCAAAAGGCATCCTGTTTGGTGGAAGGGGTATTCCGGGACTGAGTAAGTTTCACAACGAGCAGAGGCGTTTTGGAACCGTAGCATAATGACAACTAGGAATAATTGGCAGTAGCCTTTGCTAGAAGTCATGAGAAGACGACCGGTTAGGGCTTTCATGATGATGTATATTAGGAAGGCGTTATCTTCGGGAAAGGGGATCGAGAACGTGAGGATCTTCGAATCAATATATTGTTATATTATCGTTATTGATCTTAGTGGTCAAAAGTTATCCTATCAGGCCAGTAGAGCCAGTTATTATATTCATCATTTTATCTTCTTACATGTCTCTTACTACAGTCGCCTCTCGTTGTAACAATGTGAGGCAAGACCTAAAAATGGGCTCTCATTGGCCAATCTAATGAAATCTTCCAGTGAGGAGCCATATCTAAGTCTTGCCCCACATCATTACAACGAGAGGCGACTATACAGTAAAACCTCTATAACGCTATCCTCCGCAACCCTATATCCTCTATAACGCTATCAGATCAGCTCCATCTTATTAATTTTGCAGGCAACCTCCAACCTCTCGATATTTTCCTTTCTGACAAGGTTTATCGTGTTATACAAGTATATAGAAAAGCTAAAACAGCATCGAATTTCAGTCTCACGAAGGCGTGCCCTTCGTAGGCATGTTCAACGACACCCTTAACTTCGTCAACAACATCTCAGATTAAGGTTTGAGGACGAATTCCACCGTAAAATCATCCAGCCTACGAAATCCGAGAGCCTCAGTGCCAGTTTCAGCCACCTAAACAGATAAGACCCGTTTTCCACCCTACACTACAGCGTGAGAAGCCGCTCAAGTGGCCGGAGCTAGACAAAGCGGTATTCCAATGGCATCAAGAGCGAAAGTCGTACATTCAAATCACTGGTTTGCTGTTAATCCGGTAGGCAGCTCCTTTTTGGCAGCGTCTTGCATGTTATCAAGGCACAGAGGTGCCTCAATTTAGCAATGGCTGGCTCACTGCTTTTAAGAGGAGGTATAACATCAAATCATGGATTCAGCCTGATGAGGATGGAAATATTGATAAAGCTACTATTGCAGAGCAGCTTCTACTGATACAGGAACTGGCAAGGCAATATCCTCCTCGAGATATCTATAATTATGATGAAACCGGCATCTACTGGAAGATGGTACCTGATAGAGGCCTTTCAACACAGCAGTCCTCAGGTACAAAGAAAGAGAAGGCTCGGATAATAGTAAACTTCTGCTGTAATGCTGATGGCAGCGACAAGCTTCCAGTGTGGTTTATTGGTAAGGCTACTGATCCCAGGTGCTTAGACCACATGTGGAGCAACATGATGACTGTAACAATACCTTTTGAAGCAACTGGATTTTTATGAAGTGGCTATGAAGGGGAGAAATGAAGATCAGAAGCGACAACAGACTAATAGGTCTTGGTTCACACAGACTCGGCGACAATCAACTCAAGCAACTTAAAAGGTCTTGATATGAGTCGATTGCGGTTTATGGATGTGAGATTGCTTCCAATCCAGCTACGGATAATCACTTACTTCTCATACCTGCTACAGCACAAACATAAAAACAAGACTTGCAAGGCTTGGAACTCGACACCTTGGATAAGTTGAGTTGATTGCGAGTTATTGTCGGTTCATAGGCGTATGGCGCTGGTATATACGTGTTTATCATACAAGCATTAGTTAATCATGTTAATAAGGGCGCTAGACTCTGTTATAATTTAGGCATCGATGCTATGGCGAGATAGCGAGGTATATAGAATTGAATCACTTGTTTCATGATTGTAAGGCTTTAAGCCAAGTGACCCCTGTTGTACCAACAGATATAACAACTAAGTCAAGAATTGCGAAGAAAGGTAATTGTTGGCCAGTCTGGACTGAAGTGATGTTTCTATACCGCTATATCCTCTATAATACGATACTAAAAGTCCCACCAGACTGTATAGTGTTACAGAGGTTTTACTATGTTACTAGTACTAGTATGAGCCTAATCGAGATATTTTGGTGTGTTAGACTCGCCATAATTTCCCAGGTGCCATTGATGAGGGGTCGCAGGCTGACCGCCGTTGTCGCCTTGTGATATTACAGGGTATCAGGGGCAATTAATTTTACTTGCATGTAGTATCGTAGCCCTTGATATTGTCACTGATAAGACAAAATTAGCGCTGAATAGTAACAATGTTTAGGTCTGCAGTACTACATGCAAGTAAAACTAATTGCTCCTGATAGCCTGTACTCTGGCTCACTAGGGCGCCCGCCCTTCGGCCACGCCTTTCGGCGAGCCGCCGCAGGCTTAATCTAGTATGAATAAGTCGATTCAACCCAGTGGGACTCAATCAAAATATTGATAGCCTTAGCAAAGTCCATATTAACATTACTGAAATGAGACCAAAGAGAGTTGAAAGGTTATTTGCAATGACCCTAACGTAGATTGGTTTGTCAAGCTGATCTTTGTCCCGTGGTTTGTGTGAGACGTTTATTAAGTCCACAGATAACGTACTCCGGCATATGCATACCTCGTCTCATTCAAATTTATATGGGGCGAGGTGCATAGTTGATGCATGTGCCGGAGTATAATCACGTACCCTATTCAAAAAGCGTGCCTCTGAGGTATATTATAATAGAGGGATTCGGAAACTATGCTATTAGAACTAGAATGAATATATCGTAACGGACTCCTCTACAATCGCGTCGCGTTACCTTAACTTTATAATCTTCATCGCCTCGCCTAATTAGTACATAGTCAAACACGACTTACGTAACTATGACATATTGAGACCTGCTCTGCACTTCATTCTCCAACATACCCTACAGTTCCCTATTAGAACAAAACTCCTCATGTTTATAATCAATCTTGCGTCTGCAGCTTGAAGCTATGACGCGAATGATGACGGAAGATACATATATTTCGCGGAATGACTCAGTTCGATGTTTAGAACACTCATGCCCAGTTTTCGTTTGTAGATACCACTACGAGAATAACACCTTACGACATGTACCCTCTTCCGTGAATACCCTTTACTGGAAAAAGCGAAGAAACCCTATGGTTATCGGAGTACGCTTTCGTCTTCTAACGAATATAATATCACCGCGAGAGATGTGATGTGAGGGTCTTACTAGATTTGAACCAGCTTTCTCCTGTCTCAGGTGGGACATGCGTCCAAGCTACCCAAACTCTACTTGGAAGAACGGCAACGATAAACCTCGGAAAGCGTATGATAGCCTCGACCGCAAGAACCAAGATCATACAGTCTTGACACTGAACACTCACACTGGAGACGCATTCGCTGGTATCACTACAGGATTACGCTTGTCAGGGCTTACGCTACGTCGCTCCTCCTCTCAACCGCAAATACCTACACAAAGAAAAATACACTTAAAAACCTTAAGCTCTTCGATATATTTTATAATCTTGTTTGTTGCAACCGCGTGTAGTCTGATCTCACAACGTCTTCGTATCTTGTCGTAACAGGTGTTCAGGTCGCAGGACTTTCAACTTGGACGTGGCCTAGATTGCGAACACTATCATTATTTTTGTCGGTTAAGGCCTAGGCACCTACAAGGCTCTCGAAGTTGAACTATCCTCTCAAGTTTCCTTTCAGTTAGTTTAATTCCCCTCCCACATCCTACTAATTTGTCCTCCCATCTCTCATAAGATTCCCACCCGAGTAGTATCTTACCTCGTTTAACACCAGCAATCTACCTTTCCAAATTTGTGCATAGAGACTTCCATCCTCTGTCGGGTATCCATATCGTCAAGGACGTAAGTTTTGGGACCTTAACAAGATTTGAGCCCCGTCAATTTCATCGGGGATGGTCCAAAGAAGGAAGATAATCGATAGGTAGTAAAATTGAGAGAAAGATATTTAAGGTTGAAGTCAAATTATGGCAGAGAGAATGCTTAACGTGTAAGGAGGGCTCTGGCTGAGAATGCTTGTGGGCCTCTGACCCTGATCGAATGCGACTCTTCTTGGTTATCTCAGACATGCAGACATGCTGGGCGTTTACAGCCAGCACCGCGTGAAGATGAAGAGTTTGACTTTGCCAGCCATATGTCCCGTAATATTTTGAAGAACCTGTTTGGACGCAGTGAACATGTGGAGTTTTACCATAGGAAATGCAGTAGCAGCGGGTGGCGGTTCAGCCGAAAAGTTCAAACAAGGTGTAAATTGGTCATTAAAAATTAATTTTCTGGATAGTAAAAATCTGCCAAAACTTGCAGATTTGAAAGATTTAATGGACCCGAAAAAAAATGCAATAAGACTGAGACGACTGTCGAGTCGTGATACAAACCCCCCCCGGGGGACGAAGACGGCGTTTCTACCTGTACGTGGTGTCCCCTACGAACCTGGAGTTTATCTTCAGAGCCATCAGAAACACGCATTACTTGGTCACGGAGGAAAAGTCATCCAAACAAGTTTCCGGGGCGTACCCAGCTCCCGTTATGGTGGTGATGGATCAGACTAAGTTGGCCCTTTTTACCAAGATGAATTCTCACTGTTTACAGATATTCTGACATTATACTGTCTCCCGAGGAAAGAGCACCGCTACCTGAGCGCTGGTGGTGTCGGTATAAGGAGGATATCTGGACTATGTATTAAAACAGTAATGTGTTCCTCAGTAATGATATTGCAGAGCAGGGTAGACTTCAATAACTTGTGATTACAACTAACTAAGAAAATATGGCGTTCGGCCAGGGGTACAATTATATACATCATTAGTCGTGCCCGTGTACATAGGTAAACAATAAACAAAGGTAACAGCCATGGCAACAACCATGGCAACAACAAAAAAGACATAGTTACGACCGAGCAACCAGTAACAGCCGATTGCCCTGTAACCTACTAGTAATGAATTCGCAACACTCCCCCTCAGTGCAATTCCTGGGAGTCTAGTTGATCGACCAGACCCAAATGTCTTTTAAACCTTTCAAATGCAACTCGCTGCAGGGGTTTTGTCATCCCATCGGCTACCATGTCAATGGTTGGAACATAGTCAATCACAAGCCTTTTCTTCTCCGCCAAATCTCTGACGAAGTGATAACATATATCTATATGCTTTGACCGTTCGTGTAAATGGGGATTTTTTACTAATGCCAGAGCGCCTTGGTTGTCTCCATACATCTGCACTGTATTCCGGTTCTCATTTATAATCTGATCCATTCGCAGGTCACGGAGAATTTGTGCAAACCACTGGCCTTGCTTGGTGTACATAGCTTGAGAGATATATTCAGCTTCTGCACTTGAAGTAGCAACTGAAGTCTGTTTCTTCGATGCCCAAGATATTGGACCTCCATAGTATAGGCAGACTCCCCCCGAAATACTTTTCCGATCACTTTTATCGGCTGCCCAATCTGCATCAGTGTAGACGGCAAATGTTTCCGGATGAGCTCCCCCTGGTCCGAATCGGAGACGCTGCTTAACTGTAGATCGCAGGTATCGCATAAGGCCTTTCAATGCAACACCATGGTGTACCGCTGGGTCTTTCATGAATTGGGAAAGTCGGGAGAGTACGAATGCGATATCGGGTCTTGTGAATATCATTGCGTACATGAGCTTTCCGATTCCCTTTTGGTATTCATTTATATTGATGCGTTCGTCAGATTCAATAGCGGGGCGGAGATTTTCATAGTCCGCGGCTGGGATCTTTTTGCTGGTGTGTTTCGCGTGAGTTATTCCAAATTGATCTAGGGCTGATGATAAGTACTGCTCTTGATCAAGGTAGATGCTACGATCTTTTCTATTTCTTGTTCTTCTAACGCCGAGAATCTTTTCAATCTCCCCCAGGTTTTTGGCGTTGAATCTTTTGGAGAGTTTATCGAAAAACCAGGTGAGTTCGCAAGTTTGTTTAGCAGCGACGGCGATATCATCAACGTATACCAATAACCAAATTTTCTTTTCATGGTTGATGAATAGGCAAGGATCTGCTTTACTTTGTTCAAAACTAATGGATAATAGGAACCTTTTTAAGAGCAAATTCCAATCTCTTCCGGCCTGTTTTAAACCATACAGACTTCGCAGAGCCTTGAGTACTTTCCCGTCAGAGACTGTTACTCCTTTTGGCGGGGCTAAAAATATTTCTTCTTCGAGCTTAGACTCTGTAAAGGCATTTTTTATGTCGTAGTGATGGCATTCTAGATTGAAATTGGCCACTATGGCAAAAAAAAGACGGAATGTATCCATTCTAGCAGTAGGAGCAAATGTCTCCGTGTAGTCAATGCCGTATTGTTGGCTGAATCCTCTTGCAACAAGTCGAGCTTTATATCTTTCAATTGTACCATCGTTTTTCAGCTTTACTGTGAAAACCCATTTTGTTGATACCAGATTTGCGTCTGTAAGTAGGGTATGTTCTTCCCACGTTCCATTTGATTCAAGGGCTTGAATTTCGGTATCGATGGCTTTTTTCCACATCTTACCGTGAATTTTGTCGTTTATTGCCTGATTAAATGTTTTGGGGATTGGTATCCCGTTTATCACTTGAGTAGAGAACGACGATTCTTTTGGCAGCTCCGGCTCTATTTCGAAGGGTGCAATGAGTGCTTTAATTATATAATTATCTGTGGGATTGTCGATGAATGAGCGTGGAAGTCCGGCTGACAATGCTTTGCAAATTCTTTTAATTCTTTTTTCTTCTGAGCCTCCACAGATACTCTTACGTTTCCTGTTACGGAAGAAATATCTCGGCACATTAATGATCGGAACGTTGTTATCCATGTTTCTATCTCTCAGACTTGGGAGCAAATCTTGCTGGTTTGCTTTATGTTCATCTTCCATTTTGTTCTCATTATTAATCTCAATTTCATAATCCATCTCATTTCCGTTTTCTATTTCATTATCATTATCATCTTTATTGTTTTCATTCTCCTTTTTAATTTTCATTTCTTTATTAGTTTCCATCTCGTTATCATTACTCATTTGAACATCATCAATCCTTTCTTTTTCATTTTCCTCGGTTATACATTGGTTAGGAAAGGTATCCTTGTAAATTTTGAATGTATCCTGCTCTTTCTTTGGTTTCCCTTTACAGAGAATTGATTTGTTCCGCACGTCCCTTTTCTTTGGTGTTACTTCAGTTTGTTTTAAGTTGCTGGTATTCGTCGATATCGGATCATTTAATTCTATATTTAGTTCAGATTTCTCGACGCTTAAATTTAATGTAGAAGTTTGTGCTGGCGATGGCCCTTGCGTCGGAGCTGGTGCTGGCTTCGGAGTTGGTGCGGGAGCCAAGTCAATCATAACTTCATCCACACAATCTGCCTCATTTTCTGTAGATTCATGGTCTTTGCGGGGGCGTCCTCTCTTCTTTCGTTGTGGGAGATGATTTGAGGTCCCTTGATTTCCGGTCAAAGTATTTTTCAGCTGTAGGTCGACTGATCCTCCTTTTACTTTCTCATCTATGAGGAAGGCATTGACCCTTTCAACGCGTCCGAGATCTGGAGCATATATCTTCGCATGTTTTTCCGTATTTTCTGAGAATCCCATAAATATACCTTCTCTTCCTCTCACGACTTACTTGTCGTGTCTTCCTCTAGCTTCTAAAGTTTTAGGATTTACGTATGCGTATGCCTTGTATCCCCAAGGTCTGATATGGTCGATGTTTGGTCTTACTCCGGTATAGGCTTCGATTGGGGAAGTAAGCTTACCATTTATTGTTGGACCAAGTGGGAGTCGATTTCTAATATACGAATCATATTCAACTGCCTCATCCCAAAATTCAATGGGAAGCTCAGCATCATCAATCATGGTTCTCATAGCCATCTCAGCCGTTTGTATACTGCGTTCAGCCGGCCCATTTTGGTGTGACGATGCGATCGCTGTGAATTCAGCAATCACACCATCTTCATTTTGCCATTGTACCATAATGTTTTTGAGTTCTGGTGCGTTATCTGATCTTGCAGACTTGAGTAGTTTCCCAGTCTGCCGTTCTTCCCTTAGCTTTAATTTTCGTAGTTCAGTTATGGCTTGGTCCTTTGTTTTGATTGGAATTGACCAAAGTCTGCGTGACCAATTGTCAATGACTTGCAATAAATATCTATTTCCCCGGAGTGAAGTGGGGAATGGGCCCGCAATATCAAAAGAAATGAGTTCTAGTGGTTCAGTTTTGTGCGGGACAAGCGTTCTATTAATTTTGTTCCTCATCTTGCCAATTTTGCATGACTTGCAAATTCTTTTCGACGTAATTGGTATTTTTATTCTTTTCAAGTTGGTGACTTTGTGCAATTTTCCAATTATGCCTGGGCCGTAATGCCCAAAACGCCTGTGAAAAAGTCTATATCGAGCTCTTTCTTCTTTTGTCTCCGCTAGGTCGTCCTCGGAGAGGTCTGTATCTTTGTCGGATAGATCTGGGTTATTGATTGTTAATTCCGGTATTGGATATTCGTTCATCATTTTGATCTCCAATGGTGCCGCCGTGCTGGTATTCCTAGTACTTGTAGAGGCTGTACAGGCATTTAGTTTTCCTAATTTTGCGTTAAGTAGTTTTCCCTGTAGTTCAGTTGCGATGTGCACTAAGATATATAGTCCATCTTTCTGTGCTGCATGAATCATTGTTTTATCACCATTTTTGATCCAGATATTCTTGCTGTCAAAATGTCCTTCCATTCCTGTTCTACATAATTGTTTTGCTGATAAAAGATTCACACCCAAATTAGGTACATAGAAAGTATTTTTGACAAAACCTGACGAGCCGTCTGCGCACCTCACGTTCACAGTCCCCCAATGGTTTGATGTTAATGAGCCTCCCCCGACTTGTATGGTAGTGGGCCTTATTCTTTTCAGTTTTCCCCTAAACAGGTTTAATTGGTCAGTCATTGGGGATGTGGCGCCGGTATCGAGTACCCAGTGGTCAGGGGTACTCTTACTAATGAGGGCTTTAGATAACATGACTTTCTGTGCAGGAGGGCGGTCAGAGTCAGATTCAGAAAGCTCCGCTAAATCCTCATCGGTTGATGAGTCGGATTTTGAGCTTGAATCTTCACAAGCTGTGTAACTGTGGGACTTTCTAGACTTGGTTGGACGATTGCTTCTTGTCTTCTTTTCTGCTTTCCTGGCAGACGATGTCTTCGGAGGCTTAATTTTACGCGACTTCAGGTTGCGTTTTTCAAATTTTTTTCGGAGAGCTATTCCGTAGGCCTTTATCTCGTCTGAGAATGGACAAGCTTTGGCAAGGTGATCGTCGCCATCACACTTGTAACAGAGTATCTCTTGCGGCAGGTCTGGCATGGAAACGTCTGAAGACCTGTGCTCCCTACGTCGACGTTGCTTATCAAAGACGGCATAAGCTTTCTTTATACTTTTCAGGTCTCGCTCTTTGTCTTCAAGAATAGTCACCTTTTCCTGAGCTGTTAACTCTGGTCTGAGTCGAAAACCATCAAGCAAGGAGGTGTACTTATCCGACAGCATCTTGATAAGTATGAGAAACAAGAATTTTTCAGAGTGAGCATTCCGAAAAGACTCATCGGCATTTCCAAGCTTCACAGCGTACCCTTTCAACGTTTGCCAGGCATTGGTTATTCCTTTGACATCGATGTCGTATTCTTCCGGGAATTTCTGTATTTTCTTCATAAAATGCGAGGCAGATGCAGCACTAGCTTCGCTATACTTGTCTCTAAGGCTTTTCCAGATTTCGTTTGGCCGTTCAAATTGATCAAACACGGCCTGGTCGTCATCGCCGAGATAATCTGTCAACAATGAGAAAAATTTAGCAGAATCTCGGTCAAATGCCTACGCCTTCTCTCGGTTCACTGATCCGCCGAGTTTCTCAAACTTGGAAGATAGGTCGTTCATGGGGTTTATGTCTGTAGATGAAGGATCCTTTTTTGCTTTTTCTTCGCGAATGACGCCTCCTTCTCGTGCAATCCAGGAAAATACCTCTTTAGTGGTTTGTGTTACGTAAAAGTAACCGTTTGCCTGAGCTTTGAATTGGATCTTGCGAAACCATTTCTCATGGTTGCTCTTCGACAGTATCAATCTTTCATATCTTTCGTGATCTGAACTCATCTTCACTCTTTGTTTAAGGCTTTTGAGTGCGTGCTCTTACTTGACGCGGGGCTTTCTTGTTAGATAATTTGGTGCGTATTCTTACTTGACGCGGAAGTTTGTCAACGGTTGGCGTGTTCTCTTGCTTGACACTTTATCACTTTGTATTGTAGTCAAGGCACCGGTGGTCATAACCTATTAAAACAGTAATGAGTTCCTCAGTAATGATATTGCAGAGCAGGGTAGACTTCAATAACTTGTGATTACAACTACCTAAGAAAATATGGCGTTCGGCCAGGGGTACAATTATATACATCATTAGTCGTGCCCGTGTAAATAGGTAAACAATAAACAAAGGTAACAGCCATGGCAACAACCATGGCAACAACAATAAAGACATAGTTACGACCGAGCAACCAGTAACAGCCGATTGCCCTGTAACCTACTAGTAATGAATTCGCAACACTATGGGATATTAGGGAGATACAGATGGGGATACGCACCTCATGTGGCTCTGGTGTCTAGGCCTCGCCTGGCCGGAGTTACAGGTTTTTTGAGACTTTTCCCCGCGTACCGGTTTCCATAGCTGCTCTTTTTCAATTTTTTTTTGAGCAGAAGGTTCCGTAGAAAAGGTGGTTGAATTCTACGGGTAATTACTGAGCTAAATGGCTACCTGTTATGGGTCAATGTATCAATGATCTTAGGTCCGAGGTAAAAGGGGATAGGAGCACTGTAAAAGGTGTGGCCTGGGTCAGAGAGGAGCCCTAGTGTTATAATAGTCTTGGACTCTACATAGCACGAATAAACAAAACTACTACAAACCCCCCCCCTTGTAATTTTGTCGCAACAGTTTTTTGATGCTGAATCCGTCGAGCGGTGAACGCAAATTGAATTACTAACTAGATTGAGTATGACATTCGCGTC
Organism: Podosphaera xanthii; assembly: GCA_028751805.1. Lineage (NCBI taxonomy): Eukaryota > Fungi > Ascomycota > Leotiomycetes > Helotiales > Erysiphaceae > Podosphaera > Podosphaera xanthii. The sequence continues at coordinate 1,439,372 of JAPWIX010000018.1, forward strand.
GCTACAGCAACAGACGTAATCATTTCAAGTAAAATTGTGTCCAAATTGTGAATAACAGTCGCGTACAATGAATCTGGCGAAGCAATTCTGGCCACTTTCAACTCTTAAAACACTTGTCGTAACCTACACGCCGATTGCAAGAAGAATCAAGAAATAAAAAATATAAAAAACTCATAAAACACACGTACTTCAGGCCATTTACTTGTTCCACAGCCTCTCAATTCCAAAGGCTCTGTCTAGTAATCCTTCATTACTAACTCATCTTCTAACTGTTTCCATGTACGTCGTTATCAATTTGAGCGTAATCGACGTCCAGCTCTCAAGCTAATAATGGCAGAATTACTTCGTTGAAATGGAATCTGCCTGGATCTTACGTTTCGATTAAAAAATTGTATGAGGCGGCCCAAAATCACGCTAGGTCTGCTGGATATGCCATCACCACCAGCAATTCAGAAGAGAGAAAATGGCGAAGAAAGAAACTCGCAGCCTGTTAGAAAAGTATAATATTTCACAGCGAAGTGGACGAGACATGCAGGAAACGGCGTAGATTGACGCAAAATATCAACCTTCCTTTCAGATTTAAGGCCAGAGAGGAGCCGTAAATTTATAATAGTCTTAGACTCAAGATAGCACGAAAAAACACAACTTTACACATACTAGGGCGCATGATAGGCAGCTGGTCGAGCCTGTCTCAACACGAGATCATGCCAAAAGTTTTACGACATTGCACAGCTTGTGTTGGGTTCGGATACATTAAAACAAGATATCAAGTATGTAGGGAACCTGGCCATACTCATAGTTAATGGCCTAATAATTATGGGCATTCCTTCCATTAAATTCAAGCGATACAATGGAGCGAAATTGTTTGATGTAATTGAATCAAACTTTGACCAGGAAATAGATGTAAATGAAACTAAATACCCAAACAGTTCATGTGTGTAGTAGATTTACCAAGATGATAGAGTATCTGATTTAAATTTATCCCAAATGAAATCTGGTCCGTTCATTGTCCAAAAACCCTGAGGTAATAAATAGGCTGTAAAATTTTGAGATGTTGTTCAACAAAGATGTACAAAAATAATTAAGCACACATGTACAGGGGCTCAGGGGTAAGTCAAGGCAGCTGGAAATTTTATATACAGGGGCTATAATATGGATATATCCTAGGCATGCTATACAGTTTTCTAAGTTAGACGAGATCATATGATCTAATTTTTCACCGATTTCATTTCATCTGAAAAACCAACTTTGATATTTGTTCGTAAAAATCTACGGCTACATCATTGTTATTTAAACCATCTTACAGATATTAGAAAAAGATAAAGTTATCGAACACCATTCGCAATTTAGCACAAGCCTCCCGAGAATCTACTATATTAGAATTACTATCCTCTAATCATGAATACTCAAGCTACTTTACAAGGTCAAACTCGTGCTTCATATCTCAGTCGAGATCAAAGACTTGAGGTATGTGTAGAAATCTGGAACTGAACTAGGCACTTATACAAACTGATTTTCCCCAGATACTTCCACTGTATCGGACGGGATTCACGTACAAACAAATTGCGACTCAGTTAAGAGTAACATATTCACAAGTCAAGAACACTGTTCAATCTGGTCGTGCATCTCCTAAATTAAGGACTGGACGCTCTCCTCAACTTTCTCTTAACCAAATCGATCAGTTGGAAGAATTCATCTGCAGTTCTCGCGGGGCACGACAATTTTCTTATCTAGAATTGTCAGTTCATTTCTCCTCATGGGCTGCCGGAGAAAGTGCAATCCGTAGTGCACTCAAGGGAAGAGGGTACTCTCGATGCCTTCCGAGAAGGTCTCCGCCGTTATCAGAGAATCACATGATGGCACGGAAAGTTTGGGCAGAACAATGCCTTCAATGGCGAGAACAAGAGTGGTCGCAAGTACTTTGGAGCGACGAAACTTGGATTAATGACGGACCTATTATGCCGAGCTATGTGGCTAGAAAGGTAAGGAATTCCTAAATAACTCCAAAAAATTTTGATTACTCACAGTCTAAGAAGAAAGGAGAGGCTTATGATTATACGTGTGTCGTCGATCGATACCGTAAGAATAATTCTTGGATGTTTTGGGGTAGTTTCGCCGGAATCGAGAGAGGCCCTTGTGTTTTCTGGGAAGCCGACTGGGGCAAGACGACCTCAGAAGGCTATCGCCAACATATCCTTCCCCATTGTTGTGAACTGGCACAGAAACAGACGGCAAGAGACAGGTCGTGCATATTTATATATGCACGACAATGCGCCAGTACACAAAGCACCTCCCGCAAGAGATTATCTCATGGCACATGGAATTCAACCTATTTCATGGCCAGCATACTCCCCAGATCTGAATCCAATTGAGACTGTGTGGGGTATTTTGAAACTATACATTCAAAATGTATATCCAGAGTTTGAGTGGGGGAGGCAGCGGAGTAAAGCAGAGAATAGCCGAATTATACTAGAGGCCTGCTACAACCGTACATCAGAGGATAAGCTTCGATCACTCATTCTAAGCATGCCAAAGAGATGTGGAGAGTTAGTTAGAGTTCAAGGGGGCCCAACTTCATATGAGGAACACTTTGTATATTAGAATCTTGAGATAGATCTATGTAAATTCTTGATATTATCCTTGATGTGGATTTCTTAAGACACCTTTCAATAATTAAACAAGAGTGATATACTGCCTCCACTTTCGTCGCCAAGAAATCTCTCACATTAAATTGATATTTAGGTTTTGAGCTTATCCTAATATGACTACGTTTAGAAAAGATCAACAAAGGAAACCGCCATATTGGTATCATAATCGGCAACTAAAAGCCCTGCAAAGACATACTGCCTTCACTTACCCCTGAGCCCCTGTACTTTTATGTGCGTTCAGTATATGTTTACAGTTTATAATTAGACAGTTTCTTCGTAAATGTTGTGGGGCTAATCGATAAATCCATATTTCCAGGCAAAATAGGTTTTTCAAGGGGGGGGTTTGTATCACGACTTCGACAATCATTCTATCATCTCCGGCTGGCTGGCAACCCTGACCGCATTAGATCTAATCTCGGATAATTGCCGTTCCGGCCTTGTCTGTATATGTAACTGTCTATACAAGTACGGATAAATCTATGAGTATGTGCTGAGACGAAATTTGCAAAGATTACTCTTGACCAATGGGTTTAGGATCTAATCATTTTAATTGTAAAACAAAATAGAAAGTCTTCGTTGAAAAGTTTGAGGTTGCCAAAGTTATACTACGAACATTGTGAAATCCGTAGTCACGCGATCCTTCACTCTCTATCACCTAAGGCTTATCCGATTTACCCCACACCTTGACAGAAGCCAAAACAAGACCAAACCCTCATGATTCGCCAGGAACAGTCAATAACTAAGTCAAACGAATATTCTTCATAAACCACTCTAAATACTTAAGATATTCAGATAAATATTACTAAAGATCAGAGTTCCTTTTAAACTGACTATTCAAATAACCCAAGGATTTTCTGACAATGAACCCTCATCAAAAGAACAAGGTTGATATCAGCGTAAGTCATCTTCTCGGTTGTTGCTATAGACATACAAGTACATGTCAAACTGCTCACATCTAGCAGTCGCTCTCTGCAGATGAACAGCGTATATATCGCCTCTATGGCAAACTCCCTTCCAAGTCCGACCTTCTCGCAAAACACTTGAAAGAGCGCAAATACTTCGATTCAGGCGATTATGCACTGTCAAAGGCTGGAAAAGCTAGCTCTGTCGATACTGGAAGTGTTGGCTCGGAGCATCCTGTGCCAGAAAACATCCCACACTTGTCAACTCCCAACGCAGGAAGTGCGAATCAATGCCTAGTGACCAACACCAACATGCACTACCCAATTGGTGCGGAACGCTTGAAGACTGGCAGCCCCGTCAAGGAGAGTAGTTATTTGAGTCGAGAAACAAACGCTGATCAGCTGGATGATGCGGGAATCCCGGAGATTGAGCAGAACAACGGAAAACATGTCACACCGATAACTACGGCGTAAGACATCAATAGTCAACTCCATTTTTAGGGGTAGGTGAAATAGCGTGGGGATTACTGGTGAAGAGGTCTGAACGACACAGAAAAGTCGTGATTATTAGTAGCTTCACGTTTATTATACGATTCTTTTGAGGTAGCTTATACAATCTTAATCACAAATTTTAGGAGAATTTGGCTGGCTATCAGGCCCAAGCACTGGCAGCAAATACATAAGGAGGTAGTTAATGGTTAAATCCCAAAAGGGTTCATGATCGAAATCATAGGGGGTGGTTTGTTATTGCTCTGAACTCTATACATAGATCCATTTGCTTGGCGAAACTATTTTGCAATGTGAACTCGATTGCTCATGATAATCACATATCGAGAGCTTTGACTGCCGTTTCCATAGCTCCATCAAAGGTTTTATTCCCACCGATAAACCCGGAAGCGTGAACAAAAATTCCACCAACGATTCCAGTTACTTTGTCTAGCTCTTCATCCCTATACCCTCTCCAAGTTTCTGGGAGTGGTTTCCTGCTTTCGAATGAGCCCTGACTTTTTGGCACACACTGAATCCGCCATTTGGCATCCTCTGCAGTGTCTTCAGGATACAACACATAGAAAATCTTAGGGTCAGTCTTTTGTTCTCTCTCAAGAGTATAAAGGTGACTTTTCCAGGGTGGTGTTAGGCCATTAAATACCAAAATTCGGCCTTTGGAATTATATTGAAAACGCTTAGAAAACGCTTGTTGTACTACATCTCGAGCCGGTAACCAAGATTCAGTGTAGAATTCGAGAACCCGAGTAAACTCTTCTCCAATCTTAGCACTTGCGACCAAAAAATTTTTGTCTTCCGCAACTTGAGTTGCGGCCGAATCTTGTTTTACAGGATCATTCCACTTAGGATTTAGTCTTGCAACCATGGCGCCTAAAGTTACATCTCCATCCTTGAATCGCTTTTCAAGTCCTGCAGCAGCAATTACTTTTGGGTCGTAGGCAGAAATACCATTGTCATCCGCATCTATTGCTTCGATGAAACTTTCATAAACTTTCTCCCAAATGAGCTGAGCTTGCGGAGAATCCTCTGAGACACCAAGTTTCTGGGCGACGATTGCTTTTCCAAAATGCAGATAGACTAGGCCCGCCGAGGAAAGTTTAGTAGAATGGTTTGGGAACGTGGTGTTAAAATCGCGTTGGTGGTGGTCAAATCGGTTGTTTTTAAAATCGTATTTACCGCCAACATCGACAACCGTGTGGCAAGTGGAAAGAAGAGCGGGATCGCGTGAGCGCACGAGATTGGAATCCTTGTACTTTGGGAGTAGCCGAAGCATGTAGACAGCGAGAGCTTCATCGGCATGAAAATGCCCACTGTGGGTAGCGATCGTGACGGAAGAAGCCTTGAGTCGTTTTGCGGATACCTCAGCCATTCTGATAGATGAACGTAACATTACCAGACGACGTACGGGGCTTTTATCACAAGCACGGGCTTTCACGGGACAAAGAATTTTTCATCCTTTGTGTAAACACTAGTGTGGAGCTTTTGATAAGGATTTAGTAAGCACACACAAATCAAATACTATTAGATAAATCTGAAGTTTCTTAACTATTTAACAAGTTATCAGTCCGCTAATTTCCGAAAAAATTTCGCCTGAAATTTTCCAATTTACATCGCTGCTTAGCTGAGCGCGCTTCAAAGCGTGCTAAGTTGATTTGTATCCTAGGTAACAGTAATTCTAGTTAATATTGGCAAAGTTGTACTTGATTGGCTGGCACATAGTCCAACCAATTATGATCCATTTGAAGTTTTACATTACAATACCAAAGGGCAACTTCCATAGACAAGATACGGTCTAGTCATCCAGTTCTAGATCAGCGGTCAATAAACGGATAACCTCTTGTGATTGGGTATTATTTGACCAAGACCTGGGTGAGAGAACTTTGGACATACAGGGACACAGGGCTAGATGAATGTAGCCTGGATATTAAGTTCTGTTTATTCCGACAGTATAAACATGCATACATAGTGCACATAACTAATTATCTAGCCTGCGTTCACTTAACTCTGAGCCCCTGTAAATCACGCTGGGACGTACCTGCTTAGTAAATGCGGAGCGAGGAAACTCAGAATATAGATCACGCTGAGATATGCCTTCCTCGCTACCGATCCGGCCTATAATTGAGAGCCCACAATCTTCTTCTCTCTTCTCCAACTTGATTTCCAAAGCCTAAACAGCTCTATCGCTCCGCCACAATCTGTGAATAATAATCCACTGATAAATATATTCATTTATATATCATTTTAACACGCTCCGGTGTCAACAGTTATGATGTGGATCTTCAGAGTTCTCTCCTCAATCATTTTCTTATTCTCCATCGTTTTATCAATACCGATTGCGTTTGATGTTGGTGGCCGGGACTGTGGACTGGCTTTTTCATTGAGTCTTTTCTTCTTTTACTTTTCTTACTCGACACTCAAACTAGCCACACCAGACGATTCGCGAATACGAAGGTCTCTGATACAGTTGACAGGGGTAGGACAGTGGGTGCTTATCCCCGCACTCCTAATATGGAGCTTGAATCGATTTGCTACCGATACCAATAGCAACGGAGACGGGGCTGTTGGAGCTCCCAGTGGAAAGAGTTCACGGAGCACAAGCTTCCATGAGATGATACTCGGACCAGGAGGATTTCTCGAAATTATTACAATTGGAACCTGGGATAAGCTATTAAATTACTCATCACCGGTTTTTCAATTTGTTGAAGGTTTCTGTAGCTTGCTGGTCATTCAAGCTGCTGGTCAAATTACAAGATGGCTAGTTAATAGGGGCCGAAGTGATACTTGGATAGTATGTAATGTTCATTGTCTACCAGAACTAGCTAAAGCTGTTTAGATTTGCTTGCTCGTTTTATCTGCATCTGTTATATCCTGCTCAGTATACTTCCTATGGCGTATCACGAATTTCCCAGAAATCGGCAACATAGACGCTTCTCTAATTGGGGTCATGATAACATGTGCTGTATTCCTTTGCGCCTGGGGAATAGGAAGTGGGCGAGGAAATCCCGTGGAGAGCTCTCTGCTGTTTGCCTACGTGGTTCTCTGTATTTATCAGATTTTCACCGACTATCAATTTAATGTAGGCCCCGACGCGCAGGAGCCTTCAGTCCAACCGGAATTCCCTCCATTTCCTCCTGTTATCATGGCCTCTTACAGTACTATGCTTTACCTGCTTTCTACTCTACCTTCCGCTGTCCTCTCTGGCCTAAGCTTTCTCCTTGCAGCATTCCAAACTATCACAACGTCTGTCATCATTTCGCTTGCTTACAGAATTTTTGTTTTCTACGCGGCAACTCGGATTATACCTGCTGTGCGAGATTCAGGAGCTCGAGCGCTATACCAAGAACCAAGCATCAAGGATAGTGATATGGCTGGTAAATTTTTAGGACTTCTTAGTTGGTTCAGTCCCAGCATCTTGGTAGCTGTCTACACCAGTCTACTCATGCAGCACTTCTCAACAACGTCTGCCGAGGATCACGGCACTGATTGGTGGAAAGTGCAGGGTGGAGATACTGGTGGAAATATTTGGCGCTGGGTGAACGTTTCTGCCACCATGGCTTTATATGCCTTGGAGCTTTATTTGGGACAAGAGGATACTGATGGTTCTTTAACCAGTCACTGGAAGACTGAATAAACATATCTAACCTGCAGTCGGGAATCAACCCAGTCAAATAAATCTTGATATGGCTTACTTCAATGCAACTAAAACCTCGCCATCGAGCGCTTAATGCACGAACTACTTCACCCACTTAATCACTTATTTGACAATACACGTTTAGTTGTATATGAACCCAGAACCCATCCTTGCTCCTACACAATGCCCTCATCTCGATCCTTATTAAGTTATTCTATCGACAATATGGTCAGCTTGCACAATTGAACCTCTCTTAATCAGAAGTTGGTCACGAAGTAATTATCATTGAGATTTTTGTAAGATATACTAATAATGTTTGCAATACTCTTTCCTGCATAACATCTTACAAGCAGGGATAAGTATTGCAAATATAATTGGTAAATCGTATATACATCTTAATGTTAATTACAGCGGGACCCACTATCAAGTAAGAGAGGTTTAACTGTACCCATTTTCGTCATACCGATTTTTTCTTCAAGTGATCCAATGCGATTGATCCAGAAAACTCAAAGACAGGTAATCGCACATATCCGACACGATAGGGCGGATACTATTTTACCTCGGCAAAAATTCTCTGACCGTCAAACGAGTCATAGAAATAAAATAAGGAAGAATGGATTTCAACTCACTTCGCTCTTGCTTTAGTAGATTTACACCCAACAATAAGAATCTTGTCCGCTTCTTGAAAAGCCACCTGTGCAATCAGAATTTTGTCTTAATATCCAAGCCTTGAACCAGTTATCTTTTTGCGCCTAGGCGATCGAAAATGATGAACAAAGAATTTAGGTCTGATTCATGACTATAAGATTGAGGACCGATTAATAGGAGGTATGCCGCGATTAGATTCTACACCACGTACCGTTTTAATTATGATTTGCAGATCATCGTCATACATAGATAAAGATATGACCTAAGTTTCATCCAGAAATATATCGAACTATAAATTAAACCTTAGACCGTGTTGGACAGATGTGATTGGTATGAGAATGATTCTTTAAAATTTTGAAATTAGTGGCCAGTAGCAATAAAACAAATAACCGCGGTCGTATAAATAGAAGCATGATTTAATTTTACATCAAGACTCATCATACCCAGAGTTCATCGATAGACACTACTAAGATCAAATGTTTAGCTATATTCATCTATCCAAAGTTGCAGATGTTCGTGTAATCGGAAAATAAAGCCCTCATACGAGTTCCCCATTATGAGTATCTTTAGATATCTTGCGCAGAAACGTTGCTTTCGCACTTATTTTGGAATTCAAATTGTTGATTTCCTTTCTCAAGCCGAGGCTATCTCAAGCTTCCCAGTCTGGACTCGGCGAACTAGCCAAGATCACGTATCATTAAGCCACTTGGCTGAATCCATAAAGTACTTCTCGATGGAGGGTGATATTTCTCATTTGGATTTTTTAGTTGGCGACGTCAAATGTGGCTTTGCTTAGCTTAAAGTACCCCTTAATTATCCATACCATAGTGTAGTGGTGCGAATCGTGATACAGGGTCGGATGGTGGTGTCATACATTTTCCGGGCCATTCTCCCACTTAGAGACTGGGTAGCTTGGACACATGCCTCACTTGAGACAGGAAAAAGCTGATGCGAATCCAGCAAGATCCTCTAACCACTTCTCTCGCGGTGATAATGTATTCGTAGGATGACGAAAGCATGCTCAGGTAACCATGGGTTGTTCTCGCTTTTTCCAGTGAAGGGTATTCACGGAAGAGGGTACATGTCGTAAGGCGTTATTCTCGTCGTGGTATCTGCAAATGAAATCTGAGTGTGAGTGTTCCAAACGTCTGAGTCATTCTGTGCAATGTACATTTCTTCTGTAATCATTCGCGTCATAGCCTCATACCGCATTGTCAAAAATCATGGTGACTAATAGCTTAGTCAAGCTCGTCTATTTATAACCGGGCGCACAATCACAACAGCATATACATATGATATATTTTCCATCACTAGAATCATCCTAAATACATACTTATCCCCTCACTATTCTTCTCGTAATTCCGCTTATCTTAACAGATTATGAGACCGGTTGATCCTCCACTGTGGCCAGCCAAATCTAACTATTTTTCCGGCTCAAGAAGAAGACGTCTCAGATCAAAGAAAACCTGATCTTCAAGACCACGTGGGGATCCATAGCGATGTTAATAACATTTACTTTCAATGAATGGCACACCGACTGCAGAAGCATGCTGTCCATCATGGGTGTAGATGGACTCTTGGATGGAACCGATGCCGACCTGAGAACAACGAGAACGACACAAAAGCCTGGGATGACAGAACACGAGGTGTACTAGCTTTAATCAACAGATCAGTTAGTCGGACTTACAAATGTTGAAATTGATACTAGCCAGATCTACATCTCACTATCCTTAAAGAGGTGAGAAATTTCATCATGAAAAGATATGGGTGCTTCTATTGATTTCTATGAACTTCCAACCTTCTCCCAGAGACTTCTACGTTCTTAAACCATTGTGTATGAATGTATTCATTTCTATGAATGTATTCATTTCTATGTATGTCTTTGTATTTCTACATAGCTCTAGATATGTCTGTATCTAGTATAGTTTTAATAAACATGATGCTAAGAGCTAAGGAAGAAGATATTTATATAGATGAGCGTAGTTACGAGCTAATATACAATTCAATCTTCTTAAATATCAACCTCTTATTGTTTACCTTGATATTTGACACTTCTCTGTTAAAACCTCCGACTTTAATACAACAACAAAGACCTTTGTTCAGAATTTGGCAAGAAGCTGGACGTCAAAGGTCTATAGGAGAAACTCGCCTCGGCAAATCTAAACCAAAACAAGCAACACAACAGCTCCCTATTTCAAAAATTTCACAACCTTTCCTTTGACCAAAAAAAGAAAAACGAAACAATTCAAGATCTCGTAAATTGAATGAACAACATCAAAGATCAGCTAGTTCAAACTACCTTCAAGCTCAAAGACGAGGACTTGCCTAATTGACTAGTCTATTCACTTCCTCCAGAAAACTTTTTCTGGAGAGCTCAAGGAATACACATCAATAACGCCGAACTTAACCTGCATCAAGCTATTCTGCACTTAAAATCCCGTGAAAATGATCGTTCGAAAACGTCTGTGCAAGCTAACAGTGCGCGCGGAAGAGGACAAAGAGGAAGGCGCGGCGGAAAATGAAACGAACGAGGAAGACATCACGGCGGTAGTATCCCCTATCAACAACACGAACACGACAATCAAAAGGGGGCAGAAAGGCAAAACAGACGGGGAAATTAGGATCGATGGAAAAGAAGCTCAGTGCGAAGGGTACGGAACAATCGAAATTGAAAATGATGGCCAACCACATCAACTTTGTAATGTATGTTCAACGGGCACATCTGTCAGCTATGGAAACACGAAAAGGGAATCGCAATTGCATCAGGAAAGTATGGACTTTATGAAATCCCAGATATGCCTAAATTGTCAGCATTTTACGGGACAGCCGATAATTCTATAGAAAATATCACCAACAATACAATTAAAACGAACAGTGAAAGACGGATTATCCCGATCGACAAATCAATGTGGAATCTTCATCACCGTCGACTTAGACATGTCAACTTTTGTGATATAAAGAGATTATTTGATTTTGGTGTATTAGGCAGCAAACACAAATTCGAAAGGCAAATCAACTACCAAGTAGAAAAACACTGCGAATCATGTCTCGCTGGAAGGATGAAGGAAAGATTCAACAAGAAAACAGACTCTAGAGATTCAGTTAAAGGAAGAAGACTTCACGCGGATTTATCTGGAATTCAAGGCATATCAGTAAGTGTCGTGACTCCTTATGCTTTGATCTTGGTTACTTAGCTTGGGCTTGATCTTGGTGAACAATCTCGTGAAATACTGAATGCCTGGAACTCTGGGACACTGATGATAGCAGGTAATGTCACGTGGGCTTTTGTGACAAATGACAAGTGTAGATGTGAATAACCTGACATCTTGAATCCTGACTTGACTAGATGCATAGAATTTATACAAGACTGAAAACTGGAGAGTATCAACCAGAAGGCCTAACCACTATTTATACATAAGTCCACCTAGTACATTCCCTAGTACTGGTTACTAGAACCCCATCCCATCGTATTGAATTTTGGAGGGTGTATATTGTATATGCACTTGGGGGATTCAATCAAAGGAGGACTACTTGCTTCGAGGGGTTTGGAGAGTGCTTGGGTGGTGATGGCTGAGGTGTTTGTAGGGACGCGAAAGTTATCTCAAGTTTTTCTTCTTATTTAACTAATCCAACTAGATACAGACATATTTATATATAAGATCCACCGATTCTAGAAGCTTCGTAGCAAATCCATAACTAACACATTTAAGCCAGTTACTTCTAGAGCATTCCAGATGATACTATTTCTGTCGGTGGTTTAAACTAATTCTAGTCATACTTATACTGATCCTAACCGAGATCAGTGTGGTCAGCGCATTGTTACAACACATCAAACGCCAGCGGATACTGTAGAACACCCAAAATACCGTCAATTGAAATAGAATTCCATAGAACTATGCAATGCCTGGAATTCAATTGTTGTTAATAACAATCAACAGGAAAAAACTAACAATAATAACAATATTCAGTAATTAGTCACAATCGGCAAAATAATTTATCAACGTCATTGAAGCCATTGATGAAAATTGACAAAATGGATGAAAACTCACGCCAATTAATTAAAGACAATATTTGAATAAAATTTATGCAAAAGAACTAAATGAATTCAAGCTGAAACAACTAGCTTCAGCGGGCCGTTCCGTGACAGTAAGAGGATTCAGATACTTTCTGGTCATGGTGGATGATGCAAGCCGAATGTACTGGGTTACGCTACTGAAATCCAAAGAAACAAAAGAAGTATTAAATATGCTTAAACTCGTTATCGCGACTGTGGAAGTAAAAAGTAAAGAAAAAGTAAGGTACATCAGAGCCGACAACAGAAAGAGTGAGTTCAGTGCTACTTTGACCGATTTTCTAAAAGAAAGGTGTACTCAATTTGAACCATGTCCTCCATATAAAAATTCAATAAACTTTGTAGCGGAAAGAGCCATTGGATTACTTTCAACATTGTTGTGCCTAGGAACATAGTGGACATGGCAAGACTGCATAAGCAGCTGATGAGGTGACACCACCAAGGCTAGGATAAAGTGTTGGGACTAGTTAGGCGAGGTGTGGGTCCCACAAGACTTGATGTTTGCATTGTTTGCTCTGTTGGCGCACGGATGATTTTAGAAGTATAAGTAGGCTTAGATTTGCCACTTATGTTAGATATCATTCTCATCATCTTTCAATTCAATCTTACATTCCTGCCATACGCACAATTGCCTGTTCTACTCAAGCCTCTGAATCCTTTTAGTAACTCTGCGCGAGTGTACGTACCCCATCATATACCTAGTAAAACAGACATACGCTAGGTCAATGTTATACGAAGCACGACTGTCACATCAATTTTGGGACTAAGCAATGGAGCATGTGGTGTGGATCCGCAACAGAGTACTAATGTCTGCGTTACCATATGGTCCAGAAAATTCTGCTACAGGAAGATTTAACATTTTTCATGGTGCTTGGTATGAAAGACTTCCAAAACTCGATAACCTTCGGACTTTCGGATGTGTGGCAAATTTGGTCTATCCAAGAACCCTCTTACCTCAGAAATGGAATCCAAATATACGAGAACATCATTTTTTGTGGGAATGAGAGGGGAATCCATTTACAAATTATTGCATACAGATACACTCCAAGTATGGGAATCTGCAGACGTTAAGGTCGGCGAATATACCTACGCAATAGTAAGCCTTAAACAAGGAAAAATTGTTATCAATGCGGCATCACAGTGGTCAGAAAAGGTTGCGGAATTTATCCCAAATCCTATTGTAGGAAGACCAAGAGGTGTTAAACAGAAACGAGTCAGCCTTGAAACCATCAGAATAACGGTATCCAAAGATGCTATGGCAGATATGCAAAGTCATCAAAACCTAGATCTACCAAATAGAGAATTGGAACCCTCAAATTTAAATGCGCAAAGGGAACTGGCACCCTCAAATATAGATACGCAGAGGGAATTGGAACCCTCGGAACCTCTCACAACCCCAGAAAAGGCGAAGAAGTCTCACCCTGCTGATCAAATAACGACCAAACAAATTCCTACAACAACACGTTGTGAAAGGGTGGTAAAACCAACTAGAAAAGGTCACGCATTTGGAGCTGAAATTACAAGGACAGCTAATGCGTCTAGAGCCGTGTTTATAGAAGCTGAAGAATCTTCCTCACTAGGTGTTCCAACTCCAATATATGAGTCCATCACCATTGAACAAGCGATGAAAGAGGACAAAGCCGGATGGATTTAAGCTATAGTAAAGGGGCTCAAGGCTCTTCAGACAACCAGCACATTCACAGTGCTCCAAGGTAAGTCTCCATTTGGAAGAAAGCTGATAACGTCAAGACTTGTCTTGCGTAGCAAATTAGAGGCAAATTCTACTGGGAGAGTTAATTAAGCAAGAATAGTAGCGAGAGGATTTGAACAACAGGCTGGCATCGATTATTTCGAGACCTTTGCCTCAGTAATTTGATATAACACCCTACGCATAATCCTAGTGGTCGCAGCAATAAAAGATTTAGAAATTGATAGCATCGACATCGACACCGCATTTCTTAACCCTTCCCTGAAGGAAGAAACTCACATGGAACTACCACCCTATTTTGAACTCATTGACCCAACAGCAAAGCGAAGCTCTCATTACCTCAAAGTAAATAAATCTCTTTATGGTCTTTAGCAGGCACCTCATGAATGGTTCATAATGGTCAAACGTTTCTTCGAAATTCTTGGCCTTAAATCCGGCGATTCGGTTCCAAATCTTTTCATTGGATGGGGTGTCTATATCTTACTTTTTGTAGACAATATGCTAGTTGTGGGGCAACGCAAAGATGTGGATAAAATGAAAAGAGCAGTCCTAAGGAAGTGGAAAGGCAAAGATCTGAGTGAGGCAAAATTGTTTGTTGGCTTCGAAATCAAAAGAGACCGTCCAAACCGGACAATCCGCATTCATCAATCAGTTCACACCACAAAGCTTTTGGAGAAAGTGGGAATGTTACGCTGCAATCCAAACAATCTTCCAATGCCTGCGGGGACAATTTTGAAAGAAGCAGAAGAAGACGAATTAGTTGATGAAGATGAAACAGGTTTATATAGACAAATTGTACAATCAACAATTTATCTGTCCAACAACACAAGGCCAGACATTACTTAAAGTGTAGGAAAATTGGCTCGATTTATGGCCGAACCAGGAATAACTCACTTTCTAATGGCCAAGCATCTACTCCAATATTTGAAAGGTACAAAAAGACCCGGAATTCAATACGGCGGACGTAATCAGCCAGAAAATCAGTATACAGCATGGACAGATGCAACTTGGGGAACGGAAACTGATCGGAAATCATTTCAAGGATATGTGATAACATGGTATGGCGGAGCAGTCACTTGGGCCGCAAACCGACAAAAGAGTACTGCGCTATCATCAATGGAAGCTGAAATCATGGCTGCATCAGAAGGAGCTAAGGAACTTGCATGGATGGAAAAGGTCTGTTCGGATTTAGGCGTTAAACTCGATAATCCTCGATTATTAAGAATTGACAATAATTCGGCAATCGACTTATCAAAAAATACAAAGTTTCACAGCAGGGCTAAGCATATTGAAATTCGACACTTCTTCATCGGAAACAATATGGTCCAGCGGAACAGAGCTAAAGTGATTCACACTCCAGGCACAAAACAAATAGCCGACATCTTAACGGAGCAACTTCCAAAAGCACAATTTCGAAAATTAATGTTAGGCTTCGGATTTACGGTAGCACTCGACAGTTGAAAAAGTAGTTTGGGTTACCAATATTGGTTGGGGTGCTCTTATACTGCAACACAGCTTGCATGCTGTGGAGAGCTGAACTTCTACAGGGAGACGTAGGCTGCTACAAACTCCCCAGATGGCGGGTGAGTGTTGTTGCGGGAGTTAATGAGGCCCATTCCCATGATCTTCTATTGCTGCTAATTTTTGGTTACCGCAGCAAGGGGGCGTGTCCATAACATCTTTTATTGTCTTTACTACAATACAATACAAAAATCAACACAATACAAAAATCATCTTCTACTATAATTATACTCGTTCAAACAATTATCTCAAGCCAAACAATTATCTCCATAACACCACAACTCCCCCAATTATCGCTCGAAATTTTTCTAATTCACATCACAGATAAATTAAATCAATCCGACACCGGAACATTTTACAAATTGATTCTACGACATCTCGTTGATGAGATATTGATAAATTTGTTTCTGGTGGCTGAAAAATCTATCAACCCACCATTAATCACATCACCCTACAAGCAGATTTATAAGACAATACTTCTATACAACAGCAATGGCTACACAACAAAGTCCATCTGGCGACAAAATGGATATAAATACCTGTGAAGACATTGATTTGGCCAGCCAGCCCAGATTTGATTCCTCAATCTGGGCAAATAAAAGCAACAACAGCAATGGCACACCCACAGCCCCCAAATCTAAGAGCAAAACACTAGGATCCATTGCCAATTCTAAGATATCAAAGAAAGAGGGGTCAAGTAATCCTGGCAAGGTTACAAAGACTAAGTCAAAAAAAAGACTTCCCCCCCACCCCCTCCTATTGTTCAGTTTAATAATATTGACTTTAGCAGTGACCCCATAACCTCCATAGACTTTACTCCAGATCCAACTTTATTCATGGAGCCAAAGACGCCCCAGAATAAGAAAAGACCACTTTGCTCAACCACTGAGGGCTCTCACACACCAAGCAAAGTGTTTAAGATAATAACCGCCTATGAATCAACAAAAAAGTGTGGCTACCTTTGTTTACTCCATAGTAGCCAGAACATAGACCTTGACATGGAAAACACACCCCAACCTGTGAGGACAACAGAGAGTATAAAACCTTCAACAAGCTATGTTCCTCCTACCATTCCTACCACCCCTACTGCACCTTCCCCAAGTCCATGCCTCCACTCTCCAACTAATACTACCTACCCTCTCTCTCAGACAAAACCCTTCTCCACAACCCCCTCTTTCTTAAGTCCTACTAACACCACAGCTTCTTGCTCATCTTCTACTACTCCCACTCCCACTGCCATTCCTTCTCCCTCTGATCCTTCTACAAGAATTCAAGTCACTAACAGAACAGGGTTTAACAGTGCAGAATAAGCTCTCTATGCTGCAAGAAATAACATTGTCGAAGCATACAAGCTAACCTCTGATAGGAACTTCCAAACCCAGATCCTTGACTTCCTGAACATCTTCAGAGAATACTCAGAGCAAGACTTTAAATCCATACCTTATCAAAAGAAACATTATACAAACACCCAAGCATCATTCAACATCTCTTCCACCAAAGATGATATGGCCCACCCAAGTCATATGAACAATAACTGGAAGGGGAATCATGGCCTCAGGGATATGGGACAAAGCTTTGCCCAAGTACTAGCCACAGCACCAGCTAAGTCCTCTTCTTCTTCTTTACCTATCTCTCAAAATACAGGACCATGTCCTCCACCAAACAAAGACACTTCTCAAGGAAAAAAGGTTATAACCATTGTCATAACTAAAGGTAGCTGTGTGCCAGTGCACCAGCCAACACAACTTCGAGATGCAGTAAATAAAGCTATGGGCAAGATAGCAATCTCTAGAGTTCATGTTTCACCCAGAAACAACCTCGTTTTAGCCTGTTTCAAATCCAATCCTGAAGAGCTTCTGAAGAGCCAATCCATGTGGGAAAATGTTTTTGCTGGATGGCCTATTTCAAAGATCCAACAAATTGAAAATTGGCCAACAGTTGTGGTTCATGGAGTTCCATCATCCATCCACATCACAGCCATTCCCCAAGAAATATCATCATTCAACTAAAATATTTCAGTTCCTAGGGTAGTTAGATGGCTCACAGGGCCCCCTAAGGGAAACCATGGATCAATTGTAGTTACAGTTGGCTCAGAAGAGGAAAAAGAAAGAATTCTCAAGACAGGGATACTCATTGGGGGCTTACTACTCAAGGCTGTAAACTTTCAATCAAGTACAGAGAGAACTCTTTGTACTAATTGTCTGAAATATGGCCACTCTAAGCTATCCTGCAAGAGAAACCCTATTTGTGCTATCTGTTCCAAAAGCCATCTTACTTCTTTACATATTTGCTCCCAATGCAAGTCCTCTGAAAATTGTACACATCATCCTATGAAGTGTATTAATTGTCATTCTTCCAAACATCATGCTTTACAAAAAAATGATTGCGAATTTTACAAAGCACTTACATGTTAGAACAACTTATCATCTGCCAACATAATTCTGCCAAGGGCAAAAATATTACTCAATCCCTCTTTGAAGTTTCAATGCAAGGAAATGCCACAGTTGTTTTTGTACAAGAGCCATATGTTTACTTCAACTCTTCAATACAGTCCTTTACTTCTCTATCTCACCCAAATTACCATATGATCTTACCCAACAGTAACACTAGTCTGAAGCCAAGGGTAGTAACATATATTTAAAAAACCTCATCTTTTGATATATCAGCTAGGACTGATCTAATCTCTGACCCTGACATGCAATTGTTTGAATTTACATCAGCTCTAGAAAGTTTTTACGTCATTCATATATACAATGAAAAATCCAATGTAGAGGGAGTTAGTCAGACTACCTTCCAAAGATTCCTTGAACTTGACCTTTCTCTGGACAAACCATTCCTTTTCTTAGGTGATATGAATCTTCACCATCCTTGGTGGAATCCCCTAATCACCAATCCAGTATCTCAAGCTACTAAACTTTTCAAATTTCTTCAGCATCATAAAGCAAGTCTGCTGGTTGACCCACAAGTTATAGAAGAATTTGGAGGCACTTTTCATAGACCCAATTCTAAAAGTATATCAATCATTGACTTGGCTTTTGCTTCTAATTTTAGACATGTATCGTGGTATAATTGGCATTATGGGGAAAGCACTGGCTCAGACCATGAAGTTATTTTCTTCCAAGCAAGGTTTTCAACTTCACAAAATCAATATTCCTGTTTACCAGCAAGATTTAATCTCAAAAAGGCTGATTGGAAAGCGTATAGGCAAAATCTTCTATCTAGTGAAGAGAGATCCAGCCCACTTCTCCAAGAAGCTATCCAGGCAAAAAACCATGACCTAGTGGCCAAGTTACTTCAAAATATCACTCTAGAAGCAACAATAAATGCAATTCCTAGATCAAAACTATCTAAACACTCTAAGGCTTGGTGGACAGATAAACTAACTTGTCTTAGGAAAGAATATCATACCTTAAAAAGAAAAGCTAAGAAGACTTGGCTACCTGAAGACATTGAAACTGCAAGGGTTTCAAGAAATAACTATTTCAGAAGCATTTCTTTTGGCAAAAAAGAGCATTGGGAATCTTTTCTTGCTGAGGCCAAAGATAGAAGTCTATTCACAGCCTATAATTACTCAAATCCAAAGTTTCATCAGCCTTCCCTTATTCCAACTCTGGTTTACAAAAGCTCTGAAGGGGATCAAGTGATAGCTTCAAGTTTTGCAGAGAAGTGTAATGCATTAGTCCAATCTCTATTTCCTCAAAACAACCCACCACAGACTCACGAAAACACCGGAGAAAACACAGCATCAGTTGAGGCTGGAGTTCTTTCTGATCCATTTGAAGAGGCAAGTAATTCATCATGTATACCCCCTAACTTGGGATCTAATTCATTTACTATACACAGTTCTTCAGTTCAACAAGGCTTAAAGCAATACACCTAGCCTTCTCTAAGCCTCTTAGAGCTCTATCAAGCAGTACCAGACAAGAAGACTTCTCCAGGGAAGGACTCAATTGACTGGACTATGATAAAACATGCTCTGGAGGCTATCCCCCAATTTTTCTAACTGCATATACCTTTCTGTTTCAATGTGGGAAACATCCATCAGTATGGAGAGAGTCAATTGGAATTATAATCCCAAAGAGGAATAAGCCTGATTACTTAGTCCCCAAAACCTACAGGCCCATTTCACTGATTTCTTGTCTCTCAAAATTGTTAGAAAGAATATTTTCACAAAGAATTTCATATTTAGCCAATATCCACCCTGATATCCTTCATCCTAGTCAGATGGGAGGTAGGAAACAAAGATCTGCTGTTGATGCAGTCCTGTTACTCCAAAACTTTATAGAAAACAGTTTTTCTAAGAATAAGGCTGTTTCCTCTGTTTTTCTAGATATAATGGGGGCATTTGATCGACTGCAGTCAAGTAAGCTCATAGACATCCTCCAGAGAAAAAATTTCCCAGCTTGCTTTATTTCCTGGGTTGATTCTTTTCTTTCTGAAAGGAAAATTTCTCTTCTGTTTAATGGGCAGCTAAGTCATGCATACTCTGTAACTAGTGCTCCACAAGGAAGTCCTATCTCACCCCTCCTATTCCTTATTTCAATCAGTGAACTCTTCTCTAATACTCCAATGAGCAATGCCCTTGAAGTTTCCTATGTTGATGATATATGCATTTCCTACAGCTCTTTTTCCGTCGGAAAAAATATCAGAGAGATTCAAAAATATCTTCAATCCTTTTTCTCAAGATCTGATTCCCTTTCTATTGTTTTTGAAAAATCTAAATCAGAGCTTATCAATTTTTCTAAAGGTAAGAAAACATTCAGTAATTCTCTCCAAATTGAAGATTTCTCCTTAGAACCTAAGTCTACAGTCAAGTGGCTAGGAATATGGTTAGAGAACAATTTAAAATTTAAAACTCATGTGGAAAAAAGGGTGCATCTTGCCCAAGGGGCTATGCAAAGACTTTTCCAACTTTCTTCCAAATCCAAAGGCTTAGGATTCAATGCACTCAGACAGCTCTACCTTAGTTGTGTCATCCCTGTGTTAGACTATGGTTCAGTCCTATGGTATAACAAATATGGTACAGAGAAGCTTTCAAACATGTGTGACAAAATCCAGAAAAAAGCCATTCCAGCAATAACAGGGGCCTACAGAGCTAGTCCAAGCAAGGCCATGGAAGTTGAGGCAGCCCTGCTTCCAACTAGAGTCAGACATTATAAGTTAGCTTCATTTTTTGCAATGAGAATCTTCAAATTTCAAAATAATCACCCTTTATATCTTACTCTTTCATCTAATCTTACTGATGAGCTTGCACTTCCTACTGAAAAGACTGACATAGGCATGCTTGCTTTCTTAAAGGATAAACTAAGTGGCCAACTACAAAGAATAGCCAGTACACTCAAACCAAGTTCCAAGTTGCCAAACTTGGAGCCTCTCAATGCCAAATGGATGCCTCCTTGGAGGACAGAGAACATTTCTGTATCCATTAGTTGTTCTGACAAAACAAAAGCAAAAGAAGAACACCTTTCGTTATTTCATTCCATTCCCTCCTCATTTTATATAATCTATACAGATGGCTCCTTAGTCAAGGACAAGGGATGTGGTATAGGCATAGCCATGTACCTTCCCTACACAAGGGAGCTCAAGTGTCTCTCATTCTTTCTAGGAAAGAACATTGGCATTGCTGATGCCGAGACTTTTGCAATTTATAAAGCACTCAAACACCTTATTTCTGTAAAACCAAATGCTCAATGTTACATTTTTTCTGATAGTCAAATAGCATTGCAGAGAATTACCACATCTACAAATTTTTTAATTCCTTCAAAATCAGGTCTCTGTGCTGCAAATTGGAAGTCCAGCTGCACTGGTGTCGAGGACATCAAGGAATCCAAGGAAATGAACTTGCTGACAACCTGGCAAGGAAAGGTTTGGGGCAAGATGCTCTCAGGAGGGATCAATTTTCTTCACATTCCTTTCTAAAAGAAGAAATTAGAAAAAGAATATTATTAACCTGGACCTCTGACTGGACCAAGCAAGTGCTTAGAGAGGAAGAGGGTAGGAAGGCTGTTGGTCTAGGAAGGTTTTATAGGATTTCTGCAAGGCAGTCTACCCCAATTTTCAAATTTAAATCTATTAAAATTCAAAAATACTCTAGGGGAACTCAGTCCTCATATTTCCAGGCAAGAACAGGGAATGGCAACACCCTGGCCTATCTTGAGCTGATTGGAAAAGTGAGCAGTGACATGTGCAACTTCTGTTACAGGAAGAAGCAGACCATGCAACATCTGCTGTTACACTGCCCCCAATTCTCAGCAGATAGGAAAATGGCATATGAAGGATTAGAGCCTCTTAATTTGCAAATACTTTTTAATACTAATGTTGGCAGGGAGAAGCTGCTGAGATTCCTTGAGATCTCTAAATGCTTAACCATGGAAAAACATCAGATTCAAATCTGATCAACATTTATTACAAAAATAAAATAAATAAATCAACAACGAATAATAAACAGATACTTGATAAATAAATAATCACAAAATCAAATTTAATGCTAAAGGAACAGGATGAAGAGGTTGGGTAGAGTTGAAGTGGGATTTTAATGTTTATCTGAATTTTTTTTTGGAAATTATTTGGGAGTTTGGCAAGGTCACTAATAAAGTTATGAGCTATCTTGACCTATGCTTGGGGAAATTCGTTTAATTTTTGTATTTGATTTTTAGATCGCTTGTCATAGCTATTAGGCTGAATACAAAATGATTTAAAAAAAAAAAAAAAGGGGGCGTGTCAAAGATCATGGTGACTAATGGCTTAGTCAAGCTCATCTATTTATAAGCGGGCGCACACACACAACTGTATATACAATACTACAGGCCTAAGTTAACAATATTGCATTAGTGTGACAGGGGTTTTTTGGTGAGGGAATTAAATATTCTATCTCAAATAGGCAGCTATCTTCAAATAAAACTCTGATTTGTATGTGAAAATTGCTTTTTATTTTAACGAACCATATTGAACGATGTTCCAAGATTCTGGAATTCTTATTTTTTTGTTTCATATTTGGATTCATTTAATTATTTTTTCAAATCTTTATTATGATACGCCTGTTTATGCTACGAATTCTATCATTATTCACATGACTTTAGACAAAACACTGAAAAACAATCCGAAATTTAGAAACGAGTGTGCCCCCCATTTACATCCAAAACTGCCTGGCATCTCGAATGCATACTCGCGAGAAGTGGCGTAAGATGTTCATCAGCGATTAAGTCCCAGCTAGCTTGGACTATTGCACAAATCCTTGAAACTGGCAGCCGTTGCCCGTTTAATTCAGGGAAATAAAACTGCATTTTATCTTTCATGATATTCCAGACATTTTCAATAGGATTTAAATCTGGAGAGAAGGGAGGCCATTCCATCAACTCGATGCCCGCTCCAGCAAGTTCATCTAACACCCGGCCTCGATGAGCAGGTGCCGAGTCTTGCATGAGTATTAAGCCCGGGTGCTCTCTATGATAGTTGATAATTGATGGCACAACTCTTTCACTGAAGCTAGCTTGGTTAATTTCTCCCCATCTTTTGTCCTATATTACATGTGGACCTTTTTGAGATCCCATAAAAGATCCCCAGAACATCCAGCCATTCCCCTTCAAACACCTTATATCTACAAAACAGTCTTCAACCTGTTCATCGACCTAAATAGCGCATTAGAGCTAGACACAATTTAGATAGCTTCAGTATTTACCAATCTTGTCACCCAAGAGTTTTTGTGAGGTTTACCGGTAACCCATGTCTCATCGGTCCAGAGAACTTGACTCCAATCATCCAAAGACCAGTTTATGTGAGTTTGGGCAAACTCAATCCTCTTCGTTTTGTTAAGGTCACTCAGTACCGGCTTTGAGCGAGCCCGGCGTCGAGAATATCCCCTACTGTTGAGAGCCCTTTGAATGCATCTTTGACCAACGTTCCATTCCCTAAATGGATCTAGTGACAGATCCAGATAACTCATCCGTCGAGCCTCATACGAAGACCTTTCAAAGACCACTAATTGATCTATCTGTTGACTTGAGAGTACAGGCGGGCGCCCAGTCCGAACACTTGGACTCTCACTGTGTCGGGCACAAGCGTGTTGAACTTGGTGCCAGGATAGCCCTAGATCTTTGGCAATTTGTTCGATTGTTTTGTTCGTATGTTTTCGCAATGTTTTAACGCGAATACAGTCTTCCGATGGAATATAATTTCGACAGCGCTGCGATAATAAATTAGTGGTACTCATTTTTTTTGATCGAAGTTGGTGGTAAAATGCAATTAATTGTACGTGGGGAGAAGATATTTGGGTATTCCAAAAATAAGAGTTATACAATGCGGGGAAACAATAGTATTGAACGATTGGATAATTTGGCTCTAGAGTTATTACCTCTTTTGTAATACAGTCGTCCCTCTCTAACTCGATAGTGGGTCCCGGTATAAGTGTTGAAAATATTCATTAAGATTCAACCATTTACATTTGCAATACTTACCCCTGCACCCAAAATGACCTGTAAGGGTAAGTGTTACAAATATAAAAGTCCAAGTTACGATAAATTTTTCAACACTTATACTGGGATCCACTATCGAGTTAGGGAGGGACGACTGTAAACAGTAAAACTTCGATGAACCGCTTCAGTAATTACAGTATAATCTCGCTATAACAATGTGGGGCAAAACTTAACCAAGGGTTCTTATTGGCCAATTCAATTGAATCCTTCAATCGGGAGCCTTGTTAAGTTTTGCCCCACATTGTTATAGCGAGATTGTACTGTATATCGGGACCCACTATGGGTTTGAACAAGTTCTACTGGAGTATACAGTACAATCTCGCTATTATAATGTGGAGCAAAACTTAACCAAGGCTCCCGATTGGAGGATTCAATTGAATTGGCCAATCGGGAGCCTTGGTTAAGTTTTGCCCCATATTATTATAGCGAGATTGTACTGTATACTCCAGTTGGACCCCACCCCTAGCTAGCAGCGATTCTCGGATGTGGGGTGCGTCGGAGTAATGATGCTGTAGTGTGTAAGGCTCCTTGCTGAGCAGACTCGTATAGGCTAGCTGAGACTCCGGTAATTAATCTAATCGAATACCAGCATTCGGGAGAAACAAACACATGCATAAACTACAGGTAGCACTAGTGCTAGTATTTGGTAATCACCAGATCCAGCGTCCTGATATTGCGGCCGTGGCTTGCGTAAAGCTTATTACGTAAGTACAATAGATCCCCTCTTAGCTAATAGTGGGTCCCGGTATAATTACTGAAGAGATTCATGGAAATTTTACTGTTTATATTTGCAATACTTACCCCTGCGCGCAAAATGACCTGTAAGGGTAAGTGTTGCAAAGATAAAAGTCCAAGTTACAATGAATCTTATCAACATTTATACCGGGACCCAATATTAGCTAAGAGGGGTTCTACTGTATTAGCATAGACAGTCTTCGTTACAATTATAGTGGGCCCCAGTGTCATCATAGTTAAGATTTATTCAAGCTTTCACATTATTATTTGCAACACTTACCACTTCACTACCTTTCCTTGCAGGGAAAAGTGCTGCAGGTATAATTGTAAAACTTGGATAAACTTTAACAATTATAAATCCGGGACCCACGATGCTTACAAGGTTTTTCGGTACATGTGTGTATTTTGGGACTCGATGACGATGGTTTGGGTTAACCGTATTTAATGTATGAGTCCAGAGCCAGAATGTTGTTGCAGTTCACTCCCGCTTAAATAATATGGGGCATAACGTAAAGAAGGGCTCTGATTGGCCGAGTTAATTAAATCCTTCAATGGAGAGCCTTGTTTAAGTCTTGCCCCACATTGTTATAGCGAGAATGTACTGTATATTTGAAGAAACTATATGTCATAGTACAGGTTATCAGGGGTAATTAGTTTTAGTTGCATGTAGTATTGCAGACCAAAATAATGTCACTATTCAGAGCTAAATATTTATTATTAGTAACAATATTAAGGACTACAATACTACATGCAAGTATAACTAATTGCCCTAATACCCTGTACTAGTGATGGTAGTTTCTTGTGAGCGATGATCATTATTTCCGTTGACAAGGATAGCTCGGACAGGATATTGCGCAGAAAGTTACGCGGGGGTGGAGAAGAGCTAGCTGGGATCTAGGACCTAAATCTCTTGGCTCAACACTTCGGGCTATGTGGTTTGAGACCTCAATATCTAAAGATAAACACCCGGAATGTCATTCGGTGGCTGAGTACAGAGGTTTAAATATGATATCCTCGCACCACAGGTCGGTTCAAGTTACTGACTCTTTCTCAACGTCTATCTGACACTAATTCCAAATTGTATCATGTGCCAAAAAGCTCTTTCATCAGTCATTAAAAACTCATCCCGATGTTCACTCGGAGGATCGAGAAATCATTTCAGTTCGCAACACTTCAATCTCAGGTGTAGCTCAAAAACCTTTGAACCTGATAGACGCCCGGTTAATGTGAGATACTTCTCCACCCATGCGCATATCATTTTGTGAAACATTGCTAAGATGATGATCAACAGCAGTTAAATGCCTCTTTTGCACATGGCTATAGCATCTCATCCTATGAAAGGGTTGGTACTACCATTCGTCCGACGATTAGCCCAAAACCCAACAAGCCCGTGTCTATGACCCAGAGCTTTCGGACATCAGTTCCGGTTCAAGCGTCTCATGATAACACAACTATTGACTTTTGCTTCCTCCCGTCGCTCTCGGACCTGTCTCCCACCCCCAATTCAGTACTCCGTGTGCCCCTCCTTCCAGATAACCACACTCCTAACCGAATTCTCAACTCGACCCACATCTCAGACACACTGAATACTGCCCTTCCCAGACCAGAGATCAATATTGTAGCCAGTCATCCCGAATACGCATTGCCAGCCATAATAGGCGAGACGGACAGCAACGATGGGCTTGACCTAAGCTTAGCTGGACTGATTGCTACATACGACAACCAACCATCTGAGATCCCGGAGGAAAGTGTCCTCAAAAGCCTTTGGCATGGAGTAGTTAATGATGTCGTTGAGCCTAAATCATCACTCAACACTGGAGCTTAATTTATGGCACATTGTAACAAAACTCAAATGCCAATAAATTTTAGAGAGGCTGGGGGATCCAAAATCTAATCGACTACACTTACCCTGGGACAATGCATCTCACATCTTATGTAATTTGGCGTACTGTTATTCCTAAAACTACCTCGCCTTTAATATGGCCAACTGATGACCGCTAAGGGAGCAATTCGTTGCTAAAAGTGCTCTTGTTTTTAAAATGTAGACCACGATGGTTATGGTGCCAAAGAAATGTAGACCAGATTTCTCATCCACGACAAAATAAGTAGTCAACTATTACCGATCAATGTCTGTTGTCGTAAAAACTTCATTGTATGAATTCGCGTCTACTGAAGTCGGAAGCGTAAGAACGGAAAATTTGGGATGCTGTTCAGGGTAAATGACAGCTGGCTTTCAGTAGCAGGATCTCTGTTGCCACTTTTATAATTTGGAAGAAATAGCTCATATGGGAATTGATTGACACTGTACCATCAATTTGAACGAGAAATTAGCGTTCAAAGAGTAATGTATTTACTGGCCGTACTGAAATTAGGCGTCCGTCTTCAACAGAAAGCTAATACTATCGCTATAAATCATTAAGGCCAGGACGTATGCAAAACTTCCATCGATATACAGTAGCTTACAAAAGTGGTCGAATAAATCATCAAATCTAATACATCTGACCATAACTTTACAACATGATCTTGAAATGAAAATATTACAGCATTATATGAAAATTTAATTACTTTCCTATCGCTGAGACAATTTTGAAGCCAAAAAAAAGAGAATTGATTATTCTATTGTGGACTTGGCGTTCTCAATTACACGATCAGTTTTGGAAGCATCATTTTGATATAAGAACTCAAAGACCTTTTCCCAACTAGCCATCCAATCCACAAGATATTTTCTCTTGCATTCTGTAATTTCTTATTATCTGTACCTTTAAACAGCCATGGAAAATGAATCAACCGATTTCTGAGCTAATATACAGATGAATGGTGAAGATACGACCTGTCAATTAGGTAAAAGCTACAGAAGTAGTGTTATTTGAAATACAATCGAATCGATCGCTGAGGTGATAAGTGCATCTGTAGCGTAATTTGAATCTCAATGGAATTCAATCGATTGGAAAAGATAGAGCTTGAACTAAGGCGTAAAAGAACTCCAACCGTCATGTAAAAAGGAAACATAAAAGTCAGATTAATTGTATTAATAGGAATCATTCAGCCTCCAGTATCAAGATTATTTAATCAATTGATTCATACTTATCTTTTAAAAATACTTCTACCCTGAACGAGATTATTTGGGATTTTTATCAAAGTAATCTTTTCTTTAAAAAATATGAAAAAGATATCTCCCGACCAAATAACATCCATTGCAAAATCAGTCCATGAAGGGAAATCAACGAATGAAATTTCAGCAATAATAGGACCCAGTCATGCCACTGTAAAATACCGAAAGATGATAATGAAGGAAGCACCGAAATTACAGAATGGACGGCCACAAAAACTATCAGCTAGAGACAAGCGAGAAATCGCCCGTTTAATGGTAATTGGGAGCGCTAAGACGGCAGTAGGAGCGTCCAAACTAGTAAATTCAGAAATAGAAGATGAAGTTTCCGCTCAGACTGTCCGTCGGGCTTTAAGGGAGCAAGGTCTGAAGGCGATAAAAAAGAAGAAACCAAAGCTGTCAAAAGCTCATCAGAGAGCTCGCTTGAACTGGGCTTTATGCTACGAAAATTGGACGAAAGAAGACTGGAAAAGGGTGATTTGGTCAGACGAAACCAAAATAAACAGGCTAAATAGCGACGGGATGAAATCTTCTTGGGTTAAAGGCCCAAAGAATTTGCAAGCAGAAGCGATCAAAGAGACCCTGAAGTTTGATGGGGGCAATCTAATGATATGGGGGTGTATGTCATGGTACGGGATAGGTAGAATGGGCCGTATAGTTGGACGAATGGATTCTCAACCGTATTTGGAAATGTTGGATAATTTTCTAGTACCTACTATGGATAGAATTGCCGGAGAGCCCGACTCGGTACCTGCAACTGAGCTCATCTTCCAGCATGATAACGATCCAAAGCACACATCCAAGAACACAAAAAGCTGGATAGCTTCTACAAATCTCAAGACAATGAATTGGCCCTCTCAATCGCCGGATATGAACCCAGCATCTTTGGGGTCGGCTCAAGTGTCGACTCGGTGAGTATCCAGAGCCACCGAAAGGTATGCATGAATTGTGGGAAAGACTTAGGGAAATTTGGAAAAACTTAGATCCAACTTTATCACAAACTCTAGTTGAGAATATGCCATCGCGTGTTGCAGCTGTAATAAAGGCCAAAGGGGATCATACTAAGTATTAAAATGATGCTTCCAAAACTGATCATGTAATTGAGAACGCCAAGACCACTATAGAATAATCAATTCTCTTTTTTTTTGGCTGCAAAATTGTCTCAGCGATAGGAAAGTAATTAAATTTTCATATAATGCTGTAATATTTTCATTTCAAGATCATGTTGTAAAGTTATGGTCAGATGTATTAGATTTGGTGATTTATTCGACCGCTTTTGTAAGCTACTGTAGTAATCATTATGCGAGCATCACTATGATACAAGGGACTGGGGAGAGAGCAAACAAGACCGATAATCAGAAGTAAATCAAGAAGACTGTAAAAGAAACATGGGAATCGAAACTTCCGACAACCATAAGTGGTATATTTAATAGCTAGATTTATCCACAGACGAAATAGATGCAGACATTTGTATATCCCCAAAGTGATTGCCCGCTCTTCGTTCCTGGAAGATATGAGAAACGTCACGTTCGTGTTACCCCCGTAAACTCTCCAGGATTCAGAGTCAAAGACGCCCTTACATCTACCGTGTCAGCCTCAATCGGCATTTCCAACACCGCACCGAAAAGCCTGACCTCCTCTGGATACCATGACCGACGACCCTAAATTTCCCAACCACCGACCAATGATCCCTAGCAAGCCTCCATCTCGAAAAGCAGCAACAGCCTCCGAAGATCCCACACGGATGCAACGGGAGGAAAACGGGTCTCATGCTGCACGGCGTGATGCGCGAGCGACTCGCCACAGATCGAAATTCCATGCTCGGCTCACGGGCGGCTCGCGCCAGTACGAATCCCGCGCCGTCACGCTCGGTGTAGGGGTTCAGTGCAGTCTGCCTCTTCGTGCCTCTGGTGCTGGCGAGTCGCGGCATCGTCATCGTCACCGTGCGCGGAGTATATTAGGGATTGTGCAGCTTTCTCGGTGGCGAGGGGGATGATCAACGCCAGGCTACCAGGCCTCGATAAATACTATGCTTCATGGGTAGATTTGGCACAGTTGGTCCAAAACAGGGGTGTTTAGTGGATCTATTAGTCCTAGTTAAGAAAGGCGTGCCCCGCTTTAATGAAATGGCAAGGTTAATTTGTATGGTGATTTTACCACACGGTTGATTTTGCACATTTAAGCGAGATCCTAGAACTGAGCCTCTTTCGAACATTTTGATTATCTAACTACAAAATCTACAAATATGGCGGAAAGAATCTAGAGACTTATACTTAGTTGGGCCTCCGTCGGCATCGATTACGGCCTGACATCTGTCATGCATGCTTTCGATAAGATCTGTAAGTTCTTGTGTACACACAGAATCTCACGCCTCCCTCACGATCGCACGAATTTGATCTGACGACCGCCGCTTGCCCCCATTCAAATCCGGATACAGTACAATCTCGCTTTGACAATGTGGGGCAAAACTTAACCAAGGCTCCCGATTGGCCAATTCAATTGAATCCTCCAATCGGGAGCCTTGGTTAAGTTTTGCCCCACATTGTTATAGCGAGATTGTACTGTACTTGTATTCGATCTTATCTTTCATGATTTTTCAGACGTGTTCTATGGGGTTGTGGTCAGGCGAATAAGGGGGCCAATCATTAGGAGTGATTGACCTCTCCTCGAACTCTTCCATCGTCCTCGCGGCAACGTGGGGAGGAGCGTTGTCCTGCATGACAGAAAGCCCGGGTCTAAATCTAGTCATACCGTCTAAAAGAGGTACTATCTTCTCAGAACAGCTTGAGGAAGTAATATTCCCCCAATCCTTCTCCCAGAACTGAGAGGGAACTTTCTCAGACCCCACAAAGGACGCCCAAAATATCCAACCAATCTCCTTGACTGTCTCAACAATACAATTAATGTCATGTTCCTCCCTGGCTTGATAAAGTTTTTAGTTTTGGTGCGTTATCCAAGCTGGACAGTAAGATACTAACCTTTCTGGTAACCCAGCGTCTCGAACGATGGCCATCTGTTGCCCAAGTTTCATCTGGCCAAAGGATGAACATCCACTGTTCAAGGGCCCAATCGATGCGGGCTTCTGCTCATTCTCTTCGCTTACTTCTAATCTCAGGAGATGTCGTAGGCGTATTCAACACTGTGTAGCGCTTAAAACCCCTTTTCTCAAGTTCACTCTCTATCACTCTCTCACTCACGCCCAAGTGCTTGAACGGTCCATTTGTAAGTTCAAAGTGGGTCATTTGTCGGTGTTAAGGAGATTCTTTGGTAAATTCCTCAATCTTATCGACATCTTCGGATGAAAGCGATGGACTTCGACCACGAGCTTTCTTGGATGTTACTGATCCGCGGCGAAGAGAGTAACCAACTTGCTTTCGAAAAATGTTGAGTTGGGCTGCAATTTATGATTGATTTATGCCAGCGTCGTGAAGCGCTTTAATCTATGCTGTTTAATATTTCTGTATCATTCTCTTGCCTAAATATTCCCCTTGATGCACTGAAGTCTGCTTAAACGTTTGGATGAGGGCGTGGAAGGGGGTATTTGAGGTTGATCCATCTATTTTAAAGACAACTCAGCAAACTGAATCGTCAGCCTGCATGTTAATCTACCTCTAATTTTACTGACAAAAAATCTGTGTATGATAGGCGAAATAAGTAGGGAGCTTTTAAGATCAAAATTAATGAAAATGTGATAATGATGGTTATCGCAGAGTCGATATTGAGATGAGCTTTGTGAAGGTTATCGTTGGAAATCACAGACTCTCTGAATCATCAGGCAGCAGTATCAGCCCCTGTCTAGTTTACCCACTAGTAGGGGTTAACCCCTGAAGCGGGGTCAGGCCCCACTGCGCCTTTCTTACCCTAGCAGCACAGTACCCTATAGAATGGAATAGATCAGCTGTACGACCAGGCAATACCCGAAGTATGGAAATGTGGAAAAGGTTGTAGAAGACTAGGAATAGTGTGTCTATGTTTCGTGGTCGTTCACCGTCGACAGCTTCTTTCAGTAAGCCTTATACCATGCATAGCGGGTTCAAGTGGTGTTGTTGACAACAGAGCAAGTCCAAGATAAAATCAGTCTGTTACGGGATAGACCCGTGAGGTTGGTTCTGACTGTGCCAGAACCATATTATTTCCGCGGGGTTGAATATCCACGAGGCTGGTATTTCTGTGGCTGAGATTCACGAGGCTGACACTCATGAGGCTACTTCTGTGGCAAGTACTTTGTGGCTGGTATTCGGTGGCTGGTACTACATCTACAACTTTCAAATCTGGTCAGAAAGATTGTGTCATTTCATGTCACAATAGTGGAGGATGAATGTGTATATAAAGATAGGATGTATGGCTGTAAATTCTCTCGGTAGATTTAATAATTAACTGATTTTATATTTGGACTTGCTCTGGTGTTTACCACCATCAATTGATCTCGCGACACAGTCGTCGACTTGGTCTGTGGTCAACAACACCACTTCATCCCGCTACACCTTGATCCTCACATCTCCCTACGTCTCGTCGCCTTCTGAGCTCGCCGACACCGGTTATCCCCGTTGTTTCCAACCGCGCGAATGCGCCATGGGCCGCTAGTTTCGCGAAGGAAGCTCACAGCAACACCATGACAACTTTTCATTGTTCTGCATCAATTATGATCTCTCTGCCATATACATTAGCGCTCCTCCGTAAGAGTCACTTGTATTGCGTGATTATTCCCAGCCCATGCGTCAGATTCTCCAAGCCTAGCATATAGCTCCGGAACTCCCGGCGCCTCGTCCGCGTCTCCGCTCGAGTGTCTGTTCTCAAGTTTAGTATTAGGATTCATCTGGACTCTACAGCGGCGCGGCTCGGAGTTAGATTCTTGGCGAGTTTCTCATGGAGTAATCTCCGCGCGAGGATCTGCCACTTCGAAATTTGCACGTCGATGACGCGGCCCGGCTCGTGAAGTTTTCTAATGTACCTCACTCTGTGGACGATTCTTCAGACTGGCTCTACCTTAATCGAATCGATCAATATGTTTTACGAGAGCTACGAGGTAAGTTCCTTGATGTTATACTAGGAGTCGAGCAGATGAAGACCTTTTTAATCTGTGGAGGGACTGGGATGAGTTTAACACCGTTTCTGTGTTCCGTGACATTGGCTAGCTGCTATCTAGCCAGGTTCAACCAATCAAGGTCTGAAAGTCTGAAAGTCTGAATTCGTACATGATCTTAGTAAGAACCCAATTTCCGCTCCATGATTGCTGATACGTTATCATATTGTGCCAATGTTTGCGGTCAGACGGCGATATCTAGATTTACACAGAGCAAAGATACACAAATCTAGAAAGTGAAGAAAATGACGGGAATTGGCAGGTAAATAAAGAAGCTCTACTTTTTGTACTGCCAAATCCACAGATATTCCGTGCTGGTGTGACTGCCATGACGGTCTATGATCAAATACGGCGACCCCCTTCTACAGAGTAATTCTCAAGGAGTGACATCTTTTTGACTATTAATTTCATCATTATTATTGCCCGTCCATCCATTTTTGGATGTCGAATATTGTTGATCTGGAGAATTATCTGGAGACCAAGTTGACTGTGAGTTGCTGCTCTTGATAATTATCCGCAGCCAGATCGACTTGCCTGAAGCGCTGGTGGTCTCGATAATCGAGCCCCATTCTCGTCATAGGGGATATCTAACTCAAGAACGCATGTTATCTGAGCTGCTGTAGACGAGAAAGTTGGTACATACTCCAAAGGCTATACCATGTTAATGCCTACTCTAGATGTTTGTTTCCTTGGCGCCGGACCTACTTTGAAGTTGGTAAAGCCGTCAGTAGGGTTCAGCAAGAGAATCCGGATGAGCTCCATCGATTCTCGAAGCTCAAATACTTGTATGTAGGTAGAAACTTGTGGGTTGCGTTGCATAACGTTGAATAGCTCTTTTTTCCCAAGCGGCGCATGATTAGAATCCTGTGAGAATTTTGAACTGCCGTTTCTCGGGCGCAAGTGTGAGATGGCGAAGATCATTCGCAGACTTCTTTTAATCCCAATTTGACCGGAAACTTCTCTTGTCTATGGAGCGATCTTTACCCTGGTTCGTCCCAGCTCGTTCGCGATGCCTGAGTATGGAATCAGGAATGCCGTACAAGCCAGCAGCGGCTCGAATCGATAAATTGATGTTAGATTCTTGGATCTAGATAGCATCTCATATTGTTGCTTCACATTCAGACGTTGTCATTATCTTGAGGTGTGGTCATTGTAGAATACACAGAGACTGTTTTCGTAGGCTTCGTGCGCGCAAGGTACCGGTCGGGGTACACAATTCTGAGGCCCACTAGCAGATCGGTAATGATTGCCAGAGATGAGCCAGGGCCATGTGAATACCCAGCCTCGCGGATATCATCATCCTAGCCTCGCATGGACTAATACATGTCCTCATCGCGGGGTTTACATCCCCCCGCGCATCCGATAAATGACCTGACGTTCCGCAGGCCGATCATGTTATGAACGGGGCGCAGCACAATGACCCAATTTTTTGGACTCACACAAAGCAGCCTTGCATTGAGAAGAAAAGAATATCCTCATGAGAATCCTTGACGGCCGCAGCGATCTGCGTTTTCTTTGAAAGTTAAGATGTGGTTGGTGGTTGAGTCATGATGGGTGTTTGGAGAGCTTCCAATAAGGAGATGAGAACTCACAGGTTGGGTGATTGGGCTGTGCCCGCTTCTCGCCTGTGTGGCCCACGGAAAGTCAAGTCGCTCATCGGATGAGCCGGGGGATGTCAGCTCCGCGATGAGGAAAGATACGTGTACTGGTAAAGAAGCAACATATTCGTCTTTACGGTGTTCGTCTCGCTGGTATCACGAGTTCAGCGCGAGATGGGAGAGAATGCAGATCCTCACAAACATGTCGCTTATCGCACGCGCTCTCATTGCAGTGTGAACTATTGCCGACACTGAATGCCGTCATGACCTGCCTTGACTGTGACCGGCTATGGGCGGGTTATACCTAATTCATGCATCGATAATAACACGGACAAACAATGCGCGTAGCCGGGCGCGTCTGTTGAGTCGGAGACGAAAATGGAGTTCCACCCACGTCACCGGTTCCCCACGCTTGCACACGCGTCATTTCGTCACCATCCCTTTCGCGTACATTGCCCTCACGCCATCGATCATTCTTGATGAGAACAGAACATGCCCTCATTAGACCACCGGCGTGTGCGTGAGAGTCGGGGAAGGGGAAGAACGGCTCGAACGTGTTAGCATTTCAGTAGCCTGACATATGATTGGTGCAAATAAGCGGACGGGAGTTCGCGCGGATCGGATGAATCGTGAGATCAGCGATAAAAGTGGAGAGGCCGCGCGCGCGAGGATCCTGATTAGTGCGCTATTGATGGCTCGCGGCATGGGACACAGATTAATCTCTCTTTTCCTGTGGTACCGGTACGGGTCGATATCGGTCTGTCACCGAGGCCAGATCTCCGGGCACGATCACCTCCTTCACCTGCGACAAGATCATTGAGGAATTTCAGTCACAAACGTAGCGCTTTCACAGCCTAAGAGAATCCACGGGACGAGAAAGCTATCAACAAATTTAAATCTATCCAGAGAGCTCACCGCAGACTGTTAACACTCACATGCATGATACTCCTCATCACTAACATCAGTTTGCGACATGTCGGTGATATTGACCCCTTTGTCCATCTCGGATTTGTCGACATGGGATTTTACCTTCAGTATCGGGGCTGAACACCGATCATTCTTAGCCTTGTCCGGCTGAACAGCCCGATTATGGGCGCGTGATGAAACGGGACGGCTTCTGATGAGCTTTAGACTTATTTTGGGACATATCATTCCTCGTCGGCATTGAGAATGGCATGAGAGCAGCGCATAAGCTTACGTGGCCAAATTCTATTCATGGGGATAGTTTCATTTCTGAGTGACGCGTTCATCGGCGTCTCATGTTTCACGCGTCCAATCCAACGTTGAACGCTGTGCGGCTAATGTGGTCCATGTTGGTTCAGATCTGAGACAATCCAAGCCTGGTCGCTTGTTCGCACCATTCTCGTGGACGGAGATTATTGAGGCAGGTGTACGGTCATCGGGACCGGAGTACCGTTAGATACTCACCGAAAACTCCGTCGATGAAGACTCAACTAACCTCACGGCCGCGGATTCGGGACATGAATTCCTTGTTGTCTCGGGCAAAGCTCTTGGCAGATGGCTAACGATACTCATCATGCCTTGTTGCACGTAAGATTTAATGGTCTTCTTTTTTTGCGCCAGTCGAGAGGATCTATCTCTCATGTATCTGTTATTAGTGGCGCAGGTCCTGTGGGGTCTGGACGATCATCTCGCGAGCATAGAGATACGTGGTCAAGTTATAAGTGTACTACCAGTCGTTTAGTATGTACTCCAGGACCAGGATGTGTTTGACTTCTAGCCCCATACCTATCTACATTGGATTAGAGACCAAGTACGTCCGTAGACCAGATTATGTTGGAAAAGGTATTGAGATGTATTTGATAGCCAACACCCTCAAACTTTGGGTCCCCAGAGGGAACAACTGTGACTGGTTCAGACTTCTGAATTTATTAAGTTATAGTAAAATGCTAGGCATAGGCAGCGGAAAAAGATGTTATGAGAATCGTTGTTCTGTTTCTTATGACAAAACTAAATAGTTTATATACATGAGCCTCTTTTCCGTGAATAAACTAGTTATAGCCAACTTAACCTCATCCTGATTGCTATTGTTAGATGTTTCCACCTGTGAGCCAGCTTGACATCAATCATAAACAATGCTAATAATAATAATGGTCAATTTATTCCTCCCGGTGTCGTGGCAAACAAACCGAACATGTAAATATTGATGGCTATTTACGGCGAAACAAGTGACCTACATGTGGCCTGTGCAGAACATCCTTGTCGGTGGCGTTAGATCGAACAAGTCTTCAGCCATAAACCACCATATCCACAACACAAATAGAAATTAGACCTGAAACGCGACAGAATTCGCATGGGTCCCAATTTCACTGTTGTTAAGATCTCTGAAAGTATTACCGATTGTATATTTGCCATACGTATCCCAGTATACACATTCTTTTGTTTGGGCAAATGTACGTACCACTACTCGCTCATTTCAATCCTTTTTAATCTGGGATCAACTATGGGTTTCGAGAGGATCTCCCATGACATGTTCAGTCCCAGCAGTTTGGCCTTGCACTTAAGATACTGAGATAAACCGGGTCCACAGATACGCTCAAACAAGAATAACAATGAATATGAAAAGTAAAATTAATTTTATGCAGCGATCAACTATAATGGACACAAAAATCGTTCAAAGCATTAATTAGCCTTGCATGAAGGGATCCTTAATTTCTGGACCCGTACAACTGTGTATGGAACGAGGAATATATATATACAGTCGTCCCTCTCTAACTCGATAGTGGGTCCCAGTATAAGTGTTGAAAATATTCATTGTAACTTGGACTTTTATATTTGCAACACTTACCCTTACAGGTCATTTTGCGCGCAGGGGTAAGGGTTACAAATGTAAATGGTTGAATTTCAATGAATATTTTCAACACTTATACCGGGACCCACTATCGAGTTAGAGAGGGACGACTGTATATATAAATATCATTGTATCGAGTATTCTTAGAGTGCTCAGACTATGACGATCGGCGATGATAAAAAGATAAACGTTATTCAAAGTCCCTTATTCCTATTTCGGATTAGTTTAATTCAAGTTTGAGACGCTAAGCGACCATTTTAGGGAGCAAATGTGTGTTAATCGCGAATCAAAAATCTGGTCGGAAGACTGATAAGGAATGACGAATAACGTTTCTTCTGATGAGAAAGATTCGGAACGTTATGAGATTAAGAGAGCAAATGTTTGTGATATGCAGCCGGAGCCGCATCATGACGGCAATCAATGTTCAATCATATAATCCCTCTTTTGCTCTCATGAATACCTGACACTCGCAATCAGATCGCTGTAAATACCTATCCTGGATATCTTCACTCCACGTATCCAAGGACGGAGAGTAAGCCTTCAACATAGATAGCGTAACTAAAGTTCTGTTTCACTCTGACGATTTCTGATGCCTTCAGGCACGGGCGATGATGTAATAAGGACTCACAACTAAAGCTCGAGCGATAAAGTGATTGTTCTGTCTGTCTGAAATCTATTGCATGTACATCTGAGAAGACGCGCGTGTGATTTTATGCAGGTGTGAGATGCATGTACTGGTACTAGCAAGGAAGGAGAAAGAAAATAGGAGTCGTGATACAAACACCCCCCTTTGGGATACACTCCCTCTCCCCCCCTTGAAAACCCTATTCTGCCTGGAAGTATGGTTTTATCGATTAGCCTCACAACATTTACGAAAGAACTGTCTAATTATAAACTGTAAATAAAAACTAAACGCCCGTACAACTACAACCGTGCATAATTATTTGTAAGTATTTTTGTTAAAAAAAACCTCCAAAAATTTACAGCCATTTTATTACATAAGGTTTCAAGACATTGTGAGCTAATTTTAATTTGGATGGAATAAAATCATATTCTCTATTAACTTGGTAAATCTGCTGCACATTTGAGCTTTTTGAGTGTTTGGTATCAATTAAAATTATTTCCTAGTCAAAGTTTGATTTAAGTACACAAAATAATTTCGCTTCTAACGTTTCAATTTGATGAAAGGTATATCCTTGGGTATTAGGACAATTACTACGAGTATG
The DNA here is from genome assembly GCA_028751805.1 of Podosphaera xanthii. Lineage (NCBI taxonomy): Eukaryota > Fungi > Ascomycota > Leotiomycetes > Helotiales > Erysiphaceae > Podosphaera > Podosphaera xanthii. The sequence goes on from JAPWIX010000018.1 coordinate 1,478,043, forward strand.
GCCAGTTGCTTTACATCCTTGACATCTTGTTCTATCGTGTCCGAGCTCAACACAAGCTGTGCAATGTCGTAAAGCTGTTTGCGTAGTCTCGTGTTGAGATAGGACACGGCCAGTTTGCACGACCCGCTGCCTATGATGCGCCCTATTGTGAGCTCTGGGTTCAGCCTCAGCATTACGGCGCCGTCGCCTAATGACAGGATCGAGAATAGGAGGATCGGGAATCTGCTGTTCAAATCCAGCCTGCGGACGAACAAAGTGCCAGTGCGGATGAAAATCATTAATTCGTAGGCCTAAGTGTGTAAATTTAGCTAGAATTGTCAAAGTTGAAAGACTGCAGTTGAAATACCTCGATTTTGAGACATCATTTCCTGAATGATGTGCCGGCAGGGCATACCCATTGACTTGTTGAAGGTTCCCATACATTTAGTACTAAGACCATCGCGAGCTCTATGTTCTTCGTTCCGAGTATACTTGAGCTGCTTACAAACCTCGTACAGGGCAAAGTGAGAAATTCTGCCCAGAACTCCATAGAAGAACTCACCTGAGATACCTGCAGGTAGCCCGTTGAGTGCTCTTGCACGTCTGGTCTTTAATTCATTGATCTGATCCGACAGTGCTAATGAAATCGAGATCCATAAAGATGATAGATTTTTGGAGGGCGATCCAATCCATCTCTTCAGCACGGCATGTGCATCCTCAAGTCTCGAAGTTGTCGTTGTGTTCCTGTTGAAGAATTGTTTTGTCCAAGCATGCACGATGTTGCGGTGATGGGGCTGCAACCATTGTTGAAGCACATACTTGACGGCGTCTTGCTCGAGACTGAAACAGGTACTTCTTTCAATATCTTCAGGTAGAGAATTTGTCTGTAATTCGTGCGGCAAGCCTTCGTTATAGTGGAATTCAGCTTGGAACTCCTCGATACGATCCAAGTATTCTTCAGGAGTCGTTGAGTGTACGATGTCTGAAAAGAACCTTTCGAACTCTTCCCACCGATCTTCAGATTGGAACCTTACCTTGCAATTGACCATCAGGTTCTTGCAAATGTGCCAAAAGCAGATTATTCGAGTAGTCTGCGTAGCTGGAAAATGACGGTCAATTACGTTCATCAAGGCTAATTCACAATCCGTACCTATCACCAAGGGTCATCGGTTATGCTGGTACAAAGAAAGTAGGTGAGTCATCGCTGTGTCGTAATTTGTCTCATTCTTGTGATCCAAGAAGCAATACCCGACAGTGAAAGACTGGTTCAAGTTGTCAACACCGAGGATATCCAGCAAGGGCATGCCAAATTTATTTGTCTTATAAGTACAGTCCATGAGTAAGACACCCGGACTTTGGTTGAATAGCTCAATAGAACGAGCATCTGCTATGAAGGGGTAGTTTATATGACCATTGGTATCCTGATCATACTTGAAAGAGATAGTTCCATTAGTCTTTTCATGTGTGAGGTAATTGATAAAACCCTGGGGGGGGAGATCTTCCAAGCCGACTGCGCGTGATATCTGCGCATTTAAATTGTAGATATCACGATGGTTTAGCTCAGAGCAAGGGTTGCGTTTCTTCAGAGTGGCGACAGTCCTACTAGCTGGTATACCCATGTTGAAATTACTGCGGACTATTGTGATCTCATCGTTGATAAGGCGGCGATGCTCTGGAAATGCTGATGGATCGGAGGTCCCATGGTTATGAGTGAGACTTTCTGAGTTGATGTCCCCATTTGCGGCCTGCAGGAAACAGACTTCCCATGTGCCGTCGGTCCTCTCTCTGACCTTAATTTTGAAAGGACAGTTAGTTTTCTGCGTTAATCTAGGTCGTTTCCTGCATGGCTCATCGACTTCACTGTGAAAAGTACCACTTTTCTTACAAGCTGGAAGTTTCATTCTTCGCCCTTTTCTCTTTTCGGAATTGCTAGTGGTGATGGCGTATCATGCAGACCTAGCGTGACTTTGAACCGTGTCTTACAATTCTTGAAAAGAAACGTAAGATCCGGGTGGAGGAGCGGAAAGAGCTGTGATCGGGGTGGATTTCATTTTAACGACGTCATTCTGCCAATGTTAGTTTTACAACTAGACGTCGGTTACGCTCAAATCGATAACAACAAACTTCGTGACAGTTAGAAGAAAAATTGATATTGGAGGATTACTTGGTAAAGCCTTTAAAATTGAGTGACTGAGGAAAATGGAACGGCCTGAAGTGATTGTGTTTTGAGTGTTGAGTGAGGGTGGAATGGATGGCGAGGACGCGATTGTTTACTATAATTTGCACATGATGTTACTAGACGTGATTAAGTCTATTGCTATGGTGACGCGAATATCAAACTCTATTTAACTAGTAATTCAATTTGCGTTCACCGCTCGACTGATTCAGCATCAAAAAGCTGTTGCGACAAATTTTCAAGGGGGGGGGGAGTGTATCTCAAAGGGGGGGGATTGTATCACGAATCGAAAATAGGGGTCAGCGTCAAATGCATGACCAACATCCGAGATACAAAACGTAAGGTACCCATGGATGACTAGTTAGATCTACATAAGTTTGTGTACTGGGTCGCAAGGGTGTAACTTAAGAGTGACTGAAATTAATTTTGTACGTCATTCCAACCAAATTTAGGTCAACTACGCACAAAGTAACTTGAGCCACTAACAATTCACACCCGTGCTCCGTAGTAGCAACGGTTGCTGCTCCAGTCAGCGAGTGGCCGATTCTAAGCATGGGACGTGTACACCGGTACAAGCTTAACCGTTATACCTAGTGGCATACATTTTGTATGACACTAGGTAGAAAGTCAAAGCAGGTATCAAAGTAAATAAATATCATACGGAATGAGCATCTTATCCCAGCCGTGTACGAGTAAACACAGAAGATTTCATAGGCCGTCATCACTATCGACATGAGGACCCCTATTGATACGTGGTATAGGATTGATAGCCTACTGGGAAACATCGAGATCAAAGTACCAAATAATGAAAGAGAAGATGAAGAGTTTCCACGGATAGACGAAGCACATCGACTCTAGGAACATATCGGTGAGTCTGATACAGTTGGTATCGTGCAAGGTGCTTTTGTGATAGCGTGGGAAATATCAAAACCACGGAAATAGAGAACCTCTGCTCGAGCATCAGAAGCCGCTGTATCGACAGGTGATCTACTGGTTTGAACACAAGAGATGCCGAAATAACTGGTAATCGGGTTCACAAGGACCAGTCTAGTGGTGTCCTGACCCCAAATCAATGTCCACGACATGGCGTACTTCCAGGTTACCTGTGCGAGCCGTGAACCATCGACGCGCAACTCAAATTGCACGCGGTCACCTACGTATCTTACCGCACAGGCAAAGTAGCAGAGTATGTCGAGGACTGGAGAGATTCTGAGAACACCGATAAGATAAGACAGAGGTGACTCATCGATTCACAAAGTGTTTCATTGTAAGAACCATACCAAGATTTGATCCGAACGGGGAACCCAGAGAGAGCGACCCAGAGTAACACTAGATATCTTTAGATGTAAAGTTTTGGTAGCGTGTATGCTACACGTACCATTCTCGTTGGAGCTGCTCACGGTGTGGTGATTCGATCGGAATGCATCTGCAAGAGATAAATGCATGTTCGAGATCGGAATGTATTGCGGCCCACAGATGGTCTTTGCGGTAAATGTGATTAGTCATCTCGAGGTAGATTACGTGTAGCATTTCCGGACTAATTGATGCCAGAATCATTGTCAATAGTAAATTCCCCCAAACAGGCTAGCAGATTAGAGTTCCACGGTACCGCCGAATTGTATGAGACAAAATCCCTTATTTTGATCCTGAGACCAAATGCGACCAGCAATATCCTGAACCTGTGAGAAGGAACGCAATAATCGGAAGCGGAAATGATCACGGACTGATTTAGAGTGCCACGGAATATTTTCCTATCGTACTTCATCTCTCCGTATCAAAGTAAACTGAATCACCAACTGAAACTTATCTGACAGCATTGTGAGCGTACTGGTATCAATCGACTCTATCGTCATGTATATGGACTTACAAATACGGAGAGTCAAATGAGATCATTGAACGCGTAGTCCGATATAAACCTAACCTAATCTGGGACAAGAGGATACTCTATGCCTAGTTCAAGACAAAAATGCGATGGGATTAGGGACAAAGTATATATCATTGTACCAGTGAACAAGTGCTGTGCGATGTCGGTGCCTTAAGATCTCTTCCTAATCGGTTCATCATTCAAAGATAAAATGTCAAGGGATCTCCGCATTAAGCGCATGAATTAATGGGGACTGCCGATGACTGTTCATGGGCTCGTGAGCGGATCTTTTTTTTTTTCGACAAATAAGGTAAGACCCTTGCTCCGACTCTGGTCTGGTATTTCATGGGTTACTCCCGTCCCCACTCCAGACTGGTAGCGCGCTGTTACAACTGGACCGGGTTTGTGTATAGTTTCAGCTATTTGTTGAACGCAAATTCCCCTGTTCCCTCGATAAGGATCGAAAATTTTGTGTCTGGATGTTCGACGATCCAGAAATTGATATTCTGGAGCACCTGACTGTCACCCGCCCCGGAAGTAGTGTTCTGATCAGCAAGCCATGAACTGCGACTCTGGCCTGCCAACCTTCATGACCCAAGAACGCTAAGAGACGACAATACCTCCAACGAAGAAACTGTTCAGGCTGCACCAAGTTCGTCGCGATCGATTGAAATCGTGACCAGCTCAGAACGCCAAATGAAGAAGGAAAGTTCCCTGAAGTGTGAATCAACAGCGTACGAAATTACCCAAGAAGAGGAAGATCAAGAGAAACATCGTCCGGTGAACTTCAGGCAGATCCCCAAGCTGAAATTCTCTTCCACGTATCCATTCCTACGTGCAGATAGAGACGTGATCGTCAACCTGACTAGATGGGTGCAATGGACGAACGATCCAACGTTACGTCCATGGTTCAATCACCTACATCTCGCTTCACAGCAGTCAATAGCACCAATGATCCTCTACAGACGGGGGGGCGTGCAGTGATGAACAATGTAAACATCATCGCTTCAGGAAGAGAACGACATGAAAAATCCAGTGGTCAACAAAGATTCGCTCAAGGCACCCAAGAAAAAATACCCATAATGACCATATCGGCGAACCAGCATGAGAACTGGGCTAGGTTAGATAAGACTAGAGAGAGAAACTTTTCAATATTACCAAATCCATCCTCAAACGCAAATGTAATCCCAATCCCCCACGTGAACAAGCAGTTAAAACCCGAGGAAATAGACAAACGACCGCCGTCAAATTCAATGGGCCCAAACCTTTATCACCAACACCCGCTCCCACCATCAGCTCCGTTGAAGTTCAACGCAGAAAGCGGTACTTCCGACGCTGATCTGGCGCAGGAAGAAAACTTACGCCAGCAATTACAGGCCGGTTCGCGGGAAACCTACACGCCACCGGGGCCACAGTTTAGGCATGCCATGAAACCTAATGAAGAGCGTGAGTCTACTCAAGACTCTGACAAATGGGGTGTACGTTATTCCCCTCAGTAACGTCGTCTAACTTCTGATGAACAGATCGGAGAAGTCCTGCATAGAGCATCTGGCGGTCTGGAAGTCCATGGCCCGCAACAACCCAACTTCCGAGCTCCAAGCTCCAGTCAAGATCCGGTGAGCCAATATTCGCAAGGAGAGTCCAAGAAACGAAAAAGAAACTTCAGTAATCGGACGAAGACGGGATGCATGACTTGTCGAAGACGGAAGAAGAAGTGCGATGAGACTAAACCAGAATGTAGGTTCAGCCTAGATAAAGATGGCGCAGTATCTTTGTGAAGAGAGAATGATCTAACAATTTGATAAGGTAACAATTGCTTACGTGGCGGATTCACTTGTTCCGGATATCAGCAACGAGTTCCGTGGCTTAAACCTGAGTCAAACCAAGGCCCCATCCCACTTCAATCCAAGAAGGAATATGAAAACTCCCCTTATTCTACCACGAAACCATACCCAACTACCAGCGTCGTAGCGTCGCCCCGGAACGAATCTGCTTCCACTTTTCGTGGCCAAGCATTGCGAATAGAGCAGCAATACATGCGACCTCTGGGTGTTAACAGCGATCAACGGATAGCGCCCATCTCACCAACTAGCGTATTGCGGACAGCCTCGGAGAACCAAAATATATCAAGCAACCCTTGTACTCAACCAGCGGAAGTCCTAGTCATGGCAACCAACAGCGCCTACCCCGATCACCATTCAAAAAAGGTACATGACCGTAAGCACGATGAGACACGGCAAGCCATGCATCGACCGGATCCCGAAATGAACACCACGCCATCAGTAAAAAATCCCCCACCTTCGAATTCACCAACTCGAGGGGCTCTTGAGGATCCGCTCAGCAGTGCTCAACAGGCGGCGCAGCTGGCATTATTGAACCTTGCATCTACGAATCGGCGCTCTCGCCTACCCAACGATGAAATACTTCCGGGTCGGCCAACGCAAAAGGAGGAAATGCTCGCTGGCCGTAATTATTATCCGTCCGATACGCAATTGGTGCTTGAGCGAGAAAGTTGCATCAGCGCTTGTTGGCGGTTCAATAATAGCGCTAATCCTAACTATCAGGTATCTCCAGATGAGAGGGCTCGGCTCTTCCGGGACATCTTGCACGCTCACGAGCACGTGATCACCCCGAACCAAACCTCTCCAGTTAATCCTTCAGGTAGCATCGGTGAAAATGTGGTTGTCGACATTCCATTCTATTGCGATTACGGATATAACATTAGTATCGGGCAAGATGTTGTGATTGGAAGAAACTGTACAATAATTGACACTTGTGAAGTTTCTATTGGTGACCGGTGCCATCTGGGGCCAAACGTCAGTCTCTACACTGAAACATTACCCATTGATCCTAAGCGAAGGCTTGGCTCCAGGGGGCCACATACTGGTCGAGAAATTGTCATTCAGAGTGACTGCTGGATTGGAGGAAATGTCATTATCCTGCCAGGACGAACGATAGGAAAGGGAGCTACTGTCGGCGCAGGTTCCGTGGTCACGAGAGTAGGATTTGATTCCCATAATGTGTCATTATTTGAAATTATCAGGCTGACAACGATCGCAGGACATTCCATCATATACAGTGGCATGTGGGAACCCTGCTCGCATTCTTCGGGGCGTTGCAAACAACGATTAATCCGGTTCGTGAACAGTGTTTTTGTATGATGTTCTGTCTTAGATACCCATGATTAGCATTTACAGCGCGGTTGTTTTACGACTAGGAGTTATTCCCATTTTATTTTATAATTGACACAGACAGTTAATGGGGAAAGTTTATGAGTGTGGGGCGTTTTGGTAAATTTCATGATAGTTTCACTTTATAAAGACTCGCTGCCGAGTTCATGCAGCCGATAATGCTTAGCGTAGTGCAGCCCACTGAGCCGGGCTTGTCTATTCGACTTCCATTTTACATGTACCATAATTCTACCAGTGTATGGCCAAATATTTAGGTATGGTCACCAGTTAGAAATCAAACGTAAATCGGGTTCTCGTGCTACTGTAAGTCAGCCCTACCCAAGCTTAGATATCGACATCCCACGAGATGAAGTTGTTGACGGCTAACTATGCTATATGTTTTTTCGTTTGCTACCGTGACCGTCTAATGAATTAGAATGAGATTAATTCAGCATTGAATGTTGCAGCGAGAATATATCTTTGTACTGAATTCTAGACACAGCCAATTGTGCCTATTTTAGATAGCACAGAGCGCCGGAGATTATCGTCACGGATTAATGTACTTGCCGATAATGGAGGTTTGAATTCATTTCATTACCCAATTCTAAATACTCTGGTACACACCCATAGAGTGTTTATCCCCAGTTGTCGCCGATCAGTAGGGGTAGGCCCCAGTCTAATTACGATCTAATTTGCACTCCAACTTTTTTACAAAATGGATCCCTTACAAAATTTCTCGGCTATTAGAGCTATTTTGGTAACCTTCATCATTACCCCGCATGCACAAAAATAGGCTGTGTATAAGCCAACAGTCACGTACACTGTCAACCATTTTTTTCCTTTACAGCTGTTGTCAGACTCTATTTAAATATTACTGATATAGACAAGAAAGAAACTCCGAAATTGTTGTTCTAGCAATTGAATTCATTTTTGCCTATTTTAAAAATCTTCGCAAAATAGATCTCAAGACAGTTACACCGCAGCGCTCGCCCAATATCAACCGAGATAAAAAAAGTAAAGGTACTCTTAGAGGTTTTCACAGAACTAATCACCAAAACTTTAACACTGATAGATTTGAACATTATATGGTGCTAGTCAGAGTCGAAAAGAAATTACGGAGCTCCTCAAGATCACTAGAGTATAAGTTAAGTACACAATTACTACAGGTCATGTATGTCCAAGAAAAAGCACAGATCGGCCGGCGACATTATCTTCAGCACAAGTTGATCAATTGGATCGATTTGTTTGCTCCTCCAGGGAAACTAGACGGATGATGTACTTGAAGTTGCATGTAACGTAATCGAGTGGAACATCGGTGAACGAACCGTAGGGAATGCGCTTCGGCAGAGAGATTATGCACGGCGCCTTCCACGAACGAAATCACCTCTATCAGAAAGGAACAGGAGAATAAGGAAATCTTGGGCCAAAGTCCACCGATATTAGACATCGGGAGACTGGACGCAGATTCTTTAGAGTGACGAGACCTGGATAAATGATGGCGGGACAAGGTCCAAACACGTTACTGGAAAGGATTGGCTTAAAACTTACATTTTAACTAAATGATTGTGTCCCAACGAGCATCGAAATGACTCCTGAGAGATACTCCGAGAAATATCTTCCTCATGTTGTGCAGTGATTAGGACGGAGCATAAGGCATACTGGTAATCGAATAGGCTTCATACAAGACAACGCGTCATACCATAAAGTGGCATTAACCCCAAGGTTTCTTCGAGCTCATGGAGTTGAGCCTATTGTATGGCCGGCGTTTTCCCCGGATTTGAATCCGATCGAGGCGGTTTGGTGTTGTATAAAAATCTTCATTCCACCTAATTATTCTGAGTTTGAACGAGGTTCCCAGCGCTCTCGAAACGAGGCGCGTGAAATAATACTGGTGGCCTGGGACGTCATAACTCCCGATCAGCTTTATGGACTGTTAATTAGCATGCCGGCAAGATGCCAGGCTGTCATTGATGCCGATGGAAGGCCAACTAGATAGTAGTACAGTAGTACCTGTCACAACTCATAGCTTTTTTGGTCCACCTTAGTGGTTCCTCCCAAAAAAAGCCATAACCTGTCATCTCCCATTACCCATAACTTTTTTGGGAACCATGGGTTTTTTTCCCGTGACTTTTACGTAATACCAGTACTATTGCTATGGCAACCAATGTGTACCTGATTGCCAACCTATCGACGTTGGGTTTACTATGTACCCCGAGACTGAAATACGTTTTGTCCCCAGTCTCATATTATATTACATGAGACTGGTGACAAAACCCATCCTGGTGTAAGTATACATGTACCGGTACCGGTACTAGTATGTACAAAGATCTATTAGTTTCCCATATTATCCTTGGTATGCCAACCATTCGTATTCAGCTACTCATACCATTTTGATTCAAGCGTCGATTCAAGCGTCGTCACAACAAAAAGTTATTCCTCTCATGCTATTCAACATCATGTCTCCACATCCCTCGACGATTACCATTTCAGTAATTTATTCCCTCCAAATAGCAGGTAAAATTACAAAAGTATTTAATTTTGAACAACCAAATGAACTTCAAGCCTTGCAGATAATTTAATTACAATTACAGGCATTCGTTTCTATACATGCACGTACACAGTCGTCCCTCTCTAACTCGATAGTGGGTCCCGGTATAAGTGTTGAAAATATTCATTGAAATTCAACCATTTACATTTGCAATACTTACCCCTGCACGTAAAATGACCTTTAAGGGTAAGTGTTGCAAATATAAAAGTCCAAGTTACAATGAATATTTTCAACACTTATACCGGGACCCACTATCGAGTTAGAGAGGGACGACTGTATATTTACGTGTAACTGAATGTAGCTAGTTCCATTCGTTGTAGTGGCAACACGTGATAGGTAAATTTAAGCGAAGCCAAACGACGCTTAAATCTAAAATTAGAGTACTCCCATAACCCATAACCTGTCATAACCCATAGCTATTTTGTCCACCGAGGAGTATGGGTTATGACAGGTTCTACTGTAGATCTAATGAAAATAAACTGTTACTCTTAAAAATTTCCACATCAGTTAATGAGAAATAATTGTAATTGCTTAAATAACTTCAATGCGTTTAATATTGATAAAAGATCGGGGGACGAAGACGGCGTTTCAACCTGTACGTGGTGTCCTCTACGAACCTGGAGTCTATCTTCAGAGCCAACAGAAACACGCAAAACTTAGTCACGGAGGAAAAGTCACCCAAATGAGTTTCCGGGGCGTACCCAGCTCCCGTTCTGGTGGTGATGGATTAGACTAAGTTGGCCTTTTTTACCAAGATGAATTCTCACTGTTTACAGATATTCTGGCATTATACTGTCTCCCGAGGAAAGAGCACCGCTACCTGAGCGCTGGTGGTGTTTTTTTTTTAAATCATTTAAGCGTATGCAGCCTGAGGCTATGACGGGAATGATCACGGAAGATATGTATGTTTCACAGAATGACTCAGTTCGACGTTTTGTACACTCATACTCAGATTTCAGTTGCAGATACCACTACGAGAATAACGCCTTACGACATGTAACCTCTTGCGTGAATACCCACCACAGGGAAAAGCGAGAAAACACATGGTTATCTGAGCATAATTTCGTCATCCTACGAATACAATATCATCGCGAGAGAAGTGGTTTGAGGGTCTTGCTGGATTCGAACCAGCTTTCTCCTGTCTCAAGTGGGGCATGTGTCCAAGCTACCCAGACTCTACTTGGGAGAACGGCCCAGACGGTGTACCACTGCACCATCCGACCCGCTGGTGGTGTCGGTATAAGGAGGAGATCCGGACTATGGGATATTAGAGAGATACAGATGGGGATACGCTTCTCGTGTGGCTCTGGTGTCTAGGCCTCGCCTGGCTGGAGTTGCAGGTTTTTTGAGACTTTTTCCCGCGTACCGGTTTCCATGGCTGCTCTTTTTCAATTTTTTTTGAGCAGAAGGTTCCGTAGAAAAGGTGGTTGAATTCTACGGGTAATTACTGAGCTAAATGGCTACCCGTCTCGGGTCAATGTATCAATGATCTTAGGCTCGAGGTCAAAGAGGATAGGAGCACTGTAAAAGGTGTGGCCTAGGTCAGAGAGGAGCCCTAGTGTTATAATAGTCTTTGACTCTACATAGCACGAATAAACACCACTACTACTACTTTTCTTGATAAAAGATCTAGTCAAGCTCTCGAGATGGCGGATTGATTCCAACCTATGTTGTTCCAGCTTAAGGGCGTTGATCATAAAACATTTGAGCTTAGCCTTGTGGCTTGTACAAGAGACCATACTGTTTCTGGATAATTTTAGTGCAACGATCCCTGCTATAATCCCTGTCGGACCCCATTCCGACCCCTGTAAAACGTTTAGGGATAAACTATTGTGTATTACCCGAGTAAGCAGTAAGATTTATATGAATCTTTCCAATAATTAAACTGGTACCCACTATCGGCTTTTCCAGACTCAGCTGTAGTATCTCAGTCCTAACATCGTTACAGTCGTCCCTCTCATAACTTAAATGAGCGGTCGCAGGGAATTTGTTAATTTTGTAGAGGTTTTTAATTTATGGGGGGTGCATACAAAATGGTCTGTTCCCTGATTTTTTTTAAAGTTATCAGAGGATTCAAGTTACTGGGAGTTAAGTTATCAGAGGAATGACTGTACTTACAGACGTTAATTATGTACGTCATCGACATGCGCAATCTCATCGTGACGTACAGAATTAGCGTCGGCTACTAAGAATTTTAAGGGATGAGACACTGTATATGTACATGTAAATTGCCACAGGCGATGAGTACGATGTCACTACGATAAGATTCGTCTCTCTGTCAATTAAAAGTGGATCTTATATAGAGTATCAGGGTCAGTTAGTTTTACTTGCATGTAGTACTGTATCCGTAGATATTGTTACTAACTAGCGCTAATTGTGTCCAATTAGAAACAATACTTATGGCTGTAATACTACATGCAAGTGAACCTAACTCACCCTGATACTCTATATAAGATCCACTTTTAATTGACAGGGAGACGAATTTAATCGTAGTGACATAGTATACTTGGGATTTCATAATTTACATAAACATTGCTTTTATAATACAGTGCATGGTATCAGGGGCAATTAGTTTTGCATCTAGTATTGCAGCCCTAAATATTGTTACTAATTAGATAAATTTAGCGCTATTTAGTGACATTATTTAGGTCTGCAATACTACATGCAAGTAAAGCTAATTGCCCCTGATAGCCTGTCCAAACTCATAGTGGGTTCCAGGTTTAATTATTGTTGAGGTTCGTAAAATTGTTGGTGCAGTCGTCCCTCTCTAACTCGTTAGTGGGTGCCGGTATAAGTGTTGAAAATATTCATTGTAACTTGGACTTTCATATTTGCAACACTTACCCTTAAAGGTCATTTTGCGCGCAGGGGTAAGTATTGCAAATGTAAATGGTTCAAATAAAATGAATATTTTCAACACTTATACCGGGACCCACTATAGAGTTACTGAGGTACGACTGTACTTTTTCAGCACTTGCCCTTACATGACATTCTGCGTGCAGGGATAAGTATTGCAAACATAAACGATAAAATATCAATGTGCTTTTCAACGTTTACACCGGGACCCACCATGAGCTCGGACAGACTCTACTGTAATCCACTTTAGCAGAGATGCGGGTTTAATGTTTGAATTACTACAAATATTTAGGTTACCCTGATCAATCTCTCAATCCCGACGCGAAAGGGCTCGATTTCTCTATCTCCACACATATTTAAACAAGAGAAGACACGGTAGAATCATTCGCATCGGTCGAGAGAATTTTTCTTTGTGGTAAAACAATTCGATGATTGAATTGCCAGCTGCCAGACTCAATCAATTTGTACTCCCAGAGGCTTGTATCAATCCCGACAAACCAAAGAATGCTGATGCAGTGAAAAGGTAGCTGCCGAAATTGAAATTGGAAATGAAGAGTGGGAATACAAACACGCCATGGCATTTAAGTTGATCTTGCAAAGTGCTGATGCTTCAAATAGGGCTGTAATGCAAAGTTACCGGACCGCAGCTGGAGCATATAACGCCTCAGCAATTCGCTATAATACGAAAGATACAGCTCTACTCGTCCAATTCTTGTCACAATTTTTTTCCGTTCAGTTTATGAGATCTAACCCTGTTACGAACGACCACAACCTGATTGGCAACCTTTCTTCCCAGACTGCTGAGCTAGAACCAGAGGCGCCAATTTCTGAAATTACCCAATCAGTCACCTTAACGAGAAGGCTACCCCCAGAATATAGCACAATAATTGAGATATTAATTAAGAAAGATAAATCCCCGAAACTTTTTGAAGTATTTCAATCAGCTCGTCCAGTCGAAATGAAACAATCCAAATCTGATGAAACCCAAGCTATTTTTGAGATTGCGAATGCCACAGATAAGGGAAATTTGAAAGTGTGCTGAGTTTGCTGTGGAAATCATGTTAAGCCACAATGCTCGAAGCGTTTGATTACAGAAGATGGTAAAAGATCAAGTCTTTAGGCTCAAGGTGGTATCAGTGGAAAGAAATGAAAAAGAATGATTCTCACAAGGCAAACGCTGCATATATGAAGACTAGCGGTAATAACTTCAATGTTATTAATTAATCTGATAGTGAGACTGAATCAGAACGTTTATCCATACTTATATGCCAGTGCTTCCAAATTCTTAAAATAATCTTAGGGCTTAGATTCTATGTGCTCTTGTCATCGAACAACATTTAAGGGTACATTTCTCAGTAATCATGTTCCTTTTCGTACACCTATCGAATTTGCAAATGGAACAGTAATTTACGCGAGGGAAAGGTGATGTCCGTATTCATTGGAAAGTGTTTACTTCGAAACATCCCCGCTTTACTGCACTGCGCTACGTACTCTTTGTCTCAGATGCGTCCATCAGTATAATACCTCTAGGTATTCTTTCAGAAGGGCCAAAAATTACTTGCAATAGCTCTGACTTCACGATTTACGCTAATGGTGGTAAACTTCTATTTCGAGGAATTCGTCAAAAATAAAGTATGGATAGCACCTGAACTTAAAGAACTAGCATGTGGTACTATATCCAGATCTGATATATTACATGAACGGTTTGGTCACCTTGGTCGTCACACAACGATGCGAATCCCTAAAGCAGTAAATGGTATTCGTTTAAATGAAGACTTAGAGTCTAATTTTTGTAGATTATGTAGAGAAGCCAAATGACGAGAAATTTCAGGCGACAACCCAAGAGAGAAAATTCGAGGTCGTTAGAAGGGTTACATATGGACTTGTGTGGCCTGATCCGTACGAGATCCTGGCATAAAAAGAGATAAATACCAACAATAACTGATCAATCCACCAAGTTTAAATGGGATGTTTTTCAAGGCGAAAAAAAAGTCATTGTGCAGCAAATGAAGAAATGGCATGTTAAAGTGGAAAAAGATTGAGATTCATACGGTAATAAGGACAAAATTCTGGCCAATAGAATTGATAGAGGGACAGAATTTCTAGATAAAGATATAAAGGACTGGACAACCGTGAATAATATTGACCAAGAGCCCACTGTTGGCTATCGGCCAGAGGCAAATGGAATTGCTGAGCGTGCGAATCGCACTGGTTTCGAGAAAGGAAATAGTATGCGTTTTCGAGCTGGCTTGCCAGCAGAATTTCGGGAAATGTCATCCAGGGCAGCAGTTTGCCTGTCTAATAGACAACCAGCTGGGTCGAGATATAACACATAGGACCGCTTGGTTTGGAGTTATTCCAGGGGTGGAATATTACAGGATCTAGGGATGTACAGCATTTGTTCACATCTATAAAGAATATCGCGGTAAGCTTGATAAGAGATGCTAGCAAGATGCAATTGTCGGATACAATGAAAAAAACGTCAAAAATATAGCATATCTGGCACCCGGAGAAAAGCTAATTTTTGAAACCCAATAGGTTGAATTTGATGAGAGCAATTTTCAACACCCTGAGATTTCGCTCACTGTTCCTAGCCTGAATTTTATCGAAGATGAAAGCTCTGACGACGAAAACAACCAACCTGAAACGGCTAATCCGCAGATAAATATGGCACCATATTTTGATCTAGGGTTGGCCTTGACTAACGATGAGGTTAATAATCCTATTACAAGAAATATTCACATTACCACCAACAATCAGATACAACATCCAAGTCAAGATCAAGAAGCTCGTAATCCTTCTGTTTCTTCAAATTCTCAAATAGAGCACCGAGAACATATAGCAGAATACCTACCTCCGGCAAAAACGCGAACAGTGGCTCAGATTTGCTTAAATCGTGAATTAAGATCTATTGGACGTAAAGAAAAGGACGCTGATCGTCCTCTAAAATAACAAGAACAAGCTGTTACAAGGGGTGATAGACGTTCAGGTCATGAAAGAAAATCGACTGCAAAAACTCTAGAGATGCAGACTATGCGACAATGATCATGTGCAGCTATAGAGCAGCCTTTTACACCAGCTTAGAATGAACAAGTTGAAATTGCCCTAAGTTTTGAGGATGCAATCAAGAGTAATGATGCAGTTAAATGGATTGAGGCATATAAGTCTGAAATGAATTCGCTAGTCCAGCATGGGACCTTTTCAGCTCCATTGGACAATATTCCTCAGGGGAAAAATGTTGCTGCAGCTACGATTTTGCTAGATCTGTAAAGAGGGGAGAATAACGAGATACTACGATATAAAGTTCGACTAGTCGCCAGGGGATTCAGTTAGAAGCATGGAATTAAATTTGAGGAAACCTCTGCTCCTAACATCAGGCTTGACGCAGCACGAATAATTTTAGCGATTGCTGCTAAGGAAAAATAAAAGGTCTACCAGATAAATGTTGTGGCCGCTTTCTTAGCAGGGAAGCTAGACGAAGAAGTTTATCTCAAGGAACCTGAGCACATGGTAGAGTGCTTCGGGCAGTATTTTCGGGCAATTGAAAGTTTGTACGGACTGAAACAAGCTGCGCGCCTATGGTACCTATTGCTTTCAGATTTTCAGATTTCGATCGGCTTCTCTTTTATTCCAACGGACCAGACCGTATTTACTAATGGAGATACAAGGATGGTAATAGGAATTCATGTCGATGGCCTATTAGTTATGGGGCCATGCAATCAAGAAGTAGAGGAGATTAAAGAACAGTTAAAGAATAGATTCAAGATGCAGGATCTATTTTTTTTTTAAAATCATATTGTCTTCAGCCATCTAGCTATGACAAGAGATTTAAGTACATTTGATAATAAAATGATCTTCCTAACTCCCTTAACTCCCCTTGGCACCAGTCTATAAGCTCATAACTTAGGGTTAGATGCAGGATCTAGGCAAGGCTAGAATTATTCTTGAATTTCAGATTAACGCTACAGAAGATGGGCTCATGATTGATTAGCCCCAATATGCCAAAAGTATTATTAGCAACTTTAATATGTTAGGTACAAAGATATGCTCGATCCCAATGGCTGTGACGCGGTGGGAAAATTGAAGCGTAATCAGGGAAAAATTTGTACAGATGAAGAATTCGTAGGTTTCTGGAAATTGCCTGGAAAGCTTATGTATCTGTGTAATACAAAACCAGATATCATATTTGCAACACAAAAGACGACTTAATATTTATACAAAGCTTGTTACGATCATTGGCTTGCATAATTGAGGACCTTTAGCTACATCGAGGGTACAATTGAGTACGGGATCAAATATGTTAGAGGAAGGCGTGAGATCTCTTATTACATGGTCGGTCATAGTATTGAGGTATATTGCGGAAGTTCTAGAGCAGCGGATCAAATTACATCTGCTGATGCAGATTATGCCGACAATCTTAGTGATCAAAAGTCAGTTACCGGCGTCAGTATGATGTTAAATAGAGGAGCTGTGGCGGCCATCCAAAAGAATTAGACGAGCGTCGCAACATTTTCTACAAATGCCGAATATGTAGCAGTATGCGAAGCAGCTAAGCTCGCTATTTGGGGAAAGAAATTGATATCCCAGATCATGGGTGAAATTGAAGTACCAGTACCGCTGCTTCTAGGGGATAACAAAGCATGTGTTTACCTTCAAGAGGAAATATCTCAGACATCAAAAATCAAGCACGTCGATGTGGTGCACCATTATGTTGATGGAATAAGATATGGAAGGCTTGAAAGTAGATGGATTCGTGGATCTAAAATGTTAGCTGAGGGGTTAGTAATAACATTGCCTAGACCAGCGTTCAAAAAAAGAGAACTGCAATTGGAGTAGTAGAGAATTTCGAATCAAGCTAGCTGAGATAAGGGAGTTGTGAAATAATATTTTGATAACGATTACTTCCTCAGAGATTAACGAGGACAATATATATCATTTTGTCAGTAATTACATCCATCCAATTCAAGTTACCAGAAATTCTAATGGTTGATTAATTTAATACGAATCTAAATACTCTCTTGCACATCAAGATCAACGAATACCTCTATATCTAGCTCCTTTATCGATGCACTTCCTAGTTTATCGAACTTTATACTCCGCATATAAGCACTCTCACGAGCGATTCCTGCCTCGTACAGATCTCTGATACCACCTGCACCCCTTGAACATCATAGAGCTGTTATACCAAGCTCTGGACTGCCTTCACTTACGCCCCCCTTCGATCTACAGTTTAGTGCTATTTTGGGGAACTGGCAGAAGACAGAAGAGGGATCCTCATCTACATGTACAAGAAAAGGCGCTACAATACCCGATGAAAGCTGCAACACTTCATATTCGTGTAAAGAAGGATCATGTCGAGTTGGAAATTCACTATGACCTTTTGCTTTTGGTGAGAGCTTTATTGTGCTACCTTTAAGTCGACCTTTCTCCTTTACAATTTTAGCTTTGACAAAGATACGGCGTTCAAGGTGAGCCTGCTCTCCTTCTCTTCGCTGATAGTGCCAATGGGGGTTGAATTCACTGAGTTTGATGGTACCATAATTGCTTTGTCTAGGACTTATTGTATGGAATCATGAAGCCCCATGCTTTGCTCAGCTGTGTAATAACACGATAATGGTTTCGTATCTATAGGCTTTTTGGGCAGTTTTGCTTTCTCTTCTAAAAATTTTAAGCCGAAAGGATGAACCAAACCAACAATGTCCCGGATTAGCTGTATCTTGACCGCGTGGCGCGGTTTCATCTTCGACCGGGCGATTTATTGCCTGATATTGCGCTGTTGGTCTTCCCCAAAAAGACAAAGGGCGTCGATATATGCTTCACTTTTGTTATCTGCCATTATTGTTGAAGTTGTATGGTAAAGTTGATTTCAATAACTGGTTGTAAAATGTGCTGAGTCAAGTTTTGTCAAAATTTTATAGTCCCAGATTGAATTTATGTTATATCACCGAAGTCACAATTGATCTTTTGCTCATTGAAATTGATGATGCGTGCGTTGACAAAGACAAATAATCCAAAATCACGTTGCTAAGGAAACAAGATACAGCCTATCATAAGCAGCAAAAATATGATTTGGGCACGCAAAGCTGAGAAGTGTGGAGAATACCACGTGATCATCTAGATTTAGTAAAAAAGTCATAAAGGTTTAGCCAAACTCTCTAATAAGATTCTAAGCCGAAGAGTAAAGAAGCTTTCAAGAAATCTTGTCTGGTAAATGGAAATTTCTGCCTCATGCCTCACAGCCTTGTTTCCTAAGCCTCACTTATCCCTAGACGATTTATCACATCCATCCCCTCTCCCCCTTCCAAAAAAAGCTAGTCCTCGAGCGCGTACTAATTTTACTATCATCATCTAGATCGTCATATTCATCTCGTCCTTCCTCGAATGCCTATCGCCAATCGCCAATCGCCTAATTTTGCAGGTGGCTCTGGTAAGTCTGGATTGTGCAGATGAAAAGCTAGTAACTTCTCTGGCGCATATTTGAGATTTGATACCGAGTAATGCTGAGGATCTTCGTCATCATTAAGCCATTTAACTCTGTACGATAGTTTTTTTCTGGTCAATCGGACTGCCTCAACCTGGTCAAGCTCGTACTCGTCATCACCATAAATTTTGATCGATTCTGGCGCGGATTGTTTCAGTCCGGGTAACGGGACCGCTGGGTCCTTATAGAGTAATCTGGCGTGGTATGTGTTTTGATTTGTCCAGGAATTAGGCGTGTCATGCTTGAAAGAATGATCTATCTTTTCCAGAATTTTAAACAGACCAGTGAATTTTGCAGAGAGTTTTTTGCTAGGCCGATCTATCCAGAGATTTTTTGTTAACAGATAGACCATATCACAAACGTCGAAGTCTGGTTTGCGGCGGTTGTAGTTAGCTGAATTAACCATACGTTCTTGACTTCCCGCCATAACAGTCTGAGCTGTAATCAAACCATCTTCCAGTCGTTTGGCAAAAGCCAATGCTTCATGAAGAGCCAAGTATTCTTTGACATTTTTGGGCAGGGCTAGTGCTTTTCAGTCGTAAGATTTTCTTGGAGAATATCCACGTGACAGTAAGAAAGGTGATGTTCCGATGAATTTGTGCGGCAACGTGAGCTGAGCTTTGTCCAAGGCAGGAAGCATACGGGCCGAATTATTTTGATAGTGATCGATAAAAGAGCGTAATCTATGGTCGAGGAACTGATTCATGAGCTCTGTTTGACAGTCTATCTATGGGGCATATGTGGTTGAGAGTCGGAACTCTACACCCAATATTCAGGTTAATACACGCCAGAAACAAGAGATAAACCGGGACCCCCGATCTGAGACGACAAACTCCAGTAGGTCGTAGTAACGCTACACGAAGGTGTAAAAGATTTCCGCCATATCATTTGCGGTTGCCGTTTTAAAGCACGGGATTGAAACTGCCACCTTTGATAGACGACCAATGAATACATGGATGGTATCCTAACCATCGATGTCCTTTGGCAGGTCTTGAAGTCTACACAAATATGTTGCCATGGGTGATCCGGAATTGGCAGGGGATGTCACAGGCTAGTGCCTGACAAATTTTAGGCTGATGCCTAAGGCTTGAACAATGATTTCTGAGCGGTTCCATGTTGACACCTCCCCGGCTGACACGTCTCCCCATACATCAATAGATGACACGTCGCCCCATACATCAGCGGATGACATACGATGAGACTATGGTTTCGTACGTGAAAGAGATTGAGTCATCCTGAGAGATCGAATCTCAGCAGAAAGGACTCGGAAGCGGGATGGAGTTATGGAAACTAATGGAGGGAACAAAGACTACGCAACATTCACTTGGATCATGTGAAGCAAGACAGGGAAGTAAAACATGAGGAATAGATAAATGAAGTTTGCTCTCAGTCTCCTTTTGTTCTTTACTTCAAGATTTTCTATTGTATATAGCTCTGGATAGCTTGTGAATAACAATCATCTTAAGACCCTTACAGGGGATGCAGCAAGCATGGCGTTTTATCACGAGCAGCGTGGTACATACGACAACTACGACAATTCAGAACATACCCCAGCACGAATTCTTTTATCTTATTCCAATAGTATCATGTTTGTAACTCCTGATAAGTTTTTGAAGCACTCAGATAACTATTGGACAATTGGTCATGCACTTCGCGTATGATGCCGGAGCGGAGGCTTTCTACATCTGGAATGATAATACGTCCCTTGAGCATAACTAATTCATTCATGGCAGTCAAATTAGAGTTGGTGACAGTTATTTTTTGACGTAAGTCGTTGAGCATCTCATGACTTCGGTTTAACCACAAAATTTGATCGACCAACCTGATTGAACTAAACAAATTTATTCCAAGGTCTTGCTTAGCCCGTGGCAAGATTTGATCTTTCTTGACTAGGGGCTTGAATTGAGCTTATGTTTTGATCTCATCCTCAGGACCTGAGTCTTTTTCACGTCGCGATAGGGTGTCGGCCACAGCATTATCTGTCCCGGATCAATGCATAATCTGGATGAAAAAGTGAGACATAATTTCACTCCATCGAGCTTGTCGAGCATTAAGATTATTCGCCGTCATGAAGTATTCAAAGGCTTTATGATCAGTAAAGACATCGACTTTGTGGGGGGGGGGGGTCCTTGTAGCTCTGATATCCAAGTACTTAAGCCACGAATAATAGCCAACATTTCCTTGTCATGGATTTCGTAGTTAAGATCCGCAGGCATCATGGTCTTGAAGAAGTATGTGATAGGTTTCCATGTATTGTTGCTTTGCTTTTGCGAGAACATGGTAGCCACGACGCCATCAGATGCGTCTATTTCTAATTAAGACTTTTTTATCGGGTCATAGTGAGCCAGGAGAAGAGTAAATGTCAGCACAGTCTTCAGTGCTTCAAAGACTACATGATAGTCGTTAGTCCAGATGAACTCAATATTGTTACGAGTAAGTTGAGTTAGCGGTTTGGCAATTCGACCCTAATTTTGAATGAAGCGTCGGCAAAAACTACAAGATCCGAGGATTGACTGTACTCCTTCAACCTTCTTTGGGGAAACCTAGTTTTTGATGACTGGGTCATTTTTTGAATCCACTCTTAGTCCCTCTGTTGAAACAATAAAACCCAGGTATCATGACTCCGTGAGACTGAATTCGCAGTTTATGATTTCTGCTTGTAACCCAGCTTGTCGTAATCTTTTTAGAACCTTTGTAACATGCTCATGATAATCTTCAATATTTTCGGAGAAAATTAAGATATCGTCTTTAACGCCGTACAAAACACGTCCAGATAATCAAACTGTCGATAACCTGTAATTTTTTTGTTCATTCAAAAAGAATATATTCCTCCCTCTTCCTAATCTTGCGTACAAGATGATTAAATACAGAGCTACGTCATAGGTATTACTTTACGTGCTATCCCCAATTTAGCTGACGTTAGATCGAGGCTACTCTGCCTAGTTGGGACTAACTACTGATTCTCTTATTGATGTATACCAACACAAACAGAAAATCATTCATGTATCGCTGATGATTGGCTGGACCGTTGGTTAACCCAAAAGATGGAACCTTGCACTTATAGGAACTATACCGAGTCCGAAAGGTTGTGAGCTCCTCCGAGTGGGGGTGCATTCGAATGCGATGGAAGACATGGCGGATATCAAGCTTGGTATAGATCTTCGCTTTATTGAGCCGAGCTAGAGTCTCATCAATCAAAAGCAGTGGGTATCGGCCCTTTCGGGTTATTTGATTGAGCTTACGAAAATCGATACAAAACCGTAGTGCACCATTTAATTTTTTCACAGAGAGAACAGGGCTAGAGAATAGAGCTTGGCTTGGGACGATGAAGCCTTTGTCAAGATTTTCGGTGAGGTAGTCTTTCATAGCCTTCAATTCCTCTGCAGACATAGATTGTAGAGGGCCATATCCTAAAGTTATGTCATTTTCAAGCTCAATTTTATGGTCATACGGTCGAGCTGGAGGAAGTACATCGGATTCCGCTTTGGAGAATACATCAAAATAGTTATGATATGCTGCAGGAACCAACGATGTATCCCTTTTGTCCGAGATGGGAGGGTCCGTATGTACTTCGGTCGGCGGGCACACTATCATACTGGCCATGCCTAGGTGAGAATTTCTCCTATTTTTTCGAGATTGGTCTTCTTGAGCAAACAACTTTGATCGACGGCGAATTTTTTAAACGTACTTCAATTTAGGCTTCGAGGGAGCTTCCAGCAAGCGATGGAGGGGCAACTTGATTGGGCGAGAGAAGTCCGGAGTTGGTTGAAGTTCTTTTGGCCGCATCAATTTTCGACGACGAGAATCAACAGGTACGTCATAGTGAGAAAGCCATCTATCACCTAAGATCACGTCGTGATTTCCAAGTTCGAGGATAAGAAAAGGGATTTTGTCGAGTCGAGGGCTATCTACAAGCAAGGAAAGAATTATTCTATGAGTGATACGAGGACCTATGTTGCTATCAACCTCTTTAGATTGTTTTGCTTTGTTAAGAGAGATAGGCTTAACGCCAAGGAAAGAAGAAACAGCAAAAGCATAATAAGTGTCAATGAGAGCGAAACTATTTGCACCAGTATCCGGTAAAGCTTGAAATTTAGTAATCTCACAAGAACTAGCTACAAGGGAATAGGATATTGTGAAAGAGGAGCCGCCCATTAGTTGCCCTAGAACAATTTGATGAAGATTGAGCGGCTGTCCTACAGGGGAAGCTTTGTCTAGGATCTTTCGTTTCACGAATCTTTATCTGAAACATTTTATTCTAGAATTCCGTCTGATTCTCCAGAATCTTCGACTATTTCCTAAACCTTGACTCCTTTACGGAAGTTGGTGGATTTGTGACCCTGCTTACCACAATCGTAACAAGTTATTTCTGACGAGTCGGCCGGTCTTCTCTCATCACATATTTCTTATCAGGACGAGCCATTCGAATCTGCGGGCGTGGTTTCGAAGAATCAAATAAGTCCTTGATGAAGGCTTCAGATCGCTATTTTCTTGTAGAGTTTTTTTAGTCATTTTCCAGAGAGTCGAGGGGTGCAGTGTTAGGAATTCGTCTATTTGATCTTTCAACTCGTAATCGACTTATCTCCCTATCAGCAGGCTCTACAGCTGCACAAAGGTTCTCAAAAGTTCAAAGCGTATGGAGCCGATCAGCCAACCGGTCACGAAGTCAGAAGTTCATTTTTTCAAAGACTTGAACGCGTCGATTAGCTTGCAAATACTTTACTTTCCCTGCTATACGCAAGAAGCACGACTTGAAATCCTGGAAGGGTTCATTGTCGGATTGACGTGGATCATTGAATTGCCTCCAATTGTCTCGCTGCTCGGTGCTACGGATGTGTATCCCTTTTAAATGATCTATCATCTCTTGGGCTGACTCAAATTCTAGTTCAGGTTCTCGAGTCCCGAAATGGGCTTTAAAATGGTCATTTGCTGAGTCGGAAGTTCGACCAAAGATATAATACATGATGTTCTTCTTATTACTCCAGGTTCCAGACATTGAGTGAATCTTTTCGTGCAGAAGAATCATCCAAGAATCAAATCGATCCTTATCACCTTTACCGGTGAAAGCCCAAGGGTCGGGATCATTAAGCCTGTTAGCCTGCCCGAGAAAAACTACCGTAAAAATATATCCTTTTTTTGTTTCAACTGATCTACCTGCACGGGCAAATGGTATTCCGGGGTATACTGGTTCTACAATAACCTGTAACGGGAGGTTCTGATTTATTTGCGGATATCCTGTCGATTGGGGGGGCTGTGGTCTATTGCAGTCTCTGGTATGATCAATTTGTCCTTCATTTTACTCTTCGATAGAATCTAACCTCATGGAAACCTTCGGGCACGTTCCGTCGTGAGGGACTTCCTCACGCCCACGAGAACGAGACCTACTAAGAATCCGAATCTCTCTTTACATTTCGCGGATTTCTCGATAGCGTGATTCTTCGCGATATGCAGTGGAACGAATGCTAGTTTGCACATCCGCGAGCATTGATACCAGTTCTGAATGATTTATTGTAGTGCGGTATGTGTTTTCCGGACCGAGAGATTTTAACCGGCGGCTGTTTTTATTTCGCTTCACTATATCAACAGATGGCGGCAGATCGCTATCGTATTCTAAGAGCTCCTCGTTAGGCCTTCTAGAGAGCGACCCTCGAGATACTGGGAGTGTAGATCGACGGACGGGCATGATCGTAGATAGTGGGTGGTATGGATTCTGATCAATTGGGAATGGCAATATTACTTGAGGTCGAGGTCAAGGTTTGCCTAAGACTTCCTAGTCTTTGGAACAAGTGAACGAGTAAGTTCCCAATCTTAATCATATGTAGGATCGTTTGTTGGAGATTCCGTTGCGTTCCAACGCGGTGTGGAGAGCTTCGAATAATGTGACGAGCCATTATTGAGGAGCATGCGCTTCAAGAAATGGCAAATGGTCTCTACGATAGTGATAACAATTTTATAAGATTCTAAGCTGAAAAGTAAACAAGCAATCGAAAAATCTGATATAGTGCATGGACATTTCCGCCTTAAGCCTCACAGCCTTGTTTCCTTAGCCTCACTTATCCCTTGACGGTTCGTCACAGAGGTCACTGAGTTGGAGCTGCACAGAAATGTCTGCAGGTAGATAATCATCACAGGGTGACTTTCTTGCGACTCTCTGACGCTCTGAACGCTGAGGTTGCTGTTGAGGTTCGGGCTCGATATTTGGTACAGCAGAAATTTTATTATTTTCATGCTCGAGATAGCAGGTGCTGTAATCACATCTTTTTTGGGTGCAGTGTTAGTTTCAGCTTCGATTGGTGCCTGAAAAAATGAGTTAACTGATGTGCTGCGGAAGTCAATTATATTGCTAGGCTGCAAAATCTTACAAGTTTCGCCGTCAATACCGAGAGACTTGTAAGGACCTTTCCAATTGCCACTTCGTCCAGAATTTCCTTCACGCCAGACAAGCACATCAGAGCCTTGGGCGAGACTGTGTAGAGAAACAGTTGACGGACCATTTCGTTGATTAAGTGCATCGGCAATTTGTTTTTGTGCACGAAGTTGTCCAATTTTTCCACCGCTTTTTGGATGGCTTTGGCGCGTTGTAAAAATATTTGTGCCAGTGGATCAATTTCACTCATCCGAGGATAAGTTCCGAATACCAGAGGAGTTAATACCAAGTCATCTGGCCCGGCAGAGTTGTTCACAGCTTTAACGGCCATTTATAATACCATTTCCTTGTTAATTCCTGAGCCTTCTAGTTCCTCGATCACAATTTTATAAGCTTGACGAAGCATATGATGAGAACGCTCTACGATACCTGTTGGCTAGTGTGGTTCAACAGGTACACTATTTGTCTGAATTGTGAGGGACGAGGCGTGTTGAACGAACTCTTTGCCCACAAAATTTGTTCCTGCATCATTTATTATCTAATCAGGCGATCCAACGTAGTTGTCAGTCCAAAATTGCCGTAAGGTATCCCGCGTATGTTTTAAGCTTAAATTATCAAGCCATCTGGCGGCTTGGAAACGAGTGGCTTCATCAATAACGTGCAAGACCGGCTTGCCATCTGTATACATGATGTCCATGATAATCGAGTGATTAAAATTAGGTTTATTCCATAAATTAAATTTGAATCTGCTGAGTGATTTTCCTTTTAACTTGCATTGCTTGTAAAAATTTGTAAGATTGAGATAAGAAAGTTTAAAGTCGTTGTGACCAGAGCGTTCAAGTAATCGACGAAGTCTATCAACTGACGGTTGACCAAAGCGTCTATTAAGTCTGTAAAGCTCAGCATTCGTTGAAAAGCATTCGTTTGTTAAAATTGATTCTTCAACAAAAGATTTGTAATCAAATTACCAACGAAGAAAATGATGGCCAAATCTGCGAATAACGGGATAAGATAGTGGAGTGATAATTGCGTTGCTGATTTCATTGTGATAAATATTAAGTCTATCCATATCGGCGATACTTAGAAGAAATGGTGTATCGGCATGTAAAACATGGAACTCAATTAATCCAATTAGAGAATTGACATGTAACGAACCTATAGATTCTGCCAACCCTATTCCAAATGAAATTTGTTCTTTTCTGGCAGTAGAATTGTCGATCTAAGTACCAATTATTTGGTTGAATGCTAAATACTGATTGTATCCGTCTGTTGAACTGTCTGCAGCTCCGGTATCATAATTCCGAAGAACTCTTGGCTTTCATAGCGAATAGTAGGTGGTTGATTACTTTTTAATTTTCCTGTAATTCCATTACAGAAAGAGCCGTCCGCTAGGTTTGAGATTATACTTTTACCATCGATAGGATCGACTGATGTTAGAAAAGTTTCATTGCTAGGAGCATAATGAAGCTCAAGTCCGGCTATTAATATGTCAAAATTTTCATCATTATCTAGATTGTTGTCGGGAATATCATCTGATTCGTCTCCATCATATTCAGCGACAAACTGTTCGAATCGCTTTTTCAGTGATTTGTCTAATTGGTTGCCAGATTTCTGTTTATATTTGCGATATAATTTATCTCGTTCTTCTTTAGTATGTCGAGAAGACCAGCAACCCCACCCCCTATGACAAACAAAAAATTGATTACTAAAATTAAAACGACGCTCATTGGGCAGCTGTAATTGTCATCATGATGTAAACGGAATTTTCGGTCAGTATAAAAGACTTCATGCTCGTCTTTAGCATTGTATATAGAAGAAATAGACGTGGGATTTGATACTTCATAAGTAGTAATCCCAGAACGCATTTCTTCAAGAGGAGAAGCAACGGTATTAGCAGATTTAGTGCATGCAATTGAACACGCCTTAACTCTTTGAAAAGCAGTTATAATCTTGTCATGAAAGAATTTTTCTGTCTGCAATTCTGAGAAAAGACCTCTTTAGAGTTTGCGTAGATCTGAAACCATTATTTGTAGACACTCGATTGTTGACCTTCAAGTGTGCTGATTTACTGTTGATTTGAGATTTATGTACCATTTATTTAGCACACCTCTCTTGTACTCCTCAACCTCAAAGTACTCTTCAAACATTTTACATATACTATCAAATATTTGTGACATTATACCAATGTTCGCGTTGTGATTATCAAATGTGAGACTTCTTGGCATTGTGGGAAACACTTTGGTAAAATTATCTTGTGCAATACCATGACGGCTACAATTATCCTTGAGGATCATGAGCTTATATGAAAAACTATTGTTTTCTCCAGAGTATTTCATATCTTCTGCGTAAATTTTAGACAAATTTCCCGATTGTCCACCAATATCAGCCAAATAGTTTAATTGCTGATTTAATGATTGCTTTTCGAGTAATGGTAGGGTTTGTGTTTTAGATGATTAAGGCTCTTCCCGCTTGTAGCTTTCATCTGGAGTTTATGCTGATTCTAAGGCGGCATTAGATTTTTGTTGGTCAAATTTGTTCTTCAACTGCCATAGGATTTTACCGGAGGTAAATTTGAACAATTTATCTCCCAATAACTTCTCGATTTGTTCTTCTCTCCATGATGGAAACTTAGTTGTATCTGTCATTTCGGCAAGCGCATCCCAGACTACAACTTCAACTTTCTTAATATTGACACCGGCACTATGCAAGGTTTTGCGAAGTGGTTGGAGAATCCCTTTTTCGGCCATTTTCCGATGGATTAGGCAAAATTGTTCGAAATCATAAATAAAAGTCTCCCAAGGATTCTCGTTAAACCATTCTTCTCGCTTATAAGGCTCATTTTTAAATCTGATATATCCAGAGACATCGTCATCGGACGCTTTTGGATATCAATTCGGCGATAGTACTTCTTTGATTCAGCATGAAAATTATATCTCACGATCAGAAATGTAAAATGTAGAATGTAGTGCTGGTTTTTTTTCTTAAGATGGACCTGGCGAAACAGCAGGGCGTGATGGACGCAGAAACAAATTGCTACAGTAACGTTTAATCCCTGGGGAGCGACATTTAAAAGGTCAAAGCTGTTGTACAGCACGTTTGTGAGACAGGCCCTCACGTATGGGTCCCAGATTTGGGCCGAGGCCGGGCCAGGGGGTAAAATCCCCGAGAGGATAGTTGAGCCTTTAAGAAGTGTTCAGAGGAATTGCTTAAAGTTAGTCACATGTGCATATAAATCTACAAGTAGTAGAGTACTCGAGCATGAGACCTCAGTGCTCCCCTCAGAGCTCTATCTGAAGCAAAGGAGGGTCCAACACGCCGGACTATCAGAAAAGCTAGCTGTTCGAAGGATAAACACTTTGGCATGTAACCGAATTAAGCTGCCCGTTCAAGGGAGGAAAGAGATTCATGCCAAGAACAGGAGCAAAGATATGGCCGAATGGAACTGAATTTGCGGTAGAGAAGAGGATATAGGTCGGCAAAAGGTGGCTGTGAAGATTGCAGCATTCCAGGAACGGAAACATCCTTGGACACATCAGAAGAACTCTGGACACTCAACACCAGCGAGCACTGAGACATGGAAAGCAGCGAATATCTCTATGGACCAAAAAACTAGCAGTTTCAGAATGAACTACAGGGAAACACCAGTTCAAATCCATCAACACCTTAGCAGGGCCCAAAGCAGTATCGCCATACAGAGAAGAAGCGAGCACATCGGGCTCAATTCTTGTCTGTACAGAAGAAAAGTACCTGGAGTTAATAGCCCAAAGTGACAGTGTTGGTATCTGTCACAAAACGTCAGGCATATGGTCATGACGTGTTCGCAGTGGGCGAGGGGACGAGGGGATTTCCTGCAAAAAGTGAAAGATAGGTCCTATCAGGCTGTAAGAAGACTGTTTCTCAGATGTCATGAAAGAGGATAATTGTTACTGTTACTGTTTGATCTAAGTTTGGTTTAATCTTGTCTTGCTCGAGTGGGAATAATCTCTACGTTTCGTTCATGTCTTCACTGATCAGCACACCCCCAGGTTTCGCGTTCTCTCACACCTGATACGGCTAGTCTTATTTGTATATTCTGAGTCATGACAATGAGCGATGTATATAGTTAGTAGGAGTGCTGGGTATTAGGCTTCTCACGCTTTGTCTTCTGTCAAAATCTAAACCCTTGAACTGCCCGTCGTCCCCGCGTCCTCCCGAAACCGCGTCTACCCTCCTCCGCCCCTAGCGAACCGCGTAACCGAGATCACCCCGACCCGCCTAACAATTGTGCCGGACACAATTGTGACACAGGTCATGATTCAAAGCCCGGAAGATGTGGCAAGAATCACGAAGTAGATGCTAGACGAAGGATACCTTGAACAGTTTCGACTTGTCAGTCAAGTTGAGGCGACAATGCGGGAAATGATTTACAGAGCAGAGAAGGGGAGAGATGGATCACACACTGGTTATACAGTGTAAAGCACTTCTTGAAGGTAAACTGGATACACGACAGACACAAGACTGCAGGTTAGGGGGTTGTTTACCGCGAGGTTTCCTCCTGTGTATATATTAAAGTTAGTCACCTGCATGGGCCCATTGGGTACCTGAACGGGTTAATTGAAATCAAATCAAATCAACGATTATTCCCTTTGAATAACTTTTTCCGAGTACAATACGAGGAGGATATTCCTTGGCATACGATTGTCAAAACTTGCAATAAGCACAGCACTACATCAAGTTTGGTCGTGTCTCTTCAAGTGTAACCTAACTCTTTAATCTCTTCTTTACGCACAGTAAGCACTGCAAAAGTCCAAGTCTCCTAATTTGTGA
This sequence comes from Podosphaera xanthii, assembly GCA_028751805.1. NCBI lineage: Eukaryota > Fungi > Ascomycota > Leotiomycetes > Helotiales > Erysiphaceae > Podosphaera > Podosphaera xanthii. The sequence continues at coordinate 1,508,290 of JAPWIX010000018.1, forward strand.
TATCACTAATTGGTGTTGGTATTCCCTTGTGATAGGGAATCAGACTGATGTATCAGGATGATCATTTAATTTGATCTAAATAAACTTGTCACTTCAGATTGGGGATACTCAAAACTATACAAAGAGAACCAACACCATGCACGGACGCCAATTCCCCACCACGAACTGCTATCAGCCTATAACTCTGCTCATGTCCAAAATGTGGACGTAATCTTCAAAGTGCTACTATAATTACAACTACATATATTCCTGATTCTCTCTGCAAACTGAGAATCTAAATCTTTGTGTCATTATCTTACATTCAAGGCTGTCACTCTCTCTCCATCTTTTCTGGCGAAGCTACATACATGTAGGTATAGCTGTATCATCATTTGATTCTGTTTGATCAATACTTTCAACAGTTCTCTTTCAAAAACGTTACTCAGCTTGCTACTTCCACCAGGATCATCTTATCTAATCACTGTTACCCTAATTGAAGCTTAATTCGAATTTCCACAAGGACGAGGCCGCGCAGTTTTTAAGCACCGCTCCGACAAAAGCAAAATTATTGTCAAGTGTGATAAAGGTGGAATTTGCCGACCTCGAGCTCGTGATAACCATGTTTAAAAACGAGAACCTGCCTCGTGAATGCCTAGTTGTCTTTTCAGATTATCAGCACGCTTGCAAAATAATGGCACGTGGATCCTCCGTTTTATCAATGTCAAACATAATCATGGACCTTCCTCAGGCATGAGAGCTCATATAACAGCTCGGCACTTAAGTCCTGCACAGAGAGCTATAACTCGACAATATTTAAAGTCTGGAATAGCTACTAAAAAAACTGAGCAGCCTACGCCAAAATGATCCCTCATTCAAGGCTACTGCGAGTACTATCATCAACGAACGCAACAATCTTAAAGACGAGGAGCTTATGGGCAGGACCCAGACCGAGGCACTCCTTGTCGAGGCAAACTAAGCTGGATGTGGATTCTCAACGGAGCTAGATGGTGAGAATAAGCTTACTCATCTTTTTTTTGATCGCCCACAATCAATAGAACTATTACGTCCATACCCCTACATTCTGGTAATAGACTGTACGCACAAGACCAATCGCTTCAAAATGCCATTTCTTGAGATTACTGGAGTGTCAAGCTTCAACACGTTAGTCAGTATCGCCTTCGTAATCCTTAGGCTATGGTGTCAAGGTGACCACAGGTGGGCGCTAGAGAGCCCGTTGGATCTCTACACTAGTCATTTACTTGGAACGATTATGACAGACAGGGAGCTAGCTATGATGAATGCCATCGAAGTTCTCCTGTCTAACGTAGCTCACATTCTTTGTATTTGGCATACACAAAAGAACGTGCCTGCTAACTGTCGAAAATGTTTTGGTGATGACAAAGATTGGGCTAGACTTTTGAGGTGTTAGACAGAGGCCATTCATCAATATATATCAGTTTAAGATAAAGGAGATTTCAACTTTCTTAATTGGTAGTTTTAGCATACCTAGATAGAATTCAACAGGAGATTCAAGCGAATGATTGAAAGTTTAACCAGTTCAACTTTTAGTTCGCCAGCTAATGTTATGAAAGATTGATCTGAACCTGCGAGTCCAGATAAATGAAGGCGTTGATCAACATGTAGTTTAAGCTAATTTATTTCACTATATTTATATTAATGGCCTTTAGAACTGAAATTTGCCCTAAGATTAATCCAGATAAACTTTTGTATTAGAAGTTGAAGTGTCTTGTGAACACTGTAAAGTTGGTTATAAACCGATTAGTCCCGGTACCGTAATCAGGCTTTGTTTATTTTTTAAAAGTCAATTGTTACGTATGCAGCCCGAGGCTATGACGCGGATGATTACGGACGATATGAATGTTCGCAAAATAGCTCAGTGTGATGTTTGGAACACTCATACTCGGATTTCATTTGCAAATGCCACTACGAGGATAACGCCGTACAGCATGTACCCTCTTCTATGAATACCCACCACAGGGAAAAGCGAGAAAAACCTGTGGTTATCTGAGGATGCTTTCGTCATCCTTTGAATACGATATCACCGCGCGAGAAGTGGTGTGCGGGTCTTGCTAGATTCGAACCAGCTTTCTCCTGGGGCATGTGTCCAAGCTACCCAGCCTCTACTTGGGAGAACGGCCCGGACAGTGTGCCACTGCACCACCCAGCCCAGACGAACAACTCACCATGACCTGGGGAGCTCTCCACCCAGACATCACGCAGTGTCGGGCACCTCACGGCTCGCTCTCTCAAATGATGATGTCTACCGTGGAAACGCATTTCACCAATCCTTGGTTGTCCGGTGTACCTTGATCATCACCACAGACATGACCAAGCGTGATGTGTCGAAGGGTCTTCCTGGATTCGAACCAGCTTTCTGTCTCACGTGGGGCATGTGCCTCGGCTGCCCAGCCTCTACTCGGGAGAACGGCCCGGACGGTGAACCACTCCGTCATCCGGCCCGTGCCAATTGTCGGTGCATCTCCAACGATGCCTACGAGGGAATATTCGTCGATGACGCTTTCCGAGTACTGGTACTCTGCCTTCCACTAAAGTTTGTCTTCGCTATGCAGAGTATTAGGGGTAAAAAGTCCACGTTGCAGCCCCAACTAGTGTGACCAATTAGCGTTAATTTTGGACGCCATTGTCGCCCGAATTACCAGCTGAGTCTATAGAAGAAATGCCCACTCGTAACAATCTTTAGGGCTGCAACTTGGACTTTTACTCCTGATACCCTGTACTACGAGGTCGAACTTTGGCGGGAGGTAGTGTACTCCTTACTTCACTCTCCCTTGGCCTCAATCACCGTCTGAACTCTCTCGATCATACTCAATTGTAATATTGGTTATGAACAAGTATGAAGGACGTACCGTTAAACGTTGGATGATTATGTTGATGGCGACAATTACACAGATTGACAGTGACGACGAGGGAGGGGTTTGAAAGCTCCCAAATAGATTAGGAGATGTATAAAAATCAGTGCTTACTGTTCCATGGAAAGAAAACTATGCCTGATTATATACATTCCTACTGGTGTTCCACATTCCACTGGTACATTCTATATTCTTCTATACCTTTCGACACTTTGCCGAATAAGGTAAACCGTATCACGGTAACGAAGGTTGTTGCTCGTAAAGACAAACAAGAGAAGCTGCTAGAATTATGTAGATCCTCACAGAATCTGATAACATGACGGTTATGGAAGCAGCTTAGTAACAAAGTCGAGAAATAATTAACAGGAGTTCATCAAGACACTATTCTGTTTTGAGTAAGGCAGTCATGTTAGTATTCTATTTAGGATATGATCATGAGCAGATTCGGACATGATTCTGTAGGTGTTTTGTCTCATTCATTCTGGCCTCCTTCTCGGAGCTCTATTTCCCACCAAGCGAACTCGAATACTCATTCAGCCTGCCTTGCAAGTGCCTCCCAAAGATGCTCGGCTCGATTGCATTCAGATTCTGAGACTTGGATGTCATTTTGCAACCTCAAATCCATGGTCAATATGCCATTTGTTAACTAATCGAGAGAGTTTTGGGGGGTAAATTTCCTGTCAAATAATGACCTCCCTGGCGTCAGGACTGTCTCCATTGAGACGTTCTTGAAGGTAGTCGTCCACAATTTGGGTGTAGGCCTCCTTAGTTGTTCTCCTAGAGATCTTTTTCGTACTTCCAGACCTCAGCCAAAGTAAACATCTCCATACCGTATTTGTGCCACCTTGAAATTTGACAGCGTTATCAACTCCTCTATGGACGAGGCTTTCCTCTCCTCTCTCCTCGCTTCCCAGACCTTCCATCATACCTAAATCTATCCTTCTTGACTTCGTCTGACCAGATAACTTTGTCCCAGTCATCTTCCGTCCCATCGTGATGGCCAATTGCTGAGACAAATTGATCGCGAAAATGCTCCTAGGGACGCGACTTTCTTTTCTTCACAATAGCCTTCAAGTCTAATATTTTAATCTTAGTTCTATCTCTTTGTGTGATGGGCTGACACCAAAGCGGATATAACAAAAGATGGTGACTGAAATACTGTCTATTTTCTCTATGACCTAGGAAGCTACCTACGAGGATCTTACTATATACATGTATTCTCTTACCCATGACTTATCCCCGAAATTCGCGTGGTTTTTTCCCTACTTGGAAGTAAAGCCTTTCCTTATGGAATGAAACCGTCGCGAATATTTGAGTAGGATCGTCAACACGCACCCCTGTAAACACTGACAAGGCGCGGCCCGTAACACTTTGTGGAGGAAAGATTTAGTCGATGATTTTCCTGGGCTGCTGGGTAACTTGGACAGCACGTTGCGCTATATTGATGATGAAATGTCTCTTACGTCTGGCGGGTGACGTGCTGAACACGATCCTAAGCTGCCCTGTCGGGTCAAAAGACAACGAGAAGTAGACTTCTCTCAGTCAGTACAGAAAAAATGATGCAACTTTGACACAGAAGACTTATGCTGTGGGTGCATTCGCGGGTACGACTACAGGATGCCACATCTCGGGGACTTGCACCCCTTCCCTCAGCCGTGAATACCTACCCAAAGGAAGACCATAGATGTAAAAAAACCTTAAGCTGCCCAAGCATGCTTCAACACCAAACTGCATCGACCGCGCAGAAAGGTCGTCTGACAATGTCCATCATTGATATCGTAGGAGATGTTCATGTAACATGACTTTTGTATGAATCTGACCCGGATGATGGACCACCACTTCATCCTTTGTTGGTTAGGTTCTTGGTCCGCTCAAATCTTGCAATCGTAAATCACCAGGCTAGTCCAGCGTCTTTCTCCCTCCCTCCAGTACGCCTCTCCTACTTTCTCACTGCCTGTTTGCTCTCTTCACATGCGTACCATCCCGAGTACATGCTTCCCAAACATCTTAATCCTCCCTGCAACGTTGTGCACTAGGTCTTTGATCCTGCGTCGGGTATCCATAATAACATGAGCGTAAATTTGGAGCCGATGAGCATGAGAGATTTCCAGACATGAGTAGTTGTGACTGAGTGAAGGTCGTGATCATAAGGGCGAGTGGTGGAAAAGTGGATCGGTCGGGAAGGTATATCGTCGAGCAGCAGATATCGGCCAGGCAACAGGATCATCTTGACTTTGAATCGTGCTTGATTGTGACCGCGACCTATGTGCGTTTCCTCCTCTTGGCTATCTCAGATATACGAACGTACTGAGCGTTTACCGCCGGAACCGCGTAAAGGTGAGGAGTTCGAGTTTTCCAGCCATCATTTGGCGCTATTGTTGTTGTTGTTGTTAAAAGTTTATTAGGTCTACGGATATCGTGCTGCTACGTACCCTAAAGTTCCCTATTGGGACGCAAGACCTCGGAAAGCGTACACTATCCTCAGTCGCTAGAACTAAGATAATACATTCTTGACGCTGAACACTCATACTAAGGAGGCATTCGCCGGCACCACTACTGGGTTAGACTTGTGGAGAATTATGCCCCGCTTCTCCCCTTAGCCGTGAATACTTGGCCGAGGAAAAAACAAAGTAAAAACCTCAGACTCCTCAGTATGCTTCATTATCCTGTCCTTCGCAACCGCGCGGGGAACGATCTCACAACCTCCTCGTATCTTGTCGTAGCAGATGTTCGGGCCACGGGACTTTTAACTTAGACATGACTCAGATGGCGGACCACAACACTATCTATCGTTGATTGAGGCCTTGGCGCGCACAAAGCTCTCAGAGTCGAGATACCCCCTCAAATTCCCCTTTCAAAAACTCTATCCTCCCTCCACATCCTGCTTACTTGTCCTTCCATCTCTCCTATATTCCCCACTAAAACCGTATCCTTCCTCGATTGTTACGAGCAATCTGCCTTCCCAAATTTGAGTCCTGCGACTTTCATCCTCCGTCGGGTATCCATATCATCCATGGCGTATATTTGGCGATCTCAACGAGGTAAGAGCCGCGTCAATTTAATCGGGGTTGGTCCAAAGAAGGAAGAAAATTGACAGATTGTAAAGTTGGCAGAGATGTATGAGAGGTTGAAGTCAAGTTATGGCAGAGAGAACTCTTGTCGTGTTGAGAGGCCTCCTACTGAGAATGCTTGTGGACGTCAGACCCTGATCGTATGTGACTCCTCTTGGCTATCCCAAATATGCAGCGAATATATTGAGTGTTTACAGCTGGCATCGCATGAAGGTGACGAGTTCAACTTTGCTGTAGTACAGATTAGTGCGGAATTTTCAAGTTGCTTTATCAAAATCATAATAGTACCGCTCGAGGTTGGGATTCTACTTCTTCAGATTCGCCGAGGTCCTCTATTGCGACGTACCTTTTTGATAGAATGTGTGGGTATTGCCATCTCATCCTCATTAGCGCAACGATCTACGTAGAATGCTAAGATGTCATTCAATATTTGAATGTGAATGAGGCTTTCCGGATTGGCATTCCAGTTTTCACTTTGAAGATGACAGACATCCCATCTGCCATCTTTCCTCTCTCTCTCCTTTTGTTGACAACGAGAATTGGTCTGTAGCGAGAGTCTCTGTTGTTTCCTACACGTGTTATCATCTTGATTGCGGTGGCTTTAGCTCTTCTCTCAAGCAAAAATCTTCATCGTTCGGTTTTTTCTCTATTCCGGATCGCTGATTATTATCGCGCAGCCCGCAGCTCTAATGTAGGTCTATAGTGTTTCATACAACGATTTAAATGGGGCGTGAAAGGCAATTGAAGCAGTAAGAAGAGGCGCGATATTGGTGGGTTCCATTGACAAAGACAATTCTTCATGAAATTACCTTGCAACGCAAAGAGCGGGTTAGAGAACCCCAATATAATATATTTCACGTTTAATTAGGTTTAATTTGAAAGATAGACGGCTACGCATTCGCATAATTAGAGTGTATAAAAGTCTGTAGATACTCTGCTTAGAAAACGAAGAATAAAATAGTCCCCAACCGATAGATTGGAGCAATGGAACAATTCGATGGAGACATTGAACTTACAGTATAATTTATCAAAATCCTTTACTGGAATGATGAACTATAGAGAAATTGAAATTGAGGCTGTATCTTGTAGTCCAAATGTAAGAGCAGAAGGGTTTGAATTTGATGTCATAATCGTAAACAGTTTTGATTTTGGAGACACATGAGGAATACTCTTCATTGTTTGTTGCTACCTGTGTTAGATCTGCGTCACAGTGATTTACACTCTCTGCGCCTAACTCAGCATCAAATGGCGGCGAAGTAGTGTGTCCGGGGAAAAGGTGGAAGCTTTACCATAGAGCACAATGAATCACGACTCCCAGTGAAAGGCCGGATCATCACCGGCTCGAAACCCATGTCATTTAAGTGCATTTAATAACGCATCTGTCCGCCCCAAAACACAGAGCCACAGCCGACCCCGAAATCTGGGGAGCAGCCCATTTTATTACAGACAAACTAACCGGTAGGAAAAGGGTAAGTCTTCGAGGCACACCATGCGCGATTCATAACAACCTCAAAAGGGCCCAAAGTAGTATAGCCATGCAGATAAGAAGCGAGCATATCGGGCTCAATTCTTATCTATACCAAAGAAAAGTCCCCGGAGTCGGCAACCCAAGATGCCCTGTGGATACATATCGCAACACGTTAAACACATGAGAATGGCCTGCCCCTTATGGTTCAAAGGGAGAACAAAAGTCTGGCGTAAGGTCAAAAACCGGTCATTTGAAGCAATGATGAGCAACCCAGAAGATATTGAAAGAATTACACAATGGATCCTAGAACAGGGATGGGTAGAACAATTTCGACTGACTGGGGAAGTTGAGGCGCAACTAGAGCAGAGAGAAGACTCACGAAGGAACCAAAGAGGTAGATAATTGACGAGATAGTAGCCACACTGGGCATAACAGTGTAAACGCACTCCCTGAAGGAGACCCTGGGAAAACCAGGAAAAATGTAAAGAATTTAATCATGCAAAACCAAGGGGTTTTTACAGGGAGGTTTCCCCTTATGTATATATACAGCAATAGTCACCCACATGGACCTACTGGGTGCCTCATCGGGTTAAATGGAATCAAATTTAAATGCATCTGTCCTGAAAAGAGAACTTTATACTGAGATGCAGTAGAAACTGTCTAGGCACAAAGTGGGTCCCGATATAAATGTTGAAAATATTTATCAAAATTTAAACGCTTATGTTTGCAGTACTTACCCCTGCATTCAAAATGAAGTGGAAGGGTAAGTGTTGCAAAAGTAAGCACCAATAATTCGATAAATTTAACAATCATTAAACCTGGTACCCACTATGGCTTTAGACAGGCTCTATTGTAAACATATTACCAGAGTGCTCATACATCTCTGATCCCGCTCAACGTCAAACCCACGTTTACGCCTGATTAACACTATCATGTACAATTTTGTCCGCCAATTTTAAGAACCTAACATCGATCCTTGTTAAATTTGACAACTTACTTGAAGGAAACGCGCTTGAAGTTGTCGCAAAAGGGGAAAACCATGCAGCAAACACTATCATGATGGGTCGGATGGTGCAGTGGTACACTGTCCGGGCCGTTCTCCTAAGTAGAGTCTGGGTAGCTTGGATACATGCCCCACGTCAGATAGGAGAAAGCTGGTTCGAATCCAGCAAGACCCGCACACCACTTCTCTCGCGGTGATACTGTATTCGTAGGATGACGAAAGCATGCTCAGATAACCATAGGTTTATCTCGCTTTTCCCTGTGGTGGGTATTCACGGAAGAGGGTACATGTCGTCAGGCCTTATTCTCGTGGTGGTATCTGCAAATGAAATCTGAGTATGAGTGTTCCAAGTGTCAAATGAGTCATACTGCGTCACATATATGTCTTCCGTAATCACTTGCGTCATAGCCTCAGGCTGCATCCGCTAAATGAATTTTTAAAAAAAAACACTCTCATGATGGACAGGGTTTTTGTGACAACATAAATAATTTCGAATCCATAGAATACAGAAAAAACGCCTGCGGCACCAAAAGGTGACGGAGTGACAAATGATGTACTTCTTCTAACACGAGAAGAATGGCTGCAGCAGGCGAGGGATGATGAAGTAACGGGTGAGATGATACCAGAACACCAGCCTCACAGTCCGTTGACCTTTGTTCAACCTCAATATACTGAGCTAACTTCAAGTATAAGAGTACGAGCCGCTAATCATCGACGCGCATGCCTCAATCGACACAACTAACCGCCTTGGCGTGGAGCGGAAACAACAGAGGAAGACGAAGCTGTTGAGATCGGACAGCTCAATTTTTCTAGTTAGCGTTCCACATTAGAGAACATAATGTTTTCTCGTAAAGTATCAATTGTAGAAATTTCAATCGATGACTCTAAATTTAGATTTTTTATAGCGATAATGTTTCAATATGTTATTCCTGTTTTCAAATTAATTATCGATGAGATTGAATTATTGTGGTGGAGCTTCATGATGAACTAAATTCGTTTGTTTACATATATGGATACGAACAGTCACGGCGCCGTGGATCGGTTGCTAGCCCTCTCAGGTAGCAACCATTGCTGCTCAGTGTAATTCTAATTAGTCATCTATAAATACCTTACGTTTAACAGTTCCGACCTCCATCCGATTCGCTAATGATCCTTGTTTTCTCACGAGTGAAGGCTTCAGATAATTTGAAAGGTTGACTTGCCAGATGTGAAAGATATAGCGGCGCTAACGGTGGGATTGTGATCAACCTTGGACATTTTAGTTAGTTGTGATATATGTACATAGTGTTCGATATGAAAGCGGAATCAGCACCTAGATAACGCAATGCAAATTAGTTGCGTGTACCGCCGAATCGATCGGTCCTTGCATGTCCATGTTCAAATTCAGAATTGTCGATCTGTACGTCAGGTGGGGTCGAGGTAAATATTCAAACTGTTCTTTCTGTGTTCGGGTCGATCCCGGGGAACAATCAGGGGTAGCTGAGGAAGAGGGGAAGATGGCTCTGTTTGTGGTAACCGAAGTCTGAGCCGACGATCCACGATGCACAATACTGTATTACGTGTTGCAACGTTGACACGAGACACATGTTCCGAACTACATTCGCTTGAGATTGCAGAGGTGGTCACAAAGAGAAGTTCACTGCGCAAGTAACGCCACGCAAACGTTGGATAAGAAAGGCGAAGAGTCGCGAGCGATACACCGGTACATTGCTCACGCCTATTGAGAGATCCAGAGTGATGATTACTTCTGCACGATGGGCAGGCGCAGGAGTCGGAATGGTAACGTCAAGGGTGGCTGTCTAAGTTGTCACGCATATCTTACCTGAGCCTGGCAGGTGTACCACAGAAGGTGATGTGTACATGAGACTGATCATAGCTCGTGAGCACATAGAATAGTGCCACAATCGGCGGTGACACAGTAGCACACTCGTGCGCAAGTTACACAAGTGATCAATAGATTGGATAGACTGCGTTTTAGTGGATTGCAGTAGGTTTGTACTTGGACGTGGAACCAATGTCGAGCGATTCGGCAATGAAACCACGTGGGTGAGCCCAAGAAAGAGATGGTGAGAACCTGAACAGCAAAGGGCCGTTTCGGTTACGACATCTAAGGACTCCGTTTCGAGGAATACCTATTTGAACAATCTTTAGGGTAGCGACACAGTGCAAACAAATATTCCTAGTAACGGAGCCCGTAGATGGAGTGATCGAATGAACACCTTGGCACAACCCGATGAGCTTACTCGCCCTTGCAATAGAGAGGCGGAGGATACCATGTTTTTGTTGCAGTATTACGTTGTTGGCGATATCTGCATGGAGTAGTTTGACGCATTGGATACATGAGTGCTGTTGCATTGCCGGTCGGGTCTATGAACACATGAATCAGAAGTCCATGGAACCTCTTGTATGAACGAGTGGTACCATGTGTATGAAGGGCACGAAGTTCATTGTCTGGAGAAAATGATTGTGGCGGGAGATATGTGTGAATCTCAGACTCAGTTCTTCCATGGAGCTTACACGTAGGACATCATCAGATGGTATGCTAGACCACCTGTTTTACGCCCGCCTTATCATGATATAATCATCGCCTCACCTAAATGAGGAATCAATCGCAATCTAACCCTACCTACTGATCGTGAAACTTCTATGAAATCTGTCCATTACGTTGAGATAAGTCGCCGCGCTGCGTGTGAGGCCCATAATATTTGTCGATTAACTCTAAGCGATCGCATGGCAAGTTCACAGTCGTACAATGGCGCATGAGAGCCAGTAGCGATTAATCATGGACCAAGAGGAATTTCTTGCCTGGCAGTTCCCCGACAAAGATTCCCGAGCGCATACCTCCCAGCATGCTAACAAGGTTTCTTCAATCCCCCGATCCAAGAGAGACAAGACTCGCCCTGGATAGAATGAGGTCGCTAATTGCCTTACGCGCCAAGCTTACGTCCATACTGTTATTGGAAGATCAACCGATGCCGCAGGAGCTTGAGCAAGCAATTCCGCGATAATCTCCGCGATTTTCGAAGTGTTTGATCAAACAGTACGTCGGCTAGGTGTAGAATCAAAATTTTTTGGAATACGGACGAAACTCGCCTCATGAGGTTTACAGTGAGTGCAAAGCACTTTCGTGCCCCGTCAAGAGACAAACTTTGTGAAAAAGCTCCTAACCTACACGGTTGGGTGTCATGGTTGAGACCGTACCGGCATCGAGCCGACAATTCACCCTAGCAGCATTAATTGTGGGAAAACCAGATCAAAGCAGATACTGACAATTGAAGATAGTTGTGTTAAAGGCTAGGTTGGTATTTCGATAAGGGCGGGAAGCCACGGTCGTTTGGCGTGGCATTCTACTGCCAGATGGTAATGTGTGAAGATGCTGACTTGATGATGTCCCCAGCTAGGGAAGGATGCCAGTCTTTCAGGGAATAATGGATAAGGTGGTGGTTGCCGTCCCTGTCCTGAACTTCATTTTCTTTTTGTCTTCAGAGCTGTTCGCTCTCCATCGTATCGATCATCATCGCAAGGTGCTCGGATAATTAGTAGTGGGGCAGGGCAGGGCAGGGCACGATTGGCATGAAAAAAGGAACGGAAAGGTGAACGACGCATGTATAGTCGTCCCTCTCTAACTCGATAGCGGGTCCCGGTATAAGTGTTGAAGATATTCATTGCAATTCAACCATTTACATTTGCAATACTTACCCCTGCACCCAGATTGACCTGTAAGGGTAAGTGCTGCAAATATAAAAGTCCAAATTACAATGAATATTTCCAACACTTATACCGGGACCTACTATGGAGTTAGAGAGGGACGACTGTACATTTTTGGAGCGGAGTACATGTACTAGTGTGAGCACTCTATCCATGTAAGTCGGGTGTTCCTTAATTGGACCATCCATTGTTGGGATGATACGGCGGCGGATCTCTTGTTTCAAATGGAATAAGCGAATATCTCGCTTCCATGTCTGAGTGGTACCAATGGGTTATCCTTCAACCCAAGTTCCCAGTCTCAACTTTAATTAGTGCCTCTGTTAATCCAACTATCCTGATAAGATCCTCGAGCGCGGTAACTTGGTTGGTCAAATCCAAGTCTATACCAGCTCTTTCCTTGTTGTCCATACTCGCTCGGGTCCGCGGCCTCATTACCTTCATTTGCCTGCGCCGTTCAACTGAGTCGCGCCGCCCCATTCCTCTCCTCTCTAAATCAGACGAAAGTCCCAAAATTATCGAGTCACAGCTAAGCTTAGCTTGATACCTCTGGTCACTGAAGCCTTCACCGCTAAGATATGACGGGTGGATGCACAGACTTGGTTAACTGCTAGAACCAGTAATAGTACTGTCAACGGTTTTCTTCATGAAGATAGATGTGTGGCAGGTTCAGAGAGGTCGTTTAGCCCAATTTTAAAAAAACCGCACGACCTTTGGTAGCCCAATAGCACATGCACAGTCATCATCAGAGAAATGGGGTTTCACGACTTGATGCCACAAAAAATGCCACGGACATATTACAATGTCAATCGCATTTGTTGATTGTCTTGCTCCAACAGCAAACACCGTTAAAAAACACCAGGTACTGCTACACGTGCTAGTGCCAGTCTCTAGTGCTACACCAGGTTGCGCGACCAATATTCCACTCTTTTTAACGACAAGGTCACAGACGGTCCCTGAAGTTTCGAAACGGGACCTTGCAGATCAGGCCGAGATGACTAATCGCACTTTTCCTTATTGCGCTGACCCTAAATTTAATTGCGGCGTCTTCCGTGTTCACTAACCGGTACACCACAGTGATGTCATGAAATCAACTAATCAGCTCGGGGAGGTCATCCGTTATAGCCCTCCCGTAGATCGGCGAAAAGATCTCACACATACATGTACATATCCATGTACGGTCCAACCTCATCTATAGCGATGTGGGTCCCGGTATAGATGTTGAAAAGATTCATTGTAACTTGGACTTTTATATTTGCAACACTTACCCTTACGGGTTATTTTGCGCGCAGGGGTAAGTATTGCAAATGTAAATGATTGAATTGCAATGAATATTTTCAACACTTATACCGGGACACATATCGCTATAGATGAGGTTGGACTGTAGTACTTTGTTCCTTTCCGCATGTTGCCCCTGGATTAAACCTTCCTTTAGCAATCCCCAAAGGCGTGTGGACTCATGAGCCAAAGTAGTGTGTATCGACGTGTGGAACAACGTGTTTGTGCCACTTGTCACTTTTTCCAAGTATGGAGCTCCGGGACGGGATGCGAGTCGGAGCGTCGGGATTTTTTTCTGGAACGGGAAATTTTCATCGACCTTAGTTGTGAGATTGAGTTCCTTTTTCTGATTGGACTAGCCTTTACCCTTCTTACTGGGAGCCCCGCTCCTGTCATGAGAAAGCTTCTTGTGCCCTGATGACATAGACGGTTGTGAGCTGGGTGAGTGTGAAATGTTTGATCGGAGACCTTCGCCGCTGGGGTCAGAGTTCGAGTTTACTGGATAAGTTGATGGTTTGCTAGTGTGTTTGCTTTGACTTATTATAACTAATATTGTCAATTGTAACTGATCCCGTGACGTATGATATCTTGCTTTGAAGCTCCGACCATTGTTGGGGGGGGGCGTACCCTCGATGCTTCAATTTTGGAAATGCCAAAGGAATCGAATGAAGGGCATCACAGCAAGGGCAGCAGAGCAAGGGCAAACTAATTATTCCGTTATGTCGAATTACGAACGGAGCACGATCAATTTTCCACTGTGCTGTCCACCGACCTCTTTGGCCCCACAAAAATAAGCTGAACATTTCATGTCCCCCCCGGACTACAGGCTAATTATTTTCTCATTTCCCCCAGTTATCCATTTCGCTACGATATAAAGATCAACAGTGTTGCCAATTTTAAGGATATTTTCCCTAAGACACTCCTTATCACTTCACGTTCCTTACGATCATACAGTATCAGTTCACATTCCCTTGAATTTTCAATTTCTACCAATTACTATATATTCCTCTGATTACTTTTCAGGAATAAAAGCTTATCACTACTCGCCAGTCGAATTTTGATCAGACAGCATCTTTCTTGACGAAACCTGTTGCTATTTTATTTCTGATTCATACCATTCCTGGATATTTTTGACTTTCCTCCAATTGAAGATTTTTTTCAGTATCTTATCCATCAGGCGCGGATCTAATTTTCAGCAAACGTGCCTTGGACCTTTCAGATATTTTAACCACAACGGAATTGTTTATACCATTTCTTACTTCATAGAATCAAAATGAAGACATTCATTATTGCTGCAAACATCCTGTTGAGCTCTGTCGCGTTAGCTCAGCCGCACCGACACCGACACCTCCATCCTGCGCGACATGAGAGGCGTGAGGATTCTTCCCCTGTTGTTTGGGTGACCGACATAGTTTCTGTGGTCAAGACAGTCGAGATGACCACGACCATATGGGTATCCCCTGATGCAGACCCCACCCCAACACCATCACCTACCGAATTTTCACCTCAAGAATCGCATATTTCATCTGCAATTGCCGACAAGATTTTTCAAACTATACCTACTCTCACGGCCTCGATTATATCTCCATCCGCGACTGAGGATGAAATTATACCCCTAGCAACACATGTTGTCCCTGCTGAACCAAGTGAAACTCCACAAGCATCCATCCCCGAGGTTCACCCCACCGGTATCGCAACCAAAGCAGAAGAAGATCCATCAAGCGCACCTGATGCCGACGCTATAATTACCACTCTGGCAGCTCCTCATGTTTCGACCATTCCTGCAGCTGAACATGCCGCTGCTGCTGGACAATGCTCATCTGAATCCCCATGCAGTGGTGACATCACTTATTATGACCCAGGCGTTGGATTTGGAGCTTGCGGCTGGAGAAACTCAAAAGATGAGCCTGTTGTTGCACTTCCCTTTGGCTTCATGGGTGCTCAATCTAACGGAAACTCTCTTTGTGGTAAAATGATCTCTATTGAGCATGACGGAAAAGTAAGCACGGCCAAAGTTGTCGATAAGTGCATGGGATGCACTGGGTTTTCCATCGACCTAAGCAATGCCGTTTTCAGCCAGTTATCATCTCTTAGTGTAGGTCGTACCAGCGCCAGATGGTGGATAAACTGAGGGATAGAGATTTCTATTTAATGTATAAATATTTAACTCACGTGTCGCAAGACGACACGACGAATTTTCTTACATGACAAAATGTTTTCAATAAGTAATCGTTACTGGATCATGAATGGACGGTTTTTTGGATTACATACCATGTTTGATAGAATGGGCTGAAGGACTGCGAATGCATTCTATCATTTTTGTTTTACTTTCTAAGGCCGAGGATATGTAACATAACACTTTTGACCAAGTACACATTTTCGTTTCAATTGACATCCCAAACCCGAGTCTTTCCATCAAGATTTTCTCCCACATATATTCGTGAATTCTCAGTGGTTATTTGTACTGTAACTTCATGAGAACCGCAGCGTTTCGTAATACTTGTGAATAAATTGTTCGATACAGAGAACAAGGGGTATACTTGTGATGAAAAAGCTTGCCCTAGATGCTCAAGGAATATGTTTATACCATCAATAGTGATTGTTATCCGCAACTTAACCAAACTCATACTTTCGTTTAGCTTTCCTTTTCTCAGTCAGATTCGGTTGTTTTCTTAGTCTCGTCTAGCTCGAGAGCCAAAACCTTCTTCTCTTCCAACAGCTTTGCAAGCTCGCCATTCTGGTGCATGGAAATGAGTATGTCACTGCCACCGACAAACTCCTTGTCGATATAGAGTTGAGGAATCGTCGGCCACTCCGAAAACTCCTTGATACCTGTGATGTTTTCAGTAAAACACGCGCGCGGATTCTTGACCAAAAGACGACGTACCTGTACGTAACTCATCATCCTGTAGTACATTGAAAGCGCGGAACTTTGCCGGGTCGACGCCCTGGAGTCCGAGGATTTGGATGCAGACGCGCGAGAAGCCGCATTGTGGGACATCCGGCGTGCCTTTCATAAATAACACCACTGGTGCCGAGGTGATAGCAGTCTCGATGGCCGCGCGCATGTCTGCCGATAGCCAGCGAGCTGACATCACCCTCGTCAGCCGAGAGGGCAGACGCCCGGGCGTCGGTCGGGCACTGTGTCGAAATGTCTAGATCTCGCTCATTAGTATCGAGGGTGTGGGAGCAGTGGTGAGAGTCGAAGTTACCGACAGGAATACGGCTCTACTAATCATGCTGCGGGTGTAGATGGTGAGGGCGTTGTTGTCCCACAGTACATCTGCATGTCATAGCGTCGTTGCGCGGTCGTGCTTACTAACGAGATATGCCGGTGGGTCAGATGGCTGAGTGGTACATCGTCCAAGCCATTCTCCCAAGTACAGTATCTCAACCCAAAAGATTGCTGCTTAATGATGTTAACTTTACACGTCATCAACATGCACAATCTGATTGCGACGTACTAAATTAGCGCCAGCTACTAACAATTTTAAGGGCTGAGACACGGTATATTCGAACTTTGCTATAACAGTAGTGTGTCCGGTGCAATCATTGAAAATATTCAATGAAGTTTTACCGTTTATGTTTGTAATATATACCCCTACACGTTATCTTCCGCGCAAGGATAAGTGTTGCAAAATTTAGTGCCAATAATTCTATAGATCTTAACAATCATTAAACCGAGGTCCGCAACTGTTAAAGAAAGAATCGACTGTAATTGAGAGAATGGCCCCGAAGATGTGCAGCTTCACGATACAAATTTGTATGGTAAGGGGTTTAAAGTTTATCCTTGTGCCGTATTTCGAATCTAACAAATCGCATTCTATCGCGTCGATACTTTAGTTTGTTTGTTTATAGTGGTGTTTATTCGTGCTATGTAGAGTCAGAGACTATTATAACACTAGGCCTCCTCTCTGACCCAGGCCACGCCTTTTACGGTGCTCCTATCCCCCTTTACCTTTTACCTCGAACCTAAGATGATTGATACATTGACCCATGACGAGTAGCCATTTAGCTCAGCAATTACCCGTAGAATTCAACGACCTTTTCTACGGAACCTTCTGCTCAAAAAAAATAGAAAAAGAGCAGCCGCAGGAAAAAGTCTCAAAAAACCTGCAACCCCAGCCAGGTGTCACGGGCTGCGCCTTTGTCTTAAATAACAGGGGTGTTAAAGACGATCGTGTTAGTGCCCACAAGTACCAGTGCTTCCAAAATTAAACAAGCCTACTCAAGTAAATTACGCGAAATTAGGGGATTATCAAAAACTCGAATCTGAGGTAGGCGAACAGGAATAACTAATACTTAAAGGCCTGCTTGTACGTTAGTTAGCTCTCATGCAGAAAATAGACAGTATTTCGGCCACTATCCTTTGTTCTACTGTGTTTTAGTGTTTGCCTTTCACATATTTTCTACATCTTTTAAGTTTGTTTTGAATATACTTATTACATCGAATCCGGTCTCCAAAGAGATTAGAAGAGAAGATCGAATCTTCTATATATATGAGCTATACAGTTCCCGGAAATTTGGACACCGACGACGAAGGTTCGCTTTACTCTACTGAAAGCATGGCCACGTCACGCGATCAGGACCAGATGGATCTAGGTGTTATGGCGCGTAATACTGTGGCCTAAACTAGATTAGGGTGAAACGAGTCTAGGACGGAGTTTTGTTTAACTTCACTGTATGGATTACGTGTTTAAATTGTGGTTTTAGAGTGTTATCAATTTATCATGGCGTTACTTTGGGTCTGGAGGATTTGGAACAACACGCTGTCTCTTTGCCGGTCAAGGACAAGTAATGGTTGTGGAGTCTGGCGCTATTATTTAAGAAGCTGGATTCCGTATGTGGAATCTTCAGCTTCGCAATTTGTATTTACCTTTGTACTTTGTTACTTGTTGTTTGTTCTACTTGACAGTACCTCCTGCGAATATTATTAACCTATCCTCTCTCCAACTTCGAATTCTCTCGGTGAAGCCGGTTCTTTACCCTCTCACTCCGAAGGCGACAATTACCTACCCTCAAGTTGGTCTTCGTCGTAACACTAGGTAGCAACGATCAACGAGCGCCTCTAGAGCAACAGAGCGGGCCATCGAATCCCCAGGAGCAACTAGGCCATACTCAGCAACAGTCTGAGTTTAATACATTAGCGAATCTTCCACCCGAGTTATTTAAAGCTATCAGTGAAAAAGTAGCCCAAGAAATCCTCAGCCAATTCCGAAACCCCTCACATCCACCTCCTGTACAGCCGATTCCTCCTTCAGTAAATCTTCAACAAGCCAGTAAATGGTCTACGTGGTATGGAAATTATTCCTCTTTTAGCGCCCACATGTTTAGCTTGCGAGTAAAAATTGAGGAGGATAGACTGCTTTTGGGTTCAAATAGATCGATTTGCTTCAATATATTCAACTCACTTCCAACAGAAAGACAGGCAAGGATATTCCACTGGTATCAAACTGGAGGCCCTGACGGGTCCCATAATTGGCAAGCGTTCCTGGCTTTTATCACCGAGCAATACGAAGATAAGCAAGCTCGGCAAACTTCTAGGAGCCAACTTCAAAGGATGCGTATGGGTCCCTGTCAGTACTTTCATGAGTTTTTGCAGGATTTTGAGTTCAAGTTGACCCAGTGCGGTAATATCACGATGGCCGATGATATGAAAATATCTTTACTCGAAAACAGCATAAATCGCCCACTCAATAGGTTGCTGTTGAATAAATCCTTACCCGAAGATAACTACGACAAGTGGATTTTTAAAGTTAAAAGAGTAGCCGGTAGACTCGAAAATACGCCAGAATACCGCCCCAAAGGTTGCTCTGGGATTAAGACTTGGTACCTTCCGCTAAACGCCTCGCAAGGAAACTTCGCTCCGGAAACTCAATCACGCCCTTCACATTCAGAGCTTGACGCAGATGGTGATACGAGGATGGGGGGTGTCAATACTGCAAAAATTGCTCAGGCCGTAATCAGTGCTTTAAGTGGGAATTTGCCAAAACAAAGCAATCGAAAACTGCCCGCCAAGTGGAGGTCGACGGATGAATTTAAAAGGCTCTCTGGCGAAGGACGGTGCGTCCGCTGTGCGCAATCAGGACACCCAACGCGGTTCTGTCCAAAATTTGGTCCTGCTAAACGACCGGCGTCTCTGGCACACGTGAAAAGTGGTGAAAATGCTAACCCTCAAATTCCGGCTATTAATGACGATGAAGGAATCGATGAAGGCAATGTTGAGTTGTTTTCAGGGGAAGAATAACCCCTGAGCATAGTCGCACTCAGGAGCATAAGGGTTTTTCAAAGGAGCATGTTAAAAGAGCTTTATGCAAGATGAATGGTAGTCCTTTCCTAATAAATTGTCAAGTTAATTCTAGTTATTACATAAAATGTTTAATTGACACTGGATGCCTATGTTTTGCAGCCTTTTCAAAAAAACTTGTGATTGAGAACAACCTCCCGCGCATCAACATATCCCCAAGGAATCTTCAATTAGCCGAAGATGACGGACAAGAAAGAGTAATCGATGAAATTACATTTGCAGACTTTGATATAGATGGAAGACATGAAAGAGTTTACGGGTATGTCATTCAAGATTTAGCTTACAATGTGATTCTTGGCAAGCCGTGGATGGAGCATAACGATGTGGTATACCTCTCTAGAAAGAGACTACTTCGCTTTGGCTCGAAAAAGCATGGTTTAGTGGTCAGGGAAGTTGGCTGGTATGAGAATAAAGCTCCGGAAAAAGTACGACAAAAAGTACAAGCTATTGCTACAGCTGTTTGTGTAAAAGGATCCGAATTCATAGGACTCTTGGAAACCGTGAAAAGCGATAATAATCATCAAATCTTCGCTATTTCTATGCACGACATTAATAAAGCCCTCGAATTCAAATCGGAACAGTCGCTAGACGAAATCCGTGGGAAGCTTCCTCCAGAAATAATTAACTGGGCCGAGCTTTTCAAAGAAGACGATCGAAACGTTCTCCCGCCACACCGACCCTCAGACTTGAAAATTAGCTTCTGTAAGGACCAAAAAGACAGAGAAAGCCCGATTCCATGGGGTCCTCTTTACATTATGTCCAGAGACGAGCTCCTGGTATTAAGGAAAACTTTAACCGATCATCTTGAAAGGGGCTGGATAAGGGCTAGTGCATCTTCAGGAGGCGCTCCTGTATTATTTGTGAAAAAGCCTGGTGGTGGGCTACGTTTTTGTGTAGACTATCGTGCCCTGAATGCGATAACAGAGAAAGACCGATACCCATTGCCCTGAATGCGATAACAGAGAAAGACCGATACCCATTGCCCCTTATCCGAGAGACATTGCGCTCAATATCAAAATCGACTTGGATCACCAAGGTAGACGTCCGTGCTGCTTTCCACAAGTTAAGAGTTCGTGAAGGGGACGAAGAAAAAACTGCTTTTCGTACTAGATTCGGCTCCTATGAATGGCTTGTTACCCCATTTGGCCTCCAGGGAGCCCCAGCAGCCTTCCAAAGAAATGTTAACGAGACATTAGGAGATTATCTTGATGTATTCTGCACCGCATATCTCGATGATATACTAATCTACACAACAGGTGATCTAAAGGATCATTGGCATAAAGTGCATGCAGTATTCAAGCGTCTAAGCAAAGCTGGTCTAAAATTAGACCCAAACAAATGTGAGTTTGCTATTAAGGAGACAAAATACCTTGGATTTGTCATAAGTTTGGGTGAGGGAATAAAAGTCGATCAAAAAAAGGTTGAAGCAATTAAATCGTGGGCACCGCCAACTTCGGTAAAAGGAGTGCGAAGTTTCCTCGGGTTCGCCAACTTTTATCGAGGTTTTATTCCAAATTTTAGTGAAATTGCTCAGCCACTATAAAATCTTACAAAAAAAGACCTTGCATTTTTTTGGCTTGAAGAGCATCAAAAATCATTCGAATTTTTAAAAGAACTTTTTGTCCCAGCTCCAGTCTTAGCTTTCTACGACCCCGAAAACCAAACCGTAGTCGAAGCAGACTGTTCAGGGTATGTGTTAGGAGCATGTTTATCTCAGTTTGACCATCACAACATACTACGTCCAGTTGCATATAATTCCAGAAAATTAAGTCCGGCAGAGTGTAACTATGAAATTCATGATAAAGAACTCTTACCCGTCATTTCTGCTCTGGAAGTATGGCGTGGTGAATTAGTTGGACTAAAAGAACCTTTTACAGTCCTATCCGACCACAAGAATTTACAATATTTTATGACATCAAGAAAACTCTCAGAACGGCAAGTCCGTTGGAGTCAGACGCTTTCCCAATTCAATTTTGAATTAAGATTTCGAGCCGGTAAGTGTTCAGCCCGGCCAGATGCTCTTTCTCGAAGGGAACAAGATATGCCGCATGATGAGAATGATGAACGATTGAAGGCTAGGGAAATGCAGTTGATTAAAAACGCGTGGATCGGTCCATTCTCTCAAAGTTCAAAATTTGTCCTGGACCAAATAACAAATTGTTCTATTCTAGGAAGCCAATCACTACCTTCCCATCCAGCGTCAATAGTACCAAAAGGGTGTAAAATTTTCCACGATTCTGAGCTACAATCATTATGGGACAGAGGTTGCGTCGAAGACCATAGCCTTGATATTATCTATCAATCTGTCAAGAGCGATAAGAGAACTTTCCCTAGCAAGTTGAAATTAAAGGTTGCAAAATCCGAATGCGATTTCGATGAAAGAGGTGCGCTTCGTTTTAGAAAACGTATCTGGATACCAAATTGGGAACCTCTCCAAACAGCACTCATTCAAAAGACGCACGACTCTCATATAACTGGACATCCAGGTCGTGATAGTACGTACGCAATACTATCACGTAATTTCTTTTGGCCCGGCGCATCATCAATGGTGCGAGTATTCTGTAGAAACTGTGACGTCTGTGAGAGATCACATGTTTGGAGGGAGAAGAAAAAAGGGTTGCTGTTACCACTACCAGTTCCAGATCGTTTCCACTCGGAGTTGTCGATAGATTTTATGACAGATTTGCCAGCAAAGTCTGCCCAAGAACCCAGGTACTTGATGGTAATCACGGACAGATTACTCAAGAGTTGTACCCTTGAAGCTACAAACTCTATGGCCGCAGAAGAGTGTGCAAAAATATTTGTAAACTGTCATTACCGTTTTCATGGATTTCCTTCGCACATAACCTCCGACCGCGGATCAAACTGGGCCGGCGATTTCTGGAGAAGTCTTTGCAAATTAGTAAACATAGATCAGCGCATGTCAATGGCTTTCCACCCTGAAACTGATGGTAGCACTGAACGTATGAACCAGGAAGTCCTGGCATATTTAAGGGCATTCATATCATACTCGCAGTACGAATGGCCATCAATGTTGCCATTGGCAATGTTAGCCCTAAACAACAGGGACACCACAATTGGTTTAAGCCCATTTTTTCTGTCGCACGGTTACCATGCAGAACCTGTTCAACAAATTCCAATCTCAACTAAACGTCGCTCAAAACCAGAAGAAAGGGCTCACAATTTCGTTAAACGTCTCGTTGAGGTCCAAGAATATGCACAAGCCGCAATGGCAACAGCTCAGCAAAGAATGGAATCTTACGCAAACTTAAAACGACAACCGCAAGAAAGATATAAAAAAGGGGACCTTGTACGGCTAAACCTAAAAAATATTTCAACACCTCAATTGTCGAAAAAACTTTCCTGGGTAAATTCTAAATATCGTGTAACGGAAGTGGTCTCCCCACATGTAGTAAAGTTAGATGTTGCTTCGGGAATCTGGCCAAAGTTCCACGTCGAACTTCTAAAACGCGACCCTCAAGATCCATTACCATCTCAAATCTCAAATGATAAACAACCACCACCACTGATAAATGATAACGGTGAAGAAGAACAAGTTATCGAGAGAATTTTGAGAGCTGAAAGAAAACGTCGGGGCAGAGGTTTTCGCAGAGAGGTCTTGGTTAAATGGAAACAGTTTGAAGAACCTAACTGGGAACCACGCGCTAATCTAGAGGAGACAGAGGCTTTGGAAATTTTTGAAACTAAATACGGAAAGGGTGACGATGTCGGTGAGGATCTAGGAGCTCGAACAGGAACTAAGAAGCAAGGCCGCATTTCACGCTAAAAAAAAAAAAAAAAAAAGAGAAAACCGGAGAGTAATGTCACGGGCTGCGCCTTTGTCTTAAACAACAGGGGTGTTAAAGACGATCGTGTTAGTGCCCACAAGTACCAGTGCTTCCAAAATTAAACAAGCCTACTCAAGTAAATTACGCGAAATTAGGGGATTATCAAAAACTCGAATCTGAGGTAGGCGAACAGGAATAACTAATACTTAAAGGCCTGCTTGTACGTTAGTTAGCTCTCATGTAGAAAATAGACAGTATTTCGGCCACTATCCTTTGTTCTACTGTGTTTTAGTGTTTGCCTTTCACACCAGGCGAGGCCTAGACACCAGAGTCACACGAGGTGCGTATCCCCATCTATATCTCCGTAATATCCCATCGTCCAGATATCCTCCTTATACCGACACCACCAGCGCTCAGGTAGCGGTGCTCTTTCCTCGGGAGACAGTATAATGCCAGAATATCTGTAGACAGTGAGAATTCATCTTAGTCAAAGGTGCCAACTTAGTCTGATCCATCACCACCATAACGGGAGCTGGGTACGCCCCGGTAACTCATTTGGGTGACTTTTCCTCCGTGACCAAGTAATGCGTGTTTGTGTTGGCTCTGAAGATAAGCTCTAGGTTCGTAGGAGACACTACGTACAGGTAGAAACGCTGTCTTCGTCCCCCTCGATACTTTAGTCTTAGGATGATGAAAGCATAATCAGATAACCATGGGCTTTTCACGTCTTTCCCGGTGGTGGTATCTACGGAAAAAGTTACATGCCGTAGTAGACAACTTCGTCGTAGTATTTGCTATGAAATCAAAGTGTATGTTCCCAACGTCAAAGATTGAATCATCTTCAACAATATTACTCACCCGCGGAAAGTCGCTGCATGAGCCTTCCAGGCGCTAAATCAGGTTCACTGGAAAAAATGCTTCATTTTTTTAAAAAATCCTTTTTTAGCGTATGCAGCCTGAGGCTATAACGCAAGTGATTACGGAAGACATATATGTGACGCAGTATGACTCATTTGACACTTGGAACACTCATACTCAGATTTCATTTGCAGATACCACCACGAGAATAAGGCCTGACGACATGTAGCCTCTTCCGTGAATACCCATCACAGGGAAAAGCGAGATAAACCTATGGTTATCTGAGCATGCTTTCGTCATCCTACGAATACAGTATCACCGCGAGAGAAGTGGTGTGCGGGTCTTGCTGGATTCGAACCAGCTTTCTCCTATCTGAAGTGGGGCATGTGTCCAAGCTACCCAGACTCTACTTAGGAGAACGGCCCGGACAGTGTACCACTGCACCATCCGACCGGAAAATAATGCTTCATGGCCGTAGCAAAATTACCAAGCCCCCGATTACCCCTAATTGTTCGCTTAACAATTTTGCATCTACGCTTACCGAACGGTTGCCTTGGAGTGCATGTAGATGCAAAGATATACAGTACAATCTCGCTATAACAATGTGGGGCAAAAAATAACCAAGGCTCCCGATTGGAGGATTCAATTGAATTGGCCAATAAGAACCTTTGTTTAAGTTTTGCCCCACATTGTTATAGCGAGATTGTACTGTATATCGCGATGCTAGGCACATGTGAGTATCCTGTCTGAAAAACTTCATCTAATTTTCAATTTATCTCTTTCTCTGTAAATATTTTCTTTCCTCGTAAATTAGTATTTCCCTCTGCAGGATGGTGCGGCGAACTGCTAAATCCGGCACAAAAAACGGCCCAGGACAATCGACGACTCGATCCTACCCCAATGACAGGAATCGTCACTCAGTTGATATTCTAGACCATGTCTCCTGTCAGGACAAGCGTCCGTCTAAGACTAAGACGTCGAAGAAAACCATCTCTGCTGCTGGCGTTTTTAAGTTGTCTAAAGAGAAACAACGTTCTCGAGGAAAACGTCGAGGAATATCCCCGAAGGTCTTGATTATAGATGAGTTCAAGGGTGATCGTATCCGTCACCTCTCCGCTCGCTGCTACTAAATTTTCTCAGACGAACTGAGTGAAGTGGGAGACATCCTCAGCCAGAACGCCGAAAGTTCTTTCGATGGGGCACTGGCGGCTCATCTTGGTAACCTAATGGGAATCAAGCTTGAAGATGAAAAGTTCCTCGGAACCGTCTCCAGAGCGGCATCGATGCTGAGTGTGCCCTTGACAGCTGGACTGGTCGAGGTCGATATCATTAAATCTAATCAGCGGATTTCTCAGACTATGAAGATCAGTGACAGCATCATCAAATTCAAGGATATACTACGGGCAGAACAAGAAAATCTGAACCGTCTATGGAGTGAGTGGGACGAAGTCCAAAACCAATATTTGGAGTTGGGCATCCAAGTCTTTGGTCCACAGTCATTTGGCGATGAGCGAGTGGCACTTAAAGACGGGCTCAAGAAAGAAGTGGAATTGATTGAGATGCAAAGCTTGGTTAAAATTGCTGAACTCGAAAACGAGATCGATGAGATAGGAATTCAAGCCCTTGAAAGTCAGAAGAAATCTGAAAAGGTGCGTTCAGTGAGTCTTTGCATAGATCAAATGAAGAAGCTAATATTTCACGCTTGCATCAGGAAATAGATGTTATCATGAAGAAGGAAAAAGCCAAGCTACTTGCAACGTTGCTGGACGATATTTGATGACACCATCGAAATGAGCACTGGAGGTCAACTCGCAAGCTTGGCTATCAAAAATTTACAGGAAGATGTATGAAATTGTTGACGAACTAACATTGGCTTAAATTGAGATTTATATAGTTACCCAAGTTAAAATTTGGGTAGAAAAGCGAATCAAAAGAGTGGGAGCTGCTCGCCGAAAAAGCGGCAATTCGTATTATTCCAGATGGTATTACAAACTTTGACTTGAACAGATACCGCAAGAACTCTATGCCCTGAAACGAATAGAGTAGGAATCTATGGTTCTAGCTCTAGCTAGGCTGTCTTTCCTGAGGCACGGAGTGAATAGAAAAGAAACTGGCTAGAGGAAATCTTTAAGCAATTCTCATGTGCTCCAATTGTGTACGATGTAGCTCCGCTAGTAGTCTAAAACTACTCGTCATCTCACGGGTGCGACTTCATGAGCCAAAATGAATCTTCATTTACCATACAAGGTTCACGCCAGATTATCATTTCGGCTCTTGTCCTCTATTTTGCTCGGGCAATGATGTCTGAAACCGCTCTTCTCTCCCTGGCTTTATAGCATAAGGTATTCAGCGATCATAGATTTTACAGAAGTCTCTGGGCTAAGCTCTCCTCACTTTGGGCCCTGGGCTCGTGGGCATGTCTGCTCATTTTCACAGTAGCAGCATACAGCATTGCAGTGGTAGAACTTGTTGCAAGTTGACACCAATTATATATATCATTTTATTGCACTCTCTCTGAATGAAGTATAACAATTATGTAAACTTGCATCAAGTTTCACCCCTGCCCTACTGTAAATAAGCTTACTTGTTTAGTCGCTAGTCGTCGACAAAGTACGCTAAACACCCCCTTTCTCATCAGCTCATCAAATCTACTACAGTAGAACCCCTCTTAGCTAATACTGGGTCCCGGTATAATTACTGAAGAGGTCCATAGAAATTTTACCGTTTATATTTGCAATACTTATCCCTGCACGCAAAATTACCTGTAAGGGTAAGTGTTGCAAATATAAAAGTCCAAGTTACAATGAATATTTTCAACACCTACACCGGGACCCACTATCGAGTTAGAGAGGGACGAATGTAAGTTTTTAGTAATACTGATTATGTTGAAGATTCTCTATTTGTAACATTACTCTGCTCAGATAACTTGCAGCACGCTTGAGTTTAGATTGACTCTATTCGACTAAGATATTATCCATTCTAGCAAACTTTTGATATTGATTTAGTTCTTATTTTCTCGCTTGAGTATTTTTATGTGGCTCCTCTCGTTGATGGTTCGAACCATCATTCTCTGATTCTAGCGTTACGACGCAGGTGATAACTCGTAAGACACCTAGCTACAACTATCAAGAAGCGCTCGAACTGACGTGGGAATGTTTACTGACTGGTGAACTGATTACAGAGCTCAATCTATATCTAATGGGTACTTGAGAGTCTCTAGTCCTGATTCCCACAGTTGAGAAAATTTGTTTTGGCCATGTCTGCTACGGCGGAAATTTAACCCCAAGATTTGGATATTATCACCTAACATGGCACCAAATCTAGAGGTTACAGGATATAAAATCAAGAAGACGGAAGTGACAGGAGATGAAGTTTGTATTTCTGGCAAAGCTGCATAACCTCTATACCGATATGACTGCCGTGACTGTCGAGAACCAGGATTTGGGCCAAATCGTGAAAACAAAGTATTGACATAAGTGTAGACTGTGCTAAAAATAAGTCCCACTGGAAGCAGAAACTTAGAGTGGGCACGGGAAGTGAGACGATAATATCGGCCAGGGAAAATTCGTGGCTAAAAACAATATATCGAAGGTTGCGCCTACGAGTTCCTTATAACCCTCGACGCACTAGTCTGAACAGCCCCGGACAACATGAAAAGAAATATTAGAAATAATATCGGGTATCCGTGATCTCCACCAAATTAACCCCTAATAATCAAAACCTCGACTCCTCATTAGCGACATATCCCTGTTGGATCAACTTATTTATTATTAGAGAGATGTGCTCTGAACCCTATTATTGCAAACGACTTTCACTATTCGTTCCGAATCGCTTTTAATGTCCAGCCAGTCCCAGAGGGTGTGTCAGACCAACCAGGAATTGATCAACTGAGAGTCCATGAGATTGAAACATGCATCCTGTTGAAAATTATTAGACATCTTGATTTGTGGCCATCAGCTGACACAGCGTGGACTTGGGATATCCATTCTCGATTCCCTGGACTTTCGCCATAGGCCTTATTTTCTCCGGAGCTGGTGAGTACTTGTGATTGGTTACACATCTCCAGTAGAACTCCAGCGCTATCTATATTCCATGTATCGGAGTGCTCAATATTTAACTTCTTATAAATCCGATGTATGAATCAAAGAAGGCCCTTAATTCATCATCCTCAGATGCATCTCATCTATGTGCCTAGAGCTCTATTCATAGTATGAAGTGCACATTAAAGCTACGACAGGTGAAATGGGAAATTCATTCTTTGCCCAGTGGCTGGTTTTCCATTTGCCATGTAGACTGGCAAGTCATTTCGCAAGCTCTAGTAGGGCTGGGTGGACTTCCTCCCGTACCTTCATCAAAAGTCCGCTCAGCTCAAAACTTTGTTGATCTGAGCTCAATTTTTTCACGATGTTAGTGAACAATTGCCTGACTCCTTGATCCGTTCAATCTGGATCTGTGAGCGCTTTGAAGCTCGGCATTTGCCTTTGTAGTAATATTTAGACTATTCAAAGTACCTTAATGATGATCTTGAAATGCTGGTTCACTCGACATCTCAGGATTTTATTTTGATGAAAGTTTGAGGGAGTAAGAAACGATTTACAAGGATTGATGCTCAAATTGACGGATTGACAAATGAGGGGGTGTTTAGTGTACATCAAATCCACTTTGAGGGCCCAGAATAAAATACTTTTCTAGATCTACACCGAGATCCACTTTAAATGAAATTTCAGTCAAAAAAGAGACATTTACAGAAGTAGGTAAATGGTCTGTGAAGGTGGAATGAGCTACGAGTAAATCAGCTCTGAGGGGTCGCATAAAAGGATTCGCAAAGATCTAGTGACTCATGCTTGAATGCTCTCTGGCCCTCTCCCTCGCCGTAATCTAATGACACTTGGCCATGTCCTCTAATCTTATACTTGTAAATCATCAAGCCATCCAAGCCAACTGGACCACGAGCGTGGATTTTGTTTGTACTAATCCCAACCTCAGTTCCAAATCCGTATCGCATTCCATCTGCCATACGAGTAGAGGTATTCCAGTAGACGCCGGCCGAATCAACACTAGACATAAATTGCTCGGCTAGAGAAGGGGAAGAAGTTACAATGCAGTCGGTGTGGTGAGATCCATGAGTATTGATGTGGGAAATAGCAGCTATGATATCGGGAACGACCTTTATCGATAGCGCTAAAGAGAGATGCTCAATATCGTAATCATTCATCCCAGCGTCAACAATTTGGGATGCTGATGCAAGATTTGAAGCTAAAATCTTCTTACTTGCTTGGTCACAGTGCAATGTAACGCCCTGCTCTATCAGAGATTCAGCAACAGGAAGAAAAACTCCTTGTAGAGCGGCTTCCTCCACCAGTAGAGTCTCAACACTATTGCAAGCTGCAGGATACGAGACTTTTGAGTCGACGATCACACGTCTAGCTGTTTCTGGAGCTGCAGAGTGTTCAAGATAAATGGCACAGATACCATCAGCGTGACCTAAGACAGGGATCTTAGTTGAAGATTTGATGTATCTCACAAGCTCATTTGAGCCTCTGGGAATAACCAGATCAATAAACTGGTCAAGATCGAGAAGCTGGGGTATCACGTCTCTTGTTGTAACAAGTTGAATTGCCGAGTTGGGGACTTGTGTTGAGCTCAGAGCTTCAGATATGACCTGTGATATCGCAATAAACGATTCCGTCGACTCTTTACCACCTGAAGCATCAGAAGTTTAGCAAAACTACTATCCACGCGGAAATTTAGTTTACCTTTTAGAATCGCAGCATTTCCTGATTTAATTGCTAGAGAAGCAATGTTTGCAATAACTTCTGGACGTGCTTCAAAAATAATCAATAGGACACCGATTGGACATGATACTCTTTCCAGATCAAGTCCATCATCAAGTCTTGTTCGCAATGTGACTTTGCCGACTTTGACGTTTCAGCGACCAACTTTCCCGACTAACAAAGAATATCTGTTCCCATAGCTCACCTGGATCTTGAAGCTCACGAACATCTAATATTCCCTTCAACATATCTTCCCATTTTCCTTTCTTGTTTAGATCAAGTCTTGAAACAATACTTGAGCTTAGCTCTCCATTTTCTGCTGACTGTTGTGCTTGTTTCAGATCACGAGCGTTTGCAGCTAGAATCGTATCTCTGGAGTTTGACAGAGCTGTATGTATTGCACTCAGGGCATCGTTTCGAGCTTGAGTCGGCAGTGTAGCCAGTGTGTGCGAGGCAGATTTTGCAGATTCCGCACATGCTCGTGACGACCCATTCGTGAGAGACATTAGTATCGTAAAAGGGTAATTATTTCTTTGACACACTACAATGATTCAATGTGAGCGTCACCGATTACTATGTGACTTTTCTTAATCAGTGTTTGAACGGCAATGACTTGTGTTTACCCCGCAGTTCTTTTTTAATCGCTAGATCGTTGGAGGTTCTATGAGCGGGGCCTTCTCGATATAGGAAAGCTCTGGGTATAGGAATACGTGAAATAGACAGAAAGAAGTCGATATAACTGGAAGATACGTAAAATTCCGAGCCCTGTGAGAGTTCTTTGGAGAACATGTTGGCTGACTGAGTTTGTAACAATTTTGGACTCGTATGTGGTACATTTATTATTTTACTCGCCGATCATACTGAAAACGTTGGGCGAAGTAATATATGTAGGACACTGCCCTCATCGTGTAAAATGTCTCACATTACCCACCATTTCAAGTTAGATCTCGATGAAAGTCTAACGTTTCTTTATGTACCACTACTAACGGTCTTTGTACTGGTCCAGTGAGCTGAAAGGATTCTACAGAACTCACTATCAAGACCTTAATATCCTTCTTCAAATATCTACAGACAACCAAAAACTACATTTTATTAAATCCGCACACTTGATACTTTTTCGTCGAGCATATCCTATTTGCCCGATACCAATAACAGTGCCACTCCGGTGAAAGGGTCGGATAGTGCAGTGGTACACCGTCTGGGCCGTTCTCTCAAGTAGAGTCTGGGTAGCTTCGACACATGCCCCACTTGAGACAGGAGAAATCTGGTTCGAATTCAGCAAAACCCGCACACCACTTCTCTCGCGGTGATGTTGTATTCGTAGAACCCCTCTTAGATAATAGTGGGTCCCGGTATAATAACTGAAGAGATTCATAGAAATTTTAACGTTTATATTTGCCATACTTACCCCTGCACGAAAAATGACCTGTAAGGATAAGTGTTGCAAATATAAAAGTCCAATTTACAATGAATCTTTTCAACATTTATACCGGGACCCACTATTAGCTAAGATGGGTTCTACTGTATTCGTAGAATAATGAAAGCATGCACAGATAACTACGGGTTTTTCTCGCCTTTCTCTGTGGTGGGTATTCACGGAAGAGGGTACATATCGTAAGGCGTTATTCTCGTGGTATCTGCAAATGAAATCTGAGTATGCGTGTTCCCAACGTCAAACAGAGTCATTCTGCGAAAAATAAGTATCATCCGTAATCATTCACGTCATGGCTCAGGCTATATATGATTAAATGGTTTAAAAATGTAGAAGCAGTAGCTAACCCTACGTGGTACCAGTTATTGAGACTTGCTGAAATCCCCTTAAAACACGAAAGTGTCGAAAATATTGAGGTGGACTTTGAATGCCTGGTCAATTCTTTCCGCTCAATTTACTACGTACTGCTGGTACCATTAATAATTGATTTCCACGGATCTTCCTGAATCCTCAGTGTAAGAAGTCCGGACCAATAGAGACGTACTTCGCTACTTTGGGAAGTAATTTTTTTTAACTCTACAATGGATAATGTTTCCTTGAATAGCGAAGAAGATACTACTCAATACTGATCAGATGATTTTACGGGGAGGAAGGTAGTAGAGTTTGCCCCAACCTTGTTGATGCAGAGACTGACAGAGAGGAAGATATACTGCCAAGAATAACAAAGCAAGATGGTCTTGAACTTTTTTGAAGGATTAGATTATTTGAAGAGTAACTCGAGGAAGGCCCAGCCATCCTAAGTGAGGAGCTGAACGCGGCTGGAGCTCTAATATAGCAAAGTATAGAAAGAATAAAGAAGCAGCTCTGTATTGTACACCTCTTGAGAGAGATCATCTAAAATAGGATTGAACGATACTGAAGATATACCGACAGTGAAATATCTCATGCAACATCTAGACTTATCCATTGTTCACTATAATCCATTTTTGACTCTCGTCAGTAAAATATCTGTTGGCGAAACCGGCATGCCTGTCATGGCGCTTCTCCCAAGTAATACCTGAACAGCCTAGACACATGCAGGAATGACCGGCAGAGTCGAACTCTTCACCTTCAAGCGGTGCTGGCTGTAAACACTCAATATATTCGCTGCATAGTTGGGATAGCCAAGAGGAGTCACATACAATCAGGGTCAGAGCTCCACAAGCATTCTCAGCCGGAGGCCTCTCAAGACGTCGAAAGTTCTCTCTGTCTTATCTTGACTTCAACCTCACATACATCTCTGCCAACTTACAATCTGTCAATTTTCTTCCTACTTTGGACCACCCCCGATTAAATTGACGCGGCTCTTACCTCGTTGAGATCGCCAAATATACGCCATGGATGATATGGATACCCGACGGAGGATGAAAGTCGCAGGACTCAAATTTGGGAAGGCAGATTGCTCGTAACAATCGAGGAAGGATACGGTTTTAGTGGGGAATATAGGAGAGATGGAAGGACAAGTAAGCAGGATGTGGAGGGAGGATAGAGTTTTTGAAAGGGGAATTTGAGGGGGTATCTCGACTCTGAGAGCTTTGTGCGCGCCAAGGCCTCAATCAACGATAGATAGTGTTGTGGTCCGCCATCTGAGTCATGTCTAAGTTAAAAGTCCCGTGGCCCAAACATCTGCTACGACAAGATACGAGGAGGTTGTGAGATCGTTCCCCGCGCGGTTGCGAAGGACAGGATAATGAAGCATACTGAGGAGTCTGAGGTTTTTACTTTGTTTTTTCCTCGGCCAAGTATTCACGGCTAAGGGGAGAAGCGGGGCATAATTCTCCACAAGTCTAACCCAGTAGTGGTGCCGGCGAATGCCTCCTTAGTATGAGTGTTCAGCGTCAAGAATGTATTATCTTAGTTCTAGCGACTGAGGATAGTGTACGCTTTCCGAGGTCTTGCGTCCCAATAGGGAACTTTAGGGTGCGTGGCTGCACGATATCCGTAGACCCAATAAACGTCATAACAACATGCATGACTTGTGACAGGAGAAAGCTGGTTCGAATACAGCGGATCATTGGGACCCCTTTTTTTCTGAGGAAATAGTATTCGTAGGACTGAAGCATATTCTTTTCGGTACAAGCGTGAACTGATGTAAGGCTCCAATTCCGGGAATCTCCATTTGTAGATGTACCGTATCGTCGCATTAAAAATTATCAAGACGCACTGTGTAATCCAAGGATCTCATTCTTCATATATCACAATTACTTTAATAAAGCTTCCTGCGTCTATGGGATCGAGAGTAGAACAAGCTTAATTGGGAGATTTCACGAATGAGATCAATGTGTGGTTATGTGCATACTACCGATTTTTAAGGTACCGACACAGTACAGATGTGTCTTGGAACGGGGCTCTGAAACAGAGTGATCGAACGAGCCCCTACATGCCCGTAGGATTTTATGATTTTCCGCTTTAATGTATGTTGTCGAAAGAGGATATGGTGCCGTAAAGCATAAACTTCGAGTTACATCCGCAAACGAAACTTGAGTAAGAGAGTTTCAAACGCCGACTAATATCGTTCTACGAAAAATGCGTATCTTCCATCGTCATTCGTGTTACAGCCATTGGCTGCGTTCGCAGTGTGGCTTGAAGAACAAGCAAACACATTTTTCATGACGACGATATGCTTGTTGATACACTAGTTCATATATACATTGATGAAGGTAATTGAATATCAGCTTAACTGTAATACCCTAGCAAAATGAAGCTGCTATGTACAGCTCATCATGACAAGCCCTGCTTTTGTACAATTTCACATTGCATGTCGGCTTTTCACCATCCTCTAAGTCTCCCTCGTCTGGACAATAGAATGCAATTAATAAGGTCTAAGAATAATCATCCCAAGCAAAAAGGGTAAGTATCTAAACAAATATTTATCTTGACCGAGGGTTGATGCAATATTAACATAACTGTATCTGTATCTCAGTTAAGCGTCTGTATTTCAACCTGGTCTATCTGAATCGACGACGATGCATATACTACAAGCAAAGATCTAGCGATAAATATATGTGATACCGATATGTGTGAGCGAGAAGTATCTCATACCAGTAATTACAACTTGAGACCGAATTCAAAATCATCCACATCTCAGTGGACAAATTTACGGCCAACATTGCATTCTTGTCACGTAGCAGCCTTGTTTCCGTATCGCACCCTTAGACAGAGGTAGAACTGCTTTAACATAGCATTCATATCCGGGTTGTCTTTCTTTCGCTCAAGAGTGTTAATTATCACTCCGACTAGTCATGGATGACGCTCTGTTCAAACTCCTATCTTTTCCGCCGCACCCCCCACCACCCAACCCACTCACGGATCATAGCTACGATGAAGGTATCAGAGGGCAAATTAAATACGTTAAAAGTATACCCCAATCTTCACTGTTCCGGGAGAAGTTAAGTGGTAAACATGCATTAGATGTGAGTCTTGTTCTCTCTATAAAATTTGGATATGCTGACCATGTAGTAGATTATAAATGCAGGTTTGAATACCGTTCCTTATACGTTTATACTCCTGGCCAACCTATCGGCAATCTCAGAAGGAGCTGAGGAAATAGATATCAAGAACATTTGGCAGAAAATAACCGACTACCTTCAAGTCTTCGATGCTAGACAAATACGATATCTTGGAAATGAGTTTCGGATGATTGTCGAATATTATATTGCTCTTTCAGTAAAAATAAATAAGGTATGTATCTTAACACGCCAAATAGATTCCGCTAAATTTGAGACAGTCTGCATTGGCAATAGGTACTATCAGTGAAGCTTTATTACGTGTAGATCCAGCTGGAACTGTGCTTACGTCGATTCACTTGAATCTCATTAAACTGGTATTGGAAACTCGAAACTACGATGCATATAGTCCATATCGAGATAATATAATATTCTACATACCTGACTCTAACAACCTGACGAAACCTAAAAACCTGTGTAGCTTGAACCTTAGTCCCGTCTCTTACATCACAACTGCCTCTGGTTTAACTACTAAAATGACACATGTCGATGTTCTAGAATATTTCCTATGCTGTGGTATAGCATGCCTTGGCTCTAGATCGTGGGAAAGTGCCTTGAAACATTTCGAATGTGCCATTACATTTCCTGCCAAAGATGCCGTAAGCAAGCTTATGGTCGAGGCATATAAGAAATGGGTTTTAACTAACCTTGTCTATGGGGGAAGACTACCGGATTTACCCAAGTCAATAAGTACAACCATTGCGCGAGCGTTTCATGTACTTGCAAGGCCGTACGAGAATCTTGCTCTCACATTTGAAAATGGCACTGCCTCTAAACTCAAATCGGAAGCTGAATTTGCCCATGATTTATGGATGAGAGACTGCAACAAAGGTCTCGTACTCCAAGTTCTTGCTTCCTATCAAAAGTTTCAGATACGTAATCTGGCAAATGTCTATAGCAAAATCTCAATTTCCGATGTTCACCAAAAAACTCAAAGTGCAGAGACAGGCAAGAAGCTTTCTTCGGTTAGTGAGGTTGAAAGCTTAGTCTTAGAGATGATCAATCAAGGGGAATTACACGCTACAATGAGTAATTCGGCTCTGGGCCCCTCAATATTAACATTTTCACTCAGTGGCCCAATCTTGACTGAGGCTCAAATTCAGCAAAAACTAGCAGTCTCATTATCTCGAGTTCGATATATCGCCGAACAGATCAAATTCACAGATCGGTACTTAACTCACGACCAAGAATATATTAAGCATTTACAGAAACAAAAAAACAAAGTCAAACAGGGACAAAATGACTGTAGTCAATCAGAATCAGTAATGAATTGGAATGATATCGTTGAAGATGAAGATATTATGGGGGTTTATTAGCAAAAAATTTCATTATACACGACTTAATATTTGTTTGCTCACAAATTCTGAACGCCTATCACGGACTTCCAGTATTACCTCATTATTGTTACAAGCTTGGTCTTAGGAGAAGGATACTAGTTGCTTTGAGCGACTGTATTTAGGCTGATTTTGAGAACGAATCATCAAAACTTGAAGATGGGTCCTAAATTGAAGAAAAAAAAGTGATTACCAGGACGAAATGGCGCTATTCTAGGCACAACAAAATCTTACCTGATCAACCTTGATGATTCGGACTCGTGTGAATGATATTCCGCCTCAGTTTAGAATAGAACTATTCGAAGCTGTTCCTTTTATCTTGCTTTTATTTTTCCGAGCCAATAAACTGAAGCTTTATATGGTGGCAGGCTTTGTTCAATGTGGGCTTCAAAAAAGTGTGAAATCTAGACTCTCGTCAGTCATGCTAAAAGCTTTAGCAAAATATTCGTCCATTTTTCTACAGGTGTGGCCACATTATTAGCATAAGAAAACCGGATGATTATCTTCTCGCGAAAAACCGTAGAAAAGGAATA
Source organism: Podosphaera xanthii (assembly GCA_028751805.1). Taxonomy (NCBI): domain Eukaryota; kingdom Fungi; phylum Ascomycota; class Leotiomycetes; order Helotiales; family Erysiphaceae; genus Podosphaera; species Podosphaera xanthii. The sequence goes on from JAPWIX010000018.1 coordinate 1,545,256, forward strand.
CATTATTAAGGATCTTCTTCGATATGATCATGGGAAAAAATGGAGACCAACAAGAATGGGTGGGATATGAACCAAGATCCAGTCTGAGACACGCTATTTTTCAAGATGCGGAAGAGTATTAATAGCTGGTTCCTGTAAGAAGAATTAAGAAAATTAAGATAAATCTATTCAGACTTAAAACTAGACTTCAACTCGCACTTGGCGAGTAAAAGTTATGCTCTGCTGAGCCATCTAAACTGGTCACGATGATACATTAGTAACTTTGTTGTCTGTATGGTGAAAGATATATCTCAGAAAGATTTACAAAAGTTCAGTTATTTTACTCCTAGCAACTACCCTCCCCAGTATGCCTTGTACTCGAATTGAGAGGTACTCTCGTATGCTTAATTTCGGCATTATCAGCGTATATTCCACAAAAAAAGCTCCCATCATGGACCTAATCCTTTCCTAGTAGTCGAGGAAACTAATCACTAAAAATATGTCGGTACTCCGACTATTTGCTCCATCTTATTGCTCCTATTTTTGGGGTAAGTATTCCCGAGTCTAATGTAAGCACCACGAAACAGCAGATTTACAACTTTCAAGATGCAGCCCCTCCTCTCTACCTCCCGATGCGTTATCAATCGGTGTTTCCCGAGCCTGATCCCCGCGGTATCTTTCGATGTAGTCGCCAAAAGAATGTGTCGACGAGAGTCCACTCACCGCGCGCAAGCCCAGCGTGACGACGGATTCCAACCTCAGACAGATGCCGAAGTTGTTCCTCTGAGCATATACTAGGGCGAAAGGCGATGATCGATTTCGGGTCCAGAGAAGAACGCGACAGTGTGTGTTCAAGCTCGCGTGCTCGATCAGGTATAGATCTCCGGTGGCGTGACATGCAGACACGGCCGGGAGAACGTGATACTGAATCTATTCTTGCCTTGTTCTGTGCATTCGTCGGGGGGTCTGTGAAGAACTAGGATCTATCGGGTCAAAGGTGACCAGGGAGTGTCACGAATTACGGCCCATTTTCCTGTAATTATCTAAGAAGGAAGATGTTAAGGGCTGCGCCCTGGATTGTGTTGACTGGTCTAGCGAGCCCAGTTCTGACTAATCAAAGGGATAATTATGCACGGGCACGTGTGTATAGTTATGCAGAGATGAGTTTGACGAAACACAACGCACAGACAACATACTCTGATACTACGGTATTAATCGTGTATAGGCGCTAAAATTCGACTTTTACAGGGTATATAGGCTTTTACTAACTTGAATTAGCATGACGATAAGTAGATCTCCCCACCTAAACTTTAAATTTGTATGGCAAAAATTTCACAACGAAATATTCGTTGGTTTTGCTTTTTTGGTCCATTATAGCCCTCTATTCACTTTTTAATTCATTAATACATTTCATAAATAAATTATACTTCTATCTAGCTAATAATTTACATATCCGCCTTCAGCTTCGTAAACGGCTCTGATTCTTCGGGGCATCGAATCTATCAGTTTCTCCAAGTCATCCCCATTAAACCCCAGATCCCACGCCTCGTTCACTATTTGACGAAGATGCCCTTGACTCCGCTGCCCCCTTGATCCAACGCTGGATAAAGACGCTCCATGTACGCTTTCATATAACTCCACAAAGTTTCTATCGGATTTAAATCAGGAGAATATGGCGGCCACTCCATTAGAGAAATATTCCTCCTTTCAAACTCACGCATAGTTTGCCTCGACTTGTGAGGAGGGGCGTTGTCCTGCATCACATCTAGTCCTGGTTCCCGAAAGACCGCACTCTCTATGAGAGGCACTATCCTCTCGCAGTAACTGGCCGCAGTGATATGGCCCCACTCCTTCTCCCAAATCAGGCAAGGCCCCTTCTGTCGTCCAAAGAAAGATCCCCAGAACATCCACCCAACTCTCCTCCGCGTCTTGGCTAGGACACAGGTATCTTCGTACTCTTCCCCAATCTTTGACTTAAACTTAGCTCAAGGGAACTCTAAATCTTAGGAGCCTTTAAGGGACTACTGACCTTTCTTGTGACCCAACGATCACTTTGCCGACCATTCATAGCCCAAGTCTCGTCGGACCAGAGGACTCTCATCCAAGGTTCCTTCCGCCAGTGGAGATGTATTCTGGCAAACTCATATCTCTTCAGTTTGTTGACTGAAGAGATAGGAGGTTTTAATCGTGCAATCCTGCGTGCATATCCCCTCTTTGCCAGTTCACGTCGGATCACATTCTCGCTCACACCAAAGTGCCGAAATATAAAATGTGCAAGTTGGAAAAATGACATCCGACGATTTTCCGATGATAAACAGACGAAAAATTCTATTTCATCGACCTGGGAACTACTTAGAATAGGTGGCCTACCACTGGAGTACTGAGGCTCGGTATTTTCAACGCTCATGGTGTATTGTACCTGTCGCCATGTAATCCCAAGGCGTTGAGAGATTTTGACGTAACTGTGTCCCTCACTGGCCAAGGTTCTAACCTGCACATGTTACTCTCTTAACCTTATCAATTTGTAGATTTCAGACTTACTTGAATACGTTGAGTTTGTGTTAGGCGTTTTGCATAAGTAGGAGATGCTGATGATGGAGAAGGTTGTTGAGGTGAATCCATCTTTGCGGCAATCTAGTACAGTAAATTAAAATCTTCTAAAGTAGTTGACTTAAGGTTCAGATGCACTCACATGAAGTAAAAATTAGATAGATGAATGAAATAAAAGTATGCCGTTGAGCAAAATAATAGTAAATAGCTGACAATGATTTAAACGAAACGACCTCAGGTGTGCGCGAGTGAAGAAAGGTGCAGGCATGAAGGTGGGCGTTGGACTTCATATACAGATGCATATCTCTTATGCCTTAGGCCATAAGATTTTAAAATTTGAAGCTAACAGGGATACTGTGGATCTATCGTGAGGTAACCTGGAATATCACCACTTTATCTCCACTTTATCCCCGCTTTAACCCCTGTACCCTATAAGAAGCGGATCAACGAACAATACCCTATCATGAGAGTAGGTATACATATATACTATATGTAGTAGATAGTCCGTGTAGAGGGAAGGGGATCCGCTTAGCCCTTCGCGTACTTGTTAGTACAAGCTTAAACGTCCGATAAGTCAAAGGGACCGTTTAAGGGGCAAACGATTAGAATAGTTACATGTAGAGGCGTTATCAAGACCCTGGTAACAGTGGAGGCATAAGAGAGCTGATTCCCTTGCACAGTTGTATCTACATAGATAGAATATACACAGTTTGTGGCACTCGCTTGTCGTGCAGTGACCGACGCCAGCTAGCCCCTCACAGAAGAAGTAGAAACATTGTACCAGTACGGCCACTAGGGACCGCCATTAATCAAGTGTCTTTTATGAGTAAGTATCATTAAGTTATGAGCTGAGGCTAGTGCCAAAGGAGTACGGGTTTCCTGGTGTAAGAGACTGAGGAAGAGTGGTTAATAATAAAAAATGGATTTAAATCTTTTGTCATAGCCATAGGCTGAATACAATATGACTAAAAAAAAATGGTTAAGTAAGCGAGAGCGGAAACATGATCAGCTTTTTCGGATTTTCGACTTAATTTTTATTTTTGCTTTTTTATTAGATATAATATATTTTGTACTAGGTCCTAGCCCTGCGGCCCTGCGCTTCGCTCCGGGGCAGGGTTCCTCGCGTTGCTTCGGAATGAATCCCAGAGCTGTGCCCATGCAATGGGATCAGGTGATTGAATACGAATAGGGAGGCATTGTCACATAAATTTGAAAGAGGTTCGGGGTCTACGTGAGATAAATAGGATTCCAAAGGTGTGGGTATCATGGATCAGAAGTGTTGTGAGGGTCCGGTATGGGATTGAGGAGTCTGGGATGAGTATATCCAGTTCCAATGATAACTAAGGATATATGATCTATCCGAGTTGTTCTATAGTGAGTGGAGAGAAATGAGAGGAGAGAGATGAGTGGAGAGAGATCTGTAGGCACGTAAGTAATTTTGCAAGGGGTTAAGGTTAAATTCAGTTAGGTGTAGATGTGATATGCATGGTTGCTAAATAAGTCAAAGGTGATTATATAATCAGCTTTGCAAGAATATTTGTTGCAGCTGGAGATTGAAGGGGGCCGACTTCAGGTCGAATGTTAGGCACTGCAGCAACAGGGTATCGTATATTTGTGCTTATTCTGCTGTATGTATATGGTGTCAGAGATCACCTATGACAATAACGACGCTGTTGCGTGTCTCAGTGGATTTGAGTGCTGGTACTGATAAGTGCAGACGTTTTGTCAAGATCTAATACTACAATGACGTCAGTGATATTTATCGAAATGCAGTTATGGCAAGAATTGGTACAGATTAAAAATGTGCCAACACCGGAACATATTAGTGGATAATAATTGTAAACCGCCTCCATGACCGTGGAGCAGTGGGTGTTTAGGAAATCAGTCAATAGGGTACATGTCTGATTTGAGTCAGGATGTTCTGTTAGTGACAGGTCTTGCGTGCAATATCCAGACGTACATAATATTGGTATTACTCTCTATAACGACGACCTTTTTATTTCTTTCGAGCAATATCTATCAGAATTACATCTTTTGGTATTAAAACGACTTGGTATATCTTGAGCACATGCCAAGAAACTTTTTTGAAATATAGCTTGTAAGTGTCTATGATGTCAGTTTAATCTTTCCAGGACAATATCTGCTGATTTGAATATCGCTAAGGCATCATCAGTTTAATCGTAAATGTGTGATTTCTTGTCTGGATATACGTTAGTTTCATTTCTTTCTTGAAATAAAATGACCTACTTGAAGACGGTTGAACTTTGCCCACAATATTGTTTGATAAGTGTGTATGAAGATATCAAGATGGTTGAAGCGTATGACGGATGAACGTATGATAACTTTTCACTTAACGTGCGGTGACAGCAACGCTAGCGGCGATTATATAGCGCTATGTCCTATTTCGTATAGGATGAACACATTGAACAAAGAATGGTTACGGTACGGTTTCTACCATGCTAGTTGGCGATTTATCGGTAAGTCATCATTTTGAAAACGACTAACACTAATTGCCCGGTATAATTGGTTTCTTGAAATGACTTCACAATTGAATTTGTTAAATTTCAGAGAATTACTTGATCAAAATGTATCATACATGAAACGTGCAAACACACTATAAAGAGAATTAAAGACGTTAAAGCTAACTGAATTTCATTATGCTGCATCTAAATTGAAACCCGGCTTACGACCTCTGAATTCTGCGGGTATTCAACCACACAAACCATAGATACGGAAAGATAACGAAACACTACGCACTGTCGCGGCGGGATTACCAACTGTACTATTGAATGTATGCTGTGGTGCAGATCCGAGAGATAGTCTCTATAACTCGCTAGTATTAGTTATCAGACCATGAATTATTAACGTACCTTATGTAGATTATATATTATTTCAAGAGAAAATATGAATCATAGATGTGAAGGAGTATCTTCAGGGCGGTTTTTCTTCGGGGAAAGTGGGTTTTGAACTCCGTCTTAAGCATGTTAGATAGAATCCTTAAGGCACATTTACAGACGTACTTGATGCCGGTTGTTTTTCATCAAGACAACCTAAATCAGTCTGGGCGTGGAACTTCGGGAAGGAGTTCGATGGGCGAGTCGCGTGACCTTCTCAAATCACGTTAGTATTAGGTCTTAATATGTTACGCGCTGAGTGTTGGTTAACTCACTGGACACGAAATTGACGGCTCTTATACTATCGGATATCTGTCAAGACTTCCGGGTAGACGACGTTTTGGGTACGGCCTCTGTTCTCGGTAGGTAGCAGAACACTCAGGCCTTCGACGCGGGAAGTTCGAGAAACACAAACGTAGAGCTGACCGTAGATAAAAACCGGCGTCCGCAAATCCAGCCCTACGGTGTGGAACGAATGACCCTGTGATTTGTTGATGGTCATCGCAAAGCACAACCGGACCGGAAATTGCTTCCGCTTTAGCCTTGTTCCCAAACTATGGTCGTCGGAAATTAACTCGATACGTGGGAGAACGCATTTTTGACCGTCCCTGTCACCACCAAGAATTCGTGCCTCGATACAGTGTTAGCGCGTGGATGAGTCGATGGCCTTGAGCAGACGGACAAATGATTAAGGACGTGGACGTGAGCAATGGATAGTGTTAGCGCGTGAAAGAGTCGATGATCTTAAACAGGTGGACAAGAGGTTATGAACGAGAACGTGGACGGTGGATGGCTTAACTAGGTAGGTAACCAAGAATAACACCAGAACTTCAACTTGAAGAGCAAACAAAGGGGAACTATGACTCCTATAAATACACGAACAACTCCGACTTAACCCCGGCCCCAAGTCTAGCCCAAACGCCCCGATCCTGAACAACTCCGTGCCTGAAGAACACAGCCAGTAACATAAGGCCATCGAGAGTTACTGGAAGATCATCATTAATCCCCTTATTAGCGAGTGAAGCTCAACTAGGTTCGCGAGTAATAATGTTGTTCCTCGAACATTACGATTGGCAAATAATCTGGACACGGCGCGCCCCGGCCGGATCATCTTAGCTTAGCGCGGATACTGGCCTATGACTATTGGCTCATGACATACAGTGCCTCCTGAGATTGGTCACAGCCATGCGGGTTCCGTTACACAGCCCTTCAGCTGGTGCAAGGTTCCGTAAGACCATGATAGGTGCACCAATCTTGAGATACAACTGAGACAGCGGTAGCGATGGGAGGTCGATATTGCGCAAAACTTCCGCGGGAAACTCGTCTAGACCTGATTCGGCGACTTCGGCGTCCGTTACATGAGTGTCTGTTGACTGATACACCCGTATTTGCCCTGGAAGTCGTCCCAGAATCATCCTGTTCAATCCCGTAACTGTCGTGTTTAGAGTCGATAGTAAACATCGACCACAAAACACAGTCGGATCCATCCCAGCTCGCATCAAGTTTTGCGGATAAATACGATTAATCAGGCTGGAAACATCGGTTGGCTGATGTACGTAACTCGGAATCTCAACTTCGTGACGTTGTGATTCGAAGTACGGGATGTTCCCAATCCAATCCACAAATTCCGCGCCATGAACTCCCTCCTGGACCCTCATATTTACCCGGAGGTTGAGCCGTCTCAACCGCTCCCAAACAAACGACTTCTGTAAGCATGCCGCAGTGATATCATCCTTGGAACCGTTTGACACAACTGGAAGAATCTGTGCAAAGTCACCGCCAAGAATAGCTGGGACGCCCCCAAACAAATCATTATCAGAGGAGCCCCGCAAATCTACCAACAGCCGGTGGACCACCTCGAAGCAGTACTTGTGCTGCATGGGCACCTCATCCCAGATGATCAAATCTGCTTTACGGAGTTGCGCAGCCGGCATGCTTTGTTTCTTAATGCCGCTTACAGACCCCTCGTTCAATTTGATCGGTATCTTGAACTGGGAGTGCGAGGTCCGCCCCTCGGGTAGTAGCAGGGCCGCAATTCCTGTCGACGCCACGCAGAGCACAGTCTTCCCAAGCCCACGATAATAGTAACATAACGTTTGGTATACAAACGTCTTCCCGGATACCCCCTGACCTTGCAGGTAGTAGTGCGCCGTCCGTGGTTCCGTAGAGATCGTCGTTGTGATCTCCGTGAATTCTGCTTGCTAGTCGACATTCATTTGAACCTGCATAGCTTTCGCGCGAGCACACAGATCTTCCCTCTGCACTATGGCAGACCACTCGACATGGCTGCGACTCCAATCCCAAACGTTCATCTGCAGTTTGTGGTTGGCGAAAGTCTGCTGCTGATCCGCAAGTCCAGCTGCGAGCAGAAAAAGTCCGTAGTCATACTGAGGATCAGGCAAGTCTGGCGGATATCTAGATATTCCACGGAGCTTGTGAGCCAGGTCGTCACAAAGGTAGTGATTATATCTTTCCCAAACAGCCAACGGATCCGCAATTTCTCTTTGGCGAAGTCCGGTCAAGAAAAGTGTCCGAAGACCATTACCGGTGGTGAACAGTACTCCTTCGTCAAAACACTCGTACCACTCTTGGTCGTTCTGGGATAATCCGCGAGCAATATATGCGGCGTGGTACGATTCGTAAGTAGAACCTCGAAGTTGTAGAGCTCCGCAAAGGATTTGACGTTGCGGACGACGGTAAGTAGAAGTCGCAAGTAGAATCTCTCACCTGCAATTGGACTGCAGTGATACATTCGTCCAATTCTGTTTTCTCCACGCTTCCGGATGGTCCATTCCCTTAATTTCTTGTTCCAAACACAGTGTGCCGGCATCTCCGGGTAGAGCCAGTCTCCGGCCGTTGGATGATCCGTGTTGAACTTGAAGTATCCCATCAGTGTGGTTCGGGTGGATTCCATCTTTGCAGCGAGTTGCTCAGTTGTCAGAGTATCGGGGAAGTATACAGTTTGCTGCCCCTGGAGATGCACCTGAAGGTGTTGAACAGGCGAGAATTCTTGATGGGTCCGGATTTCAAACAATCGCCAGATTGCTTCCGGAGGGCTCACGTACCGATCTTGGAGGTACCGAGTGTTTTCGTCTTCCGTATTTGCAATCGCTAAAGTAGTCCGATCAGCGCCTTTGTAAACGTACTTGTGAATGTATTTTACGGCGTGTACTGATCCGCAAAGCTCGACATTCATGTGCGATTTGTATTTGTTGAGCAAATACGGATTGTACGGCACCACCCAGCGGTTATCCATGGTGACCTGTCGGCCATTTTTCTGCACATTGGAGGTACCTTGGTGAGCAGTTAGTCTGAATTCGATATGATTGAAGATAAAATCACGAAACGTACCTGTGTCACGACGCATGTAAATTGGATTACCATCTTCGGTGATGGTTGTCTCCTTAGTAAATCCTTTTGGAAATCGCTTTTGGCATTCCAAGGGGCTGCTTGGGTTCTTCCGGGCCATGCACGGGTTATTTGGATACTCATGTCCACAGGACTCATGGAGCATGTGAGTGAGAACTAAGTCCCGTAATTTATCCGACGGATCCGTACCCTCAGCCGGAATTTCTACACTGACGATCTCGTTGGCTTTGGCAGCGGTTAGATAGCTCCTCGCATCTTTCAAGAAGAGCAAAAGATGTAAATGAGGAAAACCACGCTTCTGGTACTTAATCGTGTAAACATGCACCTGGTATTCATGAAAAACTCCTTTGTGGACATCCTGCAAGAGTTGCTTCACCTTTAGGTTAAAGACGCGAGCAATTATGTCAGGTCGATCTGTCGCATGCTGAACCTCCCTCAACTCCAACCTAATTTCTGGCCAGTCCGGGTTGGCTGTGAAAGTGGTGAAGAGGGTTGGGCGTCCGAAAAAGCACACAATCGCCATTGAGTCTTGAAACAGTTGCTGCATGAGCCTATCACCGCCAACAAAAGAGGAAGGGAGAACGCAGCGCCGGCCAACATCTGGTCCGATAACATCAGCTTGATCTTCCCGAATCAAAGCGTCCGCAAGCCCGTTATACACAGCCGCACGGGTACTTGTCTGATTATACCGTAACCAGTCAAGCCGAGTAGTTTCACATGAGACAGAAGAGTCAACGACGTATTGCTGGATTAAGCGACCAGTAAGAAACAGATGGGATACTTCACCGACCCGTTGATGGAGCCTGAATCGATAGAATGGCTGTTGTCCAAGGCGTAACTGCTGCTGGTTGTTATGAGCATTCAACAGTGAAAGTTTCCAATGCCAACCCGGCTCACCGAACGGAAATAGTAGGACATAGTGTAATGGCATGTACACAGGATTCGTCACGGATACTCGATGCAATTGCCGTCCGTCCTGATCCGGTTCGTGGGCAGCTAGAATTACATCTCGACAGCTGGCCTTGTCATATTGGTCCGGGATGATAGCAGCCACCTCGCCCGTGAGTGGAAGATTTTCACGACGACGATCTACTCCGGTTTGATTGACTAAGGTCATTTGTGGAATAATGACCATGCGAAAGTTGCCTTCTTATGTCTGCAGGCGCCCGCGAGCTGTCTTGTAAATCCGAATGAGCGGACTTACCTCCATCATCATGGCGTGTAGATCACGAAGAATGGTCGAGTCGAGTTCTGGATCACGCCCTCGACGTAATTCAGCCGCATATTCAGGGCCGTAGAAGAATAGCTGCGCGAATGTCGGAGTTTGCTGCGAGCCCGGAACTAATGGCCCCTGCAAGTGGTATAGCTCTCCGTGGGCTGTGTGTGTGGTGAGCCCACGCCGCAAATCCACTCGATCATCTTTCCCCGTGTTGGCAGATGTAAAAGCCAACGCAGAGTTATAGCTGCGAATCTTCTTTCGGAAGCTGATCGCACGTTGATTCTGTCCGGTGTAAAGCTCCAGCAAGGTCTGTGGCGGATTCTGTAGGAGCGGGAGAGCTACATCCCTTTTCTTGCAACATAGCACAAACTCGCCACCTGCAATTTTTTCTTGGGCAAAGTGGAGAGCCTGGCAGTGTCGACACACGGTTTCCATCCGACCAACATCGTGTGAATCCGTAGCTCGAAAAATGGATTTGAAGGCGGCGGGAACCGAAATCGGTGGTTCGGGAATGACAGGTTCAGGAGTAACAGGTTCGGGAGACGGAAAGGGCGGAGGCAGAGTTTTTGGGGCAGGGAGTCCATTGGCGATATGTGGTAGAGTCGGACCGAGATATGCAGGTTGAAGAACAGCTACGGCCGCCGGCAGGGCAATTTATTTTGGAGCAATCGGTCGCCGTGGACGTCTGGCAGGTCGCGGGTCATCTATAAGACCGGTAACTGCACTATCGCGTGTCTGTCGGGGTGCTGGTACATCGATTTCTTCTATCGTACGGTGCAAGGCCCGGTTCCTCTGTATATATTATGTCAGTTAAAGCTATCAACACACGATTGATAGACATACCCGATGACGATCACATGTTTTATAGTAGCGTCCTTGTCAATTCAGAGAATTATTTAAAGAGATTGCTTCCTCTTGCCTGTAAAGCAATATGACTCCAGAGAATCCATCTGGAGAGTGAACTTTCGTTGTAACTCCTCGAAGCATGTTAGTTACAAATATCATACCGGGAATTACAGAAGTACCTGATGATAGCTGATGGTGGTTGTAAATTTTCAAGGTGTCCGGAGTTTCGTTGTTGAAATGAGATTGACTTGGCAGCGCTTTAAGAGTATTAAATTAAATTTTTTTTTCTATTATCCTATTTCGGCGCCTGAAGGCCCACGTAGGTATTTTTCGGAAGATACGTATTCTTTGTTATAGAACGACTCATTTTGACGTTTGGAACACTCATACTCAGATTTCATTTGCAGATACCACTACGAGAATAACGCCTTACGACATGTACCCTCTTCCGTGAATACCCACCACAGGGAAAAGCGAGAAAAACCTGTGGCTATCTGAGCATGCTTTCGTCATTCTACGAATACAGTATCACCGCGAGAGAAGTGGTGTGAGGGTCTTGCTGGATTCGAACCAGCTTTCTCCTGTCTCAAGTGGGGCATGTGTCCAAGCTACCCAGACTCTACTTGGGAGAACGGCCTGGACGGTGTACCACTGCACCATCCGACCCGCTTTAAGAGTATTGACGTCTGATTTAATTCCTAGACACATGTTAGAAGCAGTTCTGTATACACGATATACAAAGGTACCTATTGTCGATTATTTGTTTTGTAACGACGGACAAAGTTTTATATTTGAGGCAACATGTTTAGAAAGACGTTGATTTGTGGATGGTGTTAATTTGCGTCAACAGTTAGATGACGAAGATTTCCCCGTAGCATGCCACGTAGCCTCGCTAGCTGCGACAAATCAACATTACGTAATTTTAAAAATTGGGACAACTAATGGTCCAAAATGAATAGTGAGGCGTGCGGTTTTATTCCACCAGTAACGAACTATCAAAATGTCCTCTATTTAAAAATTGGGTACTCATGTAGCATTGTTTGATGTGTGTGACAATTTACATATCTCAGCGCCACGGCGACTAATTGTACAGTCGTCCCTCTCTAACTCGATAGTGGGTTCCGGTATAAGTGTTGAAAATATTTATTGCAATTCAATCATTTACATTTGCAATACTTACCCCTGCGTGCAAAATGACCTGTAAGGGTAAGTGTTGCAAATATAAAACTCCAAGTTACAATGAATATTTTCAACACTTATATCGTGACCCACTATCGAGTTAGAGAGGGACGACTGTAGTTTGAATTCTGTTCTGCGCCATCGACTTTTTCCTGATTTCCAACGCACACTCTAGCAGTCGCGATATCTCAACGACAAAAACAAACATATTAAATACTATTGATTATAAATATAATAGGAACAATAACCATGAACTCTCCAGATAATTCAACTGCTAGAACCTATCGACCCCAACTATCGCGAGACCAACGGGTCGCTGTTCAAACACTTCGGAGGTACGGTCTTTCTCTTCAAGCAATCGCAACCCAATTAGGAATCTCCCACCGGCAGGCTCAATATGCCTCCGAACGTGTTGATGTCTTGGATCCCCAAAGACCAGGCCGTCCATCTAAATTGAGTGTTAGTTAAGTGGATGAGCTTGAGCATTATGTTCGTAGCTCTCTAAATGGTCGATTCATGACCTACTTAGAATTATCTATGTACCCATTCTCTCACTGGAACATTGGAGAACGTGTAATCAGGAGAGCCTTCCATAAAAGAGGATACAGACGTTGTATCTCCCGTTTGAAGCCTCCGCTCACGGAAAAAGATAAGATGATACGATTACAGTTTGCCCGAGAACATCTAGAATGGACTACCGAGCAGTGGAACCAGATTCTCTGGACGGACGAGTCTTGGATTACTGGTGGTCAGCACATACTTTTGTTTGTAACGAGGAAGGCAAGATTTTATTACAATATTCTACTGTTATGTTGTACTAATGAAGGATATCAGCCTGGAGAACAGCTTGATGAAACTTGTATATCTTCCCGATTTGCACGCAGGAATGGATGGATGTTTTGGGGTTCCTTCATTGGCTCAGAAAAAGGTTCCTTTCTTGTATGGAATAAGAAACGGGGCTCACTCACAACGAAATCATACTGTGAACGGATTTTGCCTCTCGTAGTATTGGCAAGGGAATCACACCCAAATATGTCGTTGATGCAGGATGGTGTACCGTGTCATGCGGTACTGAATACCATGGAAAAATTGCAGGAGGTAGGTGTACGTCCTATTGTCTAGTCACCATACTCTCCTGACCTTAATCCTATTGAGTGTTTGTGAAATATGATGAAGGGTTACATACAATCTCATCATCCAGATGTGGAAGTGGGAAGGCAAATTTCCCAAGCCAGGCTAAATGAGGCGATTTTAGAAGCATGGGAATCAATCTCATCGGCAGAACTTGTGAGGCTTATCGCAAGTATGTCATCAAGGTGTCAGGCAGTAATCGAAGCAAATGGTGGATCAACTAGATATTAGTCGGGCATTTCATTACTAGAATTTGTGAATAAAAGATTCTTGAGTAATCATCAGGATGATGGTAAGTAGAAATAATAGAGTCCTTTAGAGTTTAACAAAGTCTTGTCGCTAAGGGTTTTTCAACATTGAAAAAGCAATTTTAGCGTAGGTCATGCCCAAATCTGGTAAGGCATGTTAGGGGTATTAATGCAAGCCAGGTCGATCTTAGCTATAGTAGGCAAAGATTTACATAAAACTCCACTCTAAACCCATCCACTAATGCGACTTAACAAGTTTTATGGCTGACACCCTGTAATTACTGAAGAGATTCATTGAAAATTTACCGTTTATGTTTGCAATACTTACCCCTGCACGCATAATGACCTGTAAGGGTAAGTGTTGCAAGACTAAGCTTGAACCATCCACTAAATCTCATCAATACTTAAACCCGGGACCCACTATGGGTTTGGACAGGCTCTATTATTTACAATTTTCTGTTGATTATCCGAGGAACGAGGATTTCTTACTTACGGAACTTTTAGCGTGAAACTAGTGAACTCTAAAAATGATTGGCTGTGAACCCCTGGAACAAAAATGCCGGTGGGTCCGCTTAGTAAGCGACCCCTTTCTTCTTCTTCAACATCAATTCGTGCAGCGAAAGCTCCTTCTTCAACATCACACAGCACCAAGCGCTTCGACCCACGACCCACGAACATGAGCAAGTTATGTAAACGGTGCGAAGTCGAACGTGATCTTTCTGAATTCGACCAGTTCAAGACTGGAAAATTCATGATTGGCTGAAAATCAAGCTCACGTGTTCCTCGGATATATACTTGGAGCTCCGCTCCGCCAAGATTCCATTTTATTTTAGTTCCTGCATATCATGCGTTTATGTACGCTTTCCAACAATCCACTACTCATCAGCGAACTTTCTTAACCTTAAACCATTAACTATGAATCTCATTACCCCATTCCAGAATGGATCCCACTAATCACTGTTTAAAGTGTAAATATTTTCACTCCCTAAATGAACTTCGTGAGGACTAGGAAGAATATTCATTGAAAACCTGTTCAAGGCAATCTAAGTGAATCCAGTCATGTTTAGACTCGTGGAATGAGTTTCTGTTCGAGATTGTAGACTGGAATCAACCTGTAAGAGTCAACTCTATCGGCATTGAATTTCAAGGTTAATCACTTTATAATTGGGACAGTCTCAAACCAATCGACTGAACATCGACTACATTTTCGATATTGATCAATTGCTCGTTACCTTTGGATCACAGCCAGAGATATTGGAAGACAGCTCTACGGACAAAACAAATCTGAATGAGGCAATAAACAACCTGGTCATTCTTATATGGCGTGAAAGTGGCTTCCGATTCAGACAACAGTACAACAGTAAAAGCCTGACATACAATTTTATTGTGCTCAGTATAAATCTAAATTTGATCGCCCTTCGTCATCCTCGTCTCCTATAACGCGAGATGGAAGCCGAATGGAAGGCTTCCATGTAATAGTGAGCTTGATTTACTACCGTCTTTTGAGGATCAAACCTTTGGACTTAGTCTATGATATGACTACCACAATCCTTAAACAGGAATATTCTTGGCAGAAATTTTCAAGAAATTCATGGAGAAGTACGGTTGTTCTCAATATCCCTCCGAGATACATCAAAGTATCCAGGCGCGTAAAGTTTCGAGATGTGAATCTGCTGCTCAGTTATAAATCTATTACTTGTGGCACAAAATTAGTATGAGATATTGGAAATGAAACCAAAACTAGTTTGATTCCGCAAAGCTTTGCCTTTTGGAGAAAAGTGAGGATTTCAGCTAACTCGAGTTTTATGTCGAAAATTTTCGGGGATTAGGCTTATATATCAGCCCTTTGATTTCAGTCCTTGCACAGAAAACAGAGAACTTAGCACTTGTCTCTACTTACAGAACCAACAGTGCAGGCTGCGATTTACTTGCCGTTCTCGCTAAATACGATGGGACAGGAGTTCCATCAGCCTATTTATTCGTTGAGAAGTCAGTCTCAAATGGTACTACTTTATCGGTAGTTCTAGGAAACATCACGCAGATTCTTGTTCAATTCCTTCAATCTCTATAAAATGCCGGCTTCAATCCATCCTTTTTTGGATGTGATAGGGATAAATCCGAGATAAAATCTGCCAAATAAGTCTGGCCAACATCTAAAATTCAGTTGTACTTTTGGCACGCTAAGTGTGCGATACAATTCATGTTAAAGGGCTATAACAAGGCAGGTTCTCTAGTAAGCTACTGTCCAGGTGAAGCAAGATCATTAATTTCTAGCCTGGAGATATGCTGGGGCTCATATCAGAAAAGCAGACCTAAGCAGGAGCACTGTTATGTGGTCAATCATTTTGTTTGCAGAATCCCGATTTTGAAAGCTATTCTTCTACATAGGACTGGTCAATGCCTATGAAAATCGAGAAATTTCGCAATTGTGGGCAATGAACGGCTAGGAATTACTAACCACGTTGATCGGAAGACGGTGCTCGCTACCTTCGGTCGACATTTCAATGCACATTTCCTCATTCTAGAGTGTAACGGAACTCTTCGAAATCCGGAAGTAATTCATAGCGAGTGTGCCAGTGAAATGTACGCCTGGTATCGAGCCTGAGATTATTACAGGCTCTGGGCTAATTTATATGTGAATTGGTATATGCCTGAGCAGTGGTATTTATGGACAAGCTTAACATGTCCAAGAATAGTCCTTATCTTGCGGAAAACAATGATTGTCGAATCGTTTTGGCGAAGGCAAAACGCGACTTTCTCTGTCGATCTAATCGACCCCGAATCGACCTGGCTGTTTGGATCCTTACATCTCGTTCGATTCTTCAAAATCTGGATAAAATGGAAGCCACACGAAATGGAAATCATTGAAAAGCAGTTACGAGCTGGCGAATGAAATTTCGGCAACAATAGAAAAAGTTCTTGTTTCAAGGGATAGACGTTGAAAGTCTCCGAAAATACTACACGAATCCGGAAACTTGGACCTGTGGATGTACAGAGTTCCTTCTGCGTCAATTTCTCATTTGAAAGCATATAATTTGTTGCTATGAGAAAATTGAAGATCCGTATAGTTTTTCCAACACTGTTTGTCGTCGGCGATCAAGTCCATTCTGGTTCCAGCCTCAACTTATCCTACATCAAGAGTTCGAGCCTCTGAATAATTCCCATATATCTTCAGAGGAGTTAGCTTCAAAGTCCTCGGATTCTGAAAGTGATGAAGAATCTGAAGAGCACGTGGATCAACTCTTTGAAATGTATGAAGAACCAAAGCCAACATATGATGCTTCTACATTTGCGTGCAAAATTCATCGTATAGCGGACTTGTTTGTTCAACAGCACTCCGTCGGAAATACCAGATTTGCCGAAATGCTGATACGACGGAATGCTAACAATTAGAGGTTGTTGGACGAAGTTGATGAGTGCAACAGAAGGCAAATCCAAGCAGCAACTTGGGTCCAATACAAAAATCTAATCGCAATTTATTATTAATCACTATAATTTTAAATACAAACGTAAAATAATTGTCTGTAACCTTACTGATGTCTTCTTTTCTTTGTTATGATAACTTCTTGCTTGCCGAAAGTAAAATAATTTTGTATTACAATCGCATCATTTATCTTGGCGAGAAAAAAGTCCTATATTTTACGCTTACATATGCCAATACGATAAATTTAGTTGCACGCAAATTTTGAGATAGTGTCGCGGTTAGTCTATATAGTAAGTAGTTACTCAAGCAAGTCCTAGATAACTCAAAAGCACATCTCGCCAATCTTCACATGTCACAAATTCATCAGGTAAGAAGCAACAAATTCATTGGATTTCAGGTGGCCCAAGTTACTATCTCATAAGTCGCAAACTAGTATAATCAGAATTCAAGTCTTACCTTTTCCCAGTTGCATTTTAGATGCACGTATCAATCCAAACCTAAATAGATAGGTACGACTGTCTCTTTTACGGTCTTCAAGGTCACAAGTTTGAAGTATAACGGGCCACCGAAGCGCACGGGACAAGAGGGCGCAGGAAGCGACTACTAGTCCCAAAGAAATTGGATTTGATTTCGAGTCATTCGAAAGCCCATAGTTTGGTCTTTGAACTGCTTTTGTTCGGACATAGTTGGACGTGATGTGGTAGAGCCGTTACGTTGTAAAGATTCATGCCGCGAATTGTTTAGTGACTCTTTTTCCGCGCCCTCGTTGACGCGCACAGGTCCTCGGCCGGAAACGCGAAACGAAAGACATCACTAGATGACTAATAAATTTTACTAGCCCTATATGTACTAGTACAGGTATGTTTAGTGGGTTCGGCCAACCCTTTTCTACGACACGAAATGATGCATCCAAATAAAAGAAGCATCACCGCAAAAATGAGAATACTTATTCATGAAACAGAAAAGTGGTAGATGGAAGCTTTCATTTACATGTACTCGGAAAAATTTATGCAAGGAAACCATAACATATGGAGTCAGTTGTTGAAAGTTCTAAAGTAGCTACTCATTCGCATAATCTATCATAAGCCAAGTGTGACGGGCTGTGCCCGGTAGGTTGTGGCTGGGCAAATCAACTTGGCCCATCCGTTTACCTGGTCGTGGCGCGACGCGTTTACGCGTAAGCGAGGGTCAGGGGTACTCCCTGCTATGACTACTAGAACTTTCGAGAAGTCTCCAGAAGAGTCGAGAGTACTCCGGATGATTCTATCCCAAGAGTAATTAATGATGAGGAGTTAAGGAAAGAACCTTCTAGTGGTAAGGGGAAAACTATAAATATCAGTATTCTAGAGCAGTTAGATTCCTTCCCCAGATTTAATATTAACTTATTTTGTGGTATTGCTTTCGTGCAGTGACCGTTTGCATTAATCCTTAACACCAAGTCTTAGATAGAGCTGCAAAGCACGTAACTAACGAAAATGATTTCGCTCTTCGTTCTTGTTGAGAAATAATGAGTTCCTCAGTCATGGAGTTGCAGAGCGTATCATTCTAGTCATCTACGGAATTAGGACTAAGTACAGAGATTTTACATCACATGACTATCACCAACGTGACATGTTGACTAAGCCCAAATGGTCTATTTTCCAACAGTTCTCAATATTCCCACCAAGAGTAATCTGAATGACTTACTTCTGACTTAAATCGTTCGGGGCACTCTCAGCCGCATGATCTGAGACTTGGGTAAAATCCAGAGGGTGCAGAATTGGATCAAAACGTTCTTCACTGTCGCCTTGATCATCTTTCACCCTGGAATATGTGAAATATGAACGGACAATTCCAAGAAAAAGCTGTAGGCTGCGGCGAAGACCAGGAGCAGGGGGTTCTCAGGGGAAAATGCAGTGGTGTGTAGTGAGCGAAATCACAGTGATTGAGACATTAATTAGAAGAACGAGATATGGATACGAACTGCTTAGCCCCAGTATGAACGTTTTCAGTCTGATCAATATCTTTCCGGTACTGATTCACGTCGTCTATCCATGGAAACTCCAAGTCTCCCATCTGATCATAGAGTTATTCGAGCTCTTGATCTTAGAGTCAGACATCGACTTCGTCACGAGTATCAATTGAGGCGTCATTGATGATGGACATGATAAATGTTGGTAATTTTAGTTGTTAGATGAGTATGTTGAAGATCTTCGTCTGACATCATGAGAACCATGATTTGATATACAGTCGCTCGCCTACACGTGTAGCAACCGCTGCTGTGGACTGATTAGTCATCTTATGGTAACATTCGTTTAGCGATCTGGTACCTTTCGTTTAAAATTTACGGACTTCCACCACCCACATTACCATCTCATTATCTATTTTGGTATTTCATGTTTTTAATTGTCAGCAACAAAATCAAGGTTAGCATAGGTCAGAAATAGATGACCATTAGTTTCTCGGGGCAAAGGTTTTTCATAATTAAATTGTTTTAGACGACTTTTCATCGTCAGAGAGAATGGGTGTAAATATGGGAAGTACTATCTCGCTCGCGTATTAGTAAACTTCAGATGACAAAGCTGAGGTTCGTGCAATAGCATATTGTAGAGGAATTTGCTCGTCAGACCTTTGACTCCTATTATTAAATTGATTCTGAGTGTAAGAGTTCAATCTTTGTCCTTCGTGAAGCTTGTGTTCCCACGCATGGAGCTTCTGAGGGTATTGACGTCCGTCCATATCTCGCGCTAGTATCTGTACTTCGTAATTTACAGCGTTCTCGCATCCATGTTCCCGGCTTGAGGAGGCTACCCCGGATGTGGTCACGGTCGGATATCCTGCGTACGTGTGTGTCGGATTTTAGCTCGTATGCCGTAAGAAATACGATTTGTTGGGTGCCTGTGGGATCTATGGGTTCAATTCGAAATGTATATCTAGTTGAACCTCTTACCTAATTGTGGACTCTAGTGTAATTATTGTGAAGATGTATGTAAGAATTGTAAATGTAATTGGTACATTTTCCATAAATCTTAACAATAATTACACCAGAACTCACGATTAATTAAGAGAGGTTTGACTGTATCCCAGTCCAAGGGCAAAGGAGATTCCTGATGCGATCTCGTTATCTGCATGGTGTATCAATATAGATTTCCAAGAATTTTGTATTTGCAGAATCCGTAGTCTTAGCCTTCTTGATCGAGATTCCAAGGGCTTGCCGTTCTGCCAGAATCTTAGTAAATTATCGCCTCGTCAAGTGCGTCTCGTGGTCTTTGACGCTAAATTGAAGGGGTTGTTAAGTAGAGCCCAAAAAGGGAAAAGATGAAACACGCCGAGCACTATTACCGGCACCAAACCCTAATACAGTAAAACTTCTCTAACACGATAGTGGGTCCCGGGATAAGTGTTGAAAATATTTATTGTAACTTAGACTTTTATATTTGCAACACTTATCCTTACAGGTCATTTTGCGTGCAGGGGCAAGTATTGCAAATATAAATGGATGAATCCCAATGAATATTTTCAACACTTATGCCGGGACCCACTATCGTGTTAGAGAAGTTTTACAGTATCTCACGTACAGTACAGTCTCTCTATAACAATGTGGGGCAAAACTTAACCAAGGCTCCCGATTGGAGGATTCAATTGAATTGGCCAATCGGGAGCCTTGGTTAAATTTTGCCCCACATTGTTATAGCGAGATTGTACTGTACTTCGGGTTCTCGTGCGCACCTACAGAACACTCTCGTTAAAATATGTCGAGCAAGACTTTAATAAGGCTTCTGATTGAAGGATTTAATTAGATTGGCCAATGAGAGCTCTTGTTTAAGTCTTGCCCCACATTCTTATAACGAGAGTAAACTGTACGTTGAACGTGAAAGTAGCAGAAAATGGACTATTTTTTTTTAAATCATATTGTATTCAGCCTCATAGCTATTATAATAGAAAATGGACTAATTGGGGCTTGAAAAAAATAGTGGAAAGTTTCCGCATTGACAAACTCTAGATTGTTGATAAATTTCTGGGATATCGGTCTTGAATGCTCCATCACGGCACCACAGCACCACAGCAATGCTAACCAAGCAGACTCTAATTGTATTTGACCTTGATCACCATTGGGAAACGGATAATACAAGAACAGTTAGTTCACAGACGTCCAACAATTATTCGCAAACGAAGCTTTGGCACAAGGGTTTGATGCGTGTTTGTTGTGGGTTGATATCATATTACTTGAAATGATGCTTGAAGGGTGTGCATTAGTGGAAAATGTCATGGTCGTCTTCGCACGTAATCTAAAAGTCACGAATTTCTAGCTTGTTTTCAAGCCAGGTCACAGCTTGCTGCCAGGGTGTTGATCTCGAGTCTTTCATACTATATGCCTATGCTGATCGAATTTTTCACGCCTCCTTGACGAGCCAGCCCGTCGCTAATACAAGCACGGGTATCACACATGCTCGAAATGACCAACGCGTGGAATGATAGTTTTGTCTATTTCTATGTTGTTGGAGTGTTAAGGGATGACTACAGAGACTTCTGAAGTTTGTGTGTGTATTCTCTGCCCACCAGTTTCTGCTCAAAGTCCAGACAGCTTGAGCTGGGGATTTTATTTCCCGCGCAGCAATTCAGACACTTATCGACTTGTGAACGCCCACAATTCTTCCAAACAAGGCTTTCTTCTTAACCACGCAGGTAAATCTTACGCAGAAAACGCCAGTTCAAATTCACAGGTTCATAGAAACTCGACTCGAGCATGATGAAGGACTAGCTTAGGTCAACGAAGATATCCCGGGTTCTATATGTCACATCAGGAAGGTAATTCGAAGTTGAATGAGCGTCTGAGGAAATCTGCGATGAGCGCTTACAGCATAATGCCCAAACCATTGAGTTGCCCTGGACTATTGATCGTACAAGTACCAGTCAATCATGACTTAGAGTTGAATTGATGCGTACACAGCCGAATATCCGGAATTGGGTTACTACTAACTTGGATAGTAGCAGAAGCTGATAAAAACCAGACTTTAATTCTGGAAGTTATTCAAGAAAATTTGGGATCTAAAATTGGTCGGAAAATATGAAGGGAAGCGACTTTCGCTTGTGATGTGTTCATGAGCACCATGCTTCAAATTTAGTTTGACTTAGATGGAGTAATTTAGTCGTAATGGCTTCATTTATTGAGAATAAGATCCATTTCGCGAGCTACACGGGTTAAACCTTTACGCCAACTGATATTGGAAAATGTCCCAGACTAAGCGCCGCATCACGCTCATCTAAAAATATTTTCCCCGACAATGATGTTCCCTGGTAATGTGATTGTTTATAGTCGTAGGTAGAGAGGCTGAAAACTCACCACGAATCAACGTATTCAACAGATACAGCTACTTGTCGTATTTATTTTAGTATTTCTCGTCAAGAGGTTTGTTGTCGATAAAGCCATCTATTTGCAGGGAAATACCGACTTTAAACAAAGCTGTAGGTTATTTTACTTCATCTTGCATTCCTATAAATGAAAGGTTTCTCTTACAACCTCTACATATCCTAAAGAATCGCTTGAAGGCCGAGTACCTGAATCTGCTCACTACACGTGTTGCTTGAGCCAGTAGCTTATTGTTTCTGGATGTGCCATTGACTGTTTCAAGACTTTACCAAACGCTTCATCGGCCCCAGTCTTAGGCGAAGTTCCCCGGGCTTTCGTAAATAGTTTCTGGACCTGACATAAAAACTTTTTTGTAGTAAAACTCCTTAGGTTCGGCGGGGAGGAGCACATATTTTAAGTAGACACTTCTGCTGTACTAACACTTGAAAGTCGATTAGAAAAGACGGCGTTCCGGCATCATATCTAATGTCAATAATTTTTGATGCTTGGTCCCTCACACGTGCTTTGATAAAGATATCTTGATTTTCATAAATCAAAGGAAGATGTTACTTTAAGTTTCAGCATTTTCATTACGTACGGACAGCTCACCAATACCACCTCCCAAAACGCCGATCATGCTCAAGAACGAGTTCTCCAATGGTACAAGGGCATCGTAAGGAATACAAAAGCGTTACATATATTGTAGAATCATCGATCTCCTTTTCCTTTGTAATTACCCATCCTCTCGATACTGTTCAAAATACCACTCCTGTGACCTAAGCCGCTGTTGGGTCTGGCCATAGTTGATATACTCCGACTTCTAGCTTTCTCGCGATTGGCTGCATTATTAAAATTACCTTTACCAATGCGACTCTCGCCTAAACCAGAGTGGCAGCTTGGAGCTCTTAGTCCTGAGGTCTTTGATTGACTCCTTCGGAAGTTTTCCGTATTAGAAGATTGGGTGAGCGGTTGAGTAGTACATTTAGAGCAGGCGGGAGTCATCTTATCCATATCGTTCATTAAGTCATCAAATGAAGCAATCAGTGGAATCATCTCCTCGACCGTTTGGACTAGTTTTCCTTTCTCGGTCCTCTCAGCATCCAGAAGTTTGTGGAGATCTAAGTTATCATCTTGAAAGTTTTTGATATCTTCGGACAAGTTCTCAATTCTGGTCTTGAGCACCTTAATTTCTGCATCGTACACAGATTTAGAAGCTAATTCGCTTGATTTAGACTCATTAGCTTTGGTCGATGCTAACTTTAAGTCATCATTTTCCTTCCGAAGAGCGTCGATTTTCTTTTCAAGCTCTTCTATATTTCTGTCCCAGCGACGCTCATAGCTTTTCTTCAAGGCTGCGACCTTTGTCTCATGTTTTTCCTTGTAAAGTGCATGAAGATCTACGTTAATTTTGTCATGGATTTCCCTGGTTATTTTTTCTACCAAAAACTCATTTGGAGCTCCAATTGAGAGAGAAGCTTCAGACTTTGTATCTAGATCTGGCGAAGACTTGCCTGTCTTCATGGCCGCTAGTTTGCTTTCAGCCTCTTGAGCCATAAGTTCAGCTGCTTGCCGTCTTGCTTCGCTTTCTTCAAGTCTCCCCTCGAGTTCATCTCTCTCTTGCTCACCCCGGACTATCTTCTCTTCGAAATTCCTAAGCAGAGCTTCCATTTCTTGTCCCCTCTTCTCCCAACTTTCTACATCACTAGCCAGCTGCTCTTTTTGATTCTGTTCCTCTCGGACTTGCTCCATGCTCTCACCCACACGCTTTTCAGCATCGGTAATTGCTTCTTTTAAGGAAAGAACCTCAGCTTCTTTACCACTTAGACAGGCCTTCAAGCTACTGATTTCAGATAAGAGTTTAGACTTCAAACTTTCTAGTTCTCTTGGAGTAATTGTAGGTAAACTCCTAGGGGTTGGTGCTGGTGGGATATCAAAATCAATGATACTGGGCATTATGTGACGGTTAGAAGACGGCGTGGACACCATATTTAACAGCCTTGAGCTTCGAACGGTTGGCAATCTCGCTAGTTTTGCAGGCGAGGATCTATCTGAATGGCTGTCTAGTGGCTCAGTCATTTCGAGTAAATTCGTAGTATTTTCTTCATCTCTCGTGTTTCGGTGTGTGTAACTTAAATATGAATTTCGGTTAGATTTTGGTGTACTTTGAGCGCTGGTAGACGTTGGAATAATGTCCACCAATTTAGTGGAACAATGTTTCAGCTTCGAGTACATTGTCCCATCCGGGATGGCAGAAAATGTGCTGAAGGTACTCGTCATGGTATCATCAAAGTTAGATTCAATGTTGGCTTCCGGTATTATTCCTATGCTCTTCAACGTATCATCAAAGCTTTGCTCCTCGTCTGAGCCATTGTTTCTCGATTCCATCATTTCGATAGCCTTGGTGATCCCTTCGTTCACTCGCAGGACGTCTGCAATGCTAGGAGATTGAGCTAGAGCTGATTGCTTCTGTGGTGAGTAGGGTTTCACCGGAAATCTTTTGTCCGGAGATGATATCCTTCGCGGATTACGAGTGACATCGGGACTTTGTGATGGGGATTGTGACTGTGGACTTTTACGCATTTTTTTTGTAGCTTCATCGTCAAGATTTGTAATCACTTTAGGGGTCGGCTTCGGGGTATTTTCTTTGAGTGATTCATTAGTTTCTTGAGTTGCACTCGAATCGATTTTGGCAAAGCCACTTTGCGCATTTTCCTCTGTAGTCAAGATCATCTCTGCTTCCCGGAAAGAAGTTAGTTGTTACTTTTCTCTTAAGGTTAACATCCTGAACGACGCTTGACTTACCCCACAAAATATTGTCACTCAAATGAATGTGCAAGACGTGATTCGTCATTCCGGGATAGGGACTTGAGAAACCAATAAGGTCTGGTCTGAAAGTCGTTTGATGCCTTGAAAAAAAGGCATACATAATACTACATGGATCTTCTCCTTGCACGTCAGTTGTTAAGGTAACATTGTTTCTGCTGCATCGTGTATCGTCGTCGTCATGGTAATGAAAATTTAGGGAAGCATTGGAGAGATTTATTATGGTCCGAATGTTTCTTAGGATTAAACAGTGGAGTACGTTTGCTATTCAGTAAGTCGTTTATGCTTTAAGAACCTCTAGAAGGATCCTAGCAGACTTTTCTTTGACCAAATTTGTAACAGCAGCTTTAGCCAAGTAAAGCATTTAGGAGGAAAATGGAGAATACCTCAGCACTAAAAATTTCTGTATTATTTATGTGAAGTCAAAGGATAGTTACCGTGCCTTCTACCCTTTGGCGCAATTTGTGTCGTATACAGAAGCAATCAGTGCTTTGAGATGATGCTAATCGTTTCAGGAATTGAACTCAGAGATCGATAATACCATGATTGATATTCGGTTACTTTTATCAGGTACATATTCCTCTTATCGAGATGTCATTCAGTGGTTAGGAATAAATTTACTCCTCGACAGCTGCCGGCTTTTTTCCAACAAATTGTCCTTTTGTAACTGCGTCTCCTACGATCCTTTTCCAAGATCCAACATCATTTAAAATATATTTCTTTGTTCTCTACATGTATTTGACTTGATTTTGAAAGAAACGTGTTCTTATTAGTAGGTCAAGCCAATTGAGAACTTTTTACAGCTTTGGAATCTTGAGATCAACTGATAAGGGTTAGACTCAATTCTTGTTAATGAAATTCACATATGCCTGTGAACAACAGTTGTTTTTCACAGTGATACTCTGATCTAATAAAATTGTATGAGATCCTGAATTTGAAGTACAGGTACTTGTCTCAGGTATTTCTTTGCCTTGCAGGAAGTAGCTTTGATCTACGACGAGGACTGAAGATATGGGAATAAGCTCAAAGAAATATTTATCTTACCAAATCATCAAAATTTAATCGTGCTTACAAGAGACATAAAAGCCTTTCAATAATTCCTTGCTGCTTTGCTACAATTGAGGTCTCCTGTTTGGATCTTTATTTTTATAAATCGTTTTGCGATCTCGTGAGTACAAGACGAAAAAACGGAGTCAGGTGAGTCGATAGCACTTAGACGTTTGACACATATGTATATATTATAACTTCATCAACCTTTTTTCCCCATCTTAAATAGGTTATCAATCATTAAAGAATATTTCTTCCATGATTATATTTGATGTCTCTGATGTAACTTGATTTGTCTCCATTCCTCATGCACTGCTTGAAAGCTGCTTCCCGGCTCTCTTTATTACAAGAATAGCTTTATGGAAAGCTTGGATATTGTCACGTCGCTCAAACGAATCAAATTTAATCCAATTAATTTTTTTTTTCTGAATGTATCAACCACTGAATCCGTTCTTGATAATCTTGACCTTTACACTCAGCCATCCGGATACACGCTTTTCTGTTTTCCATTGACACTTCTACCCCTAGTAAACACCCAGAAAAATTTTTACACCTCACACAAATAATTTTTAAATTTTGAAAAGATAAATTGAGTTCCTAGAGGTGTTTTGGTGTCTATCGCGAAAGGTCATCAAGAAAACGAGAGAGTGATGGTCGTGAGTAACTGAGCCAAGGAATCTGGTGACTTTAGATTGGGTTTCTTATCCTGTTACCTACGATGTTACCTACGAGAGCCTGATCATCTTAGCGACTCCCTGATGGTCTTCCTGCCATTTTCTGGTGATGGATATCCTCTGATTGTGTGTTTTTGAATACTCTAGGGTCCCATAAAACAATAACAAAGAGGGGACTATTACAGGACGGGTTCCATCGATAAATATTGAATCTGTGCTTTGAGCAAAAATTGAGGTATTTTGATATGGGAAGAATGAAAAATCTGCGATAGATAAGAACTTTATCCTGATCACTATGTTCTTAGATCTCAGTAATGACAGCTTCAGAGATTCATGAGGCAGTCAAAGACGAACTTTGCTCCTCCACGTGGTGCAGGTTGTGAACGCTCATTATGTGCGCTGCAATGTTGAGATATCCAAGCAGAGTTGCATTCGATCAGGGTCGGGGGCCCTGAAGCATTCTCAATTGGAATCTACTCAACAGGTCAATCATCCTTTCAGCCAGAGCCCGAATCCAACCTCAACCACTTCTTTGCCGCATTTATCAATTTTCGACTAGTTTTCGACGAGGACTACACCTGCCTAAGTCGACACGATAATCGACCTTTTAAGACCCCAGATTGGTCGGAAGATGAAGTGGTGCACCATTCGGCCGTTCTCCTAAAGTAGAGTCTGAGTAGCTGAGACACATGCCCCACTTGAGATAAGAGAAAGCTGATTCAAATGCAGCAAGACTCTCATATCTATTCTCTCGCGGTGATTTCGTATTCGTGGGATGACGAAAGCATATTTAGATAACCGTGAGCTTTTATCGCTATTTCCTACGGTGGATATCCATGGATAAAGTTACATGCCGTAAGGGCTAACTTCGTAGTGATGTATGCAAATTAAACATGAGTACAAGTGTTCCGAACGTCAATACTGAGTCGTTCTACGTACCATATATATCTCCCGAAAATAACTGCGTCAGCTTACAAGGTGCCAAATCAGGTTAATGAAAAGAAAAAATGACCTCTGAGTGAACGCTCCCGATGCTATGTATACCCGACAGAGGATTAAGTCATGGGGCGGGATGGAAAGAGTGGACTCGATGACTCCCACGTAGCTACCCTGGACACTTTAGGGAGACTAACATAGAGATGGAGAGCCTATGAAAATAAGGACTCTCTGGGTCAAAGCAGTTTACTACCGGGAATCTAGGTTTAAAATCACCCGATGTTAGACTGGTTCTCAGTCTAACAACAGGGCAATTCGGGATTTTATCTTAGGTCTTCATTATTCTCAGCAGGGACTTGCTAAGTTAAAGAACTAGATGCAGGACTACAGGTGTGATTTCGATCAGGCAAGTGAACACGTTTCCTGCAGGATGGATAATTCTAAGGACAGCTCCGAGAGTTGGGGGCGAGGATCAGAGACGCGCATCTAGGGTAGTTTACTCAACTATATCTACAGCCCATCCGAGAGATATAAAGATGTATGAAGAGATTGGTTAATCATCCAGGGAATATCTAGCACCGGCAAGACTGGATATTGGATTCACCCTAGGAATGCGAGACGTGGTCGGCCAGAGAGCGGAGACCTCCTAGGTAACATGAAGGCTTGGTGGAACTTGTCCTTCTACCATCAACTAGGCCTTAGTCTCTGTTGCGAATAGCGACATTAGAGATGTGCGAGGTCCATGAGAAGGCGCGGGAGATCTGTGTGGACGGGTGCATCAAGGCATGAGGACCGAGTCGCGTAATTTGAGTCGCCTAGACTAGATCAGATAATACTAGTCAGGTGACACGAGTCGTGTGAGGCAGACATTCCCTTGGTCGTAATAGATTAAGTAGTATTCATGAATTGACTGACTAGACAATGGTAGATTGGTGCAGTACCTAAAGATAGTTGAGAGAAGGATATGACAAGTATTGCTTTATGTATATAAGTAGGACGTCTTACCTTCATAGAAAAATCGACTAGTCAAATCTATATACAATTACACACCTCTATCTACTCTCATTCATTCCTCACCTTAAGAAATCATACATTATACTCGCAAGTCAGAACATTGCATCTACTCCTCATAAATGAAACAGGTTATGAGCCCGGACCGCTCTACTGTAGATCAACTCAGAAGTGCCAACGCTGGAAGTAGCAACATGTTTGACAACAAGAGCATCATGACTCTTCAAAACAAAATCTCCTCTCTGCAATCATTTATATCATCTCTTCCAACGACAGCTGGAAACCGAGCACAGCCCGCTAACATGGCGTATGCTGCAACCGGCCCAGCCCCTCGCGACCCGCATCCAGAAGCTTATTGCAAGAACTATCGACATAAGCACAAGAACAAAGAGTGCTTTATACGGCACCCAGAGCTTAAGAGAAAAATTGGGAAACACAAGAATAAGAAAGAGAAGAGAGCAGCAGCGTCTGGAATAGAAGGTGATAGTGAGGAAGAAGTTAGAGTTGTAGCAGCATCAACTCACATCAATAAAAACCTTACCATCTATGATACCGGCGCATCGCACTACTTTGTGTCACAAACGAAGTTTTTCAGTGATCTTAAGCCATGCCCCAAACCTTTTCGATTTGATCAAGCAATTGGAGCCGCATCCTTGCAACAAAAAGGCAACGCACAATTGAACTTTGGAAGTCTTACCCTGCAACTACATGATGCTTTATATTCGCCTAATTCATCCTGTAATATAGTGTCAGCTGGCAGATTAGAAAGGCTAGCAAATGTCTTCGCTGATTTTAGTAAATCTCTACTAATTCAAACGCAAAGCAACAAACCTAACAGGGCTATAGCTCGTCTGGTCCGAAAAAATGATGTGTTCTACATACATCCTCTAGATCACAGACGAGAAAACATCCCTTCGCCAGTCATAGCTGCACCAAGTATAGCAAGAACACCACGGGCAAACGCTCAAAGATGGCATCAAAGGCTGGGCCATGTAGGTCAAAACACACTGAAAAAAACTGCTGAATGTTCAAAAGGCATTGAAGGGATAAACATGAATGATCTCACAATATGTGAGACATGTCATCTAAGCAAGGCGCAGAGATTTGTCTCAAGAGAACCAAGACTAACTCCAAACGAGCCACTAGATGAGATATTTGTCGACACTGTTGGAAAGGTCGCAGCAGCTATCAACGGGCAACAATATGCACTGATAATAACAGACGCAAAAACGCGCATGAGATGGGCACTAATCACAAAAACCAAAGACGAAATTGCCCCGCAGCTTATACATTGGATAGAAACCCAATATCACCAATATGACAAGCGAGTTCGAACAATCTTTAGAGACGGAGGATCAGAATTCTTCCGCATCAAGGACCATTGCGATCGTCACAGAATTCGCACAAAAATCTCAGCACCAGAAACACCAGAACAAAATGGAGTGTCTGAATCATCCAACAAAGTCATTTTAAGGAACGCACGATCAATGCTCATTGATGCTGGTATGCCCGCCAATTTTTGGCCATGGGCAGTCCAACACGCGTGCTTTATTACAAACAGATTGTACTGTCCACGCACCAAGAAGGTCCCTCTAACTGACTTCCTGCAAAGCCTTAACCAACCGCATGTAGATCAAATTGACTTCAGCAATCTACCACGTTTCGGCTGCAGAGCCTACAAACTAATATATCCCAAGCCCGGAAAATTTGAGCCAAGAGCTTCAAAGGGCTGGTTTTTAGGCTTCCAAACAGACACATCAAAAAACTTCATATACCACCCCCAACAGGCACTGACCCATGGATGGAGATGGATAAATAGCTTCACACCTCATGCAACTTTCAATGAGGATGTCATGTTTGGTGATGAATCTAGACTCACAAGTCAACAACAATCCTCAAACGATTGCAATAACTCATTCCCAATACTTATCCCACCTACTGACAAATTAGTTAACCCTCTAACTCAAGATAAGCAAACTGCTTCACAGTTTGAAGGGGAGCACGAATCACCTTTGTCGGAAGAAGCCTTATCCACAGAGCAACCATCGTCAAAAGAAGACATATCCAGTAACCAACCACTGTCAGATACCATGAACCTAGATCCAACATCACCAGAGATTACCCCCGCCTTTACACCTTCGACAGATAGAGTCTCTCCAGCACCAAACGACGATTGTCTCCCTGAACCGTCGACAACATCGATCGATAGCATGCCAATCTATGAAGAGCCGCAAACTCCATCAACTCCTGCTCAAAAACAGCGACAATTGACTAACCAAGAATCGGATGAAGGAATGCAGCCCTCAAATATGGAGATCATACCATTCACGCTAGACGAGAGCTATCGGGAGCAAATTTCAGACCCTAGACATGAAATGTTGATTATTCCTGCAGCTAGTGAGGAGCCAGAAATTCAGGGGGAGCTATGCCCACAGGAAATGGCCTTAGACACCATCGAAGACCCTCTTGACTTTGTCATGACAGGATGGCAGCCTATTGCTCAGATTGCAGGCCAGAAGCGTTCACACTCTCCAGAACCCGAAATGATGGAGACGAGACATGGGAGAAAGGTTAAGAAACACGACTACAACCTCCTGCACCACGGAAGATCAGCTCACGCGTCGTCAGACCCCACAATATGGGTAGAAGCCACTACAGGCCCAAAGCTACGCAATGGAAAGCGGCAGCCAAAGAGTTTCAATCCTTAAAGAATACTGGGACCATCAACATCATTCCTCGTCATAAGCTTCCTAAAGGACGAATACCGATGAAATGCAAGTGGGTGTTTAAGAAGAAGTATAACGCTGATGGCAGCATTGAAAAATGGAAAGCACGTTGCACAGCAAAAGGGTATACCCAAAGACAGAGCGTTGACTACCAAGAAACTTTCGCTCCAACCCCAAGACCAGAAACTGGCAGAATCCTTCTTGTACTAACACACCAGTTAGGTTGGCACAGAAGACAAGGAGATGTACCAACCGCATTTCTCAACCCTGACTTAGATATTGACCTATATATGGAAATGCCTCAAGGCTTTGAAAGAAAGGGACATGTCATCCACATTCGCAAAGGCCTGTATGGTCTAAAGCAGGCTGCAGCTCTTTGGTATGATCATGCAAAAGCGACGCTCGCAAAACTCGGACTATTCCCAACAGTCTCTGACGTATGCCTGTACACAAATAAGTCCAAAGACTTATTCATAATTATGTACGTAGATGATTTTCAGATCATGGGTCCTAATCTTGAGAAGATTGAACATGTGATGAAGGCACTATTCAAAAGTTATAGATTGAAGACAGTGAATACCAACCTCTTCCTTGGTATTCACATTAGCAACCCGACTCAGAACACATTTCTACTCTCACAGGGTCAGTATGCACGCACACTGATTTCTAGACATGGCTTAGCAGACTGCAAACCAGCGAACACACCACTTGAACGTCTTCTGGAGCCAAGTTCACAACAGTGCAGCTCAAAAGAGAAAACAGAGTACGACTCTATAATGGGGGTCTCCAATACCTTGCAAACAATACACGACCAGATATTCCATTCTCAGTGAACTATTTGGCGCGATTCTTAATCAACCCAGGAGCTGAGCACCTTCAGGCAGCATTTAGAATACTAAGATATGTTTCAAGAGACCCAGATCGAGGGATCACCTTTACGAGATCCATAGCTAAGCCTGTACTTGAAGCTTACACAGACGCCGACTTCGCAGGAGACCCGTCGACAAGTCGATCGACTTCAGGACATGTTATAATGCTCTCCTCTGGCCCTATTTGCTGGAGATCACGACTGCAACGAGTGATTGTACTATCAACAACTGAAGCAGAATACCTAGCGGCAACTGAAACCTGCCGAGAGCTCCGATGGGTAAAATCACTCTTTGAGGAAGCTTGCATCAGCCACCGCATCGATGGAGCAGACTGCACTAAGCTCCATGTTGACAATCAATCCGCGATATCGTTGATAAAGAACCATGATAACCATAGACGATCAAAACACATATCACTCAGGAATTTCTACTGCCGCGAGGAGCATCAGAAGGGTAGAATCGAAGTAGTGTACACCCCAACAACTCACCAACTGGCAGACTGTTTAACAAAAGCAAAGTCACCTGTCGCCATTCAGTAACAAGGTCGTGACCGACAGGGGGAGTGTTGCGAATAGCGACATTAGAGATGTGCGAGGTCCATGAATAGACGCGGGAGATCTGTGTGGACGGGTGCATCAAGGCATGAGGACCGAGTCGCGTAATTCGAGTCGCGTAATTTGAGTCGCCTAGACTAGATCAGATAATACTAGTCAGGTGACACGAGTCGTGTGAGGCAGACATTCCCTTGGTCGTAATAGATTAAGTCATCACACATCCATCACGTCTCCTTATTCCTCTCCTGCTGTTCACTCTAATTCGATTTCTCATTCGATACCTATCAAGTGCATTTTCGTTTGGGCATCGCGCTCGTGATGGCCAAATCACAACAACCACCCCCTTTGGCCCAGCGCGTCGCTGAAGAGCTCGAGCTTGTTCAGCGCGTTGCGAAGGGTCGAGCTACTTGGGTTCAATCCTTCCATATCAAGTTTTGGTCAGCCGTTGAAGAGGCCGATCCCCTCATCAAGTCCTTCGTGCGCGAGCAATGGACGCATTTCTCCTTGCGGTTGCTTCCGGGCATCCTATGCGACACGACAACCAAAGACAACCTAAATCATCGGGCTCCTTACCCAAGCCCAGCCAAAGCGTACCAGCTCGACCTCCTATCCCTACAGCTAAGCAACCACAGAGTTGGGCAGCGACCGCCGCAGGCCATCCTGCCACTGGCCCTCCGGTGCCGTCTTCGGACCGACCCAACACAACGTCTCGCCCCTCTAGCACGCCTGTTTCTAAACAAACTGCTATCACCAAGGGTCCCAAAGCCATCTTCCGTCTCTCTGAAGAAGCTCCACTTCTCAGAGCAGACGTAACTGCAGTCAAGTCTGCTTTCATCCACATCGTTCCTGGTCTCAAGGATGGAATCGCCTCCGTTTCTCTTGCTCCAACGGTTTCACCGTCGCCTTCTCGTCAGATGCATCGCTGAAAATTGCGTTGGACAATGCTGACTCTATAAGAGCGTCTCTCGGGGGCTCTCTAATCCAAATTGAGGATCGCATTGGGTACGTTGTCAAGCGTATCCCACGCACTATCTGGAATCCGGCCTCAAATCTGGTTCCAACCACGCTTGATGATGTCAAGAGCATTGCCCAGTCACAGACAGGCGTCGCTCCATCGGGCGCCCAATGGTCTATACATGAAGATCGACGAGATCCTCTGCACACGGCTGTTATTTTCTTTCCTAAAGAGGTGTCCACGTTTCGAATTGTTGACAGCGCCCCTTCTCGATGCTACATCCCTAACCCAAAGGTAGTCCAATGCGATGCTTGCTTTGGGTTTCACCAGTCCTCTCGCTGCCGCACTCAAGCGTTGTGCGTTCGTTGCGGTACCCTTCGCCACGACGGAGAATGCCGCCAACTCTGTTGTTGCATTAACTGCCTAGGGCCACATTCTGCAGACGACTCAAGTTGCCCTCTCCGCCCTCGCCCTTTCAAGGGCAAACTTATTCACCCTTCAGAAAAAGCGGTTACAGACCTCCGTTCACAGAACCGTAATAAGCTCCGGAAACAACGTCGCGCAGCTGCTGCCGTCGCAACTTCCTCTCCTGACAGGTCCAACGCACCGACTCTATCGACGGAAGTCCCCTCTGTCCCTTCTCAAACTATGCCTTCTGCTAGCCAGAACAGCTTCACGCCTCTTGCTTCTGCTTCGGACGGGTCTATGGAAGTAGACCTAGACGAGCAAGCTCCCAACTCCTCCACTAGTACTTTCCATGAGCAATAGAGCCTTTTTAAGGAGCACCCCCCCGCCTCGCCTTCGTTTCCTTCAAGCAAACGTTGGGCGTGGTGGATCTTCTCACCTCATTCTTCTTCAAGCTGCATTTCACGGCAAGTATGATGTGATCTTTGTCCAAGAACCCTGGACTAAAACAATAAACTCTAAGAACGTAACCAAGGCCCATCCGGCTTATGTCATTTTCACTCCTCCTAATCGTGACTGGAAAAATTCGCGCCCGCGCGTTTTAACCTATGTCCGAAAGAAATCTAACCTCCGACCTATCCAGCTGGACTGTGGTCTTTCACCTGATATCATCGCCCTCCGTCTCCAGAGCTCTCCTTCATTAGAGATCATAAACGTATACCGACAACCTCAAGCTCAAATGCCAGAGAGTCTCGAGGCACTTTTAAGCTGGCCGGCTCAACCGAATACCATAGTCGTGGGAGATTTTAATCTTCATCACAAACTATGGGAGCCCAACGTCTCCCGTTCGTCTGGCGTCAGCAGCTTTGTTGAATGGATTGACAACTATTCTCTGAGGTCGGCATTGCCTTACGGAGCTCCTACACACCGAGCTGGCCACTTCCTCGACCCAGTACTCACGAACATGGAAGGACTTTCAGCCCGAGTGGACCCGGAGACATATTCCACTTCCGATCACGAGACGATATCCGGCTTCGTCCAACTCTCGTCAACTAGACGTAACCCAACGCTGAAGCTGCCCAAATTCAACGACGAGAACGCTGAGGTATTTCGTCTTGCCCTCTCCGCTACCGCACCTCCTAGCCTTCCTATTGGAGACCCAACCTCTCAGCGCCTGGACGCGGTGACTTCATCGGGCATTGCCTCTCTCTCGGCAATGCTGCTTGCAGCTAACCCGCCGAGGCCTGCCTGCGTCCCATGCAAAGACTTTTGGAATCGCGAATGCTCAGACCAACGTCGTCAGTATCTCGAAGCTCGCCATAGCGGTGACCAAGATCTCATTAGCGAGGCACACAATAATTTTCGGAAGTCTGTTAGACGAGCCAAACGTGAACATAAGCGCTCCATGTTGGATAATGTGGCTTCGATCCTGGAAGCCCATGAAGTTGTTGGATGGCGGAAGCTATCAAGTCGCTTTGGTCCCCCCCCAATTATTCGTCAAGGTGTCACCTTCAGCACCCCGACCGAGCGTGCAGACATATTCTTTCGAACTAAGCTGGCCCGCTCTATGGGTCAGTCGGATATACCCAGGAATACCCCTACCTGCCCACTGCGTGCAATCCCTGCTCCTCTATCCGTAGACGAAGATGAAGTACGCCACTGTCTTCTGGAAGTTTCGTCAACTACTCCGGGACATGACCACCTCTCTGTCTCAGCCATCCGCCTTGTATGGGGAGTGGATAGGTGGCGCTCGTGGATTGTTCAGCTTTACAGCCTATGTTTGGAACATGGTCACCATCCCAGCATCTTCCGCCGTGCTGAAGTGGTAGTTATTCCTAAACCACACAAGGACGATCTTACTGACCCCGCCAATTGGCGTCCGATTTCGCTTCTCCCAGTTATTGGGAAGGGGCTGGAACGTCTCTTTGCAAAACGCTTTGCCTTCTGGGCCTTGTCAAATCGTATCATCTCCCCGACGCAATTTGGAGCGCTACCTGGAAGGTCTGCCATGGATCTTGTGGAATGTCTGGTTCACGATGTCGAAAAGGCGTGGGAGACAAAGCAAGTTTGCACTCTTGCCACCCTTGATATCCAAAGTGCTTTCGATAGTATACAGCCCGGCCGTCTTCGTGTTTGTTTGCGTGAACAGGGATTGCCTTTACCATACGTGAATTGGGCTGCTTCCTTTGCCTCTTGCAGGAAGGCTCGCCTCAGAGTGGATGATTTTGTAGGTGATTTCTTGGAAATTCCGCACGGCTTGCCCCAAGGGTCCCCTGCTTCCCCAATACTTTTCCTCCTCTTTCTCGAGCCTTTATTCAAACTCGGGTTTCCCACATTTGGATACGTAGACGACGTAGCAATCCTCTCGGTCGCTAAAACGCTAGTCAACACTTCTCGTCTGACCACTAACAATGTTGGAAGCATCACCCATTGGTGCGGTCAGAACAGACTCTCTTTGGCGGAAAACAAAACAGAAATCATACATCTTCACAGATCCCGTCAACCCTATCCACCGGTAATTGTTAATGACGTCCTAAGAACTACCATTTCTACTCTGAGGTGGCTTGGCGTCTTCCTCGACACTAAACTCTCTTTCAAACAACATGTACAAGAATGGAGCGCTAAAACGCAACAAATCAGTGCCCACATACGACAGCTTGGAAATACCAATCGTGGTGTACCAACAACTTTTCTACGCACTGCAGCTCTAGCTGCGGCGCTACCTGTTCTATTATACGGTGTCGAGGTTTGGTGGCGCGGTCACACTTTCCTCCGTCGAGGACGTCCAACATCTACCCAATCTCAGCACCTGGTAGACATGATCTCTCGAGCTCTAGTCACCCTGGCCCGAGCGATTTTACCGGTATACAAGACCACGCCTACTTCGGCACTCCTAAGGGAAGTGTGGCTCAAGCTTGCTCATATATTACTTGAGGAGATTCGCCTCCGCTCTGCTGTTAGACTGGCCGCCGTGGACTGTTTTCATCCTTTGGTTAGAAGATCCACCGTCTCCCGCCCACAAACTCGCCTTACGGAAAAATTAAAGCTCGTTCCTCCCATCTCTCGACCCCAGCTTTTTCCTCCTTCCTATAAATCCCCTCTCAATCAGTCTCGAGCTGATTTCTCTGCCCAAGAATTTGCTGAGCGCATTAGAGAGCTGCCACCATGGGATATTCTCGTCTTTTCGGACAGCTCAAAGCTGGCGAACGGTTCTGCTGGGGCAGGTGCCGTAGTTCTGCACAGAGATATCACTATAACTGAAGTGAAAGTGCCCCTAGGTCCCGACTTTGAGGTCTACGACTCTGACATCATCGGCGCTCTAGCAGGCCTTAAGGCTGCCATAGCAGCACCTTCGACACATTTTGCAACCAACATTAATGTAATTCTTGACAACCAAGAGGCTGCACACCGCCTTCTCGAAGCCTCACCCTCTAAGTCTTTGCAAATGGAGATTTTGGAATTTCGGGATCTCGCTTCTCGCTGGCCTACGAGGACAATTCTTCCTATTGCATCTCCTGGCAAGGTTCAAGTAATGTGGTCCCCCGGTCACATGGGCATTCCTGGTAACGAGTTGGCCGACAAGTTGGCAGGAGAGGCTGCCCGTCAACCAGCTCCCCCTAGCGCATCCCTTGCCGGAATCCGCGCAAAGATACAAAGGCAGATATGGGATATGACCACAGCATGGTGGCAATCTCATGCTCCCCCTACTTATTGTGAGTTCGGTATGCCATTTCCCAAAAAACCTCCAAAGGAACTACGACTACCTCGCCGTTATCTTGGGTATTTAATCCAATGTAGTACTGGACATGGTGACTTTCGTGCTTATCACGAAAGGTTTCACCATAATGATGCCCTTCTGACTTGTTGCTGCGGAGCTAATAAGTCAATCACCCACTTAGTATTTTGCCCCTTCGTGCGAGAAAGACTGGCTTCGGCTGGTCACTGTCGAAGTCTGGGCTCACTTGATTTTCTTCTCGGCACCTCCCATGGAGCTAAGCGTTTCGCCACCATATTGGAGAAGGTTAGGTTTCTATCAGAAATCTGCCCCATCCGTCCCAGTTAAGCCAGCGATGTGAGGAATCCGCTGCATAGCGCTCGCAGTATCTGCATGTATCTTAATGGCGCTTCCGCCACCACACTATATTCATTGTATGACATTTTGCAGTCACCATGTCCCCCTAGGGATGGGGCTTTAGTTATAACTAGCGCTCAGTAGACATTAAAAACAAATAAATAAATAGTAATAGATTAAGTCATCATATGATACAGATTCACGCATATCGTCGCTCACAACATCCTTACGTTTGTCAATTCAATAACTTTAAGTGCCTTTTGTTTGATCATCGCGCTCGTGATGGCCAAATCGCAGCAACCACCTCCCTTGGCCCAGCGCGTTGCTGATGAGCTCGAACTTGTCCAGCGCGTGGCAAAGGGTCGAGCTACCTGGGTTCAAACCTTTCATAACAAGTTTTGGTCAGCCGTGGAAGAGGCTGATCCTCTCATCAAAACCTTCGTGCGCGAGCAAATGGACGCGTTTCTCCTTGCGGTTGCCTCCGGGCACCCGATGCGTCACGATACTCCAAGACAGCCTAAGACGGCGAGCTCCCTTCCCAAGCCCAGCCAAAACTTACCATCACGTCCGCCTGTTCCCATATCAAAACAACCTCAAAGTTGGGCAACGACCACCGCCGCCGCCGCCGCCCCTCCCGTCACCGATCTCTCTGCTCACGCGCCGCCCGCGGCCTCACCCAAAGCAAATCACCGCCTCTCCCATACGCCGGTTTCCAAACAATCTGCAACCACTTCAGGACATAAGGCCATTTTTCGTCTCTCGGAAGATGCTCAACTCCTTAGAGCAGACATAACTTCAGTCAAGACTGCTTTTATTCAAATTGTCCCTGCGCTCAAGGACGGCATAGCCTCCGTTTCTCGTAGCTCAAATGGATTTAACATCACGATCTCGTCCGACACAGCGCGGAAACTGGCGTTGGACAACGCTGACTCTATAAAGGCGTCTCTCTCTGGATCCCTTGTTCAGCTTGAGGACCACATCGGGTACGTTGTCAAGCGTATCCCGCGTACCATCTGGAACCCGGTCTCCAACGTGGTCCCCACTACACTTGATGACGTCAGAAGTATTGCCCAGGCTCAGACAGGCGTCGCTCCATCTAGCGCTCACTGGTCGTTGCATGAAGAACGCCACGATCCTCTGCATACGGCTGTCATCTTCTTCCCAAAAGAGGTGCCGACTTTCCGAATCGTTGACAGCGCCCCTTCTCGACGCTACATTCCTAATCCGAAGGTAGTTCAGTGCGATGCTTGCTTTGGTGTTACGGGATTGATCCCTTGTTGTGCACTGACTGCGCCAGCGCTACTGTCACGTGTGTGGTTGTGTGGTGGTTGCGTAGCAACACAGTTGTTTTAATTTGTGCTAGTAATTAGCGGAAGGAGCGGGCCTATGTATCTATATACAGAGTATGCCCATATTTATTCTTACCATAGTTTTCAATAATCAACTGATTTTATACTGGACTTGCTCTGAGGTTTACCTTCACCAATTGATCCCGCGACATTTGGTTTCCATTCATCCTCTCGCTGCCGCACTCAAGCTTTGTGTGCCCTTTGCGGTGCCCTTCGCCACCATGGTGAGTGCTGCCACCAACGCCGGTGTATCAACTGCCTCAGGCCACATTCTGCAAACGACCAGAAGTGTCCTCTCCGCCCCCGCCCTTTCAAGGGCAAACTTATCAATCCTTCGGAAAAGACGATTGCGGAACTCCGATCTCGTAACCGTATTAACCTCCGAAAGGAACGCCGCGCAGAGGCTGCTGCCGCTGCCGCTACTGCATCTTCAACTTCGGACGGCAACTCCAGTGCGCCAACTCCTTCCTCTGAGTCCTCTACCCCCTCTTCTCAACGTGTAACTGTAGCCAACCAAAACCGGTTCACATCTTTAACATCTGCTTCAGCGGGATCTATGGATATAGACCCAGACGAGCATATCACCAATCTTACTTCCAACACTACTTCTCATGAGCAGTAGAGCTTATTTCAGGAGTACCCTACCGCCTCGCCTTCGTTTCCTCCAAGCTAATGTTGGGCGTGGTGGATCTTCTCACCTCATTCTTCTGCAAGCTGCCTTCCAGGGCAAGTATGATGTGATCTTTGTCCAGGAGCCCTGGACTAAAACAATTAACCTCAAAAATGTCACAAAGTCTCACCCAGATTATGTAATCTTCACCCCTCCGAACCGCGACTGGAAAAGCGCACGCCCGCGCGTTCTCACTTATGTTCGAAAGAAATCTAACCTCCAACCTATCCAGTTGGATTGCGGTCTCTCTCCTGACATCATTGTTCTCCGCATCCAGTGCTCTCCTTCTCTGGAGGTACTAAATGTATATCGACAGCCTCAAACTCTGATGCCTGAGAGTCTCGGCGCTCTCCTAAGCTGGCCGGTTAAACCGAATTCAATAATAGTGGGAGATTTTAATCTGCACTACGAATTATGGGAGCCCAACATTTCTCGTTCGTCCGGCGTAAGTATCCTTGTCGAATGGATTGACTTCTATTCCTTGAGGTCGGCTTTGCCCTACGGAGCCTCCACCCATCGCGCCGGTCACGTCCTCGACCTAGTACTCACAAACATGGAAGGTCTCAAAGCCCGTGTGGAACCGAAGGCACATTCTAACTCCGACCACGAGACGATATCCGGCCTCATTCAACTCTCACCATCCCCAAGGCGGCATCCAACGCTGAAGTTCCCCAAATTTAACGGCGAGAACGCTGAAGTTTTTCGCCAAGCTCTTTACGCTACCGCACCCCCTAACCTTTCTGTCGAGGTCCCAACTCCTCAGCTCCTGGACGCAGTTACGGCTTCGGGCATCGCCGCTCTCTCAGCATGTTTGCTTACAGCTAACCCGCCGAGACCTGCTTGTGTCCCATGCAAAGATTATTGGAACCAAGAATGCTCAGACCAAAGGTGTCGGTATCTCGAAGCTCGCCGTA
Organism: Podosphaera xanthii; assembly: GCA_028751805.1. Taxonomy (NCBI): domain Eukaryota; kingdom Fungi; phylum Ascomycota; class Leotiomycetes; order Helotiales; family Erysiphaceae; genus Podosphaera; species Podosphaera xanthii. The sequence continues at coordinate 1,586,429 of JAPWIX010000018.1, forward strand.
ACGGTGATCAAATTCTCATTAGCGAGGCCCATAAAAACTTTCGGAAATCCGTGAGACGAGCCAAACGAGATCACAAGCGATCCAGGCTGGATAAGGTGTCTTCGATCTTGGAGGCTCACAAAGTTGTTGGATGGCGAAAGCTATCTAGCCGCTTTGCCCCCCCTCCAATTCTTTTTCAAAATGTCACGTACAGCACCCCTACTGAGCGTGCAGATATATTTTTTCGTACCAAGCTTGCCCGCGCAATTAGTCAACCGGATGGCCCCAGGTACACCCATACTTGCCCACGCCGCACGATCCCCACACCACTCTCCATTGCCGAAGATGAGGTGCGCTATTGTCTTCTTAATGTGTCGTCAACTACCCCGGGTCATGACCACCTCTCTGTCTCCGCCCTCCGCCTTATATGAACAGTAGATACATGGCGCTCGTGGATTGTTCATCTCTACAATCTCTGCCTAACTGTGGGTCACCATCCCAGCATCTTCCGTCGCGCTGAAGTGGTGGTTCTTCCTAAACAACACAAGGATGATCTCTCCAATCCCGCCAATTGGCGTCCGATATCGCTTCTTCCAGTTCTCGGGAAGGGGCTGGAACGTCTGCTCGCAAGACGCTTTGCCTTCTTAGCTTTGTTAAATCGCATAATATCTCCCACGCAATTTGGAGCGCTGCCTGGAAGGTCTGCCGTGGATCTCGTAGAATGCCTGGTCCATGATGTTGAAAAAGCATGGGAGTCAAATCAAGTTTGCACTATCGCCACCCGTGATATCCAAAGTGCTTTTGATAGTTTTCAGCCTGGCCGTCTCTCCGTTCGTCTTCGCGAACAGGGATGGCCTCTACCATACGTCTACTGGGCCGCGTCTTTTGCTTCACGCAGGAAAGCGCGCCTAAGAGTGGATGATTTTGTTGGCGACTTTTTGGATATTCCGCATAGTCTGCCTCAGGGATCCCCTGCCTCACCCATACTTTTTCTTCTCTTTCTCGAGCCATTATTTAAACTTAGGTTTCCTACATTCGGATACGTGGATGACGTGGCGATCCTCTCGGTCGCGAAAACTCTAGTTGACACCTCTCTACTGACCGCCTTCAGGGTTGGAAGCGTCACCCGCTGGTGCGAACAGAACGGACTCTCTCTAGCAGATAACAAGACGGAAATACTACACCTTCATAGATCCCGTCAACCCCTACCCTCCGGTTATAATCAACGATGTCTCAAGAACTTCCAATTTTACCCTGAGGTAGCTTGGCATCTTCCTTGACACCAAGCTCTCTTTCAAGCAACACGTACAAGAATGGAGCTCCAAGACGCAACGGATTAGCTCCCATATACGACAGCTTGGGAATACCAATCGTGGAGTACCCACTTCTTTTCTGCGCACTGCAGCCCTAGCTGCGGCACTACCCGTCCTTCTTTACGGTGCTGAGGTTTGGTGGCGCGGACACACCTTTCTTCGGCGCGGCCGTTCTATTTCCAGTCGATCTCAACACCTTGTGGACATGGTCTCTCGAGCTCTGGTCAACTTGGCTAGAGCTATTCTTCCAGTATACAAAACCACACTCATTGCAGCTCTTTTAAGAGAAGTTTGGCTCAAACCGGCCCATATTCTACTTGAAGAAACCCGCCTCAACTCTGCAGTTAGATTAGCTACCGCTGACAGTTTTCACCCTCTGGTCATAAGATCCAACGACTCTCGCGTACAAACTCGCCTTACCGTAAAGGCTAAGCTCGTTGCCTCTTTTCCTCGTCCTCGGTGTGAATTGCCCTCGTATAGAGCTCCTCCGTTACTCACTCGGGCCGAATTATCCCCTGAAGAAGCTTCCCGGCGTATTAGAGATTTACCACCATGGGATATCCTCGTCTTCTCGGATGGCTCGAAACAAAATGATGGGGCTGCTGGGGCAGGCGCCGCCGTTCTCCACAAGGGAATCACCTTAGCAGAAGTGAGAGTACCGCTAGGCCCTAACTTCGAGGTCTATGACTCCGAGATCATCGGCGCTCTCACAGGACTTAAAGCTGCTGTATCAGCACCTTCCACTCACCTTGCTTCGTCCATCCACGTAATTCTCGACAATCAAGAGGCAGCTCGACGTCTTCTCGATGCAACACCCTCCAAAACCTCGCAGCACGCAATCCGTGAATTCTGACACCTCGCCTCCCAATGGCCCTTAAGGAGAATTCTGCTAACCGCAGCTCCTGGCAAGGTCCATGTGATGTGGTCGCCTGGCCACGTGGGCATACCTGGTAATGAACTAGCCGACAAGCTAGCTGGCGAAGCTGCCCGCCTACCGGCTCCCCCTGGTGCATCTCTCGCTGGATCTCGATCAAAGGCGAAACGGCAAATTTGGGACCTAACCTCCGAATGGTGGCAAAAACACGCTCCTCCTACCTATTGTGAACTAGGAATGCCTTTCCCTAAAAAGCCTCCCGAAGAGCTACGACTCCCTCGCCGAAATCTCGGGTATCTTATTCAGTGCCGGACTGGACACGGAGACTTTCGCTCGTATCACGATAGATTCCATCACCATGATGCCCTTCTGACTTGCTCCTGTGGAGGTGACAAGTCTATTACCCACCTAGTTTTCTGCCCCCTCGTTCGTGAGCGACTAGCCGCAAGTGGTCACCGCCGTAGCTTGGGGACACTTGATTTTCTCCTCAGCTCCGCTCGCGGTGCTAAGCGTTTTTCTTTCATATTGGAAAAGTCAAAGTTCCTAACAGAAATTTGCCCGATCCGTGCTGCATAACATAGCTCTTTGTGAGGTTTTGCTGTACAGCGCTCACAGTTCCTCTTCTCTACCTTCTTAGCTTTTGGCTACCCTTTCCTCCTTTCTTTATACCTTACAGTCACCGTGTCCCCCTAGGGATGGGGCTTGTACATAATCTTAGCCCGGTAGACATATAAAAACACTTAAATAAATAAAATAAAATGAAATAAAAATAATAGATTAAGTAGTATTCATGAATTGACTGACTAGACAATGGTAGATTGGTGCAGTACCTAAAGATAGTTGAGAGAAGAATATGACAAGTATTGCTTTATGTATATAAGTAGGACGTCTTACCTTCATAGAAAAATCGACTAGTCAAATCTATATACAATTACACACCTCTATCTATTCTCATTCATTCCTCACCTTAAGAAATCATACATTATACTCGCAAGTCAGAACATTGCATCTACTCCTCACAAATGAAACAGTCTCCTGTCGTGACTAAAAGGTGGGTAATAGCTTCGGGACACCCCCCTACTCGCACTAGGGTTTAGCAATATGCCAAGATGTTGTCGGCTCGAACGAAGAGGATGTGCCTTTAAGAGACTGAAAGGGGGCTTGAGAGTACGGATGCGCGCCTCTTTTTTTTAATCATATTGTATTCAGCCTCATAGCTATGACAAGGATGCAAGCCTCGGTTGGCTTAGGGGATTTCTAGGTTCGCGGAAGAGGTTAGCTTAAGGTGCAAAACTCGTTATACAAGGCCAAATAAAGGCATCGGTTACCCCAGATGGCGATACCATTCACTTCTAGAAGTCTGACCTCCTACATGATATCAAGGGGTGATTTAATGGGGAATAAGATAAGGTCGCGGCGCACACTGTTGCTCAAGACTTGTCTGGCGCCTCAAACCAACCTTCGCTTTGTCCTACGGGGCGACTGAGAGAAGAGGTTGAAAGGAAGCTATGTCTTCAGACTGTCACGGTTTGGGGTATAAAGGTTTAGAGCAACTATATACTCAATGGTAGTTAATTTTCTCTCTAGAGAAAAAAGGTATGAAAAAAAATACAAATTATATCTATATCAATACGCTCCTTATTCTAGAAGGTTCTAGCACACTACGTTGAAGAGTAGTCTAGTAGCTTCCACAGCGTTCTAATAGTGCACAGTCCAGGATCCTTTCCAAGGGACTTAGCCTTGTTTGGAAATATGTAATATTATGTGCCATGGACTACCGTGCGCACATTTACGTCATGTGTATGCCTACGCCGAACAGCATAGGCTGCAGGAATACCATCGGCTATCCACCTGTCACACAGATTTAGTCCTGATGTGGGTCTTAGGAGAGCCTCACACCCATTGGATTTTTGCGAGATTTATCCAGTCGCCATAAACCTACAAGCGGCCTTCGTTTAGTTAGCTGGAGAAGAGAGATAATGGTGGGCTAGTGACTCTTCCAAATGTATAATTGAATGAAAACTTATGAGAGGTACTACTGTCGGACAGGAGCTGTAAAAGAGGCATAGGATGGGGTATACTAGCTGAGGCAACAGGTACTCTTGACTTGTAGGTAGAAAGGTCCTACAAGCCTTATTTAGTCTTAAGCTGAGAAAGGAAAAGTATTCAGAAAAGTGGCGGGCAAAAATTCAAGGGGAAAGTTTGCTCGTGACAGTCTAGAAAGCTTTTTTTTAAAAATGTCATTTTTTTGTATGCAGCCGTGAGGTTATGACACGATTGACACTCGTACAGTATATACTCTGATACTACGGTATTAATCGTGTATAGGCGCTAAAATTCGACTTTTACAGGGTATATAGGCTTTTACTAACTTGAATTAGCATGACGATAAGTAGATCTCCCCACCTAAACTTTAAATTTGTATGGCAAAAATTTCACAACGAAATATTCGTTGGTTTTGCTTTTTTGGTCCATTATAGCCCTCTATTCACTTTTTAATTCATTAATACATTTCATAAATAAATTATACTTCTATCTAGCTAATAATTTACATATCCGCCTTCAGCTTCGTAAACGGCTCTGATTCTTCGGGGCATCGAATCTATCAGTTTCTCCAAGTCATCCCCATTAAACCCCAGATCCCACGCCTCGTTCACTATTTGACGAAGATGCCCTTGAATCCGCTGCCCCCCTTGATCCAACGCTGGATAAAGACGCTCCATGTACGCTTTCATATAACTCCACAAAGTTTCTATCGGATTTAAATCAGGAGAATATGGCGGCCACTCCATTAGAGAAATATTCCTCCTTTCAAACTCACGCATAGTTTGCCTCGACTTGTGAGGGGCGTTGTCCTGCATCACATCTAGTCCTGGTTCCCGAAAGACCGCACTCTCTATGAGAGGCACTATCCTCTCGCAGTAACTGGCCGCAGTGATATGGCCCCACTCCTTCTCCCAAATCAGGCAAGGCCCCTTCTGTCGTCCAAAGAAAGATCCCCAGAACATCCACCCAACTCTCCTCCGCGTCTTGGCTAGGACACAGGTATCTTCGTACTCTTCCCCAATCTTTGACTTAAACTTAGCTCAAGGGAACTCTAAATCTTAGGAGCCTTTAAGGGACTACTGACCTTTCTTGTGACCCAACGATCACTTTGCCGACCATTCATAGCCCAAGTCTCGTCGGACCAGAGGACTCTCATCCAAGGTTCCTTCCGCCAGTGGAGATGTATTCTGGCAAACTCATATCTCTTCAGTTTGTTGACTGAAGAGATAGGAGGTTTTAATCGTGCAATCCTGCGTGCATATCCCCTCTTTGCCAGTTCACGTCGGATCACATTCTCGCTCACACCAAAGTGCCGAAATATAAAATGTGCAAGTTGGAAAAATGACATCCGACGATTTTCCGATGATAAACAGACGAAAAATTCTATTTCATCGACCTGGGAACTACTTAGAATAGGTGGCCTACCACTGGAGTACTGAGGCTCGGTATTTTCAACGCTCATGGTGTATTGTACCTGTCGCCATGTAATCCCAAGGCGTTGAGAGATTTTGACGTAACTGTGTCCCTCACTGGCCAAGGTTCTAACCTGCACATGTTACTCTCTTAACCTTATCAATTTGTAGATTTCAGACTTACTTGAATACGTTGAGTTTGTGTTAGGCGTTTTGCATAAGTAGGAGATGCTGATGATGGAGAAGGTTGTTGAGGTGAATTCATCTTTGCGGCAATCTAGTACAGTAAATTAAAATCTTCTAAAGTAGTTGACTTAAGGTTCAGATGCACTCACATGAAGTAAAAATTAGATAGATGAATGAAATAAAAGTATGCCGTTGAGCAAAATAATAGTAAATAGCTGACAATGATTTAAACGAAACGACCTCAGGTGTGCGCGAGTGAAGAAAGGTGCAGGCATGAAGGTGGGCGTTGGACTTCATATACAGATGCATATCTCTTATGCCTTAGGCCATAAGATTTTAAAATTTGAAGCTAACAGGGATACTGTGGATCTATCGTGAGGTAACCTGGAATATCACCACTTTATCTCCACTTTATCCCCGCTTTAACCCCTGTACCCTATAAGAAGCGGATCAACGAACAATACCCTATCATGAGAGTATAGCGATGACTAAGCTTGGTATGAGGGGTACTAACGCCCAAGTATTATTTGAAGACATTAGTCGAAGTCAGACACCTTACAGGCCTTCATTCCTCAACTGTTAACGTCTACTGCAGGAAAGCATTCCTTCCTTCCACGTCTATTCAGTGTGCCTTCTTTATCGTTATGTACATGACCAGGCGAGAAGCGGGGTGTGAAAGTTTCGTTGGATTCGACGTAGCCTTCTCCTATCTTAAGCGGGATATAGACCTCGGCCACCCGGACTCTACTTGGAAGAACAGCCCGGATAGTGTGCCACTGCACCATATGACCATAAAGAAGCCAGAGCTTTGGAAATTTATCTGCCTTGGCTAATAGCATTTGTTTCTAATAATATATGCATATTACAGTAGAACCTGTCATCCCCCATAACCCATAACTTTTTTGGGAACTATGGGGTTTTTCCCGTGACTTTTACGTAATACCAGTACTATAGCTATGGCAACCAATGTGTATTTGATTGCCAACCTATCGACGTTAGGTTTAATATGTACCCCGGGACTGAAATAGGTTTTGTCCCCAGTCCCATACTAAATTATATGGGACTAGTGACAAAACTCATCCTGGTGTAAGTATACATGTAGCGCTACTAGTACTAGTATGTACAAAGATCTACTAGTTTCCCATATTATCCTTGGTATGCTGACCACTCGGATTCAGCTACTCATTCCATTTTGATTCAAGCGTCCTTTCAAGCGTCCATTCTTTGTCATCACAACAAAAATTTATACCTCTCACGCTATACAACATCATGTCTCCACCTCCCTCAACGATTGCCATTTCAGTAGCTTATTCCCTCCAAGTGGCAGGTAAAAATACAAATGTATTTAATTTAGAAAAACCAAATAAGCTTCAAATCTTGCAGATAATTTAATTACAATTACAGGCATTCGTTTTTGTACATGCACGTATATATTTACGTGTAACTATATGTAGTTACAGTCGTCCCTCTCTAACTCGATAGTGGGTCCCGGTATAAGTGTTGAGAATATTCATTGAAATTCAACCATTTACATTTGCAATACTTACCCCTGCACGCAAAACGACCTTTAAGGGTAAGTGTTGCAAATATAAAAGTCCAAGTTACAATGAATATTTTCAACACTTATACCGGGATCCACTATCGAGTTAGAGAGGGACGGCTGTAGTGCCATTCGCCGTAGTGGCAGCACATGATACGTAAATTTAAGTGAAGCAAAACGACGCCTAAATCTAAAACTAGAGTATTCCCATAACCCATAACCTGTCATAACCTATAACTATTTTGTCCTCCGAGGAGTATGGGTTATGATAGGTTCTACTGTAGTTCTTACTGATCCATGATGATGGAAATGATATACAGTAAGACCTAGGGACGTAGAAAAAGAGGGACCGTACTCAAATGTTAATTTTTGTCCCTATTTTCATTTTTGATGTCATGAAAGAATTTAATTATCTGATAGTTATGAGCCCGATAGCGTCCATCTGTGTATAGATTAATTTATGAAACTTCGATCAAGTCGCACAGTTGGAGGTAATTATTATAAAGTAATAATGGATTGTGAGGCAGTGGAGCGCGTAATGTCATCAATCATGAACGGTAATAATATATATGGTTTATTTACATCAAGAATCAATTTATTTATTTATTTATTTATTTATTTATTTATTTATTTATTTATTTATTTATTTATTTATTTATTTATTTATTTATTTATTTATTTATTTATTTATTTATTTATTTATTTATTTATTTATTTATTTATTTATTTATTTATTTATTTATTTATTTATTTATTTATTTATTTATTTATTTATTTATTTATTTATTTATTTATTTATTTATTTATTTATTTATTTATTTATTTATTTATTTATTTATTTATTTATTTATTTATTTATTTATTTATTTATTTATTTATTTATTTATTTATTTATTTATTTATTTATTTATTTATTTATTTATTTATTTATTTATTTATTTATTTATTTATTTATTTATTTATTTATTTATTTATTTATTTATTTATTTATTTATTTATTTATTTATTTATTTATTTATTTATTTATTTATTTATTTATTTATTTATTTATTTATTTATTTATTTATTTATTTATTTATTTATTTATTTATTTATTTATTTATTTATTTATTTGATTTGATTTGATTTGATTTGATTTCAATTAACCCGTTCAGGTACCCAATGGGCCCATGCAGGTAACTATAACTGTATATATACATGAGGGGAAACCTTACCGGTGAAAACCCCTCGATTCTGCCTGGTTTAATCTTTACAATTTATCCCGGTTTACCCAGGTTCTCCTTCAGGAAGTGCAATTTTCACTATTCAGCCAGTGTAGATTCCGTCCTATCCCTTGCCAGATCGCTTTATTTTTTCTGACATTGCTGCTTCGACTTCCCCTGCAAGTCGAAACTGTTCTATCCAGCCTTGGGTGAGTATCCACTGCGTGATTCTAGCCACATCTTCTGGGCTGTTCATCATGGCTTCGAAAGACCTATCCTTGGCTAGTCTTAGGACTTCGCCTCTTCCCCTTGCCCACTGCGGACACGCCAAGACCATGTGCTTGACATTTTGGGACGGATATCCACATTGACATCTTGGGTCGTGTACTCCCGGGACTTTTCTTCTATACAGGTAAGAGTTGAGCCCGATATGCTCACTTCTCAGCTGAATGGCGACACTACTTTGGGCCCTGCTCAGGTTTTGGTGGATATTTACTGGTGTTCCCTTGAAGTTGAGTCTTTTTCTGCCTGTTTCCTTGTCGGTGGTTATCTTTGCTGCATTCCATAATTCGGGATCTGCAGTCGCTCGTCGACCAGAACGCTGCACCCTGTTGTTTGCCCAAGAGTTTGCCCACTCCTGGAAAACTGCTACTCTACCAGCCTCTTTCTGTCTACCCCTATTCATCTCTTTACCACAAATTTCTGTCCATTCGGCAACATCTTTGATTCTGTTCAAGGCATGCCTTTCTTCTCTCCCATTAGCGGGCAACTTGACCTTGGCACATGCCGAAGATATTGTCTCTTGAACAGAAGTTTTATCTGATAGTCCGGCGTGTTGGACCCTCCTTTGCTTCAGATAGATTTCGATGGGTAGCACAAAGGATTCGTGTTCTAATACCCTGCTGCTGGTAGAGTTATATGAACCTGTGACTAGTTTTAAGCATTTTCTTTGTATACTTCGTAAAGGTTTCACTATCCTTTCAGGTATTTTACCCGCTGGCCCGGCCTCGGCCCATATCGAGGACCCATACGTGAGGGCCGGTCTCACTATCGTGCTGTACAACAGCTTAGACTTTGTAAAGGTCGCTCCCCAAGATGACTGTGACAGTCTACTAATTGATTGTACTTGGGTGTGCGATTTCTGCTGGACCTTCTTTATATGAGCCCCCCAATGGAGCTTGGGGTCGAAGTAGATACCGAGGACTCGGAGAGATGACTGCGGTAAGGTTAGATGCCCCTGTATACTTACGGTAGCCTCAAGGTTGTGTCTCTTCCTTGCTCGTGTGAAGTGCATCAATTGGTATTTTTCCGGCGCAAATCTTACTCCGTGCTTCTTTGCCCACTCCTCACAGATGCTGTGTTTTTCCTCTAGTTTTCGGCAGTTTTCTTCTGTAGAATTTGACCATGTGAGTATGTTAGTGTCGTCTACAAATCCTACCGCGGTAGTAGAAGGAGTTTGTAGCTTCGGTAAGAGCGTGCTAACAAAAAACAGGAAGAGTATTGGGGACAGAGACGACCCTTGGGGTATTCCTGTCTTAGTAGGGATTTGGCCTCCTTTGAACGTCCCAAGAGCTAGAGAAGTCGATCTCTTTTCCAAGAATGATTCTATAAACTGGGTAATCCATCTTGGGATGCCCTTCTCTCTAAGGTTGTGAATAAGCCTTTCATGAGAGACGTTATCGAATGCCCCTGAAATGTCGAGACTGAGAAGTGACGCAACCCGTTTTTTGTCTTTTCCCCATATCGTATGAATCTGTTCCGTTAAAAGTTCGACCGCCGAGATCGTAGACCTCTTGGGCCGAGCCCCCATTTGCTCGTCCGGGAGAAGGTTATAGTTTTCGGCAGCTTTAGAGATACGGTTAGCCACCAACTTCTCAAGGAGCTTACCCATTGTGTTCAGAAGTGCTATCGGTCGATACGCCTTTGGTGTGTTATATCTCGGCTTCTGTGGTTTTCGGAGAACCACTGTCGTAGATTCTTTGAATCCCTTCGGATGGTACCCAAGACAGAGACAAGCATTAAATAGCTCCACAAGATCTTTTCTGAGGGTTTTCATGCATTCCTTGAGAAATCGATTTGGGATCCCATCTGGGCCAGGAGCCTTATCGCTTACAAGCTTTCCGATGGTTTCTTCGACTTCAGCCTGAGAAATGGTATTTGAGATTCTGTCAAGCTCTTCAGGATAAACAGTTCTGGTAATATCTCCAGTATCTGCCGCCACAGGTTGGGGGAAGAAGTGCCCTGCCATAATTCTGGCTATGTCGGGAGGTTCAGTGAAGATAGTTCCATCTGCGTCTTTAATTTCCGATATCTGTGGTAGCCTCTGTTTTTCTTCTGGATCTTTTCTGGCCCACCTGGCGAGTTTCCATATTTTGGTCGGGTCCCGGGAAGCCTCAGAAACGGTTGCCCTCCATCCAATTGTTTTGGCCTTCTTTATTTGGGCCTTTTTCCTGCTTACCGCTTTTTGATATTCTATCCAGCTTTCTACGGTGCCCCGATATTTCCACTCTCTTCTGGCCTTTCGTGTGCCTTTTACTGCCTCTGAGCATTGGGTCGTCCAATAGTGTTTGGCGAACTGAGAAGGTTTGGCGATAGGTATGGTCTCTTTGGCTGTTTTATGGATAGCATCAGTGATGGAGGCCACCCTCTGGTCGATGGCTTGTCGGGAATCAAGGTCAAAGTTCTCTTTCCTTAGCTTTAGTAAATTGACAGCCAAGTTTTGGTTAACTTTGTCCCAGTCTGCTTTTTTCCATTGTAGAAGCGGCTCTTGTTTTTCTTTAACCTGCGGTTGGATTGATATCTCCGTAGATATTGGAATATGGTCGGAAGATGCCTCAAGTTCGCTATCTGATTGGCATGTTAAAACTGCATCTTCGAGCTCCTTCGATAGGAAGACAAGGTCGAGCGTGCTCTGGCTTCCCCTGTTGCTCCAGGTGATGGTTCCCTCCGGAAGGACTAGCTCCATATCTTTATCCCCCAGCATTTCTATTAAGTCTTCAGCTATTTTATGATGGCTTAGAATCGTTTGCCCCCCCCCATCTAGGATGGTGGAGATTGAAGTAACCCACGAGGATGTGTTGGCCTTCTTTGGAGAGAAGTTCTGGGAGATGTTTTAGGGTCCCTAGCTCTGTACTGCTATGTGAGAGAGGAGGAGGATTATAGACGTTAGTTATGTATATTTTACCCCTGTTGGTCTGCAAGCTGATGGAAGTTATATCGCCATCCGCCTCCATTGGGGTTCTTTCCTTTCTCCACTTCGTGATTGCAAGGTGTTTGCTGACATATATACATGTCCTACCTTTGTGACCATCTGGAAATATCAGATGGTAGGCAGGGTGTTTAATTGTTGTATTCTCTGTTGGATGACGCCATGGCTCTTGTAAGGCCACCACGTGGTGCTTTAATGGGTTTAGAGCCTGCATGAAGTGGTGTTGTACAATATCTTTGCTCCTATTCATATTATACTGCGTTATATTTAAATTTAGGATGCCCTTCATGACTCCATTACGCAATCCGGTGCCCCGTTTATCTCTATAGAGTTCTCCCGTGTTACAGTCCAGGGTCCGTTTTTGGTAAATGCCGTCAACTCACTGGCCGGTGACGTCAGTTGGGACCACGAACATGAAATGTCAGGGACAGCGGGGCCAAGAGTCTTTCGCGGTCTTCCCGAACCTCGACGGGCAGTGCTTAAGCCCACTGGGTTAACGATTTCCAATACTGACGTGCCTGCTCTTCTTTTCCTGGAGCCTACCAATTGCCACTCATCCTAATGGTCTCCCGATGCTTCTACCGCAGGCTGGTATCTCCCCGGATCGCAGGTCCTGTTGATCTCGGCCTTAGACTTTGCCGCCAGTTTACTTGGACACTTTTGATCCCATGCTGGATGTTTCTTCCCGCAATTACAGCACCTCACTTCCTGCTTTCCAGGACAGTTTCTGGAGTTGTAAGTCCCGGCACAATGGCCGCATTTTGCTTCTGCGGAGCAGTTTTTGGCGATATGACCGAACCTCTGGCAATTGTAGCATTGCATGACCCGGAAACCTGACCTATAGATCTCTGTGGCTTTTACTTCATATTTCCACAGGAGCCCCTTTTCTATTGCCTTGTCTGCAAATTCCGCTTCGTTAAGCCAGATGATCATTGATCCTGAGGTTTTGCCTGGCTGCTTGTTTTTTTTCAGCCAAGTGGCTCTTTGAATGCCGATTCCCTGGATGTAGAGAGAATTGGCCTTTTGTAATTCTTTGATTTGCTCAGGACTCTCTGGGTTGAAAGTAAAAGGCATGCCGTGCACCAGAATTTGATAGGCAGGACTCGCAACATGTGCTGTTGTCGCGAGCTTTGTCGCCCATTCTTTCTGCTTCTCCATGATTCTCCTGGTTTCTTGCCTGGCGAAGTAGACCTTCACTTGTCCGTTCAATAGTTTCTTGGCCCCTACAACTTCTTTTGACCCGAGTTTTTCCACCAATTCTTCGCTGGATAATTTCGCAATTTCCCTTCTTTCTTCTTCGTCCTCTATTCTTATAACGGTGCCTGATGACTCTGGCTGACTTGTCACATTTGCCCACGATCTCCCTTGTGATTGGGTTATACCATAGTTTTGTGTGATAGTGGCTTTGATTTGTTTCACTTCCTGCAGTATCTTAGCCATGATGGGTGTCTCCTCTCTATCTACGCTCTGGGAGGTGTGGGGAGAAACTTTCGTCTTGCGGAGGCTATCGATCACTTGGATCGCCTCCGCGATGATTTTCTTCAGCGATCTCACGGGGAGATTGTCTTCTTTCAGTGCTTTCGTGTATCTTCTGACTGCTTCATCTGGGGTTGGCAGTGCCTCGTTGGCACCGCCGCCAGCTCCACCCTTACCACCACCACTTCGAGACGCGTTTCCGCTGTACTTTTTGCTTGTACCTATGAAAGGATCTACTGCCATTGCAATCGACGCGTTAGAACTGCTCATTTCGAAGGTGTCGATTTTTCCGTTTGTTGATGTTCTGAATATGAATATTTATTTATTTATTTATTTATTTATTGATTGATTGATTGATTGATTGATTGATTGATTGATTGATTGATTGATTGATTGATTGATTGATTGATTGATTGATTGATTGATTGATTGATTGATTGATTGATTGATTGATTGATTGATTGATTGATTGATTGATTGATTGATTGATTGATTGATTGATTGATTGATTGATTGATTGATTGATTGATTGATTGATTGATTGATTGATTGATTGATTGATTGATTGATTGATTGATTGATTGATTGATTGATTGATTGATTGATTGATTGATTGATTGATTGATTGATTGATTGATTGATTGATTGATTGATTGATTGATTGATTGATTGATTGATTGATTGATTGATTGATTGATTGATTGATTGATTGATTGATTGATTGATTGATTGATTGATTGATTGATTGATTGATTGATTGATTGATTGATTGATTGATTGATTTATTTATTTATTTATTTATTTATTTATTTATTTATTTATTTATTTATTTATTTATTTATTTATTTATTTATTTATTTATTTATTTATTTATTTATTTATTTATTTATTTATTTATTTATTTACTTTTACAGGTCTACTGGGCTATATCAAAGGCTACAGCCCCATCCCTAGGGGGACACGGTGACTATTATATTCTACATTCTTTTCCATCCTATGCAAAGCCATCAAGCCTATACACAAACTAGATAAGTTACTGTGAGCGCTGTGCAGCATATCACTTACAAAGGTTGATTATTTGGCACGGATTGGGCAGATTTCTGTCAGAAACCTACTCCTCTCCGATATAACAGAAAAACGTTTTGCACCACGGGAGGAGCCGAGGAGAAAATCTAGTGTGCCCAAACTTTGATGGTGGCCATTAGAGGCCAATCTTTTTCGAATGAGAGGGCAAAAAACTAAATGGGTGACTGACTTGTTACCCTCACAAGAGCAGGTCACAAGGGCATCACCATGTTGGAACCTATTGTAGTACGCACGGAAATCGCCATGTCCGGTTCAGCATTGGATGAGATACCCAAGATTCCGGCGGGGAAGACGGAGCTCCTCGGGGGGCTTTTTAGGAAACGGCATCCCCAATTCACAATATGTGGACGGCGCTTGGTTTTGCCACCATGTAGAAGTCAGGTCCCAAATGTGCTTTTTGGTCTTTGCGCGGGCTCCAGCAAGAGATGCGGCGGGGGGAGCCGGTTGGCGGGCCGCCTCTCCAGCCAGCTTGTCTGCTAGCTCATTCCCAGGGATGCCGACGTGGCCAGGAGACCACATCACGTTAACCTTACCAGGAGCCGCAATTTATGATATTCTCCTGGTGGGCCACTTGGAGGCGAGATGTCGAAAATCAAGAATTTCTTGCTGCGAGGTTTTCGAGGGTGATACATCAAGAAGACGTCGAGCTGCCTCTTGGTTGTCTAAGATGACGTGGATGTTGGTAGCCAAGTGGATAGAGGGAGCCGCTGTAGCAGCCTTGAGCCCTGCAAGGGCGCCGATGACTTCGGAGTCGTAAACCTCAAAGTCGGGGCCTAGCGGAATTTTCACTTCTGCTAGGGTTATTCCCTTGTGGATAACGACGGCACCTGCCCCAGCAGATCTATCTTTTTGTTTGGAGCTGTCCGATAAGACAAGGATGTCACAAGAAGGTAACTCGCTAATACGTCGGGAAGAAGCTTCGAGGGAGAGATCAGTCCAGGTAAGGATTGGAGAGGCTCTATACGAGGACGGTACGAGCCGAGGGCTGGGAAGAGGGGAAACAAGCAGTAATTTTTCCGTTAGAAGGGTATGCGCGCGGGGCTCCTTAGATCTTTTAGTAACAGGATGAAAGTCGTCGGCGGCGGCTAATTTAATGGCAGAGTTGAGGCACGTCTCCTTAAGAAGAATGTGTGCAGGTTTGAGCCAAACCTCTCTTAATAGCGCTGCAATCGGAGTAGTTTTGTATACCGGAAGAATTGCTCTAGCCAAATTGACCAGAGCTCGAGACACTGTGGCTACTAGGTGTTGAGACCGGGTAGAAGCGAGGCGGCCGCGGCTGTTGTAGGTATGGCCACGCCACCAAACCTCAGCGCCGTACAGAAGCACAGGGAGGGCCGCAGCCAGGGCTGCAGTGCGCAGAAAGGATGTGGGTACACCACAGTTGGTATTTCCAAGCTGCCGTATGTGGGCACTGGCCCGTTGCGTCTTGGCGCTCCATCCTTGCACATGTCTTTTAAAAGAGAGCTTCGTGTCAAGGAAGACGCCTAGTCACCTCAAAGTTGGATTGGCGGTCATTAAGACGCCGTTGATAGCTACCGGAGAAGGAGGCTGGCGGGATCTATGAAGATGCAGTAGCTCCGTCTTGCTTTCTGCCAGAGAGAGTCCATTCTGATCGCACCAGCAGGTGATGCTCTCAATCCTATTGCCAGTCGAACAAAAAGTATCGACCAGAGATTTTGCGACCGAAAGGATCGCCACGTCGTCAACGTAACCAAAAGTAGGAAACCCGAGTTTGAATAAGGGCTCGAGGAAGAGAAGAAAAAGTATAGGGGATGCGGGGGACCCTTGAGGCAGTCCGTGCGGAATATCCAAGAAGTCGCCGACGTAGTCGTCCACTCCGAGGCGGGCTTTTCTATGAGAGGCGAAGGATGCGGCCCAATTAGCATATGCTGAAGGCCATCCCTGTTCGCGAAGCCGGACGAAGAGGCGGCCAGGTTGGATACTATCGAAAGCACTTTGAATATCGAGGGTGGCGAGAGTGCACACCTGCTTTGCCTCCCATGCTTTTTCAACATCGTGAACTAGACATTCAACGAGATCCATGGCGGACCTTCCAGAAAGCGCTCCGAATTGTGCTGGGGAGATAACTCGATTCGACAAGGCCCAGAAAGCAAGGCGTCTTGCGATGAGGCGTTCCAGCCATTTGCCGAGAGCTGGGAGAAGCGAGATTGGTCTCCAGTTAGCCGAGTTAGTGAGGTCATCCTTATGTGGCCTAGGAATAATCACCACTTCGGCGCGGCGGAAGATACTGGGATGGTGACCATAAACCAGACAGAGACTGTAAAGGTGGACAATCCACGAGCGCCATGAATCAAACCCCCAAACGAGGCGGAGAGCTGAGACCGATAACTGATCATGACCCGGGGTCGTTGATGAAACTTCCAGAAGACAGTTACGTACCTCATCCTCACCTACGGAGAGAGGTGCGGGGATCGCTCGCAGTGAGCATGTAGGGGTGTTCAAGGGGACATCCGGTTGGCTAGTTGCGCAGGCAAGCTTAGTGCGAAAGAATATGTCTGCACGCTCAGTCGGGGTGCTGTATGTGACACCCTGAAAAAGAATTGGAGGGGGACCAAAACGACTAGATATCTTGCGCTAAGCGACAACTTTATGGGCCTCCAGAATCGAAGACACGTTGTCTAATTTGGCTCGCACATGTTCCCGTTTGGCTCGTCTAACAGCTTTCCGGAAGTTTTTATGAGCCTCGCTAATGAGGCCTTGTTCCCCGCTGTGGCGTGATTCAATATATTGGCGGCGGTAGTCTGAGCATTCGTGATTCCAATAATCTTTGCATGGGACACACGCGGGCCTTGGCGGGTTAGCTGAAAGCAGGATTGCCGAGAGAGTGGCGATGCCTGATGTAGTCACCGTGTCTAAGAGCTGAGGTGAAGGGTCTTCAAGAGGAAAGCTGGGAGGTGCGGTAGCGGAGAGCGCCTGGCGAAATACTTCGGCATTCTCGCTGTTAAAGTTGAGCAGTTTTAGCGGTGGATGGCGTCTTTGAGATGGCGAGAGCTGAGCGAAGCCGGCGATTGTCTCGTGGTCAGAAGTTGAATGTGCCTCCGAAGCTACACGGGCTGAGAGTCCTTCCATGTTCGTGAGTACAAGGTCAAGGACATGGCCGGCACGATAGGTGGGAGCTTCATAAGGCACTGCCGACCTCAGTGAATGAACGTCAATCCATTCGATGAGGGTGCTGACGCCGGACGAACGAGACACGTTGGGCTCCCACAGTTCTTGGTGAAGATTGAAGTCTCCCACAATTATGGTGTTCGGTTTAACCGGCCATTGTAGGAGTGTGCATAGGCTCTCGGGCATGGGAGCTTGAGGCTGTCGGTAAACGTTGATGATCTCTATGAGGGGAGAGCTCTGGAGACGAAGGGCAATAATATCGGGTGAGAGACCAGAATATAACTGAATAGATCGGAGGTTAGACTTTTTGCGGACATAAATCAGAACGCGCGGGCGCGCATTTTTTCAGTCCCGATTAGGAGGAGTGAAGGTGACGTATGCAGGATGAGACTTGGTCACATTCTTGAGATTTATTGTTTTTGTCCAAGGCTCTTGAACAAAGATCACATCATACTTTCCCTGAAATGCAGCTTGTAAGAGAATGAGATGAGAAGATCCACCACGCCCAACTTTTGCTTGAAGGAAACGGAGGCGAGACGGGGGGGTGCTCCTGAAATAAGCTCTACTGCTCATGAGAAGTACTGTTGGAGGCTAGGCTGGTGACATGCTCGTCTAGGTCTATTTCCATAGATCCATCCGAAGCAGATGTTAATGACGTGAACCGGTTTTGGGTAGATGCAGGTGCACGTTGGGAAGAGGAGGAGGCTTCAGTGGAAGGAGTTGGCGCGCTGGAGCTGCCATCCAAGGTAGCGGTAGCAGTAGCGGCAGCAGCCTCTGCGCGGCGTTCCTTTCGGAGGTTAATACGGTTACGAGATCGGAGTTCCGCAATCATATTTTCTGAAGAATTGATGAGTTTGCCCTTGAAGGGGCGGGGGCGGAGAGGGCACTTATGGTTGTCTGCGGAATGTGGCCTGAGGCAGTTGATGCATCGGCGTTGGTGGCAGCACTCACCATGGTGGCGAAGAGCACTGCAAAGGGCGCACAAAGCTTGAGTGCGGCACCGAGAGGAAGGATGGAAGCCAAAGCACGCGTCGCACTAAACTACCTTTGGATTAGGAATGTAGCATCGAGAAGGGGCGCTGTCAACGATGCGAAAAGTCGGTACCTCTTTTGGGAAGAAGATGACCGCTGTGTGCAGAGGATCATGACAATCTTCATGCAATGACCAGTGGGCGCCAGATGGAGCGACGCCTGTCTGAGCCTGGGCAATGTTTTTGACGTCATCAAGTGTAGTAGGGACCACGTTGGAGACCGGGTTCCAGATAGTGCGCGGGATACGCTTGACAACGTACCCGATGTGGTCCTCAATTTGAATGAGGGATCCAGAGAGAGACGCCTTTATCGAGTCAGCGTTATCCAACGCCAGTTTCCGCGATGTGTCGGACGAAAATGAGATGATGAATCCATTTGAGCTGTGAGAAACGGAGACTATGCCGTCCTTGAGCCCAGGAACAATGCGAATGAAAGCAGCCTTGACTGAAGTTGCGTCTGCTCTGAGAAGTGAAGCTTCCTCCGAGAGACGAAAGATGGCTTTGAGGCCCGTAGTAGATGCAGCCTGTTTAGGAGCTGGCGTGTAAACAGGACGGTGTTTTGCGTTGGGAGGGGCCGAGGACGACGCATGAGTAGGGAGATTGGTGGCAGGAGGGGCGGCGGCGGTCGCTGCCCAGCTTTGAGGTTGCTTTGGCATGGGAACGGGAGGTCGTGATTGTAAATTTTGGCTGGGCTTGGGAAGGGGACTCGGTGTCTTGGGTTGTCTTGGAGTATCATGTCGCATAGGGTGCCCAGAGGAAACTGCAAGTAGAAACGCGTCCATTTGCTCGCGCACGAAGTTTTTGATGAGAGGATCAGCCTCTTCAACGGCTGACCAGAACTTGTTGTGAAAATTTTGAGCCCAGGTAGCTAGACCCTTTGCCACATGTTGGACAAGTTTGAGCTCATCAGCGACGCGCTAGGCCAGGGGAGGTGGGTGTTGCGATTTGGCCATCGCGAGCGCGGTGTCCAAACAAAAATGCTCTTAATCGGTATCGAATTAGAAGGAGGGTTAAACGGAATAGGGACAACGTTATCGCTGCTGATGCGCGCAAAGTTGTATGTAGTATGAATGGAATGATGATGTTGTCACTTCGAGAATCAACAGTGATAATAGAAAGACAAAACGCTAACGCATTGCACGTGACATGTAATTATAACAGTAATTGTCAAGATCATTCATGACTAAAGTATTAGTAATAGTCATCGCTTGTATATAGTAGGACACACATAGGACTTTCACCCATATACTCATAATTATTCATATTATTCTACCCAATATATTCCACCTGGCTTAACAGGTTATGAGACCGGTTGGCTTTCACTCACCATCACACATCTCTCGACGTACTCAACTCTTTTGTTCATCAGTTATTATCTCTTTTTTTTTGGATCTGATCAAGTCGAGCTCACAAAATGTTGGTTATTAGATCCACAGAATCCTCAGGAGAGGATGCAAAATTTAAGACAAAGTATGGGGATATTACGATTCTCTCATACAAAACTTTTCCTGAATGGCATGAAGACTGTTCACTCATTTGGTCTTTAGCTGGATTGGAGGGAATCATCGACGGGATGGAAGAATGCCTGACTGGTCCAGCAAGGGCCATTAAAAAATATGAGGCTAAATTTCAAGAGGCCAAAATTATCATCAATGGGTCTATCAGGAGAACTTATAAGCAGACGGGGAAAAGATTTTTTACAGCCAACGATTTGAAGGGCTTGTGGGCCAAATTAAATGAGCTAAATCCTGCTCAAACACCTCATTTCGCTAGCTCCCTTCATCACGATCTTCACCAAGTCAAGTTTGATCCGTCAACTCAATCAATTCAAGGAGTAGTTGATCAACTTCAGAAAATTCAGGCTCAACTAAAGCAGACAATCCTACCCCAGTCTGACGAAATGATACGCCAGTGTCTGATTCAAGCACTGCCAAACGACGACTTCTGGCGAATTCAGAGGATGCATGTGCTCGCAAACAGCCTGAGTTTGCATGATACAATCATGCATCTCAAATCATGCGAATCCACCGAATCAAGCAAACCTCCAGCCGAAGTAAACATGGCTCGAGACAACAGAGGCGTTCGAGGGCCAGGAAGGGGAAGAGGAACTGGAAGAGGAAGAGGTGGATGTGGACGTGGACGTGGAAGGGTCGACAAGAGCAGGAACTTCCAGGATCATCGGGATAATGGAAGAAAATGGGGGTTGGCAAGGGGAAGATTTAGAGGAAAAGCAGGACAGTTGCATGAAACCAATTTTGACGAAAACCAATGCAAGTGGTGTCTCAAGCATGGGCACTACGAAGCTCAGTGTGAAAGTTATAAAAGACATCGAAGGCAAGCTTTGGAAGAAAACAATGGTAGGAACCAACATACCAATACGGGGTATACCGCCATAGTATCGTCTGTTCCTGAAAATGAAAACACCATCTTCTCCTCCTCTCCTAATGCATCGCCATGTGTGACCAGCCGATCATTTTCTGCTTCAACTAGTTCCCATACCATAATCGATTCTGGTGCGACCGAGCACTTTAGTGGCATCTACTCAGATTTCAATCAGTTAAAAAGATGGAACTCCCCACGCAATGTCACTGTAGCGAATGGCAAAGAAGTTCTATGCGAAGGATATGGAACAATTAAAATCAAAACTCAACACCAAATACTCGAACTCAATAATGTATGGTTTGTAAGGGATTTTGGGAATGTTCGTCTGATCTCTGTCTGGCGCCTGAACGACTCTGGTATTGAAGCACGATTCATCGACCACAATTGTCATCTTATCAAAGATAATAAGAAAATTATGACTGTTTTAGGCTCAAATCGACTGTACGAAATTCAAGAGCTAAAATCATCAGCACTCAGTGGAATCTCCACTGTGGCACCCGTATTTGACGAACGGACCTCATCAATGCCAGATAATATTGACAATCAACTCGGAGAGTCAATGACAGAATTAATCCAAAGTACTCCATCTTCGCGCGAGAATATACGATCTATTCCGAATGATAAATCTCTCTGGGAACTCTACCATCGTTGTCTAGGGCACGTAAATTTTCGAGATATAAAGAAAATAGCTGACCAAGGTGTGATACCCGGCAAATTAACCGACAAAAGACCCGTGTACCATAGAGAAAAGCAATGCGAATCCTGCTTAGCCGGAAGACTGAAAGAACGTTTTAACAAGAAAACAGATACCAGGGAGCACATCAAAGGAAGACGTCTGCACGCAGATATCTCAGGGATCCAAGGGACATCAATTAAAGGCTTCAAATATTTCCTCGTAGTTGTGGATGATGCTACCAGAATGTACTGGGTTTATCTCCTTCACACTAAAGAAACAAAGGAAGTGTTGAACCTTTTCAAACAAATCATAGCCATGGTCGAAGTCCAAAGTGAAAACAAAGTATGGTATATAAGGGCTGACAACGGAAAAAGTGAATTTGGACCCGCATTTACGGACTATTTAAAGGAAAGAGGTACCCAATTTGATCCGTGTCCACCCTATAAACACTCAATGAATGGTGTCGCGGAAAGAGCAATTGGAATTTTAGCAACCTACGCAAGGTCAATGCTGTTTGAGGCACAGCTTCCACATCAATTTTGGGATTACGCCATCGAGCACGCAGTTTGGATACGCAACAGAGTGCCTACATCAGCTCTACCCTTCGGTCCAAGCGAATCAACAACAAGCAAATGGAACATCCCACACGCAGCATGGTATGAAAAGCTACCCAAGCTTCAAAACTTAAGGCCATTCGGATGTGTTGCAACTCTAGCCTACCCCAAAGCTCTACTACCTCAGAAGTGGACTCCCAATACAAGAGAGGGTATATTAATTTTTGTAGGAATGAGAGGGGAATCGATTCATAAATTATTATTCGTTGCGACGCTACAAGTTTGGGAATCGGCTGATGCTAAAGTAGACGAATATACTTACGCAACAGTAAGTCTAGGGCAAGATATTAAGGCTAACGTCCCTAAATCACAGGCTCCGGGGAATATCACACAATATACGCCGAAACCGCAGGTTGGTCGGCTTAAAGGAGTAAAGCAAAAGCGAGTTTACTTTCCCCGAAACACAGGCACGATCAACGAATCGAATAATTTAGATATAGCGTCCTGGAACACGCAAAGAACGCCTGGAAATGCATCTAAAAATAATGGAAGCCTGATGCTACAAAACGCACCAAGTGCGCAGGGACAAATGGAGATCTCTGACGGAGCATTGGAAAACTCCGGTGAAGTGACGACTTCACATAATAATAAACTCTTCAGCTCTACTGTTGAAATACCTGGGGCGTCTAGCCAACGCGTACAGGAAGCACAAATGGACGTGCTCAGACCGTTGTTGCGTACGACGCATTCTGGAAGGGTCGTGAAACCTTCAAGACATGCAGTGGAAGCTGTCATACCTCAAAATAATGCACAAATGGAAGTGCTAAAACCATTGCGAGAAGCAACACGCTTTACAGTGTTGACAAGATCAACCTCAAAAGGACAAGTTTTTGGACCCAAAGTCAAGCAACTGGCTAACGCACGCAAGGCAGTGTTTATAAATGCAGAGGAATCAACATCCATAGGTGCACCTACACCGCCCTGTGAATTGATCACTGTTGAACAAGCAATGGAAGATGATGAAATTGGTTGGATTGATGCCATAACAAAGGAGCTTCTGGCTCTTCAATCAACTAGAACATTTACAATTATCAAAGGTAAGCCACCAGTTGGTAGGAAACTTATATCATCTAGACTCGTTTTACGATACAAACTGGGAGCAAACTCTACAGAAAGAGTCAAGAAAGCGAGAGTTGTCGCAAGAGGTTTCGAGCAACAAGTAGGACTAGACTACTTTGAGAAATTTGCCTCTGTTGTTCGATACAACACTCTAAGAATAATCCTGGCTATAGCAGCAACCAAGAACCTCGAAGTCGATAGTATTGACATCAATACGGCATTCTTGAACCCATCTTTGAAAGAGGAGACCTATATGCAACTTCCGCCTATGTTCGAGCTATTGGATCCAACAGTTGACCGAAAATCTCACTTCCTTAAACTTTGCAAATCAATCTATAGACTTAAGCAGGCACCGCACGAATGGTTCAAGATGGTTAAAAATTTCTTTGGCGAAGTAGGCCTAAATTCTGGACAATCAGACCCAAATCTATTTATCGGACTAGGAGTTTATGTTCTACTATTCGTCGACGACATGTTAATCGTTGGAGAAAGGTCAAAAGTAGACAGCGTTAAAAATAAAATTTTGACAAGATGGAAAGGGAAAGACCTCGGAGAAGCAAAAATCTTTGTGGGCTTCCAGCTTGAAAGGGATCGGAAGGGATTGGAATAGTCGGACTATTCGCGTCCATCAAAATATTTATACTAATAAATTACTGGAGAGAATGGGAATGCTTAACTGTAATCCTACCGAGTTGCCTATGCCTGCGGGAACTGTTCTTAAAGATGCGGATGAACATGAACTACTTGACGATGACGAGTCCGGGCTCTATAGACAAATTGTAGGGTCGACTATTTATCTATGCAATAACACTAGACCCGACATCGTCTATCCCGTTGGACAACTTGCCCGCTTTATGAGTAAACTAGGAGAGTCTCACTTGAAAATTGCAAAGCAACTCCTTCGCTATCTAAAAGGAACTCAAAATGTCGGGATCAAATATGGTACCAAACAAGAGACGGAACAATATTCAGCCTGGACTGACGCCACTTGGGGGACAGAGACAAATCGCAAGTCATTTAAGGAATATGTAGTGATTTGGTACGTAGGTGCTGTCTCTTGGGCAGCAAATCGACAGAAAAGCACAGCACTCTCATCAATGGAGACTGAGATTATGGCCGCTTCTGAAGGAGCAAGAGAATTGGCTTGGATGGAAAAGGTTAGTCTGGATCTCGGGGCTAAATGGACGAAACCCCCGTCACTTCGAATCGACAACGCGCCTGCATCTCACGGATATAAGGAGCAGTTGTTCCACGGGGTACGAAGCGGGACTAGAAAGCTCGTTTGATGGGAGTGAGATGAGGGTGTGTCAGGTAATAGGTGAGGGGCGAGCAGCGGGAAGTGCTCTTCACAGCAGAAGAGAAATGGGCGGTGGGAGTGGTCTTCCGGAGCAGAAGAGAAGTGCAATTAAACAGCGGTCTTCGCAGAGGAAGAGGATAATCAAAGAATAAAATTATATTCAGAAGACGTTGCGTGGAGAGAAAACCCCGCGACGTCAGGTCTACATATGTACATTTGATCTCTAAGTGAGATCGTAATAATAACTCCACACGGGTTATATGAAACCCAGAGAACAACTCCAAAACTCCTACAACGGCACGCCAACGTCTTACCATGAAACCTGGTAAATCCTTTGTCAAATATCAACCCCTTGTAACGGCCTTGACACTTCCCTAACATGAAACATGTCAATCCGTGAAACTGCAATAGATCTCTCTAAAACAACGAAATTTCATAGCAAGGCGAAACATATTGAAATCAGGCATTTCTTCATTAGAAACAACATGGTCCTCCAGAACAGATTGGAAATAATGCACACACCAGGGACCGAACAAATCGCCGACGTCCTAACAAAGCAACTTCCTAAAGATCAATTCCGAAAGTTGATTTCAGGTTTTGGGCTTGCTTGAACTGATATTATCTCATATCAAATAATCCACACATCACAATTACAAGCGTCGTGTAAATCAAACTTAACAACATGATGGGGATCATGGGAGAACAAAGAGAAGGTTATTGGGTACTCTTGTACTGCAACACAGCCTTAACGCTGTTGGAGAGCTGAACTTCCACAGGGAGATGTAGGCTGCTACAGGCCCTGGGGGCGCTGTTGCGGGAGTTAACGAGGCCCAATGTGATGATCTTATATTGCTGAGATTATTGGAGTAACTCAGCATGGGGGCGTGTCAAGATCATTCATGACTAAAGTATTAGTAATAGTCATTGCTTGTATATAGGACACACATAGGACTTTCACCCATATACTCATAATTATTCATATTATTCTACCCAATCTATTCCACCTGGCTTAACAGTAATACTGACGATAGCCTTGAGCCTAAAGAGGATAATTCACCATCTACTGTATCTTATCAGAAATTGTCAGATCTGATGACTCATTACATCTTTGGGAGCCTGGACGACGATATGGATTACAAGTCTCCTTTAGTTACCTTTAAGGGTTCAACTGCTATAAGACTTGAGAAATGGCAAGATTAGCCACTTTAGTATGATCAGTTGAAAATTTAGTGTTCTAGAAATGGAATTTGGGAAGATGTTTGCCCTGAAGCTATCGAAGACCAGCCAGAAAATGTTGAAGCACTGGCACCCCGTCTACCAGCGGTACTTGATGCAGGCACAAGAGCTAATTTCCAGATTCAAAATGCTGTTTATACTTGTTGAGTTTAGGAAAGATATATTTTATTAAGCATATCAAATCTAAAGTAATTTTTTTTTGTTTTATCAACAAGATACCAGTATATATATATATATATATATATATATATACATATCTACAAGTGCCAATTCTCAGCATTCAGCTTCGCGTCTATAACCCCCAAAGTCTCAACCTCCAGCCGGATGAATATCAAAAGATTACCCATAGGACTGTAGACGCGTGCTTAAAGAAATCTCGAAGGATTCTGGACGAATGCCGGAATAATCACTAATGGTTAACAATAATATTTGTTAATTATTGTTATATAGGTAAAGTAATTCGCTCAGTGATAATCCGATTGGTCCAAGCCTGGACAGTAGCGGGTGGAAGGACCAGGTAACTAAGTTGGGAGGCGTTCCAAGCGAGTGACCCGGGAGATGTTCCGATCTCGCCTAAATCCAACACTCCTCCTGACTAATTGGATTATTGGTTTAGAGACAAAAAATCCTTTTATTGATAGGATTCAATTTCGAAAAAGGCAATGGCATAGGGAGGATGTCTGCTAACATGTCGCTGGTTGGAGTGTAGTCAAGCCTGATATCTCCACTAGCTATACACTCCCTTGTGTAGTGATAAGCTACGTCAACATGTTTTGTTTTTGTCGAGTTGGTGCCTTTAGCAAGCGCGAGAGCACTTTGATTGTCGGTCAAAGTGTTAATTCCCCCACACTCGAGAAGTTCTTCGGATGCTCGGAGTTCTTTGACGAACCTATTAAACCAAACAGCTTGTTTCGATGCTTCATAGATTGCGACATATTCGGCTTCGGCCGTGGAAGTTGCCACAGATTTTTGTCTTCTCGACTGCCAACAAACAGGACCTCGACCTAACATGAGGATGAATCCACTCACCGAACGTCAAATTATTACGTCGGATGCATAATCTGAATCTGAACAAAGGTTCGCTTTTTTATCAGGTGAGATATTTTGAGATTTTGTGCCGTAGTTGAAGGTAATACAGTGATTTTTGGTCCCTTTGAGGTACCTAAGTATTCTACAAACACTATTCCAGTGTCGCTGGACTGGGGAAGAGTTATGACTAGCGAGTTGAGAAGTGGCAAAAGAAATGTCGGGCCGAATGCCGTTAGCGGCATAACCTAGACTACCAATCGCACTGAAATATGCTGATTCATCAGTAAGAGGTTCATTTTCATCCACAGGTAGGACGCCTTTGTAGCCCTCAAGTGGTGACGTGTATGGTTTGGCGTCTTCGAGTCCGAATGATTTTATTTTGTCTATCACATAATGAGTTTGCGATATTTGAAGGACTCGATTTGCCCTATCACGGCTTATTCTCCAGTCGATTATGGTGCCAATTCCCTTAAGGTCTTTGATGGGAAAATGGTATGACAGCTTTGCTTTTATTTCGTCGACATGTTGGATTTTTTGTCCGCAGATTATCAAGTCATCAACGTAAACACCAATAACAAGTCGCCTAATCTGGTTGATGTAGATACACGAGTCACATTCAGATTTTCTAGGGTTAAGAGAATTAAGTTCTGCGTCGAGTTTCGCATACCAGGTTTTGCCGGATTGTTTCAATCCGTAGAGGGCTTTATTCAAACGCACATATCTTGTTCCCTCCATGCCTTCGGGTGTTTTCATAAAAATTTCTTCCTCAAGGTCTCCTTCTAGATATGCCGTTTTTACATCGATCTGGTGGATTTCCCAATCTCTGAAGGCTGCGACGGATAACAGGATTCTTAACAAATCTGTTCGTAAGGTAGGCGAATATGTCTCTAAATAATCTACCCTGAACATTTGGCTAAACCCTTGAGCAACCAGCCTTGCCTTGTATCGCCCCTCTGACTTCATCGAGAATACCCACCTGGACCCGACAGGCTTTCTTCCATGGGGAACGTGAGTGATGAAAGAGAAGAATTTCTTTTCGCTTAGTGATTCAAGTTCCTCGTCAATCGCGACTTTCCAACGCTCGCTATTTGGTCCTTCGATAGCATCTCTATCTGATTGAGGGATTGGTATATCTGCGCCAACGTAAAGGAAACGAGGAGTGGGTTGCCATGCTGACCGGGGTGGTATCGGTTTTGGTATTCTTTTACTTCGCCGAGGAGTAAGGGGTTCTTCGAGATCTGGCTGGACTTCAGGATTGGTCGGAGAGATTTGTGATGAGGGAGAAGATGTAGCTTGGGCTCCTCCTGAGCTCCTAATAGGCCCCAACTCTAATGGTGACGTTACGGTTATCGCAGGAATTGAAGATGGTAGAGGAGATGCCGCGGAGGGCGCAGATATAGAGGCAACAAGAGATGGAGAACTTGGAATAGTAAAGGATTCTGAAATTTCGGGCTCATCTTCCTCAGTATCTTGGTCTTGGCTTGGGGAATTGATTGATATGTCGGTCGGTTCTTCTTCAGAAAGAGTCTCAATTTCGCCATATTGCTCATGGCTTGATGTGCTCCAGTCCCAGAAAGTATCCTCAAAGAAACGCACATTGGCAGATACAACGACCTTATTCCTTCCACTTTTAGTGGGCACATATACCCGATACTGCGTTGGTGACTCGCAATATCCAATGAATATACCTCTGAGTGATGTTGGAGAGAGCTTAAATCTATGTGGGTCGTGTGTGTCAATGAGAACATAGCAAATGCAACCCCATACCCTGAGGTGAGAGACTTTGGGCTCTATGTTATTCATTTTCTCGAGTGGAGACTGTTTATTGGGGAGAAGCGGCAATCTATTACGTAAGTAGCATGCGGTAAGAATGGCAGCATCCTAAAACCGGAGTGGGAGACCTGAATGTGCTAGTATGCATCGAGAAATGGTGACTAGAGTTCGGTTCAGCCTCTCGGAAACGCCATTCTGATGTTGGGTATATGGGGCACTAATCTGTTGGATGATACCGCCAAATTTAATCGACTTATATTCTGAACCGCCATCAAAGCGCATAGCCTTGATTTTGCAACCAGTTTGGAGCCCTTTTTTCTCTTTGTATTGAATAAAGCAGCTGTTGACTTCCATAGTACTTTTCAAGAGGAAGATTTCACTTTCGCGGGAAAAATCATCTGTAAATGAGACGAAATATAAGCTACCAAAAATTCAAGGTATTCGACATTTGCCCCACGTATCTGAGTGGATAAGCTCGAGTATTGTGTGACGGCTGATAAGCCGATATTTTCCTGTAGCATATGATGGTCATCATATGCACGGACTAATGCAGCCCTATCCGGGTATGCTAGCTTCCCGTCAAGCGATCGGCAGGGTATGACGCTTGGACTCAGCTTGGCGGAACTTGCCTATGTTTCATGTTGCAAGGGGTATTACATGCCATGGTGTTATTGTAGCATTGAGAGCCTGGTGGCAATTCATCGGAAGTGTTATAAGTAGATGCTACCTGGGCAGATGTAATTCCTCTCTTCATAGATAAATATAAACTACTTTACGATATACAGTGCTTCTGCCTCAATATCCCGAACCGTGACATATTGTAGAAGATCTTGAGACAGGATTTCTGTTGATTTTTTCTACTTGTTTACAGGAGTTACAAACATCACAAGTACTTAGAGAATCGGTGTTTATCAGAAGGTCTGAGGATTCTCCAGAGGATGATGGGAGAGAGAACCTTGATATTTCGAGTTTATTGAGAAAGTATGGACCGACGTGACCAAGTCGAGAGTGGAGAAGCTGAGTTACATCTCTATTGGTTCCTTGTGATAGAAGAGCGGGGTTAAACTCTTCAGAGCGAAGAATTAAGGAATCCATGTTGGAAGTTAGAGTCGGGATTTCGTGAGAAAGCAAACTGGAAGTGTATCCAGCATGAGTGTCTGCTCTAGGATGTGGTGAGGTGTTAAAGCAGAATAACGCATCTTTCAATCGAGCCGTTGCAAGCGTAGATCCGTTTGGTGATAGGACAGCGATGCCGCTTTCTCGGGAATGAAGTTTGAAACCGCGGGTGAGTAATTGAGATCCCGATACAAGGTTCTTGGTACAAGAGGGAAGGTACCACACATTGTCAAATTGAATGACCTTGAATTTGGAACTATCATTGAGGCTGTATATGCTAAATTGGACGGAGCCTGTGGCAGCGATAGATGCATAGTGTCCCGATGCAGTCTGAACCCTTTTATTAGTTGGGTAAAAAGATGTGAACAACGAGCGGCCGTGAAAGATGTGATGCTTTGCACCAGTGTCGAGAATAACGTCACAATCTTAGTATGGCCCAATGAAGATAATGCTTGTTCTTCTACGATCCATATTCCATCATCTGAAGGTACAATATTGGGGCTTGCCGGACTAGATGGATCAATTTTCGACTTTTTGCCGTATTTTTCTTTCAACTTTAATGCGAGGGTTGCCTTTTGGGGATTCTTGGCTGCCCATTTAGTGCCATCTGGAATGTCTAACCAAGCGAAACATGTTTCTCGGGTATGATTTAATTGTTTACAGAAAGCGCAAGTTTTGCCTTTCCGTAAATGGATATCACTGCTCTTGTTGATGAATGACGCGACGCCAGTGCAGAATTGATTGTCATAACTTGCTTGACTGGCACGGAGAGAGTTAACAGCTCCAGAAAACAAAATTGACTTGTTGTTTCTTAGGACAGTTACGGTACCACTGAAGTATCTATTGCAGCATTTGTCGAAATGGCCTGTTAGAGTTCGCAGATCATTTGGCCCATGTTTAGTTATGTTTTAGACGAGTGGGGTAGCATCGGATGTCTTCCATTGTTTGGCTTCATGTATTCCGGTGTTGTATTGGGTATCGGAGGATCCCCGGCGTTTTGGAAGTTCTCCCGATGTTTCTCCTTCAGTGTGACAAGATACCTTTAGTAGTTTGAGATGTTATTCTGGATATATAGTAGGGCACTGATTGCTAGATGAGCTCCTTACGCTTAGTTTTCCGTCATCTCGAGACTATAGAATTCAAGTTAGTCACCTTCAGTCTTCAGTGTCTTTCAGCTCTCAGACTTCTTCAGTTCCTAATCTCTTGTCTTTACCTCCGCTCCCTTACTCCTTTGTTGGACGTTCAGCATTAGTCTAGAGCTACCTTTTCGGCCCTTAAGTTTCCATACCTCAGCCTTGCGCTTCCGCCCTTCAGATCTTCAGCCTTCAGTCTTCAGCCTTTCGCCACCGAGTCACGTGCAGGTCACTACTCTGACATGGCCTAAGAGACGGCTTTTCATCAGATCATCAGTAGGAGTCGGAGCAATGTCGACAGAAGATATCTTAGTTTTGCAGATAATTAGCTGTTTGGAAATTTTATCAACATCAGAACCATCTTCCATCGGAAAACTCCAAAAATCTTGAAGAAGTGTTACAATGGAATCTTGTGACACGTGCCCGTAATACTGAATAAGGGAGTCCCACATGTCTTTTGATTTTGCTTTTCCATGGATCAGGTAAAAGATTTCCTCGGGAACGAGTTGCGCCAAAGAATTTTACTAGGTATATGATGGGGTACGTACACTTGCGCAGAGTTACTAAAAGAATTCAGATGCTTGAGTAGAACATGCAATTGTGCGCATGGCCGGAATGTAAGATTGAATTGAAAGATGGTGAGAATGATATCTAACAAAAGTGGCAAATCTAAGCCTACTTATACTTTTAAAATCATCCGTGCGCCAACAGAGCAAACAATGCAAATATCAAGTCTCGTGGGACCCACACCTTGCCTAACTAGTCCCAACACTTCATCCTAGCCTCGGTGGTGTCACCTCATCTGCTGCTTATGCAGCCTTGTCATGTCCACTATGTTCCTAGGCACAACACAAAGCTGCTATGATGTTTCCATCTTGATCTTTTATGGAAATATTTTTAGTATCAGTTACACCTTGAATTTCCGGGATGATACTGAAAATGTAATTTTCGACGTGTAGGTTGTGGAAGACTTGTTCAACTAAAAACCTACAACGGATAAAAGACGACTTTTCCAGCCTAGGAGCATGTCTAAAGGCCTTAAGGATTTCAGAAGTAGACATTTTTTCAAATAAGGGGGTAAGGTAAGGGTAGGAATAGGAGTAAAGTGGGGATAAAGTAGGAGTAAGTATAAGAATAGGAGTAAGTATGAAAGTGGGAGTAAGTGTGAGAATGGGAATAAGTATAAAAGTAAGAGTAACTCAGATGATTTAGAGATTTGGTCTTATAATCTGTTGAGTTTAGGAAAGATATATTTTATTAAGCATATCAAATCTAAAGTAATTTTTTTTTGTTTTATCAACAAGATACCAGTATATATATATATATATATATATATATATATACATATCTACAAGTGCCAATTCTCAGCATTCAGCTTCGCGTCTATAACCCCCAAAGTCTCAACCTCCAGCCGGATGAATATCAAAAGATTACCCATAGGACTGTAGACGCGTGCTTAAAGAAATCTCGAAGGATTCTGGACGAATGCCGGAATAATCACTAATGGTTAACAATAATATTTGTTAATTATTGTTATATAGGTAAAGTAATTGGCTCAGTGATAATCCGATTGGTCCAAGTCTGGACAGTAGCGGGTGGAAGGACCGGGTAACTAAGTTGGGAGGCGTTCCAAGCGAGTGACCCGGGAGATGTTCCGATCTCGCCTAAATCCAACAATACTAATGACTTGAGAGTCAGGAGAGAAAAAGACATAGCATTAAAATTTCTTGATGAGACCTTGAAAGCCATTGTTGGAGGTCATTTTAAACAACATTTTATGGGGAAATTTACTGAGCAAGCTAAACTAACAGTATTGTTTTGTCACGGTTCGGGATATAGAGGCAGAAGCACTGTATACCATAAAGTAGTTTATATTTATCTATGGGAAAGAGTTCTACAGCTATTTCTAAGATTGACTACTTATAGGTCTGGTTACTCTTCACTTAGCCAAGCCACCTTTTCTCGAACATTCTCCTAACTTCCTCAATAACAATCAGATCATGTCGAGCTTCAAGAATGTTCTATTAAGCTAAGCTGATTTTTAGTTCTACCGATCACTTGCGAGGAAGGTTGCATAAGCGAGTAAGGCTGCACAAAGCTTCACTCGAGCTGTTCAGTTCGCTTATGATAACAATCATAGGCTACATGTTACAGGTCTGGAGCCAGTGTGGTACAAGGCTGATGCCTGAGGTATCATAAGGTGGGTGGGACTTGTAGGCTTTGCGCTAATCCTCGTTTACGCTAGTGTGGCAAGGAAAGAGCCACTGAAAGAGTAACTCCTTCATCAACTTACAGACCATCATTAAATGGCATCTAGGACGGGAAGGCGTTAGACTGCAAAGGGGATCTGGTTCGAAGGGAAATATGTATATAAGGAATAGGGCAGGTGTCTTCGATCCTCAGATTTATTATACTCTTGATTTAATTGAACGATTAATTTTCTAATCTGATTCATCTTACGTTTCCTCACACTACAGGCACAAATCGGCTAATCAGCCGTCACAGTTTAGACAGGTAAAACCGACTCTTGCGCCTCTGAAAGCAGACCTGAAAGTGGAATATGAATTGCTAAGAGTAACTCCCTTTATAAAATCTGTTCGCGAATATTTCTCACGTTGGAAAACTCTGTGTGTCAGGTGTCAAACAGGTCATCATTCAATTTTTGTTACTGGAGAGGAAGATTAATCTCTTGTTTTGCATGACGCTCTTCAACCAATTCATCCAGTTACGGCAATCTTCAGGACAAATAAAGTGAAAAATTTCAATTCTGAAAAAAAAGCCAAGTGATTGGATGAGATAAAAGCATGGCAGACTTTCCTTAACTCTAAGATGATACTAAAGTTTCCGACAAAAATAAATTCTGGAAAGAATGCTGCATTTCGATTGGTGTGAAGGGCAGTGCGGTCTCGCTGTCGCGGAATACGGTGCCACAAACTATGTATATTTATCTACAAAGATTCAAGAGATATAAAGGAAGGGGGAGTGCACTTTATAAACAAAACCCGTGACGCGGTCCCTGCTGTTACCCCACCAACCAATAGCCACAACACAACCACTAGCCACAGCATAACCAGGGCGCAGCCCGTGACATTATCCCCTCTTTCTCTCGTTAGATTTGCCTATATTTGATTTTTTTTTCTTTATTTTTGTAACTCCAGGACCTTGCCTAGAATCTTCTTCTTCTCCTACTCCATCGCCTAAACCAAAGCGAGCCTCGAATTTGTCCAGGGCCTCTGTCTCCTCCATGTTACTGCGGTCTTCCCAATTTGGTTCTATAAAATTTTTCCACTCCACTAACACCCGGCGGACTGATCCTTTTCCTCGTTGTACTCGCTCTGCTCGCAGAATTCTTTCGACAAAATGTTCTGGAGCTTGTTTTTGAACACTTTCGTCCAAAACCTCAGGGATAACCGGAGGGGGTTGCTCATCATCTTTTGACTGGGAAGGAAGAGGATCTTCGTTAGCTTTTCTGAGCAATTGGACATGAAATCTTGGCCAGATTTGTGAGGGTACATCCAGTTCGACAACATGTGACGAAATGATTTTGGTAATACTGTACTTAGCGTTGACCTATGCCAGTTTCTTCTTTAGCTGGGGCGTGTGAATATTCTTGAGGTTCAGCCATACTTTATCCCCAACGCGGAAAATCGGGGAAGGATATCTAGCTCTATTTGCCTGCTCTTCCATTCGCTGCTGAGCTGCCGCCATTGCAGCCGCCGCATATTCTTGTGCCTCTCGAATCCGGTTGACGAAAATTTCCGCCCGTTTTGCTGGCGCTGAACGATCTTCTTTACATAATTTATTATACTGTTGCACTGGTTCAACATGATAGCCATGCTCTATAAAAAAGGGGCTCAAACCTGTGCTTGAGCTATCTCTGTTGTTAATCGCCAACTGGCCCGAAAGAAGTAGACTTGGCCACTCATACTGTGCAAAGGATATAAATGCCCGTAGGTAGGCTAATACTTCTTGATTCATACGCTCTGTCGCTCCATCCGTTTCTGGATGGAATGATGTTGATAGCCCCTGTTCAATATTTGTCAATTGACATACGCGTCTCCAGAAATCCCCAACCCAATTGGACCCTCTGTCTGAAGTTATTGCGTGAGGAAAGCCGTGGAATCTATAATGGCAATTTATAAACCGCTTTGCACAATCTTCGGCATTCATGGACTCCATTGCTTCTAGCGTAACACTTTTTAACAATCGGTCTGTAATGACCATTAGATAGCGTGGGTCGCCTCTTTTTTTTGTTGGCAAATCAGTCATGAAGTCGACAGATAATTCACTATGAAATCTATTCGGAATTGGCAGAGGAAGTAGAAATCCCTGTCTTTTAGAGCGCCAAACATGAGAAAGGCCGCATACATCGCAATTCTGACAGAATTTCCTAACCATTGTGCTCATCCCCGGCCAAAAAAACGATCTAGATAAAATCGCCAACGTATTATTACGTCCTGGATGTCCCGTGACGTGTAAATCATGTGTCTTTTGTATTAACGCCGTCTGAAGCGGCTCCCAGTTTGGTATCCACAACCTCTTCCTGAAGCATAGAGCACCCCTTGGATCTAATTCACATTCTGCCAGCGATACCTTAATTCCCAGGCCAGGTGGCAAGGCTCTTTCGTTTTTCCACATGGCTTTGTATAACTCCTCAAACATTGAAGCAGCGTTTGCTTTACCTTCGTTCCATAGATCCTGGAGGACATTTTCCAAAAATAATTGTTTTCCCTCTGGAATCTTTTGCGCTATCTCAGGATTGGCAGACGAAACAAGAACTATAGGGGCTAGCAGTGTTGCCTCTTCGGGCTTTTCTTTGTTGAACCATTCTTTCCTTAGAAGCTGAAACTCTCGTTCTTTAAGGCGAGGGTTGTCAGGGTTCTTTGGAAGATCCTGTGCGCGACGTGATAGCGCATCCGGACGCGCCGCCTGTTTGCCTGCTCTGAATTTGATTTTAAAATTGAACTGAGATAACGATTGAGCCCACCTTACTTGTCTTTCCGACAATTTTCGAGCAGTCATGAAAAATTCCAAATTTTTATGATCTATTAGAATAATGAACGGCTCGTGGAGACCTATAAGCTCACCTCTCCACTCTTCTAGACTACGAACAATACTCAGAAGTTCCTTGTCGTGTATATCATAATTACACTCAGTGGGGGTTAGCTTTTTTGAATGGTATGCTATGGGCCTTAGAGATCCTTCTTCACTATAGTGGGACAAGCACGCTCCAGTGGCCCATCCTGATGAATCCGTTTCTAGGACTGTAAGTTTATTTTCATCCCACATGGCCAACACCGGTGCGTTACTGAATCGACGCTTTAATTCTTCGAAAGCTTTCTGATGTTCGGCCGACCAATTATGTAGAGTTCCTTTCCTCGTCAAATCGTGGAGTGGAGCCGTCAACTGAGCAAAGTTTTCGATAAAGTTTCGATAAAAGTTAGCGAACCCTAGGAAACTTCTTATTCCTTTGATATCGATAGGTCTTTCCCACTCAGTTATTGCACGCACTTTTTCTGGGTCAGGCTTTATGCCTTCTGTTACACATATTATAAACCCCAGGTACTTAATTTCTTTCTTTGCAAATTCGCATTTCTTTGGATCCAGCTTGAGTCCAGCCTCAGCAAGTCGTGAGACCACTTGGTTGACATTTATCCAATGGTCTGCCAAGTCACCATTAGAGAAGATTACGACATCATCTAAGTACGCCGCGCAGGTATCCCCCAAGAGGCCTCCTAACACTTTGTTGATCCAACGTTGAAAAGCTGCTGGTGCCCCTGCCAGACCAAATGGCGTAACTAGCCACTCATATGCCCCAAAACGCGTGCGAAACGCCGTTTTG
Organism: Podosphaera xanthii; assembly: GCA_028751805.1. Lineage (NCBI taxonomy): Eukaryota > Fungi > Ascomycota > Leotiomycetes > Helotiales > Erysiphaceae > Podosphaera > Podosphaera xanthii. Next base: position 1,623,068 of record JAPWIX010000018.1, read on the forward strand.
TATTCGTCTCCCTGAGCAATACGAAGCCTATGGAACGCTGCGCGTACGTCTACTTTAGAAAGCCAAGTTGCCTGAGCCATCATTCTCAGGGTCTCTCTTATTAAAGGAAGAGGGTATCTGTCACGTTCTGTTACAGCGTTGAGAGCCCGGTAATCGACACAAAATCTTAGCCCTCCCCCTTGCTTTCTTATGAACAAGACTGGTGCGCCCCCGGGGGAGCTGCTGGCACGGATCCAGTTTTTACCCAAGAGCTCGGTTAGGGGTTTTCTTAAGACCAGAAGTTCGTCTCGGGACATTCCGTACAGTGGGCCCTAAGGGATCTCTTTCTCCTGCCGTGTTCGTCTTTTTGTAGGGATATCTTTGTGTCAATCCCAGGTCTATGAGGTGGTAGAGCGTCTTCTGATGGTAGATCATCCATGAACGTGTTTATAAATTTGTGGACCTCCGAGGGAAGACTACGCCTGATTTCATCTTCGGAGAGTGTCAGGATTCTCCTGACTAGACTGGATGCCTCAGGCTCAGGCTCAGACGTAGATATTAGTGTCACCTCATTTCGCTTCGGATTCTCGAGTATGTATTTAAGTAATTCGCCCCCTTAGCTCTGGACGCTTCACGCTTTGTTTTCTGTCTTTAGGATTAGTTGTAATCTTGACAAACCCGACTTTCGTCCTCCTGTCTCTCTAGTGAATTTCCGTCACCTCTTGCTATTTGTATCCTCTGAGTGCCCCTCGTGCTCCTCCATATCCCCTATTCGCCTTCAGTCCCAAACGCCCGTCGCGTTCCTCATTGTGTTCTTATACCCCGCGTCGTTATTGTTAGACTTCGCCACGCGCTCCCAAGAATAGCGCCTGACAGAGAGCAATTTCTTTGGCTCTAACGCCCTTGTAATATCGTTAACAGTAATAGCCCCAATATAAGCATTAGGGTCCATCTTTGCACTATTCAGCAGCGCAGCAAATACTGATCCTGATGTCAATCATAATTGGTTAATGCTAACATGGGAAATTTTAAATTTGACCTTTTGGGGGGCCAGTTTCTCATGCCATCCACTTGCTCTTACTATACGCCCATGTTTACGACTTCCGAAACATAGGTATCTCCTTTTCGCTACGTAAACTACGTCGTTGTCTTCTAGCCAAGGCTTGCCTAGTATTATGGAATATGCTAGGTTAGGGACTACATACCCCCAAATTTGCTTATGTCGGCCGTCGATGTCCAGTTCTAGACGACCAATATATCTTATTTTTTTTCTTTATTACCGTTTGCTAGACGCAAAGAAAGCGGGCTGATTTTCTCTGTACGGATTTTAAATTTGCGCACCAGGTTTTCATCAATTGCGGAATAACAGAGACAACCCGTGTCTACTAAAGATTGCACATAAAAAGATTTATTAATTAAACAATCTATTTAAAAGGGTGGACTATACATCTTCTCGAGTGTCTTGTCACCTCCTAAAACCTGGCTATTACCCCTGGACGCGACTTTGTTCAGGGTTCCTCGTTTCTCGAGTCTCCACTGAGTTTGTTCGTTTCTACTTCTGCTAAGCTAACTCCTGTTTCCGGTGGTATTGCTGGACGGTATTTTTGACATTTAAAAGAACCGTGTCCCGGCTTTCCACACCGCGTACATAACCTCTTGTCAAGCAACTTCCGAAATTCGTCTTGCGATCTCCATGGGGCCTGTGGTTTTACTTGGCTGTGTTTCTGGCCCTTTTTCCTTCCTTTAGCGTTCGCTGCTGTTAACGCGTTAACCCCGCCCATGATTGTATCTCCATCAGGATCACTTAGAGGTTGCTTGGCACTCGAGTTGGATAGATGAGGAACAATTGTACCTCTTCCCGGGATGAAGAAGGTCCCCGTCTGCAATTTAGAAGAATTTGGCCGGTAACTATTCATGGCCTCTACTTGAGCGTCGATTTGTCGGACTCTCGAAACCCAGGATTCGTATCCCATGCTTAGCGTGAGTTTCTTACCCACTAAAGCCGCACGCAATTTTTTGTTAATAGCTGCATGAACAAAAATTAGCTTAGGGCTTGAAGACCAGTTTTCTCCGTCGCATCGAGCAAGCTGGTTTTCGAAGTCCTGAATAAAATCTTCAAATAATTGATTCTCTCCTTGGCGCATCCTGACAAGGATGTCTCCTGCTTCCAAGCCTGCCTGTTTACTTTCAAAATGTTTGTCGAAGCAGTTAAGGAATTCGCGCCAGTCATATTGGCCATTAGAGCCCCCTTTCAGAAACCAGTTAGATACCAGTGGTTTTTTTATTTCAGGCAGTGATTCAACCATGCCCATGCAGATAGCCCCGTTTGATCCTAATACTGCTAGATCCTCCTCAATCTTGACCTGAAGTTTGAAGCAATAAACAGGATATGATTCTTTTGACCCATTCCAGCCGGGCCATGGAGTCTCCTTCCTGGTAATTATTGTTGTGGCTTGAGGTTGCGTATGTAGTGCCCAGACTCCTCTCGACGCTTTAAGTCCAAGAATTTTCGGAAAAGGAGAATATCTTCCTCTGAGATGTTTGCCATGTTGAGCTGGAAGGGTTGCTGGATTGGCCTTGGAAAATCCTGTCCGTCTGAGATTGCTGGGATATCGTTTGATTCTACGTTTCTCATCGGTTAGTCGGATGTCATCTTAGCTGTAAATAAGTTTGTCTGGTTATCCACTGTTGAAAGGAAAGAGTCCCTCGAGTTTTCTGACGATGAATCTGAAATCTCAGGAACCTTGTTGTCACGGTCTAGACAGGAGCGCCTGCGCAGCTAAGTGTGTAGAGGTAGTAAATATTCAATTCTATAAGTAAACTATATTGCTACTCAACAAGTCTATATACAACCCTTACTGCAGTCTAATGACTCGCCCCAACCCTGATATCAATAAAGGTTCCTGAAAGTCCTCGTGTATCAGAAGGTCCCTGTGACAGCAAGCCTACGCATATCAAAGGTACTTCTCGTTTCAGCTAGTCGCCATCTCATATCTGATCATGCCCTGTGCACCGTGCCCCATTTACCTTGCCCCACGCACATTGCCCCATGCGCCATGTCCTTAGCCCTGTAAGGTCTATGCACGCCTATGTGCCACATAGGCTACAGGAACAATTCAGCTCACCAGCTGTTACATCAGCTTCAGTAGAATTCCTTCCTTCCAGGTTGAGAACTTTGCTTTATCTCCATGAAATTTAGCGGAGTCAGGTAATAAAGCAGAACGGGGAATTGGTGTTGAGCTTGTCGATTGAAGTTTCCAATTCTCGATAGCACCAGCGAGCCGTTTCAAAACTTGAGTCTATATATTACTGCCTGAGTTGGACAATGAGACCTTTTTTTATAGCATACTTATCCTCTCTCGGGCGTTCTGTAAGTTTTCGGATGTTGCCATGAGCATTTGATCCTTCTGAGCTAGATTCTGTTCAGCGGCCAGCACTTGAGCTGCCGTAGTACAAAGTTCCTGATTTTGCTGAGCAAGAGCTCTAATAGCGCCAATAACAGCCTCCGGATTCTGCTGTACTCCTTGAAGGAACTGGTTGAGATCAGTAACCCCAGTGAGTTCATTCAGTACATCCATATGATTCCTCTGAGATTCAGCCATAATAAAAAAAAAAGAGAGATTAGAGTAATGTCAGAGCGGTGCAGGATTAATACCAAAGACAACGCTGTCAATAGAAAGTAAGTACCAATATCAGTAACTGAGGCAATGATAGATAAGCAACAACAATAATAGTAACAGCAACAATAGCAATAACAATAACAGGGAAATGGCAATAACACTAACAACAGCAGTAAACACGATAACAAGAACAAGGACAATAGCGACAACAATAGCTATAACAATGACAATATCAATAACAAAGGTCCAGAAGAACAGTAACCACAATGGTAGTGTAATCGATAGGTGTCATAAGCGGTATGTAGACAGCGTGGGTGGAGACAGGGGTCAAGAGGTGGGTGTCAGGCTAAAGGTTGCCATCCTACATGATACACGAGATAGATGCATCGCCACTCGGCTAAAAGGCCAGACCAGAATCATAGAACACTATGATCTGGCAATCTCCATATATATATTATACAGCAGAGGCTTTCCTGACAATAGGATTCAGATTTCAAACAGATTCTTCAATAAGTAAAGATAAATACAAGACTCTGATCTGGAGACTTCAGAGGTACAGTAAGGACAGCTATATATACATTTTAGGACATGGTCCAACAAGCCACTGAAAGAACTATCTAGAACTCCTGCACGGGTAAATAGAACAACAAGGGGCATCATAGAATACCATAGAACACCATAGAATCCACCAGAACTCCCCAGGTCATTGTGACCCATAAACATATTTCCGGAATGAGATAATAGAGAAGTTTGTAGAGCTACAGAGAAACAGCCAGAATATCTAATGCCACAATGTGGCTCAAACCCCTGTCACATGACTAAGTAGCTAACAACCTCTGACAGTCGTTGATGTTGTTTTTGTTTGTAAAACGGCTTAGCAGCAAATCTCGAAGGAGGTAAGCCCAGCGTTCTGGGTCGGTCTCGAGGCCATTGGCCGTCCTGAGTGGTGTATTTTTGATCTGCTGCCCTCCTTTGGCTCCTCGGGCGAGCTTGTATAAATCTGCGTCGGATTCGGCTTAGGCGAATTTTCTCCGCCAGTATTGTCTCTTTGCTTTGACGATGGCTTTTCTGAGCGCCTTCCTGCTCTCGGGATCCCTGTGGGTCTGGAAGTATATTCTTGCTTCGCGGCATTCTGGTGTCCACCATGGCGCACCGCTTCCCGGTCTCGGGGAGCTTCTCCTTCCTGTTGCCTTTATTGCGTCTCCCATTATTCTTACTAAGGTGTCGGCCAATTCGTCCACTCCCTTGGCTGATAGGGGGCTCTGTTGCGCGAGTTCACTGCTCCATCCGGCCATGGTGTTCTTGAAATCTTTGAGTGCTTTGTCCTGGACACGGATTGGTCTTACAGTTCGAATGACAGCTGATGCACGGGCGTTTATCTTTGGCACGTCTCCGACTAAAGTGCGATGGTCTGATGTTGTTTCCATCCAGTTTGCTAAATCGGCGAGAGCACCTGTGTTTGACCACACAAGGTCCAGAGTATTGCCTTGATCATGTGTGGGCACCTGTCATAAGCGGTATGTAGACAGCGTGGGGAGAGAGAGGGGTCAAGAGGTGGGTGTCAGGCTGAAGGTTGCCATCCTACATGATACACGAGATAGATGCATCACCACTCGGCTAAAAGGCCAGACCAGAATCATAGAACATTATGATCTGGCAATCTCCATATATATATTATACAGTAGAGGCTTTCCTGACAGCACCCCTGGCTGTGATTCGAGTGACATATTGTGTTCTTGCATCCATTCTACGATGGCTCGTCCCTCCCCGTGTAGTCGTTCTGCGAGGGGTTGCCATTCGGGATAGACGGCGTTGAAATCTCCCGCGGCCACGGTGGGTCCGAGTAGTGTCCAGTTCAGTAGGGGGTTCATGTCCGTTCCTGGTGCCCTATATATCGAGGCGAAGGTTATGCCTTCGAACGTTACTGCGACGAAATCTGGTGAAGTTCCGCATAGGAATTTTTGCTGGCAGTTTCTACCCTTGCGAGTATAGACTAGAGAGCGTGGTCTTGCGGTTTCTTGGCCTGTGGTAGCTGGTGTGAATCTATCGAAACCCGGGTGCGACTTTGTTAGCCATAGGCCATCCTTTTGGGATGCCCATGGCTATTGTAATAGGAGTACCTCTGTACCTTGTTCCCAAGCCGCCTGTAAAGTAATGTCTGTAGCAGGGCCTCCTTTGCGCAGGTTTGCACAGAGAAAGGAGACTGTCGACGAGTGCGTTTGCGTAGTATTTCTTGTAGAGGGTCTTACTGACATACAGGTGCCGTGATTGGGGGGGTCGTGGCCGTAGCCGCTTCAGCCAGCTTTTCAGCTTCCTTCTTCTGTACCTCTGCGTTTCGGTCTCTCTGTCCGTAACGTCTAATTACCTGAAGTTGCTCACGCGTCTTCTGGACTATCTATCCGTTGAGGCGTGATGGGCGTGCCATACAGCGTAGTTCGTTGGCTGCGTGGGGTCCATGGCAGTTGACGCATTTCATGCCGATCGAGGGGCATTTATCGCTTTTGTGCTCCAGAGAGCCGCACTTCCTGCACCCCTCCCCTCTTGAGCAAGTTCGCGTTGGATGGTGACCCCAGCAGCGGTTGCACTGGGAGATCCTTGGTTGGCGGTGAAATTCGGATAGCCGGCCGCTTGCCTCGAAAAGGCGGTCGCCTAGTTTTGGTTTGCCAGTTGGGAAGTGTATGATCCAGTCCGTTGCCATGCGGTCTACGTCTCTCGCGAGAGCTCGGGCTGAGATTGGGGTTGTGCCCGTTCTAAGCGCGGCCTCTTTCATCACCATTTCTCTTGTGATAGTGATTGTTATCAGCTGTGCCCTAGTTATGTTTCCCGGTTCTCCCAGATCGGGGAGATCTGCGAGAGATTGTAAGTAGTCAGGAACATTGGGGGCGAGAACTGATGTCCACTTAGATGCGGTCTCCAGCTTGGGGTCCTCCTCTGTTAACCCTTCGGCAGCGTTTTCTTCCCTGTGTAAACGGTGGACTTCATCTAGAAGGCGGTTTCTGGCTGGTTCGTTGGCAGCTATGACTGCGAAGCCTGTGTTCACCAACGTTACATGTTTAATGGCCGAGGTGGCAACTCTGAGTTTGGAGGCTAGGCTTAGTTTCACAAAGTGTGGTGACATTGCTCACCACGGGTGATGTCACGGTTCGACCAAGAGCGCAAGGGGCAACTAATGGTTATAAGTGGTCTATATTGAATCTATGCTGGAAGTATCTACCTATCTAAGACATACAACTCCAAGGATTTATAGATCTTTTCAGATTACTAGAAAGTTCCTCTCTTCCCTCCTCTGAAACCTCTAGAAGCTTCTGGAAAGAGCTATGCCTAATGGCAAGGTAGGTACCCCTGTTCGTCGCTTATTATGCAGGACGCGCCCACTTTGTGTTATGCACGCCTATGCATAGCATAGGCTACAGGGATTACACAGCTCACTAGCTGTTACAGGTAACCTTCCCTGAGTCTAAGGAAGAGTCTTTTGTCTGGCCGGGGTGTAGGGCATTTCTTTGCCTTGGGAGGTGGTTGAGCGCGGGGTGGCTCTGCTGTAGATTGCGGGGCCATCTGTATCTGCCCTGTGTTGTTGAGCTTGCGTCTGGTAGCTTTTTTCCAGGGACCTTCTGACTGGGGGAGTCCAGTCGGGGTCTGTGATGCGGTAGCCTTAGATGTGCCAGCGAATGTTGAGGTAGTAGCTGGCGTGTTGGCTGCTGGCAGAGTGGGTGGTTGCATGTTTGTAGGTCTCCGCTGGGCGCGGATTCCGGGGGTTTGAGGCACGGCAGTCACTGTGCACTGCGTCCTGACTGTCTTGGGTCTTTCTGCGGCTGGGGGTGGGGGTGATCGGCTGGCTGCTGCCAGGCTGTTCGACCGGCCTGACAGGATGTTTGTGAGCTGATCCCTGAGACTAGCAGCCGCGAATTCAGTGGATTTGCGGATTTCTCCACCTTCGATCGCGTCTAGCAGGTTGCAGAACCTACTGAGGACTAATTTGGCATGGGCCACGCGGTGGTGAAACTTCTCAGCTTTCACGTCAATGTGTTTTAACATGCTCTCTGCGAATGAGCTTTGCGGTTGTATGGGTTCGAACGCGTCGGTGGGGGTATGTTCAGGTAGTTGTATGAGTTGGTTTATTGTTTGGGCGTCGACCATCACTACATCCGGAGATGTTGTGCTTTCTTGGAGGGAGGGGGGATGCCACTGGGCAGTCTCGCTGGGGAGCTGCGTGGCCATTTCCGTGATTGTAATGATCCCAAGTTCGTGGTTGATTTCAATTTTTAATTTGTATGTGGCACTTGTCTCTTGATGTTTGTTTGTTTGTAAGGAAATTGTGTTCACAAGAGGTTTTGGGTTAATATAAACATAACGCGTCGCGTCACTTGCGAGACTTTACTAAGCAGGGTCGAGGCTTTCCCAAAATAGGTATAACGCCTATTCGGAGCCGGATAAACTCCGGTTCCAGATATACGAGGCCACGGCCTGTAACATTATGCCCTAGAAGCATCTTTGTCCTGAAAGGAGTCACGACAAATCTACATTACACACCATGGACATTATTATTGATAGTCCTGCTCTGACGACGGACAGAAGCCTCCCACCTACTACCCCTCCTGATCTTTCTTTCTTGCCCTTCACCCCCAATACTGCGCCACCATCACCTCCGTCACACTCAGTGCCACCAAACAATCCGTTAGCCGTTAGGCACATCCTTCAGCCTGTTCCACCCTCCAAGCGGGCGCCAACCGATACGCTCTCTCGAAGCAAAAGCGTTGCGTCCGAAACCATGAACTCGTATCTCCCACGCAAGCTTGCGACAATTGTTGAGGAAAGACAACGTTGCAAACGTGCCTGGCATGTGCGCATGATGATATGCACAAGTGTTATAGGCAACATTGACAGTTGTCATAAGCGTTATGTAGACAGCGTGGGGAGAGAGGGAGGACAAGAGGTGGATGTTAGGCTAAAGGTTGCCATCCTACATAATACACGAGATAGATGCATCACCACTCGGCTAAAAGGCCAGACTAGAATCATAGAACACTATGATCTGGCAATCTCCATATATATATTATACAGTAGAGGCTTTCCTGACAACAGTCTTTTTGCCAATTTCAACAAAGGAATCGAGAAAGAGGAAGGAATAGCGTTTCAAACGTACTTCCGTCAAGCATTCTCGCTCTTCGCAGCTTCTGAAGCAGCTCCAACTCCCCCTCCCGTTCCCACACATTCTCGCCCATCAAAAGGCAGCAAAGTAAACAAAACAAATTTTTCGAACAAATCAGCCGTGATCGCAGTGCCTCAAGTCGCATTGGCTCCAGTTCGAGCTGGAAAGCAGACGCAAACCTGCGTACCCAACATACACAGTAAGCCTGTTGCCACTGAAATCTCTTGGGCTACTGTTGTTTGTAATGGACACAAGAAGGTAAGAGCTACTATGGCCGAAACATCAAGTGCTGGAAAAAATAAACAGAATGAACAACAAAATTTATCAACACCTAAGAAAGTTTCTCACCAGTCATTTCGATCAAACGTGAGTGGAATATATGGCAAAAAAACAACACGTTCCAACAAAATTTGAAGATAAAAGGCTTTTTCTCCGACTACCTTTGGAGCATGATTGGAGGAAATTATCACCCGCAGGGATTCGAGAGGTAGTTGTGAAGAAAATGGCTATCTCACCTGCACATATTGGGCTGATTAAGCCAATTCGCTCAGGATTTGCCCTGAGTCCTAGCAATCTCAATGCCCGCGAAGTATTGCTGCAAGCTGCAAATGGGCTCTTTTTGACAGGCGCCAAACTCGTTCCTGCTGAAAATCTAGTGCCTTTCCTCATCCCGACAGTCCCTGCTTTTATTTACACTGATAAGGGGCGTGTTGTGGTAACTCACGAGATGCTGTCAGACGAAATTGAACGCGTCTCTTCAGTACGCCCAACTTCAGTAAAACTTTTCGGCAGTCTTAATCACGATGCCCCGCATAGAACATGGCTAGGACTGTTCTCAAAAGCACCTCGACCTGGTTTTCGTGTGTTTGATGAATCTGGCCTGGCAAAGGTTTTTAAAAAACAAGATCCCATAGACTTTTGCAAAAGGTGCAACGGCCACCACTCAACAAGGAATTGTTCTAGAGCACCTTCTTGCGGAAACTGTGGCTCGACAATGCACACACAAGATGCATGTCAAGCTCTCACACAATGTCGGAACTGCGGAGGTCGACACCGCTCTGACAGTCATAGATGCTTAGCTCGGCCAACTCGCAGCGGCCCTCCAACTAAGGAACAGCTAAAAATCTTTCGTCGGGCTGGAGATCGCAAATATCAGGCAGTGGTTCGAGCTAAAGCTGCTGAAGCGAGGGCATCAACTGCAGAGGAAGCAGCAAACGCTGTAAATTGTAGTCAAAATCTTGAGACCACGAATAATGAAACCCCAGAGCCGCCCGCCGATGTGTCGACGGAGGACTCTATGCAATTATGAAGGGCTCACCCCAGAGCCACTCGTTGCCTCCTCTCAGGTTTATGTCAATAAATGTGGGAAGAGGGAGCGCCGCGCACGATATTGCGCTTTTGCGAGCCTGCGAATTACAGTTAGATGTTTTGCTAGTTCAAGAACCTTGGTGGACTGGATGCACCAAATCACATCCTTACTTCAATTGTCACATGCCCTATGGAGGCGTCGACGTCCGACCACGTGATGTCACCTACACAAGTGTCAGGAAAGCCTCTACTGTATAATATATATATGGAGATTGCCAGATCATAGTGTTCTATGATTCTGGTCTGGCCTTTTAGCTGAGTGGTGATGCATCTATCTCATGTATCATGTAGCATGGCAACCTTTAGCCTGACACCCACCTCTTGACCCCTCTCTCTCCCCACGCTGTCTACATGCCGCTTATGACAACAAGGAAGGATGCCATAAATATCCAGACAGTTCAGGAATCCCCTTCCTCAAGGTCTATAGGAGACTACTGTTGGGTTAAATTGAATAGAATTACATTTCTAAACGTCTATAAAGAACCTCATAACTCTTCAGCCGTGGAACCGTTGTTAGAGTGGAACCCCCCTTCTCAGACAATTGCTGCTGGAGACTTTAACTCCGTTTACTTGGCTTGGCAACCCAGCGCTAGAAGCTCCTATGGCCAAGGAGAAGAAATAGAAGGATGGGCAGACAAACATCGGCTATCGTGTCTAATTCTAGGTGAGCCGACGCATCGTGCCGGGAACACTTTGGACCTTGTATGGTCAAACATCAGCGGTGCTTCTGCATGGGTAGACCGAGATGAGTGTATGACAAGTGACCATTTTCCAATTTCTGGAATTGTACCCTGCTACACTCGAGCTACCAATAAACCGAAAGGTCCACTCAGAGTTTCAAAAGATAAGTTTCCTCTGTTTGCACATCTAGTTTCTCAATGGATCCCCAATGTTCAAGAATTAACAGCGACGGAAGAGATCGAACAATTTGCCCAGGATCTATGCAGAGCTCTAACCGATGCTCTGAAAGCAGCTGGTAAAGCTTCCAGTGGGGGATCAGGCAGGTCAGCTCCTTGGTGGGCCCCAGAATGCAAGGCTGCCCGCCTCCAATATCGAGCAGCCTCCACGGAGGCTGACCGCAATCAATATGCAAGGGCCTATAGGAACACTATTGCTGGGGCAAAAAAGAGAATATTGGAAGAGGCGCATAGAAGAAATGAAATCTCTGCCAGATATTTACAGGCTCATTCAATGGACCAATCCACGGCATACAAAAATTCCTCCACCTCTGCTTTTTAACGGGCGCCTTGTCTCAGAACAAGCGGAGCGTGCGGAAATTTTACGAGATAGCCTTTTGGCGCGGTTTGAAGCATCTGATGATCTCCCCGACTCCACAATAATTACAGATAGCAGGATCTCATAGACGATGGAGCTCAAAGACATAGAAGTACGAAATTGCACCATAGGCAGCGGCAATACATCCCCTGGACCAGATGGAATTTCGGTGGATCTGCTCACTGCCTGCTGGAATACTATCTGCCCAATTGTTTTCCACCTGTTTCGCGCCTGTCTTAGGCTAGGTTATCATCCTTTGTGCTTTAAGTTAGCAGAAGTCGTTTTCACTCCAAAAGCGGGTCGAGATCCATCCTCTGTGAAAGGATGGAGACCCATCGCTCTCTTATTGTGCCTCGGAAAAGGATTGGAAAGGGTTATTGCAAAACGCATGTCGACTCTAGCTATAACGGCTGGCGTTGTTGCACATCAACAATTTGGAGCTCTACCTAAACGCTCAGCATCTGATTTAGTCTCTTATGTCGTGCATGACATTGAAGAAGTTCGTACTCAAAAATTGACTTCAACACTTGTAACCCTTGATGTACAAGGTGCCTTCGACGCAGTCCTCTACAATAGATTATTTGCACAAATGCAGAAACAGGGTTGGCAAGAACCGATTCTTTGGTGGACAGCCTCCTTTTTACAAGATCGAAAGGTTCAAGTTCGCTACCCAGGAGGGGTAACGCACCCTAAGAAGCTAGTCTGCGGTGTTCCCCAGGGATCTCCGATCTCTCCACTTCTTTTTCTTCTGTACATTGCTGAACCTATGCGTAGCGGGAACTCCAGCGCTAGGTTCAGTTACGCAGATGATATCGGCATCCTTGGAATTGGGCGTACAGCTGCTGAATCCGCAGCTATGGCTCAGCGTGAAATAGATAACTTAATAGAATGGGCTAGTAACAATGCCGTTTCATTTGATACCGGGAAATCGGAAGTGATCCAGTTCCCAGGGCGGCGAGGAGAAAATCTCACCGGAGTGAATGTAAACGGTACCTGGATCAAACCGGCTAAGAAGATTCGCTGGCTTGGAGTGTACCTCGACTCACAACTCACATTCAAGCATCATGTAACCACATGGTGTGGGAAAGCACTTAAAGCTGCTCAACATATGCGAAAACTCAGCCCAGTATCACGCGGGGCAGCCCCTGAACCTTTGGTAGCAGCAGTTGATTCTTGCGTTGTCTCGGTGGCGACATTTGCTGCGGAAGTTTGGTAGCCCGGCTTGAAACGCCCAACAAAACGCGTAGATGTGACCCCTCCTACGGTTTATCTCTGCAACCTTATCGATAAAGCAGTTCGTGTAGCTTTAAGGGCTGCACTTCCAGTATGGAGAACGACTTCCAACGTAGCTCATTGAGAAAGAGGAATTCCACCTGCCAACATACTCCTAGAAGGTAATCGCCTGCGACTCGCCGCACAAATAAACTCTCTAGACACTCATCATCCTCTTCGCAGTAGAGCAAGCATATGCCCTAATGTAGGCACGCTTAAGTACAAAAGAAGGGCCATACTTTCTAAACATCAAGAATCCCAGATGTCACGCTTGCAGAGGGCCTTTCGGCAGCTACCACTATCATCAGAAAGAACTGAACCCTTACTTGCACCTTTATATTCTCATCCGCAAGCAACAAAAGCACAGGGTATTATAAACCACGAGAATTGGATCCGAACAATTCCGTCTTCTGTCATCTGCACCTACTCAGACGGCTCTTCAGAGGGACATGGAAGGTCTTCCTGGGGATTTGTCCTGCAACGCGGGGGAATGAATTTTAAGAAAGATCAAGGGATTCTACACGGGAGAGAGGTGTACGATGCAGAAATTATTGGGGCAACCATGGCACTCCGAACTGCGCTCTCCACTAGACGAAGCGGTGAGAAAATTAATGTTCTTCTGGACAACCAAGCTGCAGTCCGGGCCCTCCAGACTGGCAGGACGTCCTCTTGCCTTAGGCTAACTCGGATTTTTCACGACGTTTCCCAAAAAGCCAATTCAGAAGTTAGATGGGTGCTAGGGCACTCTAAGATACCTGGGAATGAAGAGGCAGACGCGGTCGTACGAGCTGCACTTCAATCACTCCCCCCTTGCCATGTTGAACCAAACTTCATCACGCTAGCCTATGTTCGTCGCCTTATGCAACAGCGCCGTCAGCAGCTAATTGACGATTGGTGGTCCAAGGTATGTCCGGCTAGGTACAAAGATCTAGACCTACAGATGCGCCGTCGAAAGCCTCCAGAGCTCAAAATGCCGCGGCAGCTTCTGCAAAAGCTTATATCAGCAAGAACCGGGCACGGTGACTTCGCTGCATATCACCGCAGACTACATCATGAAAATGCAAATTTAGTATGCATCTGTGGACAGGAGACATCCCCTACTCACTTCGTACGTTGTCGAGAACACGCCAGCCTAACGCGTAGGTTTTGGAAAGGAAGGACAATGGGCGATCTTATTAACCAACTTCTCGGCCCAAAGTGTGTCAGAGAATTTACAGAATTTGTAAGACTTACAGGATGTTTCGGTAACCTTTTTGCAAGCTCTGTAATGATCCACGGGATATTGATGCCTCAGGCACTGCCATCGCCGTTACATAACCCTCAATTAATTCTACCAGCTCCATCAGTTCTAAGACAGCCGCACTGACCACACGCCGGGCTATACTATTCACTTTTGTTAGTTTTCTGTTATCCTCTGTTAGCGAATAATTTAGCGGCACAGCTGCATTTCTTTTGTCTTTAATAGCAGCAAAACCCACACTGTAATTTAGATTCTTCATTTTAGAAATACAATTGAAAGCCGCTTTTTGATGCTCCAGGCTCTTGAACCGTGAAGCCTTACATTATTTCTAAAAAATCCGCACCGTTACCGCCGCCACCGACAACATCACCACCGTTACAATCGCCACTGTTTACCGGGTCACCATTACCAACCATCATCTCTGTTTTGTATGTCCTACTCTCTGCCTGACTTCAGCTCAGACTCCGGACCACTTAGCGACACTGCCTCATACACCGACGCCCCTGACACCGCACCTGCCTTTGCACCCGCTTCATCTATTATTGTTGTGCTGGCTCGGCTGAGGTGCTGGTATCAGTAATGATAATTGTGCTTGGATGAGATGGAAGTACATGGAACCTCATGGGAGTCAGCAGAAGCATCGACTCTGTTCTATAGAGAACACAAGTAGATGCTAGAAGATTCCAGAGGTCATGATCAGGAGTAATGGGACGGTGTGCAACTATAATCTTAATGTATATAAGACATATCTTTCTCTCATCATATCATTAGGCAGATAATCAGATCATTCATTATAATACGCATACAGTATTCATTCTATATCTATTCCCATCATCAGTATACACCATCCTCTGTGTATACTGCAACAGATTTAGTAGCCAACATCCTGTCCTCCGTAAGCTCATAACTATAACAATTATCATCATGTCTTCCTCCAATGAAGCCCTGCAGCAATCAATGGCAGAGATGATGGAGATGAATCGCTCTACACAAGAGGGCCTTGTGTCCATGCAGCAACAGCTCTACACTGTTACACAAGAGAGAGACCAGGCCCGCGCCCATCTTGCTGCTGCTGCTGCTAACACAGACACAGTTATGGCTAGCGCCAACACGCCTGCTGGCCATCAGCCTGCTCCGGTCCCTGACACAGCCAGTTTCGATACTAGCTCCTATGTTAAGCGTCCCAAGCACAAGCTCCCCGAGCTCAGCAAGTTTTCTGGCAAACGTTCCGAGTACAGAGTATGGGCCCTTGCAGCCAAGCAAAAGATCATGAAGGATGGCGACGCAATTGGCACACCCGGCGACCAATATGACTACATCTTTGCCCGAATGGAGCCTGATGCTCAAAATCTAGTGGCCGTCTACTATGAACGTGGCCTTACTGCTGAGTATACCGCCGTTCAATTTTTGACCCATCTCAATTCTCTCTTCATCGACCCCAATGCTACAAAGCGCGCTCTTTCCAAGCTGACCAACATCCCGCAACGCGAAAACAAATCTTTTGCCTTGTACCTCCCCAAGTTTGAACGTCTTCTACACGAAGCTGGTGTTGAGGGAGACATCAACTGCATTTCCTACCTTGAAAATAACATCAACTTGGAACTTACGCGCGACTTGGTTGGCAACAACATCCCGGACGTGTATCCTGAGTACGTCGCGTACCTGTACAAGACCTCGTCTCAGCTTGAGGCGGTGAACCTTCACGCCCGCCGCCGCAGCAAACCACAGTTCCCTGCTCAGGCCTCCGCCTGTGGATCCCAGCCGGCTAGGAACCCAGACGCCATGGATTGGACTCCCACACCTGTGAATATAGTTGCACTCAAGCCTCTGACCGAGCAAGAGCGCAGTTATCTCCGCACCAACAATGGTTGCTTTTGCTGCTGGCAGATTAATGCTGGCCATATCTCTCGCGGTTGCCCACGCAGCCAGATCTCCACTTATACTGCAGTCATCACTAAACCCGCCGCACAGGCTGCCACTCGGACCAACGATAGCATGTCGGAAAATGGAGAGCCCTAGGCGAACGTCGCCGTCTAGAGCCTGCTGGAGAGAGAATCGCTCGGAAGGAAATGGGGGCTAAAGGAATGTATATAGACACCACTATAAATAAATTATTCTTTGCCTCTGCCTTTGTCGACTCTGGTTGCCTATGTCTGGCGACTATCTCCATGCGCACTGCAACACGTTGTAAAGCGTCTATACTGCCTATTATCCCACGCCCTATCGCCCAAGTTTTAGACGACCCTGACCCGCCAGTCATCAGTCACATAGCTGTCATCAATGTTGGGTTTGGAGGATACGACGAAACTATCTACAGCTATATTGTCCCTGGTCAGACTGAAGATTTAATCCTAGGCCAACGCTGGCTTATCAACCATGACGCTTCCCTTCGTCCTGCTAGGAAACAAGTTGTTATTCGCCGTCCGGTTCAGCTCTGTCTGAAAGTCAGCGTGATAGACACCCTTACTACCTCTGTCTCCCACCGCGCTATTGAAGCCTACTATAGCCGTGCGCGCCACACAGGCAATGTCCGCATCTTCTCCGCCAGTCTTCACGACATTGAAAAAGCTCTGAAAATGAAGGTCTATGCGGACCCCCGCGACAGTTGCCCTGAGTGGCTCCTTCCCGTGATTGATGCTTTTGACAGGAAGAAAGCGTCGGAACTCCCGCCTCATCGCCCCGGACTAGACACTGAGATTCGCCTGCAGCCCGGGGCGTCCGTGCCTTCCTGCCCCCCTTTACTCTATGAGCAGAGAAGAGCTTCTTGTCCTCCGCAAAACGTTGTACGAACTCTTGGATTCCGGCTTTATTCGCGCAAGCAGTGCTGAGGGTGGAGCCCCTGTAATTTTTGTCAAGAAACCCGGTGGAGGTCTCCGTTTCTGCGTGGACTACCGAGCTCTCAACAGCATTACTGAGAAGGATGGCTACCCACTACCATTGATCAATGAAACCCTCCGCGACATTGCCAGTGCCAAGCATGTCTCAAAAGTTGACGTCATATCAGCTTTCCACCGCCTACGGTTGAAAGAAGGCAGTAAAGCTTACTCTGTCTTCCGAACGCGCCCAGGATCCTTTGAATGGCTTGTTACTCCCTTTGGCCTCTGTGGAGCACCCGCTGCCTTCCAACGTTTCATTAACCACATACTTGCCAAATGGCTTGGAATCTCTTGTTCCGCATATCTTGACAATGTTGTCATTTATTCCTCTGGCTCACAGAAAGAACACCGCGAACTTGTCAAGCAGATTACTCGTGCCCTTGGCGACGCCGGCCTTCAGCTGGACTGGGATAAGAGCGATTTTGAATCGTCCTTAATCAAGTACCTTGGATTCATTGTGAAACCCGGAATTGGTATTCAGGCAGACCCTGACAAGATCTCAGCCATCCGAGACTGGGAGCCTCCTAAATCTGTCCGGGGAGTTCGCGGATTCCTTGGCTTTGCGAATTTCCATAGATGCTTTGTGAAAGATTACTCGACCCTGGCCATGCCTCTCACGCATCTACCAGGAAGGACCATCCCTTTAAGTGGGACAACGACCAGCAGCAGGCGTTTGATCGACTACGTGAGGCTCTCATCTCTGCACCTGTCTTGGCTACTTATGACCCTGTTCTCCCCACGGTTGTAGAAGCTGACGCTTCAGGTTGGGCTCTCGGAGGCACTGTACAACAACAAGGCAAAGATAACCTCTGGCGCCCAGTTGCGTACTATTCAAGGAAGTTCACCCCGGCGGAAGCCAATTACCCGGTTCATGATAAGGAAATGCTTTCCATTTACTCCTGCCTTCGTAATTGGCGCCACCTACTTACCGGTATCCCCTTCGAAGTTCACACTGACCACCGCAACCTTGTCTATTTTCAACAGCGACAAACTCTCTCTGAACGACAGCGCAGGTTGGCTCACGAGCTTTCAGAGTTCAACTTTCGCCTCATCCACAAACCTGGTGTGACTCAAGTTACCTCTGATGCACTCTCTCGACGCGATAAAGATGTTCCCAAAGACATTTCTGACGAACGCCTGCAATCTCGTGTTCACCAAGTCCTTCGACCTAGCGGCAAAGGGTTTGTCTTTGCGGCAGCTATCTGGGCCAAGGAACCTGACAAGGACCCAGGAGATACGCTACCTGGTGCTCATATACTTCTCGATTCCCCTTTCAACGACCCTGAACTGGAGAAACTGTGGCATATTGCTCTGAGCAACAACGAGCGTTACTGGGAGGCACATAGGATCATCCAGACGGACAGACGCCTGTTCCCTAACGAGTGGGGCTTACAATGGCAAGTCAGCGAATGCTCCCTGGACCACGCTGGACGACTTCTATGGCGTGATTGACTATGGATTCCCTACTACGAGCCCCTTCGCACTCGGCTCATTTAGTTGACACATGACTCAAGCATGACCGGCCATCCTGGACATTCCGCCACCCGTGACCTTGTTAGCCGTTTCTATGCATGGCCCGGCCTGTCTGAAGATGTCCGCCGATTTTTTGGAAATTGCCGCACGTGTGGAAAAGGAAAGTTCTGGAAGGAACAAAAGCGTGGCCTACTCAAGCCTCTGCCCATACCCGAACGTACTTGGCAGGAATTAGCCATTGACTTTGTTGTGAAGCTGCCTAAGACAAGACGCAGCAACACCCTCATCATGGGAATAACGGACCGGCTATCTAAGCAGCCTATCCTGATACCTCTGAGTTCCGAGAAGGCTGCCACCATGGCGGAACAATTTATAATCCATGTCTATGCCCACCATGGTCTTCCCCGCGCAATCACATCTGACCGAGGATCCCAGTTCATCAGTCTGTTTTGGAAGGAAGTATGCCGTCAACTTGGCATTACCCGCCGCTTATCCACCGCTTACCACCCGGAGACTGACAGAACCCAGGAACGCTCAAACCAGGAAGTTGAGACCTACCTCCGCGCATTCTGCTCTTATACGCAGGAAGATTGGGACGAGTTGCTTCCGCAAGCCCAGGTTGCAATCATGAATCGAACGTCTACGAGTACTAGCATGTCCCCATTCTTCTTCAATCATGGCTACCACATCAACCCGATTGATGATACCACCGCAGACGACACGGAGGGATCAGCTATATCACCTGCAGCGAAAGGTCGAAACTGGCTGGACAAACACAGAGAGGCTACTGCTTTTGCACAAGCTTCGCTAGCCATTGCCCAGGAAGTCCAAGAACGTCATGCCAACCGCCGTCGCCAGCCTGTTGAAGCGTTCAGAGTCAATGATCGCGTTTATCTCCGACTCAAGAACGTACGAACCAAGCGACCTTGCAAGAAACTTGACTGGATCTCATTGCCATACCGTGTGGTACAACTTGTCGGCTCCCATGCAGTCAAACTGAACACGCCACGTGGCATTCACCCAGTATTCCACGTCAATCTTGTCCGCCGCGCCCGAGAAGACCCGCTTCCTGTCAGGAATGCCTCTGTTGTATAATATGTATATGGAGATAGCCAGAGCATAGTGTTCTATGATTTTTGGTCTGGTCTTTTAGCCAAGTGGTAATGCATCTATCTCTTGTATTATGTAGGACAGCATCCATAGCCTGACATCATGGATCTTGTTCTTGCTCTTGTCAGCTGTCTACATGCCGCTCATGACAGTATCTAGCCTTTGCAGATTTGCACTCCGAGGTCCACCATTTTCATAGATTAATGCACTTGATGCTGATATTAACTCTGTTGTCGGATGATTAGTTTCTCGAGTAATTGGATCAACACGAGTCAACCATGCATAGAGGTTGGAAATGAGATCATTAGTCAGGAAGCGGAGGATAATAAGGTCAATCTAGTTCTATTAGGCAAGTCCTTGAATTATCTGGTATGGTTATGCAGTGTAGTAGAGGAGGTCATGTACATATATATATATATATATATAGGTTCAGCGTGTGAGAGATTTCCTCTGCACGCAACGTCTTCTGAATATACATTCACCACATACCTTTCACATCTCTTCCTTGGGAAGACCGATTTACTTCAATTCCAAATCCTTACTTTTCTCCTTACGCTTCTTCCTCACTTTGTCTTTCCCTTGGGAAGACCACATCCATTATATCGCCTCAGATCTTGTTATGACATTTACCTCCTTCACCAGTGCCCCACGGAACGCCGATTACCCTCTCTCTGAGAACCATGGGGCCGTCTTACCGCTGCACTTTCTGACTCGTGATCCTGTTGCCGTGATAGCGTTTGCGAGATGCGAGCAAAGGTCTTGAGCATAAGCTTCAATTTCTTCTATCGTATCCAGAATGGGCGGAGGGTTAACACACTGGGCGATGGCTTGAACAAACCTGGGCAGGTTTCTTCGCGGGACTCTGATCTTTGTGGATTGGTCATCTATAGACGCGGATGTGTTGAGTACTTGGCCTCGAATTGGCAAGTGGTTGCTAGTCACGCACTCATTTCGGTCCACCCACGCTGTAGTGCCTGTGATGTTAGTCCAGACAAGGTCCAGTGTGTTACCTGCTCGGTGCGTAGGCTCCCCAATGATGAGACCAGTGAGATTGTGTCTATCAGCCCATCTCTCTATTTCGTCTCCATGTCCGTGTTGGTGCGCCGCTCCTGGCTGCCATGCCTCGTGAACAGCGTTGAAGTCTCCTGCTGCGATCGTTCTTGATGCTGGAGTCCAGTTGACAATCGGCCGGAAAGCCGTGGGGTCTCTTGGTGCCTTGTACACATTGAAAAATGTGATGCCATTTACTACCACCCAGCAGTAATCTCCTGTTGGTGTGGTGCACGGAAATACTTGCATCGCAGTTATTACTCCATTGTTTTTTCTTGTGTAGGTCACTGCCCTTGGTCTAACATCTAGTCCACCATATGGTGTATGACAGACGTATCCGGGGTGTGACTTGGTAGCCTTGGTCCGCTTGTTCCACAAAGGCTCCTGTATTAGCAAAACATCAACGCCTAGCTCATAAGCTCGGGAAAGCGCGATATCCTGCGTTGCTCCTCCTCTTACTACATTGATTGACATAAAATTTAGGGTAGGTGGGGGGCGGGAAGGGACTCGTGGGGTGCCCTTCATAATTGAGTTCGGGGGTTATTCTCCCCAGAGTCTTCTGCGTCAGGCAAAGTTAAGTCTTCCGCGAGAACTTCGAACTGATTGGAAGTTGAGGTCGCAGGTGGGCTGGTTGTCGTCTGTTTTTCAGCTGTAGCGGCAGCCTCGGCCCGTCTAACGGCGGCTTTTGCTCGAGCTACGGCAGCAAATTTGCGCTGGCTAGCTTGTCGAATTGTTACCATTTGTTCTTTAGTGACGGGGCCAGGTCGAGTCGGGCGTGCTAGACAGCTACGGCTGTCGGAGCGGTGAGGTCCCCCGCAGTTTCGACATTTGGTGTGGGCCTTGCATTCAGAAGTGGAGTGCATCTTGGATGAACAGTTCTAACAAGCTGGTGCACGAGAGCACCCACGAGTCCCATGGAACTCGAGATAGCGTTTGTATTGCTGTACAGTACGTTTCGGTTGATGTCGCACTGCAACACCAGACTCGTCTAATAGACGGAAGCCGGGTCGGGGCGCAGAAACTCTTTCAAAGTAAGCCAGCCACGATTGATGGGGAACTCCTGGTCGACTTTTCCCATGTGGGCGGACTTTGAGGGGTGTAATGTCGGTGTTCCTTATGATTTCATCTCGGATCAGCTCTTCTGTGACAATAAGTCTGCCAATCACCGTGTTTAAAGCAACAGGGACTGTGGAGAAACGTAGAGCCACCAGATCGGACGCTTTTTCCAGCTTCGCTTCCAAGGTAGTAAAAGCTTCAGCCGAGTCTAATAGAGACTGGCGAGTTTCTTCATCTTTCGCTTTGATTGCGAAACCAGTGGGGACACGGTAAATATGCTCAATGGTGGTAGGTGGGAGGCCGAGATATTTGGTTACGGCTTCTCGTATGCCTGCCGGAGAGAATTGGCGCCAGTCGTGGTCTTTACCAAGTCGGAGGAAAAGTCTCTCATCTTGTTGAGGCGGAGCTACCATCTTCACTGGTACTCGAGGTGGAGAGGGCCGCGTAGTTGGTGCGCGACCAAAATTTGCAGGTCTAGGGGATTTTTGATGTCCTCTCTTGGTAATTGTGGCCCATGATGATTTAGGACCTGGCTCTGCAGTCGTCGGTTCGAAAATCTGTACAGGTTGTCTGCTTGTAGAACCAGCCGGGGGATTTTCTTAAAAAATGATGTTACTAGCTGGGCGAGGAGGGCGAGGAGGTAAGTTGGGTGAGACTCCTGGTCCCATTGTCATGTATTGCGCGACTGCCGCTCGGAAGTGGGCTTTCATCGCGTCTATCTACAGTCTGTTGCCTTCATTGGCCAAAGCAGAGAGGGCGTTTTCTACGCCATTGATGGCAGCAGTGCATAAAGGAAGTTTTAACACAGTCTGTGCTGCTCGGCGCTCTTCGGACTCAATCATTGAGCGGAGTTCGAGAGGAACTTGATCGGCCCTGGTTGGGTTGACAGTGCTGCTTGTCGGTTGGTTGGTGATCTTAAAAGTATCTTTTGTCCCTGCTACGTTTTTCGGGGCGACTAGAGAAACTTTCAGTATCTTACGCACTGCGGGACCTGTCGGCTCGGCCAGTGTCAATTGTACTTTCTTGGAGACATTCGTAGTCTCTGAGGGTGGGTTGGTGGGGGTTCCTTATGTGGATCCTTGACCAACTAGCCTGAGATTTTCAGCATCAGTCATTTCAGTATCATTGAGGAAGGAGGACTTCCCCGGAGTAAAGGCCTCTGACGCAGGGGGAGCTTGAGAATGTTGCGCGAGGCCTTGAGTTTTGGGTGCCCTACGGGCTCGTTCTCTTGCAGTCTCTGCTGCAGGTTGGTTCTTTTTCACCGCCGGCATGTCGGCCAAGCCTTGCGGCAGCGCACAAACGAGGAGAAGGGTTTTACGATAATTGGAGAAGAGGAGAGGAGGGGAAATTGGGCATATAGTGACTCTAAGGGAGTTTTCTCGAATTGTTTTTTTTTTTTTTTTTTTTTTTTTTTTATTAATTTAAGTCCAGGGCTAAGCCCTTTTTCTCCTTGGAGTCATGGACTGGTGTACACGGCTAAGATCATGTCTAAGACACGCCTAACTCGGTCCCACCGCGTGAACCGCTACATAAATAGTAGCTAGTTATATACAATTAACACAAACCCAACCCAACCCAACTCCACAATCAAACACCCACTTCCCCAAACATATGAAACACATAATATCAATTCGAAGTCCAGAAAACGCAACTTCTCATCCCGTTTCCCTTCATGCCATGCCTTTGCAATGGCTAATTCATCCGGTCCCCGCTGAGAGCAGTGGATGGGTCAGTAGTTCGGCCCTCGAAACAGCCAGTTTCCTGCGCAAATATGGTGAAGCTCTTAAGGCATTTGGGCCCAAGAAGCTTATTGACGAAGTCGTTGTGAGACATTGACATCCTAAGCTTACGCGTAATATTCGCGTGAAGTCTACAGTGAATAAAATGGGTCGGAGTAGTCTCCTCCCCGCAGGCACATTCTAATTGTGCGCCAGAGTAATCGAATCGTCGGTGGTATGCCGCGAAGTTACCGTGTCCCGTACGTGCTGCGATCAGTTCACGAAGCAAGCATCTTGGGAGAGCTAGCTCTGGTGGCTTTCGTCGTCGCATAAGTAGGTCCAGATCCTGATATCGAGGTGGACATGACTCTTCCCACCAGTCATCTAGAAGTATGTGTCGTCGCTGATTCATCAAACGACGAAGGTAGGCCAAGCTAATGAATTCCGGTTGCGAATTCTTGTTGGGTAGGTCACGTAGAGCAGCTCGAGCAACAGCATCTGCCTCTTCGTTCCCCTGGATCCCTGAGTGTCCAGGTGCCCAGATTAGCTGTACCTGAGCTTGCTGTGTTAGTATCCGGAATTGCTGAACATCTTCCAGGCTTGACATAGAGACTCCTGTCTCCAATGCTTTTATTGCTTGATGGCTATCCAACAATACGTTGATTTGCTCCATCATACCCCCTGTCGTCCCTTGTTCCTCCTTAGCGGACCTAAGCGCAGCCTTCAGAGCTTCCCTTGCCCCTATAATTTCGGCATCTAGCACTTCCCCTCCGTGCTTAATGCCGCTTCCCTTGAGGAAAGTCCTTCCTCCTCTCTTCAGTACGAACCCCCAGGCGGAGCGTCCGTGTCCTTCTGAAGATCCATCCGAGTAGGCACAGATTTCTGAGCTCGGGATGTTGTCAATTCGTCGTTTGTAGGTATCCTTTCCTACCTCTTTCGAGATTTGGCTCTTATAGTAATTTGGTGGTGGTAAGTTTATGGCGGCCTCGGCTTCCGGGAGCTCTCGGTAGGCACGCTGGAGACGTGACATCTGTATTTCTGGACGCCGTGATGGAATCCGTCTCTTTTTATATTTTTGTGTCCCTACGTTTGGGCACACAGCGGCCCGAATCCTCAGAGGATGCCGATCGTCAAGCGATTGAAGTCTACCTGCCAATCGTAGACGGTTCCCTTTGAGTAAGATCTTTGCAGGAGGAATTCCTC
The DNA here is from genome assembly GCA_028751805.1 of Podosphaera xanthii. Classification (NCBI taxonomy): domain Eukaryota; kingdom Fungi; phylum Ascomycota; class Leotiomycetes; order Helotiales; family Erysiphaceae; genus Podosphaera; species Podosphaera xanthii. Next base: position 1,647,457 of record JAPWIX010000018.1, read on the forward strand.
CTTCTCGATGGATGACCACATTTGAGACCGTCCTTACTGTCGGGAGAGCAGCTCTAAGTCCCGTGAGGATGGCTTTGTCGATCATATAGCAGAGATTAGTGGTGGACGAAGTGACAATACCTCTCTGAGTCGGACGTTTGATACCCGGCCACCAGACATCTGCTCCGTAAGTTGCGACCGGTGTAATGCACGCATCTACGGCTCTAACTAGTGCCGCTGGGGCTGCTCCTCGGAAATTCGAGTTGAGGCGTCGCATGTGATGAGCGACGTTTAATGCTTTCGCACACCATGTAGTAACGTGGTGTTTGAAGTTGAGGCGTGGATCCAAGTAAACCCCAAGCCAGCGGATTTGTTCGGACGGTTGGATCAGTGTATGATTGATCATAATACCAACACCAGATTCTCGGCGGCGTCCAGGAAATTGTATGACCTCAGACTTGTTTGTGTCAAAGGCAACAGCATGTTGACGGGACCATTCAAGAAGATGATCTACCTCACACTGGGCAGCGGTGGCTGATTCCGCAATGGTGGGGCCGAATCCGAGGATACCAACGTCGTCGGCATAGCTAAATCTCAAGCATGGGTTGCCGCTTCGCATTGGCTCGGCCATGTAGAGAAGAAAAAGGAGTGGTGATATTGGTGAACCTTGTGGTACACCGCAAACCAATTCTCTTTGTGGCGTTATCCCTCCAGTATAGCGGACTTGAACCTTTCGATGTGAGAGAAATGATGTTGTCCACCGAAGTATATAGTCCGGCCATCCCTGGGCCTGCATTCTCCTCACTAGGCGGTTGTGAAGAACGGCATCGAAGGCGCCTTGTACGTCCAGAGTCACAAATGTGGCAGCCCACCCCTGAGAGCGAGCTTCTTCGATATCATGCACTACACAGGAGACCAGATCGGTTGCTTATCGCTTCGGTATTGCACCAAATTGTTGGTTGCCAATCACGTCATAGACCACCGCAAGATGTGCCATCCTTTTCGCAAGTAGTCTTTCTAGTCCTTTACCAAGGCATGAGAGAAGTGCGATCGGTCGCCAACCCTTTACCGTCGTCGGGTCTTGATTCGGCTTCTGTATAAGGACGACCTCGGCTAACTTAAAACAGGTCGGATGTATGCCGAGTCTGATGCAAGCCCGGAAAAGTTCAGTAACGTACGGTCCAATGGTATTCCAGCATGTTATTAGGAGCTCCACCGAGACTCCATCAGCACCAGGTGCCGTGTTTCCAGAGCCAATTGTACATGCGCGAACTTCTTCTGGGGTTACCTCAACGTTCCAAGGGATACGGTTATTGCTCTGGGTGGTGCATGGAGGGAGATCGTCTGAAGCTTCGTGTCGTGCAAGTAGTGCGTCTCGCAGGATTGTTGCCCGCTCAGCCGGGTCAGTAACTAGCCTTCCATCATGAAAAAGTGGAGGGGTCAGCTTGCTCGACTCGAGGAGGGGGTTTGCATGAATTTGTAAACGTCAGCAGGAGTGGTCATAGCCTCAATCTTGCGAGTCATGTACTCCTTTTTGGCTTCCTTAATGGTAGATCGAAGCTCCTTTGCCTTAGAGGCTCGCGCTGGGTAAGCAGTGGTTGCACGATACTCAGAATGGACGGACTTGCACTTGGGTGTCCACCATGTTGCCGCTTTGCCTTTGCCTTTCTTTGGTCGAGTCCCCGTCGCTTTGATGGCATTCGACAGGTGGAAACAGAGATCTTGGGCGTAGTTTTCTACCTTTTCGATTGAATCTAACTCAGGAGGTGGGCGAGTCCATTGAGAGATTGCATGGGCATACCTCGGTAGATTTTTCCTCGGTACCTTGATTTTTCCCGGCTCTGGGTCCAAGTCTTTTGTCGTAACTGGCACAAAGCCTCGTAGAGGAAGGTGGTCGCTAGTCATGCACTCGCTGCGGTCAACCCAGGCACGAGTGCCGCTGATGTTAGTCCACACAAGATCTAACGTATTACCTGCTCGATGAGTTGGCTCACCAATGATGAGGCATGATAGGTCGTGTCTCTCTGCCCATCTCTCTATTTGTTCGCCTTGTCCATGAGGGCTAGTGGCGTTCGGTTGCCAGGCCTCGTGTACTGAGTTGAAATCACCTGCTGCAACGGTCCCTCGAGGTGGTTCCCAGCTGATGATTGGTCGTATTGCTGTTGAGTCGTTCGGTGCTTTGTACACATTGAAAAATGTAATTCCGTTAACTAATACCCAGCAGTAGTCTGCTGTCGGTGTTGTGGAAGGGAATATCTGCGTAGCTGATACTACCCTACCGCTGTTTCGTGTGTAAGTCACAGCCCTCGGTCTTACGTCGACTCCGCCATGTGGTATATGACAGATGTATCCAGGGTGTGACTTGGTAGTCTTTGTGCGTTTGTTCCACAAAGGCTCCTGTATTAGCAAAACATCAACGCCTAGCTCATAAGCTCGGGAAAGCGTGATATCCTGCGTTGCTCCTCCTCTTCCTACATTGATTGACATAAAATTTAGGGTAGGTGGGGGCGGGCAGGGACTCGTGGGGTGCCCTTCATAATTGAGTTCGGGGGTTATTCTCCCCAGAGTCTTCTGCGTCAGGCAGAGTTAAGTCTTCCGCGAGAACTTCGAACTGATTGGAAGATGAGATCGCTGGTAGGCTGGTTGTCGTCTGTTTTTCAGCTGTAGCGGCAGCCTCGGCCCGTCTAACGGCGGCTTTTGCTCGAGCTACGGCAGCAAATTCGCGTTGACTGGCTTGTCGAATTGTTACCATTTGTTCTTTGGTAACTGGACCAGACCGAGTTGGGCGAGCCAGACAGCTACGACTGTCAGAGCGGTGAGGTCCTCCGCAGTTTCGGCATTTGGTGTGAGCCTTGCAATCGGAAGTGGAGTGCATTTTGGACGAGCAGTTCCAGCAGGCTGGTGCGCGAGAGCATCCTCGGGTGCCGTGGAACTCCAAGCAGCGTTTGCATTGCTGCACAGTACGTTGCGATTGATGTCGTACTGCGATACCGGATTCGTCAAACAGACGAAAGCCGGGTCGGGGCGCAGAGGCTTTTTCAAAATGGGCCAACCACGATTGAAAGGGAGCGCCAAGTCGACTTTTTCCATGTGGTCGTACCTTGAGGGATATGGTATCGGTGACCCTTAAAATCTCATCTCGAATCAGCTCTTCAGAGACTATGAGTCTGCCCATGACAGTATTCAAGGCTAAGGGGACCGTGGAAATTCGTAAGACCACCAAGTCGGATGCTTCTTCCAGCTTCGCTCCCAGAGTGGTGAAAGCTTCAGCCGAGTCCAACAGAGACTGGCGAGTTTCTTTGTCTTTTGCTGTTAGTCCGAAACCTGAGGGAACTCGGTGGACATGTTCGATTATGACAGGTAAGAGGCCGAGGTGTTTGGCTACAGCTTCTCGAACGCCAGCTGGGGAGAGTTGACGCCATTCGTGATCTTTGTCGAGTCTTAGGAAGAGTCTCTCGTCTTGTCGGGGAGAGGCTGTTGTTTTCGCTGGTGCTCGGTGAGGAGAGGGCCGCGTAGATGGCGCGCGACCAGAGTTAGCAGAACCCGAGGAGATTTGTTGTCCTCTTTTCGTAACTGTGGCCCATGATGATTTGGGACCTGGCTCTGCCGTCGTCGGTTCGATAATCTGTACAGGTTGTCTGCTGGTGGAACCGGCTGGAGGGTTTTCCCAAAAAGTGACGTTATTGGCAGGGCGAGGAGGGCGAGGAGGTAAGTTGGGTGAGACCCCCGGTCCCATTGTCATGAACTGCGCAACTGCTGCTCGAAAGTGAGCTTTCATGGCGTCGACGTATTGTCTGTTGCCTTCATTGGCCAGAGCAGAGAGGGCGTTTTCTACACCATTGATGGCAGCAGTGCACAAAGTAAGGTTTGAAGCAGTCTGTGCTGCTCGGCGCTCTTCGGCCTCAATCATTGAGCGGAGTTCGAGAGGTACTTGATCGGCCCTAGTTGGATTGCCAGTGCTGCTTGTCGGTCGATTGGTGATCTTAACACTATCTTTTGTCCCTGTTGCATTTTTCGGGACGACGGGAGAAACTTTCAGTATCTTACGCACTGCGGGACCTGTCGGCTCGGCCTGTGTCGATGGTACTTTCTTGGAGACGTTCGTAGTCTCAGAGGGTGGGTCGGCGGGGGTTTCTGATGCAGGTCCTTGACCGACTAGCCTGAGATTTTCAGCATCAGTCATTTCAGTATCATTGAGGAAGGAGGACTTCCCCGGAGTAAAGGCCTCTGACGCAGGGGGAGCTTGGGAATGTTGCGCGAGGCCTTGAATTTTGGGTGCCCTACGGGCTCGTTCTCTGGCAGTCTCAGCTGCAGGTTGGTTCTTTTTCACCGCCGGCATGTCGACCAAGCCTTGCGGCAGCGCACAAACGAGGAGAAGGGTTTCACGATAGTTGAAGAAGAGGAGAGGAAGGGAAATTGGGCATATAGTGACTCTAAGGAATTTTTCTCGAATTGTTTGTTTGTAGTTATGTTTGTTTGTTTGTGTGTTTAGGTCCCAGGCAGAGCCTCTCGTCCAATTGGTTCGGGACCGGTGGAGCCGGTGGAGCCGGTGGGGATCGTACCCGAGGGTATGCCCAACTCGTTCGCACCTCTCTAGAATATGTACACGCGCATAAAAACACCCTACAAAACGCCTGAGTCAACTTGAACTCCCTGGTTCCCTCCTCCAACAAGGTTTCCAACCTAAAGGCCAAAAAAAGGAACCCGAACATAAAAAAAAGGATAAAATAAAAAACATCAAAAAAAAGAAAAAAAGAAAAAAAGAAAAAAAAGAAAAAAAGAAAAAAGAAAAAGAAAAAAGAAAAAGAAAAAAGAAAAAAGAAAAAAAGAAAAAAGAAAAAGAAAAAAGAAAAAGAAAAAGAAAAAAGAAAAAGAAAAAAGAAAAAGAAAAAGAAAAAGAAAAAAGAAAAAAGAAAAAGAAAAAAGAAAAAAAGAAAAAAAGGAAAAAAGAAAAAAAGAAAAAAAGAAAAAAAGAAAAAAAGAAAAAAAGAAAAAAAGAAAAAAAGAAAAAAAGAAAAAAAGAAAAAAAAAATAGATAGTTGCTGAGTCAACCTAGCGTTTCACGCACTCTGTTTCCACGATGTCGCTGCCTTCCACCACTTTTTATAAAATGCTATACCCGCTTCCAGCGGAGGACGAGCTTGTAAGGCTTTAGGGTTCAAGAGCGTGGAGCATCAAAAAGCGGCTTTCGATTGTATTTCTAAAATGAAGAATCTAAATTACAGTGTGGGTTTTGCTGCTATTAAAGACAAAAGAAATGCAGCTGTGCCGCTAAATTATACGCTAACAGAGGATAACAGAAAACTAACAAAAGTGAATAGTATAGCCCGGCGTATGGTCAGTGCGGCTGTCTTAGAACTGATGGAGCTGGTAGAATTAATTGAGGGTTATGTAACGGCGATGGCAGTGCCTGAGGCATCAATATCCCGTGGATCATTACAATTGATCCCTCCCCTCTCCCTTCAAGCGCTGGAAGACAATGCAGTGGTGGGTGAGGATTTCCATGGGCAGTCGTGAGTTGCTTCATATTCCTCCATGGCAATAGTGTCCTCTAAATGTTCTAATGGTTCCCATGTTGGTTCAAAGTAGCCATCCCATTTCACGGCAACTTCCCATTTGTTGTTAGACAGGCGATGGTCAAGAAGTCTCTCCACAATGTACTCTCCTTCAACGTGATCTTCGTCAGCGTCATCAGCCTCAATTGCTGGTGGCTCTGTCTCTTGAAGAACCTTGGAGGGAAGTGTCAGGAATAGGCCATGATTCATTGCGGCGCTGATATTAGGTAATATCAGGTGATATCATGTGTCAGGATTAGCGCATACTTAATGCTGTCACGTGAATAATAATCAATTCACGTGTTGTCGCTAATCGAGGTCTAGCCTTCTAGAATCTTCTGTACTTCCGTCTGAACACTAGGGATTTTGGGTTAGGGTTCTATAGGTTTCCATACTATCCTCTCTCTTGTAATGGTTGATGGGCTTCTACAGCATTCTTTAATATTCTATGTATTTCTAAGATGGCCTGGTTGTCGGCCAGATGGCCCTTGTAGAGATGGAGTTAGGCTTGTGTATAAATAGTGGCTTTCTGTGGGGAAACGTAAGATGAATCAGATTAGAAAATTAATCGTTCAATTAAATCAAGAGTATAATAAATCTGAGGATCGAAGACACCTGCCCTATTCCTTATATACATATTTCCCTTCGAACCAGATCCCCTTTGCAGTCTAACGCCTTCCCGTCCTAGATGCCATTTAATGATGGTCTGTAAGTCGATGAAGGAGTTACTCTTTCAGTGGCTCTTTCCTTGCCACACTAGCGTAAACGAGGATTAGCGCAAAGCCTACAAGTCCCACCCACCTTATGATACCTCAGGCATCAGCCTTGTACCACACTGGCTCCAGACCTGTAACACTTTCCCTCTGTCTCTAGAGGTTCTTCAGACCTGAGTCTTGTTATCTACCGTTGTTCAATATAATCTTGTCTTGATTCACAGTCATTGTCATTGTCTAGATTCATAGTTATTGTTATTGTCTTGTCCACCGAGTTCATAGTCCTCGCCCGTAGTCCACAGCCACAGTCTACGCCAACAGTCCATAGCTTACAGTTCACGTCCAAGGGTTCTTTGATCACACCTAGCCACGCCTCTTACAGATACCAACCAGCAACATCACCCACTCAAAGGACTATCTTAGCAAAGGAGCTTCGGGAGACCATTAAATCAGCCAAAAAAGAGCATTGCATAAGAGAAATTGAGGCGATGACCGCAGCAGCAGATATTTTCAAGTTGATGCGCGGGGCCAACCCTCAGCAGGCTAAAATCCCTCCTCCGCTTAGTCACGAAGGAGCTCTAATTACCGACCTGGCCGAGCGAGCGACAATCCTCCGTGATGCTCTCCTTGCACGGCATCAAGCATTAGATGATCTCTTGCCATGCACCACTACTAGCGACAGTCGGATTCCATGGATCAAGGACATCTCAGATGAAGAGGTTCGCACATGCACCATCGGCAGCGGCAACACATCACCCGGAGCAGATGGAGTTTCGGTCGAGTTACTTGAAGCATGCTGGAAGACAATTGGTCTGCATATCACAAAACTCTTCAGAGCTTGTCTTCAGCTAGGTACACATCCGCCCTGCTTTAAGCTAGCAGAAGTTGTACTACTACCGAAACCAAACCGAGATCTCACTTCGATCAAAGGTTGGAGGCCCATTGCCCTACTTTCATGCTTAGGCAAATGGTTGGAAAGGCTGTTAGCCAAACAAATGGCGCACCTCGCAGTTGTCTATGACGTGGTCGGCCACCAACAATTTGGCGCACTCCCGAAGCGTTCTGCGACGGACCTTGTCTCCAGCGTGGTTCATGACGTCGAAGAAGCCAGCTCTCAAGGCTGGGCTTCTACATTTGTAACTCTAGATATTCAAGGAGCCTTTGACGCAGTGCTTCACAACCGCCTGGTGAGGAGGATGCAATCACAAGGCTGGCCTGAATCAATTTTGCAGTGGACGAGCTCATTTCTGGCAAACCAACGGGTTCAAGTCCGATACACTGGCGGAGTCACCACCGAAAGGGAGCTGGCTTGCGGGGTTCCTCAGGGATCGCCAATATCACCTCTCCTTTTTCTCCTATATATGGCAGAGCCGATGCGTAGTGGTAACGCTAATCTAAGGTTTAGCTACGCCGATGACATCGGAATCCTCGGGCTTGGGCCTACCATCGCCGAGTCTGCTGCTGCTGCACAACGCGAGGTTGACCATCTTCTCCAGTGGGCCCGAAACAACGCCGTTGCCTTTGACACCGCCAAGTCTGAGGTTGTACAATTTCCTGGCAGACGCCGCGAGACGGCAGTAGGCGTGCATGTCAATGGGACGTTTATTGATCCAGCCGAGCACATTCGCTGGCTAGGATTCCACCTTGATCCCCGCCTTAATTTCAAACACCACATCACAACGTGGTGCGGAAAAGCGATCAGAGCAGCCCAGCACATACGTCGCTTCAACTCGGCTTATCGAGGAGCGGCACCTAAAGCGTTAGTAAGAGCGGTGGAAGCATGAATCGTCCCTGTTGCCACCTACGGTTCCGAGGTTTGGTGGCCTGGCCTGAGACGTCCCACAATACGGGGTATGGTCACGCCCCAGACTACTAACATCTGCAGCATGATCAACAGGATCATATTGATGGGCCTACGAGCAGCTCTCCCGGTGATAAGGACAACACCGAATGCAGCAGTGTACCGAGAAGGTGGAATTCCCCCGTCGAAGTACATCCTCGAGGGCAGCCGACTTTGACTCGCCGCTAGGCTCAACTCACTTGATGACAAACACCCACTAAGAACTCGCGCTGCGATTTGTCCTAACGTTGGGACGAAAAAATTTAAGAAAAAGCATAAGAAAACAGCACGACCGGAGCTCCAGATGTCTCGTCTCCAGCGAGCATATCGACAGCTTCCCGAAGCCGAGCCAGCCGCACCCCTGCCTGAACCCAAATATCTTTCGAAGCTCGATACGAAAGAGTCAGAACTTGAGGCCAGCAAACGATTGATCGATAGCCTATCTAGTGCAGAAATTTGCGCCTACTCGGATGGTTCATCAGCAGGACATGGACGCTCCTCTTGGGCTTTTGTCCTTAAAAGAGGAAAAACGGTTGCAAGAGAAAGCGGTATCATGCACGGAGGGGAGGTGCTTGATGCCGAAATATTGGGGGCGAGAAAGGCTCTAGAGGCAGAGCTAGATATTCTGGAAGCAGAACGCTCGTTTTCAAATGGGAAAAAACCAAAAGTATTCGTAATGATGGATAGCCAGCAGGCTAGAAAAGCGGTCTTGACAGGGATTACAACATCAAGTATTGAAGAGGTCTGCGCATTCCGGACACTAACTCAGAATTCGTAAACAATTGTGCAGGTAAGATGGGTACCTGCACACTCAGGGATTCAGGGGAACGTTGAGACAGACGCCGCAGCTCGAGCAGCCTTACGAAGGCTTCCAAACCAGGACGTTGAGCCAGAATTAATCACGTCAGCCTATCTTCATTGCTTGATGAACCAGAGGCGGCAGGCCTTGCTTGACGGGTTTTGGGAGGAATCGTGTCCCTCAAGATATCGTGAACTTGATCTCCTGATGCGGAGACGTAAACCACCGGAACTGGCTCTTCCTCAACAGCTATTGCTCGAACTCATTGCGATTCGTACATGTCACGGGGACTTCGCTGCACACCACCGTCGTTTTAATAACCTTGACGCCATTATGGAATGTCCTTGCGGGGGGAGACGGCTCCTACGCACTTTATCCACTGTCAACGAAACGCACATCACCTGCGTCGCCTGCGGGGGGCTATGCCTCTCGAAAAAAATTTTAAAAAACTCCTCGGACCCAATTTTTTGGAAAGTTTTAAACTATTTGCGCAGAGAACTGGCTGCTTTGAAAGTCAGCCTGTGACTCTGTCTACAGCTCTCAGCGTGGACCAAGAAGAAATTCTAACATGACATAGATCATGATTGGAAAGGAGCCAGTGCGAGAAGTGCAGGGACTAGACCATATATTTTCCTTTGTTTCTATGACTTTTCTGGGACTTGGAGTTTTCGGCTTGGATGTTGGGAATCTACTTAAAGGAGTTTAATATATGTAATTTAACTAGCTACTACTTATATAGCGTTTCACGCGGTGCGAACGAGTTCGGCAGGTCTTAGACTTGAACTTAGCCGGCTCCACCGGTCTCAGATCTTCGGATACGAAGGGCTCGGCCCGGGACTTAATTAGATAAAAAAAAAATTACGCCCTAGAAGAGACAAGAACAAATCTCAACACTCTTATCGGCTTGAAATCATTTCTTTTATCAAGTCTCTTCGTGACAACCGTCAATTAACTTAGCTAGAGTTTGCGTCTGTTCCCTTCAATTATCTAGGCGTCAGTGGGCGTTTTATGGAGAAAGAGCTCAAGAAAAGAGGCTGTCGACGCCACCCAGCCTATGCAAACCTTCCAATATCAGATGATACCAGGAGAATGCGCAAAGAGTGGGCTGAAGCTAATCTTCATTGGACTCTTGATAGCTAAATGAAGATTTTGTGGACCGATGAGACCTTGATAAATGATGAGGTCCATCCATGAGAATGGGTACGGAGAACTTTTAGTATTTAGCTTTGTGGAAAAAAAGGAATCAGAGACTTTTTTTGAATCATTCTTGTGTATGCTGCCATTAGGCTATGACACGAATGACACTGGTACGGTACATGGAGCGATGAATCAACTTGATATGAGGGGCACTCACGCCCGAATATCATTTGAAAACCTAACTCGATGTCAGGCGCCTTAGAGCCATTTCATCCCTCAACCGTTTATGTCCGTCGCAGGAACGCATTTCAGCCACCCACGACTATCCAGCGTGCGGGGGACGAAGACGGCATTTCTACCTGTACGTGGTGTCCCCTACGAACCTGGAGTTTATCTTCAGAGCCAACAGAAACCACTTTACTTGGTCACGGAGGAAAAGTCACCCAGATGAGTTTCCGGGGCGTACCCAGCTCCCGTTATGATGGTGATGGATCAGACTAAGTTGGCCCTTTTTACTATTATGAATTCTCACTGTTTACAGATATTCTGGCATTATACTGTCTCCCGAGGAAAGAGCACCGCTACCTGAGCGCTGGTGGTGTCGGTATTAGGAGGATATCTGGACTATGAGATATTAGGAAGATACAGATGGGGATACGCACTTCGTGTGGCTCTGGTGTCTAGGCCTCGCCTGGCTGGAGTTGCAGGTATTTTGAGACTTTTTCCCGCGTACTGGTTTCCATGGCTGCTTTTTTTCTATTTTTTTTAAGCAGAAGGTTCCGTAGAAAAAGTGGTTGAATTCTACGGGAAATAACTGAGCTAAATGGCTACCCGTCATGGGTCAATGTATCAATGATCTTAGGTTCGAGGTAAAAGGGGATAGGAGCACTGTAGGAGGTGTGGCGTGGGTCAGAGAGGAGCCCTAGTGTTATAATAGTCTTGGACTTTACATAGCACAAATAAACACCACTGCAAACAAAAAAAACAAAAAAAAAAAACTATCCAGCGTACCTTTGTCATTGTCACAGATGTGACCACGCGAAAAATGTGTAATGGGGGTCTTGCCGGACTCGAACCAGCTTTCTCCTATAGATGAAGGGGAGTGTGCCTTGGTTATCCTGACTCTACTTGAGAGAACGGCCTGGACGGTTTACCACACCACCATCCGACAACATAGTGACATTGTTAACGCTAATTAGACTATTTAACAATATAATAATGATTGCGTTGGGGAGAAATTTAAGACAAAGGTTGACCTGATGTCCAAGGGATTATTTGCAGACTCGGAAAAGAATCCTTGTTTGTTTGGGGACAATGTGTGGAGGTATATCAACTGCCAAAGGGTTTGTAAGAAGATATTACCCCTTGTTAATGGGAAGATAACAAGGAGACCTTCTCTTATTTTAATGCAGGATAATGCTCCTGCTCTTGCCGCAGCAAAATCAATAGTAATGAATGAGCTGGAGGCTGATCTCTCCTATCTTCTAGCTACCTTAATCCCCTTATCTAAACCCCGCAGAAGCTATCTAGGATATAGTGAAAGAATACATCCAGCAAAATTATCCGTGTGTTAGTGGAGGAGAGCAGTGTTCTGGAGATAGTCTTCGTAAGATTATAAAGAAGGCATGGGAATCCGCGTTTCCTGAAGATCTTGTGAGACTTCTTGAGAGTATGCCGTCAAGATGTTGGGCTGTGAGAAGCGTGGATAAGGGGGGGCCATACAAATACTGAGATGAAAAAAATTCATAAGCATTAGTCGATGCTCAGAAGTTGGGGAGGAACGGCGTTTCGAAAGGATACTGATAGCGTGCAGGATTAAACTTCTATGAGCGATATTAGTAATTGCTCTGACTCAGCCAGCACAATGGTATTTATGGATATAGAATATATACGGAGGTACAGCCCATAAGTATTATTCCATGTCGACCAGGGGGGGGCCTGGCCACCACAACGCTTTCCTTAATTAGGCAACATCACGAGAATGCACCTCGCACCCATTCCTACTGTGTTTTGTATGAGTTCTAATGATCAAAGCATTGATTCAATGATTCCCAACTCATAATACGAAATGCAAAATAATTCCTATTCTTATAATAACTAATACTTAGTAAACAATCCATTGCGTTGATGTTGTTGTCATCGGAATACATACAAAACACAGTAGGAATGGGTGCAAGGTGCATTCTCGGGATGTTGCCTAATTAAGGAAAGCGTTGTGGTGGCCAAGCCCCCCCTGGTTGACATGGAATAATACTTATGGGCCGTACCTCCGTATATACTTGTTGTAAGGACTGCCTATGTTACATCACGTGATAACACGTTGTATATAAATAGTAGTTAGCCTTTCTAATAAAACCTCATGCTTTTATGCACCACAGGTTATGGCCCTCTAAATTCCACTGCACACACAGTGTCAACCTTCTTTACTACAAGACAATTATCCTCGTGCTACTATCTTTGCATTAAGCCTTTCTTAAAGCAGCAATTCCCGCACACCACATAAATGTCTTCACTCACTTCAAAGCCCTCAAATGAGGCGAAAGCCAAAGCCGATGAGGCGAAAACCAAAGCTGATGATTCATCAGATCTTATTGATGATAAAATTAAATTACATGGGTACACTTTTGCCACATCCAAGGATATGAGAGAGTCCTTAAGGGAAGCCAATCAAAAAACTGAAATCTGGACCCTTACGGATTGACTAAATAGCCTCGATAAGAGCACCTCAATTCCTCTCTTAAAAGGTTCTAATTGGAATTTATATTCTGAATCAGTGGAGCAATTTCTATTTTTATCACAAACTTCTGCAGCATTCTTGACCGAAAGACCAAGAAATCGAGCAGTCATTTTGTGGTCAAAATGGTGGGTCACTAAACTCCGAGAAACTGCCCCACAAATAACGACATCTCCAAGCGACTCCCCTCGAGAAATCCTTTCCCAGATCGTCCTCGCATCAGGAGCGCAAGCTCAATCCAAAATTTTAACTATCACTTCACGTTTTTGGATGTTCCAACCAGACAAAAATGAGCTATCAGGACCTTTGCATGGGGGAATTAAGTTGAATCATTTTGTATAATTTTGTCTTTAATTTTTAGATCAATTGTCATAGCTTTTAGGCTCAATACAAAATGATTTAAAAAAAAAAAAAAAACCAGACAAAAAGACGTCAATTCAGGGATTTATCAAAGAATACCAAAAGAGATACAACGACTTAAAGGAACACTCTAACTTTAGTTATGAAACTAAGATTCACATGAAAAATCTTCTACTATTCCACCTCAGCAACTTGCAACCTGAGCTTGCAAACCGCTGCCGTAGTCTTTCTTTTGAGTTAATTATATCCCAGTGTCTTAGTTGGATCCCTAAAAGCAAACAAAAACCCTCCAAAGTCAACAAAACTCAAGTTGCATGTAATTTCTGTAGTAATTTAGGCCATCGAGAGGAAGAATGTCGCAAGAAAAAGAAAAGCGAAGTGGACAAAGGGAAACTGAATTCACAGAATAAAAGCCAGAAGAAAATCTTGTCCATTGGGAGTAATACGAGTGACAATAGATACCAGTTAGATACCGCTGCAGACTTCCACGTCGCGGGAATTGAAAATGATTTGGACTCCTACTCTTGCTTTCCACAGACTATTCGTGTAGCCGGAGGTGGTCGTATAACAGCCACTGGTAAAGGTAACCTCCTTCTTCCTTCCATAGACGGAAAACTTGAGACATTAAATGGAGCCATACATCTCCCAGGAGAGAAAACTCGCATTCTTTCCACTGTTCAGTTAGAAAAACAAGGATTTTCAATAAATTGGCCAACAAACAAACAAGATGTTGAGCTTATTCATCCTGAGGGATCAATATGCGCAAAATTTACTCGCGAATTTGGTAGACTAATTTGGAAGCCACAGTCTTACTTAAATGAATTGCCCATGACTTACCAAATTAAAAGTGACTGGGACTACATACTCGGTCATCCTGGACAATTGATCCAAAACCAAGCTCTAGAACTCGCTGGAATTAAGGGATACGCGCCAACTTCTAACTGTGAAATATGCGCAAAATCAAAAATTACTGTATCTAGAGGTCATGGCAGCCTTCGAAGTTCAGCAGAATTCGCCGAAGCCATACATATGGACCTAGTTGGAGGTCAGAAATCTCTTCAACCAACTACAACAGATGACTCAATCCCTAACGCCTCTTGGTTCCTACTTTCAATTGACGAATATACAGCGTACAAGTGGGCGTGGCCAATTGATACTAAGAAAACAGTTCCTACCCAAATTCGTTATTTCTTGGAATATCTGAAAACTAAATTTGGCAAAACACCAAAACGCCTACACACAGATGCAGGATCAGAATTCACTAACAACGAAGTTCAAGAAGAGCTAAAATCTCGCGGCATAGAATGGGAAAAATTGTCGTCTTACGCTCCTGAACAAAATGGAATTGCCGAAAGAAACGTCCGTACAGTGACGGAGAAGATGCGTGCTCTACACCTTCAATCAGGTCTGCCACTCCGCCTATGGCGTCTTATTCTCAATGCATCAATTAATACCCTAAACTTGACACCAAACAAACTGGCTCCGGACTCCTCTTTCTCCTCTGTCTTTCAAAAATTACCTAACATCGAAAAGCTTCACCCCTTTGGATGCCGCGCATTCTAGCTAGAACCAAGTCGAAACAAACTAGAATCAAAAGCCCGTGAAGGAATATATGTCGGCACAGAATTCAATGGCGGACATATTATTCTTAACCCGAATACCGGCAGAACAATCACACGACGAGATATCCGTGTCCATGAAATTTCTTTCCCATTAAAAACACAAATCCTCACCTTGCAATCAAGTAATCGACGCATAATCAAGTCTGCGCTATCGGGCCCCAAGGCTCAGTAATGGAAAAATGCCAAGGACGTAGAAATTTAAAATATGAAACGTAACAAAATCTGGACGCTAGTTCCTCGCTCTGAAGCTTCCGGAACCTTAATGACAGGCAAATGGAATCTTAAAGAAAAATCAGATGGTCAACTTAGAGGCAGATGGTGTGCTCGAGGATTCTCCGAACCATTTGCCGATAACACTTATGCAGATATTTTGCCCCCTTCTACCATGCGAATGTTACTCGCTTTTGCAGCCTCAAATAACCTTCACATACGTCATGTAGATATCACCGCTGCCTTTCTGCATGCAGATTTAGATCATCCGATCTATATTGAACAACCTCACGGAAGAGAAGAACCAGGAAACCTTGTTTGCAAGCTTCAAAAAGCCATTTACGGTCTGAAAACCGCACCAAGACGCTGGCAAGAAAAACTTCGTCAAGTCTTACACCAAATGGGATTTGTATCATTAAAATTTGACAACAATGTCTTTCGTCGTGAGAATTCCACAATATCAACATATGTTGACGACTTTATGATCATATCTGCTTCAGAAACTAATTCCGACAAAATTGTTGAGGAGCTTGCAACAGCATTCAACACAAAAGACTTGGGTCACATGACTAAATTTCTCGGAATAAACATCGACCACGCTCCTGATGGTATTCGTATAAACCAAAAAGATAAAATTGATGGTCTTTGTGACGACTTAGGTCTACTATACTGTAGAGGTGCTAACATACCAATCGCTGATGATAATTTGATTGACCGTGATACCGAAACACTATGTAATGAAAATGATGCCACTAAATACCGTTCAATTGTTGGTTCACTTCTGCATATAGCTAACATGACGCGACCAGTTATCCAGTACGCAGTAAACCGTCTCACTCGCCATGTTCGAAGTCCTTCTGAAAATGCTATGCTCTCGCTCAAACATCTTGTTCGCTATTTATCGCGCACTAGATCAGCCGCGCTTCATTTCCCAAATACAAAAGATACTAAACTCACAGCTTCCTCTGACAGTAGCTGGGGCAATGTTGTCTCTCCCAAAGGTACATCAGGAATAATATTCTTCGTTGGAGATACCCCCATCGCATGGTGGTCCAAATTACAAACAGTTACAGCCCAAAGCACATGTGAAGCTGAGTACGCAGCCTTGACAAAACTTGCGGCTGCAGCACAATGGCTTAAGCCAATATATGAAGAAATTTTTGAATCCAAAATAGGTCCTGTAATTACAGAAATTGATAACATGGCCGCAATGATAACAGCAAACACTAACAAGATATCTGCTCGGAATCGCCACTTTCTCATGAGAGAAGCGACCGTTAGAGAAGCCATTCAAAATAATTTCATAGAACTAAAGTATACACCAACAGATAAATGCAGAGCAGACGGACTTACAAAAGCTCTTCAACAAACAAAACACACTAATTTCTGCAAACAAATTAGGCTAGACTTAAAACATTCGGTTTAGGGGGGGTGTTGTAAGGACTGCCTATGTCACATCACGTGATAACACGTTGTATATAAATAGTAGTTAGCCTTTCTAATAAAACCCCCATGTACATTGTCACATTCTCATTGAAGCTTCTGACATTCCCTACAATTCGATCCCACTAAGTTTATATCCATTAAGTGCACTTTAGTTTGGTCATCGCGCTCGTGATGGCCAAATCACAACAACCACCTCCCCTGGCCCAGCGCGTCGCTGAAGAGCTCGAGCTTGTACAGCGCGTGGCAAAGGGTCGAGCTACCTGGGTTCAAAACTTCCACAACAAGTTTTGGATATCTGTCGAAGAAGCTGCCCCTCTTATCAAGTCCTTCGTGCGCGAGCAGATGGACGCGTTCCTCTTCGCAGTTGCTTCTGGGCAACCTATGCGGCATGACACACCGAGACAGCCCAAGCCGGCGAGCTCCTTACCCAAACCCAGCCATAACCTTCCTTCCCGACCTCCCGTTCCAATCACAAATCAACCTCGAAATTGGGCAGCGACCGCCGCAAGCCCACCCGCCTCATTACCCTCGGCTCCAGCTCAACCTAGTACCAAAAATCGACCCACTCGCACAGCTGTCCAAAACCCTGCTGTGAAGTCCAAGGGCCCTAAAGCAAATTTCCGCCTGACTGAAGATGCCCCTCTCCTTAGAGCAGACGTAACATCAGTCAAAGCTGCCTTCATAAAAATCGTCCCTGGCCTTAAAGACGGTATCGCTTCCGTTTCCCGAAACTCTAGCGGATTCAGCATGACCTTTTCATCCGAGGAATCGCTGAATCTTGCAATGAAACATGCCGATTCCATCAAGGCCTCTCTTTCAGGAGCCTTACATCAGGTAGAGGACCGGTATGGATATGTCGTCAAACGCATTCCCCGCACCATCTGGAATCCCGTGTCCAATCTGGTTTCCTCAACCCTTGATGACGTCAAGACCATTGCCCAGGCACAGACGGGCGTCGCCCCATCCAGTGCTCACTGGTCGCAGCATGAAAATAGCCACGATCCTTTTCATACGGCGGTCATCTTCTTCCCAAAGGAGGTTCCTACATTCCGAATAGTTGACAGCGCGCCATCCCGGCGATATGTTTCCAACTCCAAGGTAGTTCAGTGCGAAGCTTGTTTCGGGTTTCATCAATCCTCTCGCTGCCGGATCCAGGCTTTGTGTGCCTTCTGCGGCACTCCCCGCCACCAAGGAGAATGCTCTCACCATCGCCGATGCATTAACTGTTTAGGACCACATCCTGCAGATGATCACACCTGCCCCATTCGCCCTCGTCCTTACAAGGGCAAACTTATTCAGCTTTCCGATAAAGAGGTTACTGAACTTCGCACAAACAACCCCAACAAGCTCCGTAAGACACGGCGGGCTGAAGCTGCTACTGCTGCTGCCACAGCTGCCTCAACTGCCTCCGACCCCGGCAACACCACCCCTTCTGCTAGTCAGAATAGATTTACCTCCCTCGAAAATTCCTCCTCTGGATCTATGGATGTAGATTCGGAAGAGCAAGCTCCCATTAATACTCTTAGTCTTACTCTCCATGAACAATAGAGCATACTTTAGGAGTACCCCCCCGCCTTGTCTTCGCTTCCTTCAAGCAAACGTTGGACGTGGTGGATCTGCGCACCTTATTCTCTTACAAGCCGCTTTTCAGGGTAAGTACGACGTCATCTTTGTCCAGGAGCCTTGGACTAAAGTTATAAACTTCAAAAATGTTACCAAGTCTCACCCGGCATATGTTATCTTTACTCCTCCTGATCGGGACTGGAAGCTTGCGCGTCCACGCGTACTAACCTACGTCCGGAAAAAATCTAACCTCCGTCCTATCCAGCTGGACAGCGGACCCTCACCAGACACTGTAGCCCTCCTTCTTCAATGTTCTCCCCCTATAGAGGTTATCAATGTCTATCGGCAGCCTCAAGCCCATATGCCTGAGAGTCTGGACCCACTCCTAAGGTGGCTGGTCAAGCCAAACTCCATAATCGTGGGAGATTTTAATCTTCATCATGAGTTATGGGAGCCAAATGTATCTCGCTCGTCCGGAGTTGGCAGCTTTGTCGACTGGATTGATAATCATTCCTTAAGGTCGGCTTTACCATATGGGGCTCCCACCCATCGCGCTGGCCACGTCCTTGACCTAGTTCTAACAAACATGGACGGACTCTTGGCCCGCGTGGACCCCGGGTCTCATTCGACTTCCGATCACGAGACAATATCTGGCCTAGTTCATCTCTCTTCAGCTCAAAGGCGCTACCCGTCAACGAGGCTGCCTAAACTTACCCCCGAAAAAACAGAAGTGTTCCGACAAGCACTCATAGCCACTACTCCTCCTGTTCTTCCCTTCGAGGAACCTACCCCCCAGCTCTTAGATTCGGCAGCTTCCTCGGGCATCGCTGCCCTATCAGTTATTCTACTTTCAGTTAACCCACCGAGGCCCGCGTGTGTGCCATGTAAGGATTATTGGAACCAAGAATGCTCTGACCAACGCCGCCGGTATGTTAATGCCCGTAACAGTGGTGATCCAGACCTTATCAGCGAGGCGCACCGTAACTTCCGCAAAACCGTTAAGCGAACCAAACGAGAGTACCAGCGCTCTAAGCTAGATAGTGTGTCTTCAATTTTGGAGGCCCATAAAGCGGTTGGATGGCGAAGATTCTCCAGTCGCTTTGGTCCTCCTCCAATTCTATTTCAAGGAGTCACGTACAGTACCCCGACTGAGCGTGCTGACATCTTTTTCCGCACGAAGCTTGCCCGCTTAATCAGACAGCCGGATGTCTCCGTGTACACCCCTACCTGCGCATTGCGAGAGATTCCTGCGCCACCCTCCCTGGACGAAGATGAAGTGCGACACTGTCTTCTTGATACATCTTCCACAACCCCAGGTCACGATCATCTCTCGGTTGTTGCTCTTCGTCACGTCTGGGAAGTTGATACATGGCGCACGTGGATTGTAAACTTGTACAGTCTCTGCTTGACATTCGGACATCATCCAAGCGTTTTTCGCCGCGCTGAAGTTGTGGTTATACCGAAACCTTACAAGGATGATCTGACTAACCCCGCCAATTGGCGACCAATCTCTCTCCTCCCTGTCCTTGGGAAAGGGCTGGAACGCCTCTTTGCGCGTCGTTTCGTCTTCTGGGCGTTGTCGAGCTGCGTTATCTCTCCAACGCAACTTGGAGCTCTTCCTGGAAGATCGGCTATGGACCTCGTTGAGTGCCTTGTTCACGATGTCGAGAAGGCATGGGATATGAAACAGGTGTGTACTTTGGCTACTCTTGACGTCGAAAGCGCTTTCGATAGCATTCAGCCTGGCCGCCTGTCTTTACGGTTGCGCGAACAGGGATGGCCAGTACCGTACGTTAACTGGGCTGTATCTTTTGCTTCAGACAGGAAAGCTCGCCTCCGAGTGGACGATTTTGTGGGCGAATTTTTGGACATTCCGCACGGGTTGCCTCAGGGATCCCCTGCTTCACCCATACTGTTCCTCCTCTTCCTTGAGCCTTTATTCAAACTCGGCTTCCCCACTTATGGATATGTAGATGATGTAGCGATCCTGTCGGTCGCTAAGAATCTAGTCGAATCTTCGCGCCTCACTGTTGCTAGGGTTGATGCAGTCACCCAGTGGTGTAACAGGAATGGACTCTCGTTAACTGAAAATAAGATGGAGATTCTGCATCTTCATAGGACCCGTCAGCCCTCTCCTTCTTTAACCATCAACGGCATCGTGAGGGATGCAAACCCAACGGTAAAGTGGCTAGGCGTTCTCCTTGACACCAAGCTTTCCTTCAAAGCGCATGTACAAGTATGGAGTGCTAAGACGCAACGGATCAGCGCGCACATACGTCAGCTCGGCAACACCAATCGTGGTATACCCACCGCCTTTCTTCGCACTGCAGCCCTGGCTGCGGCGCTACCTGTACTTTTGTACGGTGCGGAGGTCTGGTGGCGCGGTCATACTTATAGCCGCCGCGGTCGCCAAACTTCAACTCGGTCTCAACACCTCGTAGATTTGGTCTCTGGAGCCCTCGTCACCCTAGCCCGAGCAATACTCCCTGTATACAGAACCACCCCCACTGCAGCTCTTCTGAGAGAAGTTTGGCTCAAGCCTGCTCCTATATTACTTGAGGAAATGCGCCTCCGCTCTGCCCTTAGGCTAGCTGCCGCGGACATCTTTCACCCCACGGTTAGAAGAGCAATCGACTCCCGGGCACACACTCGCCTCACCGAAAAGCTGAAGCTCGTTCCGCCCTTCCCTCGCCCCCAATTCTTAGCACCCTCCTACAAAGCCCCTTTTAACCGCTCTCGAGCAGACTTATCTGCCGAAGAATTTCTCGAGCGTATCAGAGCACTGCCATCATGGGACATTCTTGTCTTCTCAGACGGCTCAAAGCAAAAATATGGGTCTGCAGGGGCAGGTGCCGCTGTTTTCCACAGGGACATCACTCTAGCTGAAGTGAGAGTGCCTCTCGGGCCCGATTTCGAGGTCTATGATTCCGAAATTATCGGCGCCCTAGCTGGGCTTAAGGCCGCTGTAGCGGCTCCTTCAACGCACCTTGCAACCAATATCCACGTAATCTTGGACAACCAAGAAGCAGCACAACGCCTTCTGGACGTCTCACCTTCGAAGTCCTCCCAAAGAGAAATTTTGGAGTTTCGAGATCTCGCGTCACGCTGGCCTACGAGGAGGATTCTTCCATTGGCGGCTCCTGGCAAAGTCAACGTAATGTGGTCTCCTGGCCATATGGGAATCCCAGGCAATGAGCTGGCTGATAAGTTGGCCGGTGAGGCTGCCCGTCAATCGGCCCCCTCTGCTGCATCTCTTGCCGGAGCTCGCGCTAAGATCCAAAGGCAAATATGGGATTTGACCACAGCATGGTGGCAATCTTATGCTCCCTCTACCTATTGCGAGTTGGGGATGCCTTTTCCCAAGAAGCCTCCTGAGGAACTACGACTCCCTCGCCGTTATCTCGGATATTTAATCCAATGCCGCACTGGACACGGTGACTTTCGTGCTTATCACGAAAGATTTCATCATACTGATGCTCTTCTGACTTGTTCCTGCGGGGCTGACAAGTCAATCACCCACTTGGTTTTTTGCCCCCTCGTGCGAGAGAGACTTGCTTCGGCTGGTCACCGACGAAGCCTGGGCCCACTCGATTTTCTCCTCGGCACATCTCATGGAGCCAAGCGTTTCGCCACCATATTGGAGAAGGTTAATTTCCTCTCAGAAATCTGCCCAATCCGTCCCATATGAGCTAGTCATGTGAGGAATCCGCTGCATAGCGCTCACTATATCTACATGTATTCTAATGGCCTCTCTGTCACAGCACCTTGTTCGTACTACATATAGAAGTCATCATGTCCCCCCAGGGATGGGGCTTTAGTTGTAACTAGCGCCCGGTAGACACAAAAAATAAATAAATAAATAAAAATAATAAAACCTCATGCTTTTATGCACCACAATACTCTGATACATGGGTCCGGAATGTCAAAAGGGTATTCCCTGTCCATTAGGCATTGTACAGGGTCTACCCCTAGTAATATCTACGGGCTAATTTACAGTAATTATCCATTCATCTGACATAACGCCTGCTCCTCATCCAGTCACCCAACAAGAATATATCGCCAACATCTAGTTTTACACCAGTCAAAAATCCGAGCGACTTACACTGAATCGTTGTTGAAAGTGAGGCATGCTTTAAATGACCCAAACGCTATATATCGTACCAATTGTAGCGATAGACGAACAGCGAGGAAACATCTCCTGCGAGGCGTAGCTATTCGAGAAGAGCTTCAGCAGATAAGTGCCTTCAGGTCATTCTTTACTGGATTTGGAAAGATCTCAGCTAAATAACTCTAGGTAATTACTTTACACAATGCTGGCCACGAACGAGGCGAAATTGCATCTATCCACGACTTGAGCTACAAACAAGTTATTCACATCATCAATAGAGGCACTACCTCTCCCAAAAGAAATCCGGGTGGAAAACGAAAACTGGATCAGGCCCAAGCTGATGAGCTAGAAACTTTTGTGCGACTCTCCCGAAGGAATCGCCAGATGACGTATATAGAGCTTGCCATGGAGTTTAGTTACTGGGGCGCTGGGGTTTATGCGATCAGAAGTGTGCTCAAAGATAGAGGTTACTCCAGGAATTTGTCTCGAACAAAGCCACCTATATCCGAGGTCAACATGATAAAAAGGTTAGAGTGGGCTCTAAATCATCGTCACTGGACCATTGACAATTGGAGTCAGATCCTTTGGAGCGACGAGACATGGGTAACAGATGGTAGACATCGAGATCCCTACAAAACGAGAAAGGTTTGTAGAGCGTGTCATCAGCTAGGATTTAGATGGCTAATAATATACAGCCTGGTGACGAGCTTGAATACACCTGCCTCGTCGACAAGACTAGAAAGAGCACAGCCTGGATGTTCTGGGGGAGTTTTCACGCAACTCAGAAAGGGACCTGCTTATTCTGGGAAAAAAATTGGGGTTCAATAACAGGGCCGAGTTATTGCGAACACATTGTTCCCCATGTGGCTGACTACATGGAGGTGAATCCTGAATTGCAATTCAGGCAAGATAATGCACCGCCACATAAAGCGGCCTTCACTCAGGAAAGTTTAAGGGTTAAAAATATTGATCCCATAAATTGGCCTCCTTACTCCCCAGACCTCAATCCTATTGAGGCTGTGTGGAGCGAGATGAAGGATTATATTGAAAATCAATATCCTGAACTCGAGGATGGGCGGGAGCGGTCTTCGGCTGGGATTCGCATTATCATACTGGAAGCATGCGATTCTACAAGTCATAACTCTTTGCAGTATCTCATGGGAAGTATGCCGGCACGATGTCAGGCGATGATTGTAGCTGGTGGGGGAGCTACGAGATATTGAAGATTTATTTTTACGGCTAGTCACTAGCTTTAACTTTAGTCGTATTTAGCGCGTAATCTGCTATAAAATTTACCAGATTAAGCTTAGTCTCATGAAAGCTCTAAGGTCCTCCCTTTTGACATTCGCGATTTCGAGTACACGTAATACACACAAATTTTCGAGTATCCCTTCCATAGTAGGCCTAGATAAATATTTTTTATAGAAATTTGTATGGCGAGACCCTGGTCAAAAAGTGGGTTTGACATTCAGCACCCATCAACGAGAGTACTCTGATACTACGGTATTAATCGTGTATAGGCGCTAAAATTCGACTTTTACAGGGTATATAGGCTTTTACTAACTTGAATTAGCATGACGATAAGTAGATCTCCCCACCTAAACTTTAAATTTGTATGGCAAAAATTTCACAACGAAATATTCGTTGGTTTTGCTTTTTTGGTCCATTATAGCCCTCTATTCACTTTTTAATTCATTAATACATTTCATAAATAAATTATACTTCTATCTAGCTAATAATTTACATATCCGCCTTCAGCTTCGTAAACGGCTCTGATTCTTCGGGGCATCGAATCTATCAGTTTCTCCAAGTCATCCCCATTAAACCCCAGATCCCACGCCTCGTTCACTATTTGACGAAGATGCCCTTGAATCCGCTGCCCCCCTTGATCCAACGCTGGATAAAGACGCTCCATGTACGCTTTCATATAACTCCACAAAGTTTCTATCGGATTTAAATCAGGAGAATATGGCGGCCACTCCATTAGAGAAATATTCCTCCTTTCAAACTCACGCATAGTTTGCCTCGACTTGTGAGGAGGGGCGTTGTCCTGCATCACATCTAGTCCTGGTTCCCGAAAGACCGCACTCTCTATGAGAGGCACTATCCTCTCGCAGTAACTGGCCGCAGTGATATGGCCCCACTCCTTCTCCCAAATCAGGCAAGGCCCCTTCTGTCGTCCAAAGAAAGATCCCCAGAACATCCACCCAACTCTCCTCCGCGTCTTGGCTAGGACACAGGTATCTTCGTACTCTTCCCCAATCTTTGACTTAAACTTAGCTCAAGGGAACTCTAAATCTTAGGAGCCTTTAAGGGACTACTGACCTTTCTTGTGACCCAACGATCACTTTGCCGACCATTCATAGCCCAAGTCTCGTCGGACCAGAGGACTCTCATCCAAGGTTCCTTCCGCCAGTGGAGATGTATTCTGGCAAACTCATATCTCTTCAGTTTGTTGACTGAAGAGATAGGAGGTTTTAATCGTGCAATCCTGCGTGCATATCCCCTCTTTGCCAGTTCACGTCGGATCACATTCTCGCTCACACCAAAGTGCCGAAATATAAAATGTGCAAGTTGGAAAAATGACATCCGACGATTTTCCGATGATAAACAGACGAAAAATTCTATTTCATCGACCTGGGAACTACTTAGAATAGGTGGCCTACCACTGGAGTACTGAGGCTCGGTATTTTCAACGCTCATGGTGTATTGTACCTGTCGCCATGTAATCCCAAGGCGTTGAGAGATTTTGACGTAACTGTGTCCCTCACTGGCCAAGGTTCTAACCTGCACATGTTACTCTCTTAACCTTATCAATTTGTAGATTTCAGACTTACTTGAATACGTTGAGTTTGTGTTAGGCGTTTTGCATAAGTAGGAGATGCTGATGATGGAGAAGGTTGTTGAGGTGAATCCATCTTTGCGGCAATCTAGTACAGTAAATTAAAATCTTCTAAAGTAGTTGACTTAAGGTTCAGATGCACTCACATGAAGTAAAAATTAGATAGATGAATGAAATAAAAGTATGCCGTTGAGCAAAATAATAGTAAATAGCTGACAATGATTTAAACGAAACGACCTCAGGTGTGCGCGAGTGAAGAAAGGTGCAGGCATGAAGGTGGGCGTTGGACTTCATATACAGATGCATATCTCTTATGCCTTAGGCCATAAGATTTTAAAATTTGAAGCTAACAGGGATACTGTGGATCTATCGTGAGGTAACCTGGAATATCACCACTTTATCTCCACTTTATCCCCGCTTTAACCCCTGTACCCTATAAGAAGCGGATCAACGAACAATACCCTATCATGAGAGTACAAATTAGTTACAGGATGCTCCCAACAATTTATATTACATAGCCATCAAGCTAAAGTGTTGATGTCATTTCATCCCACTCTTGTCCACTTGCTCTGCTTGACCCCTCTTTAGTTGCTCCATCTCAAATTCTAGTTTTCCTAGTCTTATTGGTCTATTTCATCCGATGTCGTCTGCAAAGCAATTTCCTAAAATTTCCTATGAAATAACATCATAGACAAACAACAAGACGAATATTTACAAATATATCACTGTTTCACAGGTAAGTCTTGCGGAAGTTGCACTTTTTTTTTGGTTCATGTTCTCACAAAATGAACTCCCAAAATATCTCCACGGTTACTTGCAAACACTACAGTGAACTAAATCGAGATCAGAGGCTTCAGGTGAGTTTAGAATATTGGAAATATTCTATTTACGAGTATAAGCTATTTGAAATCAGGGTATGACTCTTCACGAAGCTGGAAAACTCAATAAGGAGATCTCTCATACACTTGAAGTTACTATTCATCAAATAAAATATACGATTCGCATGAGATATGTTGAGCCACCAAAAGGAACTGGTTAAAACCCAGAATAAACCCCGATCAAGACGAGTCAGAAATATTTATCTGCAGCTCGAAAGAGACTCAGTAGATAGCGTACCTGGAGCTAGCAATTAATTTTCCACAACGGAATTTTGACAAAGACACAATTCAAAAAGTTCTCAAGAGAAGAGACTTCAGCAGGCGCATTGTCGGAATTAAGCCTCCTCTCTCTGACGAACATAGAAGACTAAGGCTGAGTGGGCTAAACGAAATCAGTCTTTAAGTCTGAATGACTGGTATTGGATAGCCTGGAGTGATGAGACGTGGATAAACGATGGTCCAGTCAACAGAGTACATGTCACTAGGATGATGAGTTTTCGTTTAACCAGTCAAAGAAAGATGTGAAACGCTAAAAATTTTTATAACGGCACGAAGAGAGCCAAAGTACATGCATCATCGATCGCTATACGAAAAATAATTCTTGGATGTTTTGGGGATGCTATGCCGGCACCCAAGCAGGTCCTTTTGTGTTCTGGCAAAAAGGCTGGAAGAAAATAACCGGGAAAGGTTATCGTCAATGTATTCTTCCAGAGGTTGTTGGATTTCTGAGGTCAAGCTTTGCAAAAACGGATGTTGTTATGAAGTAATGCAAGACAACGCTCCCGTTCACACTGCAGCTGTCGTGAAGAAGTACCTTTATGAACATGGGATAGTACCTGTGGTCTGGCCGCCTTACTCCGCTGATTTGAATCCAAACGAAAATGTATGGGGATTGATGAAGTCATATATACAGGATCGATATGGAGACTCCGATCTGAGACGGTAACGCGGGAGGGCTGAAAGTCAATCCCTTGTGGAAGAAGCCTGGCAGGAATGCACAAAGCCTGAAACTCTCGCAAATATTATCAGTGATATGCAAGATAGGTGCTTGGCAGTTGTTCGAGCGCAAGGCGGATCTGTAGACCATTAGTTGTGATATTTACAGTCATTTTTATAGGATCTTTGAATAGAAATGAAAAATAATATTCTCAAAATTAATTTGAATTTGGATTGATTTTTGGTGAAAGTTACATGGGTGTAAATGTTTTACGGAGAAATTTCATGAGCTAATGCTTTATCACTACGATAAAATTTGACCCCCTGTCAATTAAAGTTGGTTTTAGAGGGTATTTATGCTTTTATCTAACTTATTTTGGTATCATTAGCGAAATACCCATGCCAAAACTCTAAATTTTGTGGTGAAAAGTTCAAAACGATGACATCGTTTCCCGTCTACAATTCTAGTAAAAAGTTGAAATTTCTGCTTATGAACATTATGAAATGTATAATATTGATTAATTACAACCAAGTGACTGAGAAATTACATGTATTTTCTGATTAGAAAGCTCTTAATGATTTACATGTCCGCCACCAGCATCGAATACAGCCTTGATTCTCTGCGGCATTGAATCAACAAGATTCCTCAAGTCATCATCAACCGGCCCGTCCCAGGCTTCTCTAATAACAATTCGTGTTTCCCCTTGTGTCCACCGCCCTCGTTCAATCGCGTCAGGATATTTGTATTGAATATAATTTTTCATCATATTCCAGACATGTTCTATTGGATTGAGATCTGGAGAGAACGGTGGCCATTCTAGAGGAACAATGTTCCTTTCGCTTAGTTCTCGCTTTTTTTGGGCCGCCGAATGGGAGGGTGCGTTATCCTGCATCACCACTAAATCTGGTCTCACTGAGACCATGCCATGGATGAGAGGTACTATCCTCTCACTGTAGCGTTCGGCGGTTATCGAACCCCATTCTTTCTCCCAAAACAAGCAAGGCCTTTTCTCACTCCCAAAAAAGATCCCCAAAACATCCATCCAATTCGACTTCGAAAATTGCTAACGACACATGTATTGTCGTAGACTTCATCTGGCTTAGTCAAGGGATTAGAGTAAGAACTTAAAATAAGAGGATACTTGAAGGCAATACCAACCTTTCTTGTGATCAAACATCTAGTATGCCTACCATCAGTCACCCAGCTTTCGTCAGTCCAGAGTACTCGCATCCAATCTTCTTTCCCCCAGTGGAGATGATTTCTAACGAAATCATACCGCTTTCTCAAACTCTCTGGGGAAAGTGGAGGTTTCGAAGCGGAGATCCTTCGAGTGTAACCTCTCTTGTTCATTTCCCGCTCAATTACTTTTTCACTTACACCAAAGTGCGGGAAGACAACATTTGCTACCTCAGAGTAAGGCATTGGACGACCTTCTTGAGAGGAAGTTATGTAAGTTTCCACTTCGTCGATTTGTGCACTACTGAGTAAAGGGTTCCGCCCACTAGACTTTTTGAGGGTAAGATTAGTAGTGTTCATAGCATATCGAGCTTGTCTATGGGTGATTTCGAGTCGTCATGCTCTCATTTTGTACGAAAGACCCTCTCGGGCTAATGTCCTTACCTGACAAATCTTAGAATTGGTGCGAAAGCATTATTTTGATGTTAAACTCACTTGTAAATGTTTATCTCGAGTCAAACGTAGCGCATATTTAGGAGATATTGGTGATTTTGGAGCTGTCTGCAGTGGATCTATTTTTACTTGCTAAGAATTTATTTAATTGTGTGCTACACTACATTACATACAATTGTTGAGTTGATTATAAATGGGTGGCCATCCATAGCTTTCTCTAGAATGTGAAAGTCCTGATACTTTAGGCAGACACAGCTGCAAGTTTCAGACTAGCTGGGGTAGAATTCCATTAGCGTGATAGTGCATAAATTTATCCTTGTATGATCCCTGAAGCGAGATTTTACCCTGCAATTGCAAGGCGACGAATTTTATCGTAGTGATATACATTCGTCCCTCTCTAACTCAATAGTGGGTCCCGGTATAAGTGTTGAAAATATTCATTGTAACTTGCACTTTTATATTTGCAACACTTACCCTTACAGGGCATTTCCTTGCAGGGGTAAGTATTGCAAATGTAAATGGTTGAATCTCAATGAATATTTTCAACACTTATACTGGGACCCACTATCGAGTTAGAGAGGGACGACTGTAAAACGTCCAATCAGCATTTCCCCCTGCAAGACATCCTAGTACTCTCAACGTACATCAAGGCCGAATTCATCAGAGCTGCAGGAACCCTGCATGTGATTATTATAGAAAACTTCTCCTTATGTATAAAGATCTACAATTTTACCCCTGCAAAACGATATAGGTGTAAATAAATACCATGCGAGGCTGTATATACACACTACAGTACAAACTCGCTATAACAATGTGGGGCAAAACTTAACCAAGGGCTCTTATTGGCCAGCTCAATTGAATCCTCCAATCGGGAGCCTTGGTTAAGTTTTGCCCCACATTGTTATAGCGAAATTGTACTGTGTTCGGAATATACTTAGCCCCTAGTCCCAGACAAATCTTTCTGGGACTTGGGACAAATCACATTCTAGAACTAGAATACATACCAAGAGAACAATGCTATTAGATTTTGGATAACGGGTCATTTGTTAGATCCGTTCCGACCTTAGGATTTATTGGCAAGTAATGATGACATAACGCCTCCCGCACATACATGATTTCAGCCTGATCCAAAAAGCTCAGATGGTGACGTCCTATTTGTTCGACAAATTTTTATCCCTACTACTCTTCCTGGTTCATCGCCATGCGAAAAGCTCACAGCTGTACTTCTATAATATTAAAACAAAAATTCGGGTAGTACTAACGGTACCAACCTACGAGCCATCTGCTTGACAAGATTGGAACGAGTCAACATCTAAATTTTAGGTGCTACTTTAGATCTATCATGCGTGTAAGGTATACCGAAAAATCTTCATCAGTTTGAGATTTACTGGGAATAGCGAATTGTGTTGACGATAGCCACAGTACCACAGGTAGCGATAAATGAGAGAAACAGAATTCCGGAAAACGGGAGCATCCGCCGCACATCAATGTCAAATGCGGACATTCTGAGTGGCAACTCATAAGGCATAGTTCAGTGTGTTAACTTGTGATGAGACCTCTGGTCAATACAGAGTCATGTTGAAAGCTTCACTAAATAGGTGTCGGGAATTCTTTGGTAATTATCCACAAAATTCGTTGAGTGTTTCACGAAGCCGGAATTCTTGCAATCCTGGAATGTTGAAAGTCCAGATATTGACATAAAAATTGGCGAATCAAAAAGAGTACAATGTAGCGGTGTGGAACTGCCTAGGAAATGATCGACCTAAAATACCCAGCACTAATGGCGAAGGAAGAGGGAAAGTCTAGCACTATGCTGGTCACTTCAAAAATTTCGGGACCGCCCTAATGTATCGATTCGTCGCGACACTTGTAATTCCGCTATGATCCGCTCACGAAGAGAATAGCTGACTTGGAGATGAGCGGACGTCCAGTTCCATTTCTCTGAGGAATTGAATCCAGTTATAACCATGGATCCCTTTACCTAATTCTAACGGACCGTTATCCGAACGTCATGTCTTGCGGAGCGAGGTACCATGAGTCGATCACAAGTTGCTGAGAGCAATGCCTAAGTTTAAGGTTTGAGGTTCGACAAGGATTATGAGTCTTGGCTGTAATTCCCTAACATTGGTCATTTTCCCGCACGCGTTGTTTATCACCGGTAATTAGTGTTTGCGACATTCATTGATCGCCTTTTCTCTCCCCATTTCTGGCGAAATTTGTGTCACCCGAGCTTATACCTGGGAACATTATAATTTGTGTGCCGACTAAGCTTTAACATTTACGCGTTAGTTATGAAATGGTAAATACAAGGGGTGGCTAGCGATTCTGGCCAATGACGATGGCTCGCACAATTACGGATTTTGGTTCTACGATCGATGGACCGGGGAAGGAAGAATTACGGACTATCAAGGACCCTTACCATTAAGAAAGAGCTTTAGAATGACTCGCTGATTCTGGTACAAAGAAAAAAACAACCACGATAAGGATAATAAGTCATCATCACGCAATACAGTTATTGTACTTAATTTCTGTGAGCTGAGACTCCGAAAATGTCGGAAAAGCAAGACTGGCGCCTAAAGTTAGGAGCTGGTGTTACATACGTAGTTGTAAATGATAGGAAAACGCCTGCCTTTGGATTTTTGGAAACCCGAATTGGTTGGACTATCCAGTCACCAAGAGACTAATCACATCAAATGTCTAATTTTCTCGTCAGCTTCCGCCGCATGATGATATGCTTAGAGAATTCATATCTTATACCTTGATTCATTATTGTATGAAGTCATGAAAATTATCTACTGGTTCAGCTCTTTTCGTCCCTAGTATTGTTTAAAAAATTGGCAAATGTTTCGCACGTCACCTCACGATGACAATCTGAAGAGGCACTAGGATTTTCCACTATTTGAGGATATTGAGCAAGCTAAGAGCGGCTACGGAACATCATTATTTATTTTTCTATTAATTAATAAGTGGAATAATTTTTTGTGATAGTATCATTACATGTACTATTTTTTTTAATTTATTTGTCGTTACTTCATGGACCATCCTGGACTTATCTTTTCTCACCTGTTATCCAGAAATAATATGATATCGGATGTTCTCACGATTGGCAGAGATGTATCAAGTATAGGTGGGTATCCGCTCCTGCATCGCTTTACTGCAGGACAAGGAACAACTGCAGGGACGGCACTGCCGTAAGGTGCTCTGGTCAGTTGGGCACACATCGAACCCTATTCGCGGGAATCCTTAACTCACTTGGAAGAGGTGCAAAGTAGATGTCAATGAAGGGATGAAAGATGTTGGATCGAATGTTTTTAATAACTGATTTGACTGTTGAGTGCTCTTCCGGTGCTTGAGAGTTCCTATAACAATTTACTATTTCGTTCTGGTGTGTCGCACTCTTAATAAAAGAGCCTTCATCTAGTCTGTATTTGGACTAGTTCTGAAACCCCCTTTGACATCACAGAGTTTTAACACCAGAAAGTGAAGATGCGATTGAATGAGGTCATCCATCATATTCTTCTTTTCTTTTTCTTTGTCTCACCATTTTCCTTTTGGTCCTTGCACCTTTCTTTTTCCTAGGCCAGAAAAACTTAATATTTACCATAGGCCTGAAGTCTCGGCCCTTCAACTAACAAGGGGAGAGCTGGCTAGGTTACAGGGGATGACCAGCGGCGACAAACTGATCTCGAAAAAGGTAACTTTGATATGATGTTCAAATATATGCTTAGGTCGAAACTCTACAACATTGTTGCTGATTAATCACCAAGCCGTATGATATTCGTCATGACAACATGAGAATTTCGAGATACGAAACCTGGGAATAATTCGAGTAAAGAGGCGAGAAGCTACGCCGATCATAACTAAGAACTATTACATGTGTTGGAAATACAAAAATCTTGTCGGATTCATCCACCTTTTAGTTCTCCACAACAGCTAGTTATCTATTAAAAAAATGAAAGACAGAAGTTGAAAGCAAAAGTGCTTACCAGTACCTGTAACCATCCTACTCGCGTGTTTCATAATACATCAGTCACTGGGATCAGTGCCACTATTGCTATCAGTACGCTCAAATTTTGGGATGATTTATCTCTACTTGAGACAGGTCTTGTAAATAATTCTCGCAGAAGATATTGGGGACAACATGATTGACGCTACTTACGGGTAAATTTCATGCAGCCATGAGAGATTTCAATCCATCTGTAGGAGCCGACCTGAAAGCGTCTGACAGGGAATACTTAAGAGGTAGCACTACTGAACACGGAAATTTCTTGTTCGGTCAGTTACAATCTTCTAAAAATGCTACACGACAGCTCCGGGTTGATAAAACGGTATCTCATTGCCCAAAGGAACATCTGTCAATGAACTAGCAAGATTGAACCCAAGGGCATGCTAAATGAAACCCTTGTATCTAAAATTATCTCAATAACAATCGCACAAGCACCGATAGTAATGTTCACCATCCACAAGGCTTCGAGGCGTTCAAGTTGCCGATGCCGAAAAAATAAATTTGACGTGGGATGGAAGTTGCTCATAATCAACGAGATTTTGAGGGCTACGTTAAAAATTCCACATACCACAATTTTCATTGGGCATGGTAGTCGTACATTTATGCCATCTGTATCCGTAGTGGATACTCACGATTTTCGAGAATTGCGAGCGCGGGTCTCGTCGGGTAAAATCTTTATCTGGCTACAATCACGTGTTTATCAAAAGGAAATACTCCCAGTGCCGCAATGGTGAAAGTTGAAAAATCACATGACATTAAAAGGAATCTGTAATGCGAGAAGAGACGAGTATTCACATTGCACAATCTGATGCTGCATCACGGGGTGAGCAGGTTTGGAGGTTTTCAATATTTATTTGTCGCGAATGGAGGGACACGGGAGTTTTGAGTCTCAATTCAATTGAGAATATGTAATTTGGCATCTCTACCAAATCGAGAGAAAAAATCGGGATATCTTCACTAGTACGTCTGCCATACTTTTCAAGGCCGACATTTTTACTGTCTAGATCGTATTTTTATGTTGCTCTGTTTACGTTGTGATCTACTTAACCTCTCGGTCACGGGCGGCAAGCGTTGAGCAATGAACAGACGATTCTCAGGCCTTGAACTCCCCTCTGACAATACATTAATGCTTCAAATATAGGGTTTTGTGTTATCGCCCATAAGATGTTGGTTTAGATCAAGTGTGATCGCCATTGAGTTGCAGCCACTTACACGAGATACCAGACTCCATTGTCGATAGTCTTGAAGAATTAGTCAGTTTCAATATACCAACTTGCGCCATGCCATGGATTACCGTATGGAATTGATGTAGAGAACGAATGACTAATATAGTAGATCTAAGCGGGCAGCGGGACGGAGAAGAACCATAAAAAATTTGTGCAAGTGAGTTCACATCCTTGCAAAAAGAACATAATTGACAATCGGTTAAGCGAAGCGGGGAGAAAGATTTTCCCTCGACTCCTCTTAGCTTTTGATCTGTAGAACAGACGAAATTGTTCGATGTAGAGATCCATTGTTCAATTGAGCTTAGATCTACCTTTGAATATCGCCCACTACATGTAACTTGCCGTCGCGATCTTTCGAAGTTGTGCTAGATTCTTGCTCAGGTCGTCAGTTCGAGGCCTCCTCGATCAATGCATAATACGCTTCTCTCCTTTTTACAAATCCCTTTATTTTTGCACAGCCACTTTGCCTTGTTGGGAAGACCTGGCGGATGTTATTCCATAAACGTACCTACCCCTCTGCTGCTTGAATCAAGTCGATCAGGACGTGGGAAGACATCAAAAATAAAATTTGAGCATTTTCCCCGATGAGCTTGTCACACACACCCCACTTACTGTTGACTGTCCCATTAGAATTAGCCTCTTGCTTAATAATTTAAAGTTAAATGTTTGAACTGATCTGTATTACAGCTCTCTTCACTATCATTCTCATGAAGTAAGTGACTCTGCTCAGCTGCATACTCCTGCTCGATGTCTGATTGAATTTTGGATTATTAATAAGCTTGTGTGGACGGTCGTGTAGATAATTCTTTGACTTGCTGTCAATTACAAACTCAAGTGGTTAAGATGAAGAACTAATCCTCATCTACTTGGCCTACCAAATTCCAGATTCCAGATATTCTGATACCGAGAAATTGGAGGGAGGATAAGTGACAGGGAAAAAAAATGAAAAGAAAATATGTATTGTTCAACATCAGTAAGAACAGAGTCCCGGGCTCTGGAGGGAAAGGAAAGTGTGTACGAAGTCTGGATTGATTGGCCATATGATACTCTTTACCCGGTACTTTCTCGACAGTTATTATTAACGTTATTCATATTATTTCTACTACTAGGAGTACTCAATTCAAAAATTTCCTTCCCAGTTCCCAGCCTCCCCTAAGATCCCAGCATCTTTTACCCAGTACCCAGTACCCAGCCCCCCACCCCTCCCCTCTCCTCCAGCCCCCCCTTCCAAACCCAAAATGCTTAACCCAATACGCTCCCGTATTATATTATCTCTTGTTATTATCTCTTGTGCCTCTGATGCCCTGCTGATTGTTAGATCTACATGCGGACCTCCTACCCTGGGTATCCCTCTCGCTTAGACGTTGGCGCTTTACAAACAAAACCCTTCCACACTCCTTCTGTGAGCTGTGGTTAGAGTGAGTCCCCAGGCATCAATCGCTTCCCGCCCCCATCAACACTCTCGTGGATACCTGTTTCTTTTATCCATCTTCTCCCTTTTCCACCCAACCTCTCCACAGACATCGCGCATCCAAAAACCACAATCATCGGCATCAGTCTTAGATCTTTATAACATTCTTCGCCAGGTGTATCCCGACTTATTAGTGGTATGTGCACTGAGAACTTTTCAAAATCAACCCATCTCCAAGTGCTTTGAACAAGACTCACCTCACTTTTATGTCAGCGTGCAACACTGGTTGACGTTTCTGCATTAGAACTGGGAACTTGTCCATCTTGCGCCAATACCTACGATCACTCGGATCCGAGATTTTTGTTTCTCACTCCGAATTCTATGAACGGCCATTCACGAGCTTTACGACGTCTACGATTTTGAGCATTTTCAATTACGAAGAACTTCTTCAGGTTCCTTAAGTTCACGTTTGCTTCATGCAAATTTGCAGGCTTCTTTAACACTTGACAAAAAATTAGTCTGTCGCTGTCGGAACTACGAGAAATACATTCAAGCGCTCCACAGCTCCGAATAACAACTACACGTGAAACAAAAATCAGTTTAATTGGTTTTGATACGATTCTGATTCCCTTGAGTTTCACAAGATTCGAGAATCTCATCTACTGGTTGACAGCTAACAAAGTTTGCGCTGTTCAAATTCAAGTTTATAAATTTATCCTAAGACTTACTCTTTCACTGTCCAAGCCGGACTTTCATCATACAAACCGAAAAGCTGGATCTTCCGTCTATTGCACAGGTCCAAACGCGTGGACCGCTAGGTATACCTTTTTACAACCATCACGCTGGACATCGTTCGCTCTACATCAATGAGAGGCTACCACCACTCCCTTTACCTCAGCCGCCACCCACTTATTCTCCTGGTACATCATCACCACGAATTGGGCCACTTAGTGCTCTAGCGCCTTCTAGTGGTTTCAATAATTCCCAATCATCTTTTACCACAGTTAATTCTAACGGACCGAAGACGCCTTCTCCCACTCCCCAACATAACATGAGGATTTCCACCTCGATATCACAAACATCCTTCAGTGGCGCTTCACCAACTGGACCTAACTATACGTACGCCCAAGAGTCTTACAACACAATGAACAAAAACTCTTCGGAAATGTACTATCCAGCTCACCTTACTGGTCAAACACAGTCTTCTCAAAATGTTGCACCTGGTGGAATACCAAGCTATCAAACACACCAACAACCATCTCTGCTTCATCAACAGTACAACACAAGTCCCAATTCTTACAGCCACTTCAATGGTTATCCCAATGATCTTCCGTCACCCCAACAAAATCGTCATTTGGTACCAGCATCTATATGTCATCAGAATAATGTACTGCCACTACCACAATCCATCTCAGTCACACAGTCAAGTATGGCAGGACAGGGATATGTGCCACAACAGGGATTCGACATGACAGGTCAAATTGCCCCACCTGGTATGAAGCCCAGGGTAACAGCGACTCTTTGGGAGGATGAGGGTAGTCTCTGCTTTCAAGTCGAAGCTAAGAATATATGTGTTGCAAGGAGAGAAGGTAAATTATGGCAATAAAACCTCGCTCTTCTATCACTAATTACTGATACATAGACAATCATATGATTAACGGCACAAAGCTTCTTAATGTTGCAGGTATGACTCGAGGGAGACGCGACGGAATTTTGAAGAGTGAAAAAGTAAGACACGTTGTTAAAATCGGACCTATGCACCTGAAAGGAGTATGGTAAGAATAAATACCACAAACCTTCCGAAAAATAAATTAATAAATCGTAGGATTCCTTTCGAGCGCGCCTTAGATTTCGCTAATAAGGAGAAAATTACTGAGTTATTATACCCACTATTTGTCTTCAACATTAATGATTTACTTTGTCACCCATCTAATCAAGCGCGTACCAATGCTGTAATGGCGGCTTCGGAGCGTCGCAAGTTAGAACAGACACAGATTAGAAACTCGCAAAATCAAGGACTTTTATCACTACAACAGCATCATCACCATCACTCTATGAGTACGTCAGTGTCTAATCAATCAACTTGCACTACGCAAGCATCTAACTCGCACTCTATCAACTCCCGCACAAGTAAAGAGAAATCTCCAAACTTCCCAACACCGCCAACAAGCGCGTCAAGTGCGATTGGAAACATGAGCAGTGCGGAAAGCAATTTTCAATGGAGCCCCCAAGCCAGTATGGGAAATATTACCAATGGCAATTCATTGTCTATTGACACCGGCTTAAGCAACTCTAGGACATTGTCTTCTACCCCAGTCACTACACCCCCAGGGACATCTGCCCAGGGTATTCAGTATACTCAGAGTAACCAATCGTATGACAATCCACGTCAAATATATCAGACCCACGCTTCACAGCAAGGGTCATTTCCAACAACTATGGACCATCATGGCATATCCCAATACTCCCAAACCAACTCTTACGTAAAAAATGGTATGGGCCCTCCGGAAACTAGGCCTCACTTATCAGAAATAGAGCAACACGACACCAAAGTATCTAGTGGAGTTATTCACAGATATCATAATTCATCTTCTCAAGACACTCACGAAGATGAGCGAGAAAATGACCACGACACCGAGTATACTCATGGTTCTACTTCAAGTTTTGACCCGAGCCGACCTTCATATCACTTCAATGGTGCAGTTATCATCGGAAACATTAACAATGACCATCCGATTTCATCTGAGCTATCAAGTAATTCATCTCATCCTTCGTCAGGGAGAGCCACTCCAAGAACTGCTCCAAATCAACAACCTTATTACTCTCAACAAGTCGGTAACCCAACGTCTCCACGGTCCTCGACCTCTCCTAACAATCATTTCAATGTCATGGGCAGTGAGCGAGAGAGCGTAAATTCAGAAGGCAATAATGAGTCATGTCCGTCTCAACCTGACATGATTTCAAACGCCAATGGTTATACCAGTCAACAACCTCCTTTGTCTCGCCCCATGGGACATAATAAAAAACGTTCTAGGGATATTGAAGAAGAAGATGAAATCAGTATCTCAGGTCGAGACACTGTCATTGATGTTACTAGCATAAAACGGAGAAAAATTGCTGGCCTCCCTGTGCCGAGCTACGAGTCTCAAGCCTCCAACCGCGGTCGAGTGCAAAATAGTCTGCGCCGCCGATAACCTATCTCTTACCCTTTGGTTCGGTTAAGTAATATTAAGTTTCCGGAAATTGAGGCTACGACTTTAAATGATCACCTCTAAATAGAACTCTCTTCTAATCGATACGACAAATTGAACGTATCTGAAAATATTTCGCCCAATTGCCTCGACTTTATTGGCGAGAATGATTGTTAATATATCTTTTTCTATCGATGATGAACAAATAACGACTATTGCTACTGCTTTCGCTGGGGCAGGTAAGCGTAGTAGGAAGCATACCCATACATCTGATGAATTTACGCTTTTCATGGAAATGGTAATGCCAGACGGTATTTGACGTCTAATGAAGACTTATGAAATGGTCTGGAATTTACCGCATCTTTTATTGAACGTATAGGTCATGCTGGGAAGCGAGCTTGGGCTAGGGGAAGTAGTCAGTCTGATATGAACCAAGGCGTGACTTGTCTGACTTGAGTTATCTTAGTCAGGTCAAAGAAATTTTTTTAAATGTTTTTTTTTACCGCAGTAGAGCGGAAATTACTTTGATGAATGATGAACGCTTGATACGATTTTCTTTCTTATTTAGTATTGAATCTAGGTGCATGAGGAATTAGTTGATGTTATCCTTCTTTTTGCTGAATGAATTAACGATAGAACAATATTAAAAGTGAATTTTATGTTACAACTTTGAATTGAAACATAGATAATTGTGGACATTATTGTGACGAAATCCGACATTTCTCCTGATTCTTCTGGAGATGCAGAGACTTCTACGCTGTAACTGAGTTGGCTGTATAATCCAAAAATTAGGTCACGAGAATTACGGAATCTATGGCGTCCGAACGCGACCGTTGCGATGTCGAACGCATTATCCACGAATATTTACAGCATGCGAGGTGTCTGCCCCCAAGATAACTCATGTCAGTAATTCTCGATAAGCTGCTCAAGCACGCAGTAACATAGATCCGGAAGTCACCTACTAGTTGTAGTCTCACATCAGATACTGGTCCAATAATCTAGAAGTCAGACGGAAACGGGCAAGGCCCTGACGCGCAGTATGACAGACAAGTACAGCAGATGAAGCAGGCGACGGCAGCGGGAGATGTCGCAGCATGACATACAGCCGTCGCGCATGTGTGGGGAAGCCGCGACATGTAAGGCTCACGAACCACAGCGCACAGTACACACAGCACAACACGGAAGATGAGCGAGGCGAGGCGAGACGATCTGCCCACAGCCGCAGCCTTCGCGGGGCGTGTGCGTGTGCGCGTGCGCGTGCGCGTGCATTGAGGGACAAGGCTGTGGGAGTCGCCGAAGGGCCGTTTCGCGGGGAGCGCGCGAGAGAGGTAGAGTCCGAGAGTCATTTCGATATGCACTATGTGGGGAGCGCGCCGTTGCGCGCCCAGACGCCTGTCTGGGCGATGGACACGATCGTGGATGTCTTGGCTGGACGGGGGCGAGGAAGAACGTTTGGCGTGATCATTGGCACTGATCTTGGCGCGGGAAGCAGGGGTCAAGTGTGCGGCTAGATGGGGAAGGATGGTTGGACTGGGTTGTACTGGCATATGTACCGTACATAATGCGCGGTACCTCTAAACAGGTCCGTGACGTGAGTGTCCTGCCTGACACGGACATGATCGTTTGTGCTTGCGCACGCGTCGAGGATCAGGTTGTCGCAACATCAGCCGGTAGTCAAGTTAATGCGGTCATGAAAACGAGTGATAATATCTAGGTCAGGTAATCTAGATGTTTATGTTGGTTTAGCGCGAGCAGCAACATGTGGCTCGCCAGGATTCTTTCACTTAGAAATTGGGTTGCATCAGATGTGTATATAAAGAAAAGAAAACTATTACATGTGCTCAGTGAGTCTTTAACCAGGCTAGCATTTGCTCGAAAGCTTCTACCTGAGCTGCTTTAATCGTAGCATCCTCATACTCGCTGACAACTGCAAATCCGTGAGGGACGCCAGAATAACTTCTAAACTCACTTTCAACGTTAGCTTTGCTAAACGATTCTTCACCATGCGATCTGACATTGTCAGGAAAAAGCTGGTCATTCTCCACGCAGACAAAAGTTAACGGTGATCTTATATCCGTAAAGTCTTCTTTGGTGACCAGCGTAGCATGCGCTACAGCACCCGCTTTGATCATGGGACCTGTTCTAGACGGGGTAGCCTCTTCGTCACTCGCTAGATGCGCGAACGTTGGGCTGGGTATCAAATCGGGATTCTCGCCAGCGAGAAGAATTGTTAATCGACCACCAAAACAATAGCCGACGGAGTAAATTCCTCCACCATTAGCTACGGCATCTGCAAACTCGTCTTTGATAGCTTCGATGACTTTGAATAGAATAGGGAGTACCTTTGCAGGAGTCTGTCTCGCAAGCCACATGTCAATCAAGAAGCTCTTTGCTGTCTCGACCACCCGCATCTTCATCTGTTCGATGATGGTGGGGTCCTTGTCTTCTTCATATGTCGCTGTTCCGGGCAGAGGATCATCCGCAAACATGTCGGGAAGAACTACCAGAAAGCCTTCCCGGGCAAACTGATCGGCCTGAAGTTGGTTGTTAAGTGAATGAAGACCCGTCGCGCCTGTGAGAAAAAGCAGGAGATTCGAGGCTGTATGGGGATAGTCTGCAGGCTTCGAAATGTAAGTGGAAACACCGCCAAGCTCGATTATTTCCCCACTTGGCTTCGTTCCAGTTGCTACTCCAAGTCAGCATTAATTTCACGCGGGCCTTGGAGTCCGGGGAATCCTAACGAGTTGGTCGTTCAGTTTTACAGTGTTCCTATCGTGGTCAGTATAGCTATGGTGACTATGCTGCCAGGACATACCCCTAACCCGCTCGACGAACTGATGTGATCTTGGTTTTCCTCCATAGGTTTCACTGAAGCTTCTGCATCATTTTCAATTGCCGTAACCGGAATCGTTGAATCTGCCATCGTCGATTTTATTCTTGTGAGTTCATTGTTGTCTTTGGCTTGGCGGCCTCATTATTTTGGGGTTCGCTAGAGGTGGGGCCCCCGCAATCGCGTCCGCCGCTTGTTGTGAACTTATCGCGTCAATAATCATGACGTTCTAGACAATATCTACGCTCTCCTGAACCACCATCCACCATGGCAGAAATAGCATTGAATCATATAACACAGGGTGCACTAGAGTAAGAATCATGCTCGGATAATCTATTACTGCTAACAAATTTAAGTGCTATTTTCAATAATCCAGCTCGACTGGATACGGACTTCGCGATGCCCGTATGCCAATGTGTACAAATCAAGACACTCACATCAAATCAAGAAGGCGCCCCAGAAAGATATCGACTCGTGTTAAGTGATGTAAGGAATTTCGTCCAGAGCATGCTCGCTACCCGTAAGGATTCGGTGAACCGCGGACGCGACTTTTTCTGATCTGTAGGCAGAAGCAAACCATGTGATGCATGAAGGCAAGCTTAAAAGAGGTTCTATTGTACGGCTCAAGCAGTTTCAGGCGAATGCTGTGAAGGGCAAAAGGTCCGTGAAATTTACGGTTTGCTGATGAGGAAAACTTCTAATTTCGATCAACAGAATTTTGATCATTTTAGATATGGAAGTTATTGAAAGCTTGGGAGAATTCGAAAAACTGGGAGAACCTGTGGCCGTTAGTGTGCGAGAAGATGAAGTTGTGAAGCCGGTTATCAACCAAAGTATATCTGGTAGTGGTTTCTACGGAAACAAGGAAGTGAAAAAAGAGCCACAAAGTCTGCCATCACGCGCTGCACCCTCAAGCTCAACCTCTCATGCCAATATATATCCAATTGAAGGACTATCGCCCTATGCACACAAATGGACTATCAAGGCTCGAGTAACTCACAAGTCCGATATTAGAACATGGCACAAGCCAACTAGTGAAGGCAAACTTTTCAGTGTAAACCTTCTCGATGAAAGCGGGGAGATCAAAGCAACCGGATTTAACGAGCAGTGTGACGCACTTTATAATATCTTTCAAGAGGGCGCTGTTTATTACATATCGAGTCCATGCAAAGTCAATATTGCCAAGAAACAATATTCCACATTATCGAATCATTATGAACTGACGTTTGAGAGAGATACCCTAGTAGAAAAGGCGGAAGATCAAGAAAACGTGCCGCAAGTTCGATACAATTTTACGACTATAAGTGATCTTCAAAAGGTCGATAAAGATTCTACCATTGATGTGATTGCCGTTCTCAAAGAGGTAGCTGAGGTTACTCAAATTGTCTCTAAAACAACGCAAAAACCATTTGACAAGCGAGAACTTACCGTTGTCGATGATAGCGGATATTCAGTCAGACTCACAATTTGGGGGAAAACGGCATTAATATTCGATGCAAATCCGGAGTCTATAGTAGCATTCAAAGGATGCAAGGTCAGTGATTATGGTGGACGAAGCTTAAGTCTTCTCTCCTCCGGGTCCCTGACTATTGATCCGGATATTGCGGAGGCTCACAAACTAAAAGGCTGGTATGACTCTCAGGGTCGCCGGGAAACATTCGCTTCACATACAAGTTTAGTTGGTGCAGGCATGGCTGGTGGCCGGCGTGATGAGATCAAGACGATTGCCCAAGTTCAAGATGAAAATTTGGGTATGTCAGAGAATAATGATTATTTCTCTGTCAAAGCTACCATTATTTACATTAAGCAAGAAAACCCGGCTTACCCTGCCTGTCTCAATGAAAGCTGTAACAAAAAACTCGTCGACATGGGAGACGGCTCTTGGCGTTGCGAGAAATGTGACGCGAGCCACCCAAGACCCGAATATCGTTACATTTTGTCCATAAACGTTACCGATCACACCGGCCAACTCTGGTTGAGCTGTTTTGATGATGTGGGGCGAATTATCATGAATATGGATGCGAATAAGTTAATGGAGCTACGGGATACTGATAATACAGCGAGGGAAAAAGCATTTGAAAATGCCAACTGTAAAACATTTATCTTCACTGTCCGTGCGAAAATGGATAGCTATCAGGATCAACAGAGGTACGTTAATCGAGTTTTTACTCCACTAAACATGAACAGAATCTAATTCCTGAAAATAGGATCCGATATCAGGTGATGAGCGTCATCCCGATGAATTATGCCCAAGAAGCCAACAAATTGGCTGAACTCATAAAGCTCTATCACGTCGAGTAGCGAATAGCTTTACAGTAGAGTCTTAAAGGCATGATTCATGATAAATCATGATTTTTACGGTCTACCTTGATGGCCTCTAACAAAAAGACAAACCTTGTGACTCTCTGAGGCCTGTAGCCTGTGGCGCTACATTATTATCACGTGATATTTTGATGGGTTACTGTGGCATAAGTAGCGAATTTGTCGGTGTTGATGGATATTCAAAGGGATTCAACACATACCATTATTATTTTCGTTATCCTGTTTTAATCACCTTCTTGCCGCAGAATTTGTGGAAGCTGTACCAGAACTTACAGCTAAAGCACAGGGGTAATACATTAGAATGAGATCGGGAGGCACAAGTAGTTCCATCTCCTTGGCCAGGCTCCATATCGCAAATATTTGAATCAAATTTTTGCATTGAAAGACGACCCTTGGACCTCGGTGCTGGTTAATTAGCATCTTCTACTAGATGAAGTTTAGCTTGAGATAGAGTGGGAAAGAAAACCCGGTGTCAGACATTTATTTAGGATACGCAGTTAGAGATAAGTCATGTAGAAGAGCTAAATATCCATATTTTTAAGCTTTATGTTTTTTAGATTGCTGACACTACTCCTTCGCTATGGACTACATTCAGCGTATTTGGAAACTCGACTCCTAGAGAACATGTGCGTGCAGTAATTTTATTTTGAAAACGCTGGTGTACATGTACGTGGGGTATTACGAAAAATTTCTATTGGATAGACGCTCATAGGCTAAAGTTTAATCATAGCCGATACTGTGAAACATAAATCTCAAGGCGTTCACGTCTGATCAGGCCTTGACGGAGTCTGTTGTCGGTAAAAGTAAGGGTTTCACAGATAATTCA
This sequence comes from Podosphaera xanthii, assembly GCA_028751805.1. Lineage (NCBI taxonomy): Eukaryota > Fungi > Ascomycota > Leotiomycetes > Helotiales > Erysiphaceae > Podosphaera > Podosphaera xanthii. Next base: position 1,691,621 of record JAPWIX010000018.1, read on the forward strand.
ATGCCGAATTTCCAATCAATCAATTCACTAGACCAACAGGTTTCATGCGTTGAGTATGATCATGTAGCTGTTATTGATGATAGAAATGGCAGGCCTAGCCGTTGACGCCATGTCCTTACACTTGTGCGACTGATTATCGGGAACAATGTGGCTTACCATTGAATGTCGATCGATTCATCCAATCATATTTCTCTTTATCGGACGAGGAATGCGACGTGACGCGACCTGACCTGGGAGTACTGCAAAATGTGACCGGATGAAAACTCTTGTCTCATCGTAAAACTCCGGTCGGAAGAGAGGTTAATGGTGAAACAATGATCTGAAGTGCTTCCGGGCGCAATCGTGCTGTTTCCGGCGGAACAAATCGGTCATTGCTGTTAGTGCAATATGTCATGAGGGGGTTTATGACAAACTTCTTTTCGACATCGCCTTTTATCAAGCTCTGTGTTACTACGCGTTGCGACAGATACGGCCCCCGACAGGTGTACCGTGTTGGCTCTCGGAGCCCTCTGCACTTCTTACCACATACATCTGCCGCGATAGTCATCCCGGTAAATATGTTACCGGAAACATGACCTCATTATTTATCCCATCACGAGTGATCTTTACTTGATTCTTTCTGCACCCATCTATCCATTAATCAGTCGGATTGTCGAATACATGAACAACAACACGATGATCAACCGCGTATTGACGGCGGGGATGGATTGGTCTGTATGAGTAGTCAGGTATCCGAGAGATAGGGTTGGATAGTGCAGTAGTACACATTTCGGGTTGGTCTCCCAGGTAGAGTCTGGGTAGCTTGGACACATGCCCCACTTGAGATAGGAGAAAGCTGGTTCGAATCCAGCCGGACCCTCATGTTGAAAGTACAGGTAATAGGGTACGAACCATATAATCATCTGACCGGAGAGGACTAGAGTAAATCGCTCCTCATTGTTGCCTGAGGCATATTAATAAAATGTCTGTGCGTATAAGGGGCATGATACTTATAAGTTGATAGTTCTGGTTGGTTATTGAATGATGTAGACGTGTGCATAATTATAATTATTGATTGAATTGATGATTTTACTTTGAACCGTGAATTACTATAAAGCTCGATCTAGAGTGAAGGTAGCTAATTCAAAAGCCTTTCACCAATACCTCGCTAAGCTAAGTAACTAACATTTTAACACGTTATCAGCACCACTGGTGTAGTAACTACGATTCAATAAGATGTCAATTCAACCCAATAGAATCGCAAGCCAGCTACGGGAGTTTCTTGACACTAATCATGTCTATACGGACGAGCTGAGTGAAGAGACAATCGAGAGAATACGCGATGCTGCTGAGAAAGAGCCAGAAGAAGTAGTTTCCTCGGTCACCACAAAGCGGAAGGGAAAATCGCGGCGATCAATAGCCCCACAATTTCCATCCATGTGGGCAAATTCCAGAGAAGAGTTTTTAAAAGCTGTCAGGAAATTTGAATATGGTGCATACTCACAAAGCCCGGAAAGGAGTACATTCACTAGACCCGATGCAGAATCAGCTAAGAAAAAATCCAATCGACCCATAACTCCCAGCTACCACAAGGAAACAAAACAAGAATCTATCGAGATGAAACCTGCTTTATACAAAAGAAATTTTAGTGTAACTGCGATACCTCGGGAGATATTATCACTTTTTCAAGGATTCGACAAGCTTGAGGAAGATAATTGGACAACTTGGAAAGGCCACATGCGTGACAACCTCGAGATCTGTTATCTTTGGGATATCGTCACCGGAAGTGAACAAAGACCCTCCGATCTTTACTTAGAAGATGCCGAAGATTGGGATAGTCGCGAAAGAATTGCCCGTGTTCTGATCAAAAATTCGCTCGGCTCTAAAGACTATCAACAAATCAGACATGCGAAAACCGCAAGTGAAATTTGGGAAACATTGATGAGTCGACATCAAGCGACCGGTGCTCAGGGTAAGGTGGACTTAATTTGGAAGTTCTGGAGTAAGAGATGTGATGAGGGCACATCAGTTCGCGAACACATCGGGGAGATTCTAGGTATTCATACAGAGCTAGCTGAAGCTGGCATCTACGTTGAAGGTTATCTGCTGGCTATCCTGATGGGTAAATCGCTCCCCTCATCATACGATAATTTCGTGTCTACTATATTTGCTGGAATCAGGGATCTTGAACAGGCAGATCCTAAATATATGAGAAATAAGATATTTGAAGAAGAAATGAGGCGAGAAAATAAATCCGAGGATGCTCATGTTGCCGAAAACAAATCTGAGAATGTTCACGTCGCCACCCAGAAACGGTGTCATAATTGTAAAAGGCTAGGGCATCTTATTGCAGAATGTTATTCAAAAGGTGGTGGGAAAGAAGGGCAAGGGCCCCGGCAAATAGCTAGAAGGAAAAAAGAGGAAGCGGAACAGAAAAAAGAGGAAAAATATGGTCACAGTGCAGAGATAGCAGACCAAGACTCGTTCTTTTCAAGCCATATGGCTTACCCAAGTATTTTAAAAACTCAATATAACAAATGTTCCTTTTATCCGTGGTCGCAAGACTCTTGGATTGCAGATTCAGGTGCTAGTGCTCACATTGCAAACCGTCGAGAGATGTTCACTGCCTTTGCACCGAGTGAAGGAACCCTAAACGTTGCAGGTGGCCTCACCGCGAGGATAGAGGGTACAGGCGTAGTGCAAATGCGAGGAATTGTAAATGGTAAAGTAAAAATTTTCAAACTCATGAACGTCTTATACGTCCCATCTACCCGTTTTTGTTTAATATCAGGGCCAAAACTGGACAAAGCTGGAGGCAAAGCTAAATATGCAAATGGGATGTGTTCCTTTTGGGACTCCAAAGGAGAGTTGATCGCAACTGGTGTGCTAGATGGCAATCTCTATCGGCTAAATGCAAGAGCCATTTTAAATGATGCAAAAATAGTTAATGCCGCGGTCCCAAAAACCACAATGCTCTCATGGAATGAAGCACATCGACGCCTGGGACACATTTCATTATCGTCGTTAAAACTCTTGTTTGGAGGAAGAATGGTGGACGGGATCGGTCTACACCATGACGAATCCATTCCACAGTTTTTGAATTGCAAGAGTTGTATTTTGGCTAAAGCACATCGAAAAGCTTTCCCAAAATGTGCTGAAAAATACAGTGAGAACTATGGTGATTTAATACACACCGATGTTTGGGGATCACCAAACGTGAAGCAAACCCCGGGTGGTAATCAATACTTTATTTTATTTATCGACGACCACACAAGACATACTACGGTGAAGCTAATGAAGGATAAAGCATCGGTGAAGCAGCAACTGATGAACTACTGCAGCTTTATACACACACAGTACGATCGATGGCCGAAAGAGATAAGGTCAGACAATGCAGCGGAATATGAAGGAACCAGAAGTTGGCTTGAAGAACGAGGCATTAGACTAAATCCATCTGCTCCACATTCACCGCAGCAAAATGGCGTGTCTGAGCGAATGAATCGAACCTTATTAGAGCTAGCGCGTGCAATGATCATCGAGAAGCAGTTACCCGAATTTTTGTGGGGAGAGGCAGTCTTACATGCCTCGTGGATTAGAAATCGAAGTCCAACCAAGGTATTAGATGGAAAAACCCCAATGGAAGCTTTAAGTGGTAATCGCCCAGATTTATCATCTGCTCAAGAATTTGGGGAAGATGTATACATATTTGAAGAATTATCTAGAGCAAAGATCCAACCAAAAGCGCGAAAGTGCAGATTCACAGGTTTTGAGGAGGGACCCAAGGCTATTAGATACTATGACGCTACTACGAGACGGATTAAAGTTTCGCGTAATTATAACTTCATGCTTATCAAAGGGGACGAACCGACAAAGGGTTCTCAAAGTACTCCCATAAGCTCTTCACCATCAGATATCAATTCGTCAGAAAATTTACCTGTTATCTCAAGTAGCACAAATATAATGGAGCCAAATCAACTTGAGGGGGAGAGTCACTTAGAACAACATGAATTATTTGGACAAAATGAAGCGCCTAAGAATCCTGAGATTGCGGCAAGGCAATTGCGGCTTAAAACAGCATCAGGAGAAGCAACAAAAAAAAATTACGCCGACTTGGTGAGATTTAACCCACGAAACCATATCCGAAAGTCTAAGCAGGGATATGCGGCTTACAATAGTATTGAAGGGCGTGCAAGTGGAGATTATTATATTAATTCACCGCCATTCATAAATCTTGTGCACGCTTTAATAACTGAAAATGGTGATAGTGGACTACCGAACACCATTGAAGAAGCTCGCAAATGTCCTGACCATATACGTTGGGAAAAAGCAATACAAACGGAGCTTGATATGCTAAATCAAAAAATACATGGGAGCTGGTCGACCCGCCAAAAGAAGCTAATATCATCGGCAACCGGTGGATTTTCACCAGGAAATTTGATGAAAACGGACAGCTATGTAAATATAAAGCCCGACTTGTTGCTCAAGGTTTTACTCAAGGATATATATATGATTATTCAGACACATTCTCTCCGGTGGTCAGATTTGATTCTTTTCGTCTAGTCCTTGCTATCGCTGCATATCATGGCTTAGAAATTGGCCAAATTGATATTAAAGGAGCATATCTCAACGGAAATTTAACCGAAGAGATATTTATGACTCAGCCAAAAGGGTGTGACGATGGAACAGGTAGAGTTTGCCGCCTTGTACATACACTGTACGGGTTAAAACAATCTGGGAGAGAATGGAACAAAATGCTGAAAGCATTTTTGGTAGAAAAAGCAAATTATTCGCAACTTATAAAAGAGCATGGCTTATTTTTCAGGTGTGACAGTCAAGGATATGATATAATTGCCGTTTGGGTGGATGATTTTTTAATTGCTTCAACAGACAGTATGCGGCTACGCAACACAAAGCTGGAGATTGCAAATAATTGGGAAACAACAGATCTAGGAGAGCCAAAATTATTATTGGGGGTGCAATTAGAACGTGACCCAAAAACAAAAACCATTAAGATATATCAGGAGCAATATATTTTAAAAATACTTCGACGTTTTGGAATGGAAGATTGTACGCCTGTTAGCACTCCTTTACCTCCCGGAGCCACATTTACTCCATCTTACGACGATGAAGCTTTTGGGGATGCGACAAAATATCGTGCTGCAATTGGATCTCTCATGTTTGCATCAGTTGCCACACGCCCTGATATTGCGTACGCGACAAACTTAATGTCTCAATTTAATGGAGCCCCTAGTCAAAAACACTGGAACGGAGTTAAAAATATACTTCGATACCTTAACGGAACAATAAAAACAGGTATTTTATATGATAAAGCGAGACATCATGAACCTGATTTTACGCTCACTGCATATTCAGATGCAGACAATGGAAAAGGATACGATCGAAAATCAATTTCGGGATCAGTCATTACTATAGTAGGTGGTGCAGTAAAATGGGCTGCTGAAAAACAGCGATTGATCACTGTCTCAACATCAGAATCTGAGTACGTTGCAGCAAACTTGACTGGAAGAAATTGCCTGTTTCTACGAGACATTATGGAAGAATTAGGTTTCCCTCACAATGAGCCGATACCGTTATTTATGGATTCGGATGGGGCAATTGCACTGACAAAAAATCCTGAGAACATGAGAGCGACTTTACATATTGATAAAATATACCATTGGATTCGACAACATGTTGAGCAAGGGACATTTAGTCCAGAATCTATCCCCGGAAGAGAAAATCCAGCTGATATCTTTACTAAGTCGTTGGATAGATCGTCTTTTGAACGACACAAGATAAATATTGGAATTTTCTGATTGATTATACGGTTTGAGGGGGAGTGTTGAAAGTACAGGTAATAGGGTACGAACCATATAATCATCTGACCGGAGAGGACTAGAGTAAATCGCTCCTCATTGTTGCCTGAGGCATATTAATAAAATGTCTGTGCGTATAAGGGGCATGATACTTATAAGTTGATAGTTCTGGTTGGTTATTGAATGATGTAGACGTGTGCATAATTATAATTATTGATTGAATTGATGATTTTACTTTGAACCGTGAATTACTATAAAGCTCGATCTAGAGTGAAGGTAGCTAATTCAAAAGCCTTTCACCAATACCTCGCTAAGCTAAGTAACTAACATTTTAACACCTCAAACCATACTCTCGCGGTGATAATGAAGTCTTAGAATGATACAAGCATACTCCGATAGCCGTGGGGGATTGTCGCTTTTCCCTATGGTGCATATTCACGGAAGAAGTTCAATGCCGTAAGGATTAACCCTGTAGTGGTATCTGCACATGAAATCTGTGTCTGAGTGCTCCAAACTTGAAGACTGAGTCGTACTTCGGACAATGCGGATCTTTCAAAATAACTTGCGTGGGCCAATTAGGCGTCGAATCAGGTCAATGAAATTAATACCCCCCAATCAGATGATCGTTACCTATTTGCTTTAGCCCAGATCGCTTAATATTCAGGTATATTACTGTGTGCACTCTGAAATGCTACAAAAGACGACGATTTCAAGGAGTACGGTGATGTCAATTCATCCTGACAATCGGACCATTTGGTCACATCCGCCATACTACGAACCAGAGCTTCTGACACGATATCAGACAATGAATTTCACGCCGTCGCTAATGGAGATGAACGATGCCTAGAGGATAGGTTGGCGAGCTAAAAGTTTAATTCGTAAATATCTTACCTGATTTTCAACCTGACTCATAACATACGGGCTTCAACGCTTACCGCGGCAGCAATGGCTTCTCCAAGCCAACATTTGACTCCTGAGTAGCATTGAATACTCACTTAGATCATTCTGATCTTGTGTAACTCATTCATCACCTTACAATACTCCTTTATTAATCAGAAAGATAAAATAGTTTTTCGGTCATGATTGTTGTGTGAAGGATACATGCCCCCGGAGCTGCAACAAGACGGGCGATCAGGCCAGAGTGTTCTAGGAATCGAATACAGTGCATACGTTTACATCTATGTTCAAACTTAACGACGTGAGAAATAAGCTTTCGAATCTCGATAGTTGTGAAAAATAGAAACAATGTCTCTTGAGGTGATGAGCCTCAATACAAGCTGAATGGAAAATATTCAATAATGACGTAGATTGACCGTGGGGCCTCGCCGAGAATATCAGTCTCCAATTGAGGAACATCATCGTCGTGTCCGATCAGTTGTTTGATTGATCGATTCGTGCCAAAGTCGTTTGACTCGCATTTTGGAAATCAAATTTGCTTTGACAATGAATTAAAATTCGATCTGGAGGCCGACAGGGAAATAAGAATAATATTTATCGTCTCGAGACCTGTGGGCCAGGCGAGAGAATCCGAGTACACTACTATAGTAGTAGAATTTGTTGGAAGTGGGTATTAATTTTGTACGTCGTACTGTGGCATTATCACCTGTTAACGGACACAACTAATGTCAACTTACAACAGGTTCTATCCTTACAGTACCGTAGAGCGTGTACCGGCATGGGTACGTATTGCAAATATAAATTGTAAAATTTCAAGTGAGAAGTTTCAATCGTTTTTTCCGTGACCCCCTAAATGTTTAGACAGTCACTACGGTAGTGCGCCCGGGGCTAGCACGCGACTTGGTGTCGATTAGGTTTCACTTGAAGCTCTGCCGATGCATGAGTTCCTCGCCAACGTCAACTTATCCGTGCAGACTCCATCCATTCGGTCCGTTGCAAGGTCTGCCCTTCCTACATTCGGATGCAGAATGCACAGCAATCATCTCGCGACTCAAGGCGGACGGGCCACATCAGCTTACCAGTTCGGCTCCCACTGTGTGCCTGACTCGATCGGTGTAGTGGGAGCTTCATGCACAGTGATCTCCATACACGGCCCGCTCACCGGCGCGTGCAAAGCTGCGGTACATCCTTGTAACATAAGGGAAGAGGAACGTGATTTGTATTTCCCTGTCACTTGTCTTGACTGATTTGATTCGAGCTTGAGCCGCTGAGTGAGCATTTTAGGAATCAAATGTCTTTATACAACGAAGCACCTTTCGATCTGAAGACTGATGGGAAATTACGAATAACGCCTTTCCGTACATTGTAGGCATCAGGGGTTGGTGTAGAGAGGTCCTACATTATCACGTGATATTATCAGATGCGCTAAACACCCTGCTGGAGCATGGAGAGGATCCGTCTCCATGCAGTAGAATCTCTCATAGCTAATAGTGGGTCCCGGTATAATTACTGAAGAGATTCATAGATATTTTACCGTTTAATTTTGCAATACTTACCCCTGCACCCAAAATGACCTGTAAGGGTAAGTATTGCAAATATAAAAGTCCAAGTTACAATGAATCTTTTCAATATTTATACCGAGACCCATTATTAGCTATGAAAGGTTCTACTGTATTATGCTTCATGGGTAGATTTGGCACAATGGGTCCAAAACAGGGGTATTTAGTGGGTCCATTGGTCCTAGTTAAGAAAGGCGTGCCCCGCTTTAATGAAATAGCAAGGATAATTTGTTTGGTGATTTTACCATGCAGTTGATTTTGCACATTTAAGTGAGATCCTAGAACTAAGCCTCTTTGAACATTTTGATTATCTAACTACAAAATCTACAAACATGGCGGAAATAATCTAGAGACTTATACTTAGTTGGGCCTCCGTCGGCATCGATTACGGCCTGACATCTGTCATGCATGCTTTCGATAAGATCTGTAAGTTCTTGTGTACACACAGAATCTCACGCCTCCCTCACGATCGCACGAATTTGATCTGACGACCGCCGCTTGCCCCCATTCAAATCCGGATACAGTACAATCTCGCTTTGACAATGTGGGGCAAAACTTAACCAAGGCTCCCGATTGGCCAATTCAATTGAATCCTCCAATCGGGAGCCTTGGTTAAGTTTTGCCCCACATTGTTATAGCGAGATTGTACTGTACTTGTATTCGATCTTATCTTTCATGATTTTTCAGACGTGTTCTATGGGGTTGTGGTCAGGCGAATAAGGGGGCCAATCATTAGGAGTGATTGACCTCTCCTCGAACTCTTCCATCGTCCTCGCGGCAACGTGGGGAGGAGCGTTGTCCTGCATGACAGAAAGCCCGGATCTAAATCTAGTCATACCGTCTAATAGAGATACTATCTTCTCAGAATAGCTTGAGGAAGTGATATTCCCCCAATCCTTCTCCCAAAACTCAGAGGGACCTTTTTCAGACCCCACAAAGGACGCCCAAAATATCCAACCAATCTTCTTGATTGTCTCAACAATACAATTAATGTCATGTTCCTCCCCTGGCTTGATAAAGTTTTTAGTTTTGGTGAGTTATCCAAGCTGGACAGTAAGATACCAACCTTTCTGGTAACCCAGCGTCTCAAATGATGGCCATCTGTTGCCCAAGTTTCATCTGACCAAAGGATGGACATCCACTGCTCAAGGGTCCAATCGATGCGGGCTTCTGCACATTCTCTTCGCTTCCTTCTAATCTCAGGAGATGTAGTAGGCTTATTCAACGCTGTGTAGCGCTAAAACCCCCTTTTCTCAAGTTTACCCTTTATCACTCTCTCACTCACGCCCAAGTGCTTGAACGGTCCATTTGCAAGTTCAAAGTAGGTCATTTGTCGGTTTTCAGGAGATTCTTTGATAAATTCCTCAATCTTATCGACATCTTCGGATGAAAGCGATGGACTTCGACCACGAGCTTTCCTGGGCGTCACTGATCCGCGGCGAAGAGAGAAACCAACTTGCTTTCGCCAAATATTGATTTGGGCTGCAATTTTTGATTGATTTATGCCAGCGTCGTGAAGCGCTTTAATCTATGCTATTTAATATTTCTGTATCATTCTCTTGCATAAATATTCCCCTTTATGCACTGATCTCTGCTTAAACGTTTGGATGAGGGCGTGGAAGGGGGTATTTGAGGTTGATCCATCTATTTTAAAGACAACTCAGCCAACTGAATCGTCAGCCTGCATGTTAACATACCTCTAATTTTACTGACAAAAAATCTGTGTATGATAGGCGAAATAAGTATGGAGCTTTCAAGATCAAAATTAATGAAAATGTGGTTCTCGCAAAGTCGATATTGAGATGAGCTCTGTGGAGGCTATCGTTTGGAAATCATAGACACTCTGAATTATCAGGCAGCAGTATTAGCCCCCTGTCTAGTTTACCTACTAGTAGGGGTTAACCCCTGAAGCGAGGTCTGGCCCCACTGTGCCCTTCTTACCCTAGCAGCATAGTACACGAGAGGAAAAACTTCCGAACGAGCTTGTTGCTGCAAATATATTTTTTGCGTCATATGACATGCCTGAAGTAGTGATTGCACAGTGTACATGTATTATCCTAGAAAACATACCGCACTGACTCGACGTTCCGTCTGTCTTGGCTTATGAGCCGGGACCCGGCGCACGATCACTCCTAAATGGCTCCGCGGTAGCTTACCGAGACGCCCAATAGGCGTGCTGGGTGCAGAGTATGTGCCGTCACCGTGATTTACCGGCAGATGTGGCGATAGTTCACAATTCGGAAGTCAGGGGCGGACGGGAGGCTCTTTTTAAATCATTTGTGCGTCTGCAGCCTGGAGCTATGACGCGAATGATCACGGAAGATATGTATATTTCGCAGAATGACTCAGTGTAACGTTTGGAACACTCATTTTTAGATTTCACTTGCAGATACCACTACGAGGATAACGCCTTATAGCATGCATCCTTTTCTATGGATACTCGCTATGTAGAAAAGCAAGAAAAATCAATGTTTTTTTGAAGATGCTTTCATCACCCATGAATGAAATGTGATCGCAATGAAGCGGTGTGAGGGCCCTGCTGGTTTCGAACCAGCTTTGTCCTGTCTCCAGTAGGGCTTGTGTTCAAAGCTACCCAGACTCTACTTGGGAGAGCGGCCTGGACAGTGTACCACTGCACCATCCGACCCAACTCCAGCTCCAAACATGTTCGTATTTCTTGCTGTGCATTGGTCTGATCTATTGACTAGTCCGGGGAAGAGCACGGTTCTCGAGACCTGCGACTATATGGCGATACGAAGACCAAATATGTTACGTAATACCGTTAGCGCTAAGCATAGACATTTTAACTTTAATTTTCTTCGTCAGCATCATGTATTCGGAACCACAAGCATAGCTGAAACAATAAGCCAAATTAAATAAGTATATAAATACCAGTAGCTGAAGAGATTCAATGAGTGAGACAAAATTAGGCACAGTTTTGACCCCAGCATTATGGTCGAATGATGCAGTGGTATACCGTCTGGGCTGTTCTCCCAAGTAGAGTCTGGGTAGCTTGGACACATGCCCCACTTGAGACAGGAGAAAGCTGGTTTGAATCCAGCAAGACCCCCACACCATTTCTCTCGCGGTGATACTATATTTGTAGGATGACGAATGCATGCTCAGGTAACCATGGGTTTTTCTCGCTTTTCCCTATGGTGAGTATTCACGGAAAAGAGCACATTTCGTGAGGCTTTACTACTCGTAGTGGCATCTGCAAATGAAATCTGAGTCATACTGCATCACATACATATCTTCCGTAATCATTCGCGTCAAAGCCTCAAGCTGCATACGCGAAAAAGTCTTTTTAAAAAAAAAAGATCCCAGCCACAACAGTTCCCATGTTTTATTGAGCGATTTGGGGATTGCATTTTTAAAAAGGTGACACTTTGATTGATCGCAGCCGAGCGTAGCTGAGGCCGTAAGGAACACCAAAATCCGTGGCGGGCCATCCGTGCGTACCTAAACATAGCCGGAACGTATCGGTAGATATCTGTGACTGTCGCGACGCGTCGATCAACCTGTACACCCGACGCGCTCCCTTTTAATTGACTCCACCTCCGACGTGTATTGGTCTGTACGTAAGATCAAGCGGCCTAATACGGATTTTATGACTAATCACTGAGGGCGTGGTTACAAAAAATGTAATTCATATCAGTTACATCTGTAAATCTTCTACCCGTAAATGGTCCTCCTCCGTCACCAGGTGCAAACGAACCTCTTGCACGTCGATTATTTCTTCTGCTCCTTCTCCAACTCCAGATACAGCACTTCCCGAACCTGTGGTCCCAGTTCTAGACGCTTTCCGGTCCATCTTTCGAGTTAAGGATCCGCATGATGTTGGTCGGATGGAAATCGTGTGTTCACATTGCGAAGCTTTACACTTTGTCGAGAAAATAGTAGCTAGCGGCGACTTTGATCTCTACTGCAAGAAAGGGGAGGTATCGCTCCCGCTTCTACAGGATCCACCACAGGTGCTGTGGAAGGGGTTCTCGGATTAGAACCCACGGGGAGCCAGCTCCCGGAAGAAGACCCGTAGCCACAACTCAGCTTTAGGCATTACGTCCGTAAACACCGGGAAAGAGGATCGAGTGGACTTGCTGCGTGGCCTGACACCTTCTACGGCTCACGGAGAGATGTACCACGTGCAAGGACCATCGGTTCCCGGCTTATAAGAATCTTCGACTTTTGCACAGTTTTTCTTTTACGACCCAAAGTATGCGGCTGACAGACGGCGAGAACTTGATCCGCAACTCGATTCTGCGATTCTTCGTGATTTACTCGGGATAATACAAGAAGGTTCGCGAGCGTTTACGGGTTCAACAAGGCAACTTTCGGGTGGTCATTGGTACGCAAATAACATAAGCTATACAAACCGGAGCAGATCATCGTCGAAAAAACCTACCATTTGCGGGCGAGATGACCGCAATCCTTCCGGAAGTATACGACAAGGCCAGCTATCAGGATGTGACTCTTACGGTCAGCGAGCCCGATCACAATTGTCCGCAACTTCATTGAGTGCCTATAAAGAACGCTGCATATTTGCCTTTACATTATGTTCTTTTATTCTCGCACGGCGAAAGGGGGTGGCACTGGAACCTAGAGCTTTTGAACGTTCATCGCAGCTGTCGGCAGTTATCGCTTGCTCACCAGCCATTTTACAGGTTCCCGTTGTATCAACGGGTTCGTGAAGTCTATCTTTTGTCTCTAGCGAGTTGATTATTTCAGCAGTACGTTGTCGAAGCCTATGTTGTATGTTAATCTACTTGGCTTAATTGGGCATAGAACAATCAAACGAAGATTCGAGTGGATCTGTATAAAGGGCCTACAGACGTGATGTTGGCCGGCACTGTCCTCTGTCTTCTTTTTGTTGGTGACGATCGATTCATGCAGCAGTTATTTCAAGATTCCATGGTTATGTTTCGCTTTTTCGGACATCCCACCCTCTTAATTACTTTTACGGCCAACCCGAATTAGCTGGAAATCAAGTCGGAGTTCAATGATGCTCAGCAAGCGACAGATCGACCTGATCTAGTTGCTTGCGTATTCCATATGAAGGTTAAACAATCTCTGAAGGACGTCTGTAATGGAGTTTTTAGTCCACATCCAGCGCACGTGTACACCATCGAGTACCAGAAGCGTGGATTGCCACATCTACATCCTTTGTTGTTCTTGAAAGGGGCGAGAAGTTATCTTACACCCGCTTAAGTCAATGAGATCGTATGTGCAGAAGTTCCGGAGGAGGTACAGATCCGTCAGGCAAGTTGCGGGAGTTAGGTCTCACCCACATGTTCCACGGGCCCTGTGAGAAGAACTATCCGAAAACCCCTTGCATGGCCTGTAAATGCGCAAAAAGTCTGCTAGAATGCCAAAAGTGGTTTCCCAAGACATTTACAGCTGAAACGATCACCAAAGAAGAATGGTACCCTGTTTACATGCGTCGGGATCAAGGTAATTTTACCGTGCGTAAGAATGTCCTGCAGTTAATAATGGATAACTGCTGGGTGGTATTGCACTACCCGTATTTTCTCAACAAGTACTAACAGCATAGCATGTCGAAGCTCGCGAATCAGTTCTTGCCGTAAAGAATATCCACAAGTACGTTTACAAAGGTGCGGATCATACTATTTTGGCTTAAAAAATACGGAAAAAAAAATCTCCCATTTTCTGCAAGCATGATACGTAAGTTCTTTGGAGGCAATCTGGCGTCTATTTGAGCTCCCTACTCACCAGAAATTCCCGCCTGTCCAACATCTCCAGGTGCATCTAAGAGGACAGCAAGTTGATTACTTTCCGGACAATTTTACGACAGAACAACTGGCCACAAAAAGGAACCAGCCCAGAGCACGCTTATGGGATGTTTAAATTTCAATACAGACCACCCAATGGCCAGAGACTGGCTCTATTCAGAGACGCCTGCACACTACGCTTGGAACGAGAAGTTGGATGAAGGGACTGTCCGGAAGCGCGGAGATATCCAAATCGACCGAATGTATCACTTTAGTCCTGTTGCGGGCGAGAAATTCTACTTACGGATGCTATTTATGGTTGTCCGTAACATCAAGTCATTTGCGAAACTGCATGATTTCGGGGGTGATACATACAAGACGTATCATGCAGCTTCTATTGCATGCGGTTTGGCTTAGAACGATCAAGAGTGGTACGAGTGTTTTGACGAAGCATTTGTTTTTACTACCGCCAAGGATATATGGACGCTTTTCTTGAGCGGGCTCTGTCAAACGGAAATTGCGGACCTGCTCACTGTATGGGAGAAGTACAAATGCCACTTTTGCAACAACCTAGCGCACAAGCTTAGTGAAGTTTCGAGATTTTTGCTGCTAAAATTAGATCCTTACTACATCTACGGACTGTTTATGCTTGCGGCTGGACTTGCAGATCAACAGCAGTCTCTTACGGATCACGGATTACCAGAAAATGCTTGGGACTGGAGTCATACTCATGTCAAGTGGTCTGCCAGAGTGCAAATAGATGATCTAAGTGCTCGCTTAGAAGTAATGCGAGCTCATATGAACGGGGATCAACAAGCTGCTTTTGTAGAGATCAATACAGCCGCCGTTATGACTCTGAAAGACTAACTGTGTTGACGCTTTACTGGAGTAGCAACCTTGACAATGGCGACACGAAGACGGGGGCGACCCCTCGAAGCAGAGGAGGGACTGGCGGTGGCAGCAGCTAGAGCAGAGGCTAGAGCTGGCACTGGCGGCCTACAGATTTGTAAATATTAGTTGTGGACTGTAAATGGGACTGGAAGATAATTGACGGAAAGAGCAGCGAGCATCTTCACTGCAGTAGTGCCAGCTGTCACAACACCGACTCAAAAAGCTACCCAAACCAACACAATCCTTCTACAGACCCAAGCCTCTCTGACAGTGGTCACAACCCTAAGATCTTACTGATCCAACTGCAGTATGGATCCGTCAGTATTGGTAACTACCTGTAAACAAAGGAAGCAGGTTGTTACACCATGTCTGAAGAGAGCACTTACCAATCTGAATCAGTTGGGCTTCTAGGTTAAAGGACCAACTACTAGATTAGATCCGGCCGGGGCGCAGACGGTCGGCACGGACCGCAGGGAAAGTGTAAAGACGACATATGGCGCCGGCGAGTTGGGCGGGCATAGGCAGGCTACACTTACAGGATAGCTGTGTTACGGATCTGTAAACGCGCCAGAAAGACTCACAGGGAGAAGAGTAGAAGAGAAGAGGGTGCGGTGGCTTGGGCAGCAGCTTGAACTAGAGCCGGGGCAGGCGCAGGCTTTGATGCTGTAAAAGCAGCAGCAGAGTCGAGAGGGTCACCGAAGAAGTAATTAGGACGTATTTTACTGGCCTTTAAAACACGTTACAGATTGACTACAGATCCGTAGAGGTACTTATTGCACTTGAGTGGTCTTGCTAAGGAGAGAAAAAGTTTACAACCAAGGGGACGAAGACCTTTTCTATATACTATAGCCTGATGAGGTATTATGTTCGCTTGAACATACGTATTCTGATGTATCTACGATTATTGTTCGTTTCGGTTGTTGGCTATTGTGGCAGACGCACGTTGACCCGTAGCTGGCCCCGTAACTTGACAGGACTGTGGCGAAGCGAGGTCCCCTAGCCCCG
Organism: Podosphaera xanthii; assembly: GCA_028751805.1. Lineage (NCBI taxonomy): Eukaryota > Fungi > Ascomycota > Leotiomycetes > Helotiales > Erysiphaceae > Podosphaera > Podosphaera xanthii. Next base: position 1,707,497 of record JAPWIX010000018.1, read on the forward strand.
GAGCTTGCAGAGGGCCGCTGGGTAAAGATCTCGTTCATGATATTCAGCAAAGATCATCAATGTAATCACATCGCATCAAAAACTTCCGATATCTATCATGTCCAACATCAATGACGCCTCAATTGATACTCGGGTCAAACTCGATGACCTATATCACGACTAAGATCCCGAATCACTTTATGATCAGATGGGAGATTTGGAGTTTCCATTGATAGACGCAGTGAATCAGTACCGGAAAGATATTGATCAGACTGATAACGTTCATACTGGTGCTAAGAAGTTCGTATCAATATCTCTTTCTTCTATTTAATGTCTCTATTACTGTGATTTCGCTAACTACACACTACTGCATTTTTTCCTTGAGACCCCCCTGCTTCTGGTCATCGCTGTAGCCTACAGCTTTTTCTTGGAATTGTCCGTTCATATTTCACGTATTCCAGGGTGGAAGATAGTCAAGGCGACAGTAAAGAACTGTTCCATCAACAACTGACAGTCATGAAGTCCAAACTCGAATCCCACAATCACATTAAGTCAACAGCATAAATTTTACCCGCATCCAGGTGAATGAGGCATACTCCGCATTCTATGGACACGCCCACCATTAGGGAAATTGTTGAACTAGCCCATGAGCACAGCAGTATCAGCCTCAGCCTACATAAAATGGTGAAGAGTACTCACCATCAGGGTGAGTGTTGTGCTAGCTCGGCTGAGATTATGAGGATCATCAGATGAGTGAAGGATACTGTCGAATTTGGCAATGGTGGAATACTGGAGAACTTGGTAGAAGCTTTGATCCCAAAGATACAAGTTGATACTAGAAGATTCCATGATCTAATTATGGAAATAGAGGACCAGTGTGCTAATACACATCTCTTGCATATGGGATATCTATTCCTCTTGTTATATCTCTAGATAGATTATCCACAATTATAATACGCATTCAGTATTCATTCCATATCTATTCTCATCTTCAGTATACATCATCCTCTGTGTACTGCAACAGATCCAGTGTCCAACATCCCTTCCTCCACCAGCTCATAACCACAACAAGAACGTTTTGATCTAATTCTGAACCCTCTGAATTGTACCTAAGACTCATATCATGCAGCTGAGAGTGTCCGGCACGATTTAAGTCAGAAGTAAGTCTAGGAGGTTACTCTTGGCGGGGGTATCGAGAATGAGGAGCGAAATCATCTTCATCTTCATCAAGGTCAAGTGTTTTGCAGCTTTATGTAAGACTAAGCTTATGGTATATTATGTTAAAATGATGGAAAAATATTAGTTGTTTTGGTCATATTCTTGTGGTCATAGCTCACGCTAGTGAGTATTTAGGATTGAAGATTCTCCTTTGTAGAAGGTACGAGATATTAGATGTATATACTGTTAGATTCCAATTGTGCAGTTCCTTGAACACTCTTCTATGCCATATTCAAAGTCACAGTTTACATAGATTATACGGTCGCATAACTATTTCAAAACACTCAGTAATAGATTTATTATCCCAAAAGTTTTCTTGCATAAATTTTCCGAGTACATGTAAATGAGAGCTACTGATTGAAAATTTACTGGTAGATGCAACATATAGGAGTAATCTCGTTATTATGTTGATGCTTCTTGAACGCACAGGCATTAAGTCCGAGCACCCCCCTTTGGAGCACTTCGTGGCAAACTCCAAATATCTAGTTATTGACTTGATATTATTACATTACGCATCCACATTACACATTTCTGTCTGAAAATATGCCTGCTAAAGGAAGAAATATTTAAAATGCCATAACTCCTTCTCAGAGAGCTGCTACTATGGCATTGAACGTTCTTCTTTCTACTCTCAACAACAGAGTCAATGAGGAGTCAAACACCCGTCGCGCAGGAGTAGAGGGCCCACAGCGCTTATAAAATGAGCAGAAAGACTACTTAGTCAAATGGATCACTCAACTAGATCGTGTTAAAGAAGCTCTGTCGCATATTTGAGTGCGAGAAATGGCTACAAAAATACTGGAGATTGGAGGCGACGTAAAGACGCTTGGTGAGCAATGGGTCACCAAGTTTCTTACGCGACACTCTCAGGATAAAGGCACAATTGGGAAGCCTCTTGATCGGCCGAGAGTTGAGGCATCGACTGAAGAAGCAATTGGCCAATTTTACACGCTTTTCTAGAGTATTTAGCGCGAATGTCAAGTAGCCCAGGAAAATTTGTGGAACATGGATCAACATGGTCTTGCGCAAGGTATATGCGCCAATCAGTGTGTGATTGGTGAGTCAAATAAGAACTTTACCTACAAGAAGGCCTTACAGGGTCAAGAGTGGGTCTCGATTATTGAGACCGCTAGTGCAACCTCCCGCGTAACTCGGCCTTCTGTAATCTTCAAGAGAAGCGTACTATGGAGTAGTTGAAGGAAGATGTACCTGACTAGATATATGCGACATCAATCAATGGATGGACATCCAATCAGCTTGCCCTTGGATGTTTGAAATCCATTTTCATACCGGAAACAAAACCACAGAGTTATCATGGCAAAGCTTGCTGCTTTTAGGTCATGGGAGTCGCTCAGACGTAGATTTACAATGGGAATATTTTCAAAATAAGATACCTTTGGTGTACATGCCCCCTCACACGTGTCATATACTCCTGTTGGAATTAGTGGTTCTAATTAGGCAAACAGTCAAAGTCCAATCTATCATTAGTTATACAGATCAACCAGCCCTTAAATCTAAAGGTACGCTTTGATGTCCAGCTGAAGATCACGTGGTTCAATGTAACACAGTATGCCTGTATATAGTACTTTGTATACCGAAGACACAGTACAGCAAGTACAACCCACATTTCACAATCGCGCCGACCCTATTCTTCACAGACTGTCCCTCCTAAATCAATCTACATTGCCTCTTACCACTTTGTCATCCAGCCAGTGATGGCCAAATCACAGCAACCTCCTCCCTTGGCCCAGCGCGTCGCTGATGAACTCGAGCTTGTACAGCGCGTTGCAAAAGGCCGGGCTACTTGGGTTCAGAACTTCCACAACAAGTTTTGGACATCTGTTGAAGAGGCAGACCCTCTCATTAAATCCTTCGTGCGCGAACAAATGGACGCGTTTCTTTTCGCGGTTGCTTCAGGGCATCCTATGCGACATGACTCTCTGAGACAGCCCAAGCCGGCGAGCTCCCTACCCAAGCCCAGCCAAAACATTCCCTCCCGACCTTTCGTTCCTCAAGCTTATCAACCCCAAAGTTGGGCAGCAACCGCCGCATGCCCATCTGCCTCTCTTTCCCCGGCTGCCGCTCAGCCCAGCACCAAAAATCGACCTCCTCGCGCAACTGCGCAAAAAACTACTGTAATATGCAGGGGCCCTAAAGCCATCTTTCGCCTTACAGAAGACGCTCCTCTCTTTAGAGCAGATGCGACATCAGTTAAAGTTGCTCTTATTAAAATCGTCCCTGGCTTCAAGGAGGGTATTGCCTCCGTTTCCCGCAACTCAACCGGATTCAGCATAACCTTCTCGCCCGAGGAATTGCTGAATCTTGCATTGGAACACGCCGACTCCATCAAGGCCTCTCTTTCAGGAGCTTTACATCAAGTGGAGGAGCGTATTGGATACGTCGTCAAACGCATTCCACGCACCATTTGGAATCCGGTATCAAGTCTGGCTTCCTCTACGCAGGATGACGTCAAGAGCATCGCTCAAGCGCAGACAGGTGTGGCCCCATCTAGCGCCCGCTGGTCGCAGCATGAGAATGGTTATGACCCCTTCCGTACTGCAGTTATATTCTTCCCAAAGGAGGTTCCGACCTTTCGGATAGTTGACAGTGTCCCATCCCGGCGCTACATCCCTAACCCGAAGGTAGTTCAGTGCGAAGCTTGTTTCGGGTTCCATCAATCCTCTCGCTGCCGGATCCAAGCTTTGTGCGCCTCTTGCGGCACCCTCCGCCACCAAGGAGAATGTTCTCATCTTCGACGGTGCATCAACTGCTTGGGCCCTCACCCTGCAGAAGACCTTAATTGCCCCCTCCGTCCTCGCCCTCACAAGGGCAAACTTATTCAACTCTCGATGAAAGAGGTTACCAAAATTCGTTCGGGCAACCGTAACAAGCTTCGCAAGTCCCGTCGGGCTGCTGCTGCTGCCGCCGCTGGTGCTGCTACTACTACCTCCAACTCCGACAACTCAAATGATCAGTCGCCTCCCTCCGGGAACTCCAGCGATCCTTCTACACACGCTCCTTCCGCTACCCAAAATAGGTTTACCGCCCTTGAGAACGCCTCGCATGGATCTATGGAAATAGATTCAGACGGGCAAGCGTCCAATAACACTCCAAACCTCTATGAATAATAGAGTCTATTTTAGGAGCCACCCCCAGCCTCGCCTTCGTTTCCTCCAGGCTAACGCCGGACGTGGTGGATCCTCTCACCCCATACTTTTGCAAGCCGCTTTCCAAGGCAACTATGATGTGATCTTTGTTCAGGAGCCCTGGACTAAAATTATTAATTTCAAGAATGTAACAAAGTCCCACCCGGCCTACGTTATCTTCACTCCTCCCAATCGTGATTGGAAGCTAGCCCGCCCTCGCGCTCTCACGTACGTACGAAAACGTTCTAACCTCCGTCTGATTCAGTTAGACAGTGGTTCGTCACCCGATATCGTCGCGCTCCTCCTTCAGTGCTCTCCGTCTGTAGAGGCCATTAACTTTTACCGGCAACCTGGAGCACCTAAGCCTGATTGTATCAGCCCTCTCCTTAATTGGCCGGTGAAGCCCAACTCCATATTTGTGGGAGATTTTAATCTTCACCACGAACTATGGGAGCCTAATATGTCTCGTTCGACTGGAGTCGGACACTTTGTCGACTGGATTGATGACCATTCGTTAAGGTCGACTTTACCTTATGGAGTTCCTACTCATCGCGCTGGCCACGTCCTCGACCTTGTTCTGACTAACATGGAAGGACTTTTGGCACGGGTGGATCCAATGGCTCACATAACGTCTGATCATGAAACGATATCTGGCGTAGTGCAGCTCTCTCCAGTCCAAAGGCGCTTTCCGTCAATGAAGTTGCCCAAGTTTGACGCAGATACTTCAGAGATATTCCGTCAAGCCCTAACAACTACCGCTCCTCCTAGCCTGCACTTTGAGGAACCCACCTCCCAACTCATAGATGCGGTGACATCATCTGGTATTCCTACCCTATCAGCTATTCTACTTACAGCCAACCCCCCGAGACCCGCATGTGTGCCGTGTAAGGATTATTGGAGACAGGAATGCTCTGACCAACGCCGACGGTATGCTGATGCGCGGAGAAGTGGTGATCCTTATCTCATCAGTGAGGCGCACCGAAGCTTCCGCAAAACTATTAAGCGAGCCAAACGTGAGCATAAGCGCGCAATTTTGGATAGCGTGTCTTCAATAATGGAGGACAATAAAGTGGTTGGATGGCGAAAGTTCTCCAGTCGCTTTGGTCCCCCTCCGATTCAATATAAAGGCGTCACGTACAGTACCCCAACTGAGCGCGCCGACATCTTTTTCCGCACAAAGCTCGCTCGCGTAAGCAGGGATCCTGATGTATCCATGTACTCCCCTACATGTCCATCCCGAGCGATCCCAGCACCTCTCTCCGTAGACGAAGACGAAGTACGACATTGTCTACTCAGTACATCGTCCACTACTCCAGGCCACGACCATCTTTCGGTTTCTGCTCTCCGCCTCATCTGGGAAATGGAAGCATGGCGCGCAAGGATCGTACACTTATACAGTCTCTGTCTGATATACGGTCATCACCCAAGTATTTTACGCCGTGCTGAAGTTGTGGTAATACCTAAACCTCACAAGGATGATCTTACTAACCCTTCGAACTGGCGACCAATTTCACTTCTTCTGGTCCTAGGGAAAGGGCTGGAACGCTTATTTGCTAGACGTTTCGCCTTCTGGGCCTTGTCAAGCCGGATTATCTCCCAAACGCAACTGGGGGCACTGCCTGGAAGATCGGCCATGGACCTCGTAGAGAGTCTTGTCCACGATGTCAAGAAAGCGTGGGACACGAAGCAAGTGTGCACTCTCGCTACCCTCGACTTGGAAAGCGCTTTTGACAGCATCCAGCCTGGTCGTCTCTCTGCCCGCTTGCGCGAACAGGGATGGCCTATTCCTTATGTAAATTGGGCTGCTTCTTTTGCTTCTAGCAGGAGAGCTCGCCTTCGGGTAGACGATTTCGTTGGAGAGTTCTTGGAGAAACCGCATGGTTTGCCCCAAGGATCTCCTGCCTCACCCATTCTATTCCTCCTTTTTCTTGAGCCTTTATTTAAACAAGGCTTTCCCACATATGGCTACGTTGATGACGTGGCAATTCTTTCGGTGGCCAAGTCTCCGGTCGAATCTTCGCGTCTGACTGCCGTCAGGATTGATACCGTCACCCACTGGTGCAATAAAAATGGCCTCTCGTTAGCTGAGAACAAGATGGAGATCCTGCATCTTCATAGATCCCGTCAGCTCCCCCCTTCCCTGACCATTAACGGCGTTTTAAGGAATGCTAGCCCATCCATTAAGTGGCTTGGTGTTCTCCTTGATACCAAGCTTTCCTTCAAAGGACATGTCCAGGAATGGAGTACTAAGACACAACGGATCAGTGCCCATATACGGCAGCTTGGCAACACCAATCGTGGCGTACCCACTGCCTTCCTCCGCAACGCAGCACTGGCAGCGGCTCTACCTGTCCTCTTATACGGTGCTGAGGTCTGGTGGCGCGGTCACTCCTATCTTCGTCGAGGACGTCCAACCTCCACCCGATCTCAACATCTTGTAGATATGATCTCTCGAGCGCTAATTAACCTGGTCCGAGCGATTCTACCGGTGTAAAAGACCACGCCCTCTCCAGCACTCCTAAGGGAGGTTTGCCTCAAGCCTGCGCATAAATTACTTGAGGAGATCCGCCTCCGCTCTGCTGTTAGACTGGCCGCCGCGGACAGTTTTCATCCTGTGGCTCGAAGATCCATCGTCTCCCGTCCACACACCCGCCTTACCGAAAAACTAAAGCTCATTCCTCCCATCTCTCGACCCCAGCTTTTACCCCCCTCCTATAAATCTCCTCGCAATCAGTCTCGAGCAGACTTCTCGGCCCAAGAATTTGCTGAGCGTATTGGAGAGCTGCCACTATGGGATATTCTTGTCTTCTCGGATGGCTCAAAGCAGGCAAATGGTTCCGCGGGGGCAGGTGCCGTAGTTCTGCACAGAGATATCACTGTGGCTGAAGTGAAAGTGCCCCTTGGTCCCGACTTTGAGGTCTACGACTCCGAGATCATCGGCGCTCTCGCAGGCCTTAGGGGAACTATAGCAGCTCCTTCAACACATCTTGCAACCAATATTAATGTAATCCTCGACAACCAAGAGGCCGCACATTGCCTTCTCGATTCCTCACCCTCTAAGTCCTCGCAAATGGAGATTTTGGAATTTCGGGATCTCGCTTCTCGCTGGCCTGCGAGGAGGATTCTTCCCATCGAATCTCCTGGCAAGGTCCAAGTAATGTGGTCTCCCGGCCACATGGGCATTCCAGGTAATGAGTTGGCCGACAAGTTGGCAGGAGAGGCTGCTCGACAACCAGCCCCCTCTGGTGCTTCCCTTGCCGGAGTCCGCACAAGGATACAAAGGCAGATATGGGACATGACCTCAGCATGGTGGCAATGTCATGCTCCCCCCACCTATTCTGAACTGGGTATGCCATTTCCCAAGAAACCCCCAAAGGAACTACGTCTTCCTCGCCGCTATCTGGGGTATTTGATCCAATGTCGTACTGGACACGGCGACTTTCGTTCTTATCACGAAAGGTTTCATCATAAAGACGCCCTCCTGACTTGTTCCTGCGAGGCCAACAAGTCGATCACACACCTAGTTTTCTGCCCCCTCGTGCGAGAGAGACTTGCTTCGGCTCGTTTTCGACAAAGCCTGGGCCCACTTGACGTTCTCCTCGGCACCTCTCACGGAGCCAATCGTTTCGCCACTATTTTGGAGAAGGCCAGTTTCCTGTCAGAAATCTGTCCTATCCGCAACAGATGATGTATTTATGTGAGGAATTTGCTGCATAGCACCCGCTGTACCCATACCTAATTTAATGGCCTCGCTGCCAGAGCACACCTTTTTCCATATCATGTAACACAGTCACCATGTCCCCTCAGGGATGGGGCTTTAGTATAACTGGCGCCCGGTAGACATAAAAAACACTTAAATATATAAATAAATTTGTATACCAAAGACGCAGCAATCAACACCTCCTCATTTTTGTTCTACAGACTCTCTACGTACCACCAATATCTGACTATTGTGATATTTCTACCAAGCTTAACATCTTGACGCTTATATCCCTAGCATATTTCAACAACTCCAGTCACTTGATTTGTCGTGTGTCTCGCCGTTAAAGGCACGCTATCGACAGCTTCGCGGTGAGCTCTCGTTACTCGACGACTCAACACCGATTAAGAAACAAAAATTTATCAAATGCTACCATGAAGCACGTCGTGATCGCTTCACCAAGGCTCAGAGACAAGAAGGCTGGCGAGCTGCCGGCTTATTCCCGTGTAACAGACAGAAAGGACTGAAAAAATCCGTCCGCTCTACCATCAACGCAGGAGTGTCCAAAAACAAACCAAGAAACGCCAGTTTGATGAGAGAACAATTCTTCAGAAGCCCTCTGATGTTTTTCATTGTATTCAGAGTGTCCTGGCACGATTTGGGCTCACAAGGCACTCAAACACAGCCATGTACGCGACTGCGAAATCTATAGGTAGACTCCAGGCAGAACTTGCAGAGCAAAGGCTCTCCAACAAAGCCCAAACTCTTGAAATCGAGCAGTTATCAGCTTCGAGAAAGAAGAAAAAGGTAGTGATTTACCCTTACACTCAGTTTGGGGATATTGAGGCTATCGAAAGAGCAAAGGATCAGGCAAGAGAAGCATAAGCTCGAGAAATGATAGATCAACGTAATGTTAGAGTGGCGGCTCGAGAAGGACAGTGTCATGAAAGGGCATAAATATTTGAAAATCATTTAGTTAATTTTCAAACATAAACTAATATTCGTAGAATTATTATTATGATTTGATTTGATTTCAATTAACCCGTTCAGGTCCCCAATGGGCCCATGCGGCTGTCTAACTTTTTATTTACACAGGAGGAAACCTTCTGGTGAAAACCCCCTAAACCTACCTGGTAAGAATCTGCTGGTTTTTGAAGTTAACCTTCAGGAAGTGCAATGTACTGTTCTGTCCGGTACGGATATCCTCACGTCAAACTCCTACCCCTCGCCTCATCCTTTTCTCCTCTTGCTGCTTCACCTGTCTTTCCACCTCTCCCGCCAATCGGAACTGCTCTAACCATCCCTGGTCTAAGATCCACTGCATTATTCTTCCTATATCTTCCGGGTTGTTCATCATTTCTTCGAATGATCGGCTCTTGGACTTTCTCCACACCTCTGCTCTTCCTTTGGCCTATTGGGGGCAGGCCATGATCGCATGTTTGACGTTTTGCGAATGACATCCGCACAGACAGTTTGGACTGTTAACTCCAGGGACTTTTCTTTGGTACAGATAAGATTTGAGCCCGATGTGCTCGCTTCTTATCTGCGTGGCTGTGCTGCTCTGGGCCCTCTTCAGGCTTTCGTAGAATTATTATTATTATTATTTAACGTCCGCGGGAAAGGTGATAATCACGTGACCATATTGTACCCTGTCGGGACATAGGACGCCGGAGGGTAAGCCCCGGGTTTCTGAAAAATAAAAGAATATGTACAAGACTAGGGCGCTTCGTCATTGCTGCCACTAGGTGATATGGCTGATGACTCTATAAATCTATAGAGGTGAAAAGGGTAAGAAAGGGCTCAGCCCTATAACCATCAAATCCGCTGGTTCCTCCATTCAAACTCGACCAACTCAACTCGTGTCTAACCCCTTCATATCATTGCGTTTCTCTCCGGCCATTCCTACAGCAACTAGTATTCATCCCTTTCTTTTTCCTTCAAGGACGGATTTCATTGTAGAATTGCGTTTAAAGTAGCCACTTATGAAAAACTTCACCCCCTTTTGCCGTTCCTAGGAGAAATGAAAGTACTTCCGAGACTGGACCTGCTGGAAGTCTAGCCCGTCTTTTCTCAATGTGATAGAAATAGAAATGGACTGGGTCTTTGCGCCGTCCGCATCGACAGTAAAGTCTTGCGTCGGCATGGTTGAAATTTTCATGGTATTTCGCGAAGTCCCCATGGCCTGTGCGGGACGCTAGGATGCGGCCTAGGGTCGCCCGAGGGAGTTCCAATTCTTGGGTTGAGGAGGGCAGGAACTGATTGAGAGCCTCTCGTAAATTCCTGTACAGGATATCAGTAGGCTCCACAGATTTTCCGACGCTTGTATCGCAGAGCGCTTTCCCCATTTATTTAAACCCGCAAGTGAAAAAGTAACGTCTGTTGATGCTGGGAGAAGCGCGCCTTGAAGTGCAGCTCTATCAGCGGCTTTGTTTCCTGGGATTGAAGCGTGTTCTGAGACCCACCGGACTTTAACCTCTCCCTGGAAGGTGTGTGCAAGGCGATATCTTGCTCGCCACCTTGCATTTATGTTTAAGAACTCATCAAAAATGGATTGTGATGAGCCAGTAAATGGATCCAAAAGCGGTACTGCAACTTCCAAGTTATCAAGGCAGATTCAGAGGTCCGTGGCGAACTTAGTAGTTGGAAATTCTAGGACAGCCTTGACCCCCGCAAAGGCTCCTTTGGCTTCGGCATCAAAAATTTCATCACCAAGCCCCAGTGAAATGTTTTGGCTTAAAAATTGGAACCCACCCTGATACGTCACAAATCCTGCCCCTGTAGAGCCAGTCGGTTGTTTAAATCCGTCTGAGTACAGGATGATATCTTGAGTAGGGATGGTATGAAGAAATGCTAGAAATTTCTCTTTAGCCTGCTCTCTCGTTTCTCCAGTAGGACCTCCGATGCGAGCAAGTGCTGTTTCTCGGCTCCCATACAGTGTCCGATTTGGGTATGCGATGGAATTTATTTGCTATGAATTAGGGAGGGCTTGTACTCGACGAGCAGAGTGAGAGGATGCTTGTTGCAGGGACAATATCCAATAAGCTTGCCGCAGTAGAGCATGACGTGGGTCCAGTCGACGCAGACGGATCAATCCCGCTGATGGTCACACAGCGGGGGTGAGAGAGGGTTACAAGATAATACGGAGGCGGTATTCAGAGAAGATTGTGCGGGAAAGTCGGGGATAAATGTTTAATCTGAGATTGTGGTCAAAGCAGGATAATAATTAACAAGACGTTGCACGACCCTTTTAGTAAGGTCGACAGCAACTATTAAATAGAAACCGTTTATCCCCCCCCCCGGACTAGCCCCCACCTAAATACTACCGAGGTCCCACAAATGAAAGAAAACGTTGGGGCAGTCTAGTCTTCAAGCGGCCGCGCCTTCACGGCTAGCCCGGTAGCCTGTCCAACAATCTACAAGGATGAATAACGAGGCAAAACCAGCCATACTCTTACATTACGTCCCCCCTTTCAGGTTTATTGTCTCAACAGGCCAATAATCCTCTCTTTCCTGATCAAGTGCTGTGTCCAATTGGGCTTCCGCAATTGCATCCTCAAGTTCTCGCTCGGTGGGTCTTGGTCTGCGAGGGTTTTTGTAATGGAATAATTCTACAGCTTGCGTCGCAGTGCCCCCGACAATGTCAGAGAGTGGTTGCCAAGAAGTTTCATAGAGACCTGTATATTTCACCTTATACTGGAATCCTAGGTTTTTAGTTCTCCTGGAACCTACGATTGCATCAACTTCGTAGATTTTTTGTCCCGCATCATCGATTTCAATAAAAGGGTCAGGGTCGTTTATTTGTCCTGGAAAGGGATTATTGGGGTCAGGTCGGAGAAGGCTAGTATGGAAGACTGGGTGTATTGAACAGAGGTTGTCTGGTAATTTCAGTTGGTAACAATGACTACCAATAGGTTTTACGATTTCGAAAGGTCCTAAGTTTTTCCAGTCGAGTTTTTTACTCGGCCTTTTAGTCTTAATATTTTTCGCATTGACGAACACTTTATCTCCTGCTCGATAGACAGGTGCGGGAGAGCGATTACGATTGGCAAACTTTTCATAAAATGCTTGCGCCGCTTTCATGTTGTCACGTAAGAATTCATTCAATTCGGCTATTTTAGCCATGAAGCTATTAGCCAGATTTTGTTGCGAGGCACGGTACTCAGATGCGTTTACCGTATTAGGTCTAGGCTTGTCTATGGCTGATCTAGGATGTTGAGCAGTGTTGGCAAAGATTGGAGTTACTTTTGTTGTTTCGGATTCAGAATTGTTGGCATTGAATTCGGCTGATGGAAGCCAGTCTACCCAGTCGTCTAGTTGATAATTACAGTACGCGCGCAGATAACACTCTAGGATGGCATTAAAGCGTTCTGTCTGGCCATCAGTTTCGGGATGCCAGGCTGTTGAAAGCAAGATCTTTGTGTTGGTACGGTCGCATACTGATTTCCAAAAACTGGCCACAAATTGCGGCCCCCTGTCTGATACTATAGAGTCTGGAAATCAATGGTGCTTCCAGACATGATGGTAGAACAATTGAGCGGTTCCCTCAGCATCAATTGTTATATGGCACGGTATGAAATGTCGAGCCTTAGTTAACCGACAGCACACGACCATGATGCAATCGAAATCTTGGGAAACTGGTAGTGGGCCTATAAAATCGACAGATAAGTCCCGCCACCGCCGTTCGGGAACTGGGAGTTGCTTGAGCAGACCCTGATAATTTAATCTAGATGGTGTAATTCTTTTACATGTGTGACAATTATTGGTATACTGAGTGATTGTTTGCATCATGTTTGGCCACCAGTAGGATCTAGAGATTTTGGCGAAGACCTTGTTACGGCCATGATGACCGCCGTTAGGATGATCGTGGCAGTGGTCAAGTATTAGTAACTTTAATTCAGGTAGTTCGGGAACATAGATAAGATCGTCGAAAAATAAACGGTCGTTTCGAATACTGCATCTAGATAAGTCAAGATGTTTAGAGCGGAAAGGGCCTGGATCTCGCATGATTTTCAATATTTCCTGGAGAAACTTGTCTTGTTGGTATCTGTTAGTTATTAATTGGTCGATTTTTGTAGCGAGAGGCGTCTCTGATTGGTCAAGGTGTACAGGCGCGAGCTGAAGGTTAAGGTCTAGGTTTTGTGAGATTTCGGGGTCCAAGTTTTGAGGTTTAAGAACGGTTTGCATTTGGTGGACTAAACGCTCATCGTTTAGTCCTGTAGGTAGATCTTCTGAACGTCGAGTGAGCGAGTCCGACTTTCCCCCTTGTTTACCCGGCCGGTAGGAGATTATAATGTTGAACCGAGATAAGAATTCTGACCAACGGGCCTGTCGACGATTCAATGTCTTCGTAGTCATGAACAATTCTAGGTTTTTGTGGTCTGTGATGACTTGGACCGGTTCCTTCGTACTTTGTAGCTCCGGTCTCCAATGCTCAAAAGCTGTTACCACGGCGAGTAGTTCCTTGTCATAGATTTCATAATTAATTTGGGCTGGCGTTAGCCGACCGGAGAAGTAAGCCACAGGGTGTAAAACGTGGGCATCATCGTGTTGCGAAAGAATTCCGCCGTGCGCCCAATCACTTGAATCTACTTCCACAATACATCGGCGGTCCGGATCGAAATGGCGCAGTATGGGTGACTCGGTAAATTTAGTTTTCAATAATTTGAAAGCGTTATCACAATCATGGGTCCAGGTCCAAGTGGCCCCCTTTTTAGTAAGCTCAGTTAATGGTCTGGCAATGGACGAAAAACCCTTGATGAATCGCCGATAGAAATTTGTAAAACCAAGAAATGCTTGAACATCCTTTACGCGGGAGGGAGTTTTCCAGGATTTGACACAGTCGATTTTGTCTGGATCCATTTCAACACCTTTGCGCAATATTATAAGTCCTAAATATTTTACTTCCGGAGCTTCAAATACGCTCTTATTGATATCCAGCTGTAATCCAGCTGCGCGGCACTTGTCAAGAACAAGGCTAACGTGACGTCTGTGATCTTCTTGGATATTGCTATAAATTAGGATATCGTCGATGTACGCGGTACAGAAAAGGTCAAGGAACTCTTGAAGAGTTGTGTTTATGTAGGATTGAAAGTTGCTGGGAGCATTAGTTAGTCCAAAAGGCATAACTAGGGATTCGAATAGTCCATAACGCGTACGGAACGCTGTTTTCCATTCATCCCCCTTGGCGATGCGGATACGGTTGAAAGCGGAAATAACGTCTAATTTGGTGAAGAATCGGGCTTTGGAAAATCTGTCTAAGGTTTCCGATATCAAGGGGATGGGGTATTGATTTTTTACCGTGATTTCGTTTAGACCCCGATAATCCATGCACAAGCGCAGCTTGCCAGTGGACTTCTTAACGAACAGAACTGGAGAAGCACAAGGAGAAGAGCTTGGCCGGATGAACCCTTTAGAAAGATTATCGTTGAGCCAGTCGCGAAGGGCTGTTAACTCGTCGTGGGACATAGCGTAAAGCTTACCATACGGAGGGTGAGTTCCCTCCTTTAAAACTATTTTATGGTCTATGGCACGGTGAGGCGGTAGAATATCAGAGTCAAACTTCGAGAAAACCGCAGCCTGATGCTTAAACCAATCAGGAAGTTTATTTTGTAGTGTCGTAAGTTCGGCGGTAGTTTCACCAGCGTCAAATATTTTGATAACGTCGAGTTGTAGGTGAACTGGAGATGTGGTGAGTCGAGTAGTCACTTTGTCTGATGCTAAACCTTTGATGAGAATCCTTCTAGGATATTTGATCTGGGTATCACGGAAACACGACTGCGAACAAAAGTCAGAGTTAAATTTTAGAGCGCTAGTGGACCAATTAATTGAGGGGTTGTGTTGAGACAACCAACCGTAGCCCAGGATTATCGGAAAATTGCTAAGTTTTGAGATGTAGAATAGAGCTAGTTCATGATGGTGGTTTATAGACAGTTCGGTCCTTACATAATGAGTTACCATACCTGCTGATGATTTGCGTCCGTCAACGACACGAAGAATACGAGGTTGGTCGAGGGGAAGGATGGGCAGTTGGTACTTTTGCACGAACGATGAATCAATGAATCCAAAACCATTTCCTCCGGAATCAACTAAGGCAGACGTCACAATTGAGAATTTGCCAAAAGTTAGGCTGCAAGGCAAAATTAACGAACTCAATTTAGCAGAACTACCTAGTGACAAATCAGAAATTAGGAGAGAAGAGTTGAATTCATTCAGTATCGCAATATCACCATAACCGTGACTGCAGTTATGGGCTATTCTTTTAAATGCTGGACTCTCCCCGCCGGTATAGGAGCTCCACCATCTTCCTCATCATCCAAAGACATCTCTATTTGTCTCAGGTCGGTTATCGTTCTCGAGGGACCGCAAGTAAATTTGGTATGGCCTGCTTCTCCGCAGCGCATACACAAGTTGAGATCAAATCTTCGTTGCCGTTCTTCCGCTGTGATTCGGCCGTCCGGCCCGATTCTCTGGATTTGAGCCCGGTCTAGTATCATTGGATCCCCTCGTGGAGGATTGGGAGGATTCGAAGCCAAAGGAAAAGAGGGTCTTGGTGGCATGCTAGGAGGTTGGTGGTAGTTATAATTCGGCAAGAGGCGGGCGTTCGGCGGAGGAGGGTTAGGTCGCGAAAACTGTTGAGGCCTTCTGCCCGCATAGGGGTAAGGTTTTTTGGTTTGGTCTTTGTCTAGGTCAAGTCGGTGTTGGCAGTCTTTGCAAAGAGCGACAAATTCGTCAAAGGTGTAGTCATGGTCAATTACTTGTTGATCACTGATTTTCGTTCTCAAGTCCTGAGTGACTCCGTCGCGCATGGCGTCAATCAGGGTTCCATCATCAAAGATACCAGCTAGCGTTTTTAGGCGTTGAAATTCTGCGAGATAAGCACCAAATGGCCTAGCTCCCTGGCGTAGATGAACCAAAGCGCGTCTAGCATCGCTCTTCTCATTCGGATTACGATATGAAACGTCCAGAACTTGCCAGACGTCTTCTACCTTTTGAAATCCAAATAGACCTTCTTCCGTCAAGTGCTGATCCATGAATGATTGAGGTTCAGGGCCTAGATTCTGGTAAACCAAACCAACTTGGGACTGGACAGTGCGAAAGCGTTCAGGGTTTGGGGCGATGGTTATTTTTATATGCTTCTTAAACCTGTCATATTTAGTCTTATCATTTCCTAGAAAAACTTCTCTGATATAGAAACATTCTGTCGTTACCGAGGGTTTTTGTGTATCGGCAGAGGTGGAAGGGTCCAAGTCCTTTGGTTGGTTCTCCAATTTATACTGGGCCACTGCCAGCTGCCTTTGGAGGCCGGCATTCTCGTCTCTCCAAATTTGGATCTGGTTCTAGAGAGTATCGAAAGATGCTTTTAGTTCTAGATTCTCGAGTTGAAGACGCGCGATTTCTTTGTCAAGTGCGGTGACCTTCACTTCGAGCTTCTGCCCTGATTTGAAGAGCTCTGTCACCCGTTTAATCTGACCAGCATTGTCAGACTGATGCAGAAGCTTTAGGAAAGATTCTGGAGAATCAGGAGGAGCCATTGCTAGGAACTAGGAATAAAAGGCGAATACAATACTAAAATATAGAAGTAGAAAACAAGTAGAAAACACTATCCAATAATCAACCAAGCGCACGAGCAGACAACCAATCAAACAATCAATCAGCAAAAACAACCGAGGAAACCAACACGTGGCAGAAACAGTGCTAAATAAATGGTCGCGAACGGTATGACAAGTATAAGAGAACGAGGAAATATAAAGATAAAAATAAAAAATCTTTAAAGAATTTTTTTTTTTTAAAAAAAAAATAAAAATGGTGCAACGTAATGTCACACAGCGGGGGTGAGAGAGGGTTACAAGATAATACGGAGGCGGTATTCAGAGAAGATTGTGCGGGAAAGTCGGGGATAAATGTTTAATCTGAGATTGTGGTCAAAGCAGGATAATAATTAACAAGACGTTGCACGACCCTTTTAGTAAGGTCGACAGCAACTATTAAATAGAAACCGTTTATCCCCCCCCCCCCAGGACTAGCCCCCACCTAAATACTACCGAGGTCCCACAAATGAAAGAAAACGTTGGGGCGGTCTAGTCTTCGAGCGGCCGCGCCTTCACGGCTAGCCCGGTAGCCTGTCCAACAATCTACAAGGATGACTAATGAGGCAACACCAGCCATACTCTTACACTGATGCGCATTTATCCAGAGTAATCTCCGGAGGAACTAAGCCTGATTCGCGGTGTAAGGCTGCAGTCGGCGTGGTCCTGTATATAGGAAGGATAGCCCGCGCGGAAGTCAGAAAAACCTTGGAGAGCTGCTGTAAAAGCCCATCAACCCGATCTGAGATACGCCCGTGCGGCCCGTCACGAGATCTTCCGGGCCACCAGGTCTCAGCGCCGTAGTAAGCTACTGGAAGGACGCATAGGATGACAGCTTGCCGTATCAAGTGCGGAGAAACTCCACGCACTGTATTTCCCAATGACAGAAGAGCGTGAATTACCTTCTGAGCTCTTGAAAATAGTGTACGTACGTGCCATTTGAACGTGAGTTTCTTGTCGAATAATACTCCGAGCCATCGGGAGTAAGGTCTGTCCATGTTCTCGGTCACCGTGAAGGTATTGATATTGACTGCAGGGGTGCTTGCCGGATCTTGATCAGCGCGCTTGCAAGAATAGTAGATAAGCTCCGTTTTGTTGAGGTCAAAAGAAATTCCCTCATTCTTCCCCCAGCGAAGTGCGTCCCATAGGTCCTAAGAGAGTAACTGAGCGTTGATTCAGAGAGAGGAAGAAGTCCGCAGAAGAGCTACGTCGTCGGCATACCCAAATATAGTATACGGACTTTCGAGACGAAAAAGAGGAGACACGTATAGAGTGAAGAGGATAGGAGAGGCCGGTGATCCCTGAGGAAGACCACATGGAATGCTTGCGGCCGTGCCTGTTGTCCCATGTAACCGAACCTTTGCCTGACGTCCAGTGGCAAATGAGGCTATTCAGTCAACTAATTGGATTGGCCACCCTTGCTCCCTGAGTCTATGCACTAGCCGTCCTGGAAGAACTCCGTCAAATGCCCCTTTTGCATTGAGGGTAAGGAGGGAGGCGGTGAGTCTTCTGTTCAAGGCAGTTTCGACGTCGTGTGTTAGACACGTAGTAAGGTCAGTGGCTGATCGAAGAGGGAGACCCCCGAATTGCTGTGTAGCCATAACCTTGTGGACGATGGAAACCCACGACAGGCACCAGGCATTGAGGTGCTCTAAGCTTTTCCCCAAAATAGAAAGCAGCGATATTGGTCTATAAGAGCGGGGTTTTGACTTGTCCGGTTTGTTAGGCTTGCTTAGTATCACTACCACTACAGTTTTAAAACAGGCTGGGTGATGGCCGACTTCCAGGCAGCTCCGAAAAAGAGTCGGAATTTTGTCCTCAATGAGATGCCATCCGATTTGAAAAATAGATGTGGGTATCCCGTTCTCACTAGGAGCTGTATTTCCCGGGCGGATAATAGCCTCCTTGATTTCCTGATCAGTGATTTCGGAAAATGGAAGATCCCTGCGGCCAACAGCTGGAGTATCCATTGGAATGTCACCTGATTCTGGCATCCTTTGAAGGAGATTCTGGATTAGTACCTGCCTTTTGCTTTCTACTGAGACTGCTAAAGGGGCGTTAGGATGTAGTGGATATTTCAGAGGTGGGATACGAAAGGAACCAGCTGATCGATGCCAATTTACTATCCCGTAGACACCTTTCGCGGTGCTGGCTTGATTTAGCTTTTCTTGGAAGAAGGTTCGCTTGGCACGACGAGTTATAATCCGGAGCGCTTTCTTAGCCGCCAAGATTGCGTCCTGATTTTCCGCGCTTCGGCGAGTTTGACGGTAATATTGGGCAGCAGCCTTACACTCAGCATTCCACCAAGGTTGGCCTGTGTCTTTCCCCGTTGCTCGGCGCGCTGATCCACTGTATGCTTACTTAATCGTACTACAGATTTGTTGTGCATATTTATCTAATGTCTCAATCGTGGGTATTTGGGTAGGGTCGGCGATCCCCTGCACCCCTGAGCTTAAGAGAGCGAGGAATAGTTTCTCATCCAATGTCTCCGGTTTTAGACGGGCTACAGGCTCCTGGAATCGGGAATCCCAGAGAATTACAGTGACAATTGGGAAATAGTCCAATGTTGTGTCTAGTTCCCGAGATGTGGCCGTCTACATACCTAAGATAGTGTCACAGATCAAGATATCGAAGCAATGTGCATCCGAGTAAATGATGGTAAATTAATAATCTAACTATGAAGAAATATCTAATATAATGATGAATCCTCGTTGTGAGGTAACTAACAGAGGTCTTTATACATTTTAACCCTCAACCCTTAATTACTTCCTCCTCGTTCTCGTAACCTTAGGAGTCTTCTCGAAGATTCCAGTCATTTCATCAGAGCTGCTTCACAAGCGGCCGTTTGCTTGTGCACGGAGCAGGATAATAGAATCTTCTCGAAGATCCTAGTTGATACATCAGAGCTAGTTCATGAGTAGCCGCCTACCTGCGCACAGACTAGAATTAGAGAAACTTCTAGATCACTCTGGTTGATCTACCAGTCCTCAGGGCGCTATGAAAGCATACGCTGACTAGCGCATGCTACAGGTAATTATTGGCTAACTAGCCGTTACAGATAGTAAGGGAGCTCGACACAAAAGTAAGGCCAAGCACATTGCCGCGAATATGCGTCTGCGCGTCCAATTCTGAGGTTAATATTAATAAATTTTTCTCTTTCCATTCAAATAAACTCTCCGCCATGGGGTTTGTAGTGCTGGAAGATGCTTGCCAGCTAGGATGTCTCAAATTGAAGTCTCCTGCCACAAGAAGCTTTTTGCGCGCCCTTCTCAACAAGAGTCCTAGTAGAGCTTTAACTCTTTCGCCTTCATTGTTAGACCCTGGTGGAGCATTATAAACATTTACAATAGTTAGCTTCTTACCCGATGGCGCAATTACTTCAAGGAAGAGGAGATCTCTAGCCGCAGGGTGAGCCGGGTCTAAAGGATATGCTTGGTGGGCAACTAAACCAACTCCTTTGCGTAGGTAGTTTATCACTCTAGGCCTCCTAGTCCAGTCGTCTGTTGGCGAAAAGCACTCGTAGTCTGAAATTTTCTTCGTTATTCTACGCTGTCGATCACTAAATATGTATGGCTCTTGAATATGTATATGTGACGGCTGTTCAGCCGATTGTAAACCTGTAGCCAACGATGGTTATTGCAGGCATGTACTATCATGCAGATCATGGGTACATAATGCAAGATCACTAATAATAGATATTAGCGACTGCATTATGCAGGGGTCCTAGATTGTACAAGGATCTATAATCAGGGCTACAGCATAACTAGGTAATCAGGGTTTGGCTTGAACTGACTGATACTAATTATAAGTTTTTATCCTTGATTTTCAATAAGAATTACTCACGGGTGATGTTCGAAGCTGAACAATGGGAAGGAAACACAGAACTTGTAGATAGAGGATTGTTCGGAACCTAAGTTAGCTTTTCTTCTTCATGGCGAATTATTAACAACCATTACTCATACAAGTGCTCATTGCCTCATATAGTTAATCTGTGACAGTATAACATCAAATTCACCTACGTTTGCGAAAGCTAAAGCAGGATCATGTGATACAGCACCTTTACCAACGTTAATTTGGACTAAGCGCAAGGGCCGTGACATCTTGTGTGATTTTCTAGAGGTCATCGAAACTCTCTGTTAAAATTGAGTACGGATTCCCCGTATCAATCGAGGAATTTAGTAAAGGGTAGCCGAGACCAAAACTAGTTGGTTCGCGTTTGGTGAAGCTATATTTGTCGTAGAGGTTGAAGTGACTTCTAAGCTTGTGGAGTTCGGACAATGCCCAATGTCCACGTCATTCTCAGTCATCTCGTGATCAGTCTGACTAATGGGTTTACGCCGGAAGCATCCCATAGTAACACAGAGACTAAGCCTTGTCGCTTCCGAAGTGCTACGAATCTGGGAAATCTGCTCCTTGGTAAGCCTCGACCCATTGCGGCGAGGTCTGAGGGGACATTCTGGAGTATCGGCAGGGTGAGGCCCATGGTAGTGTAAGCAGCGGGGAGGGCAAGTGTGGGGCTGTGTGCTGCACGATTGGTGATCCTTATCAAGATGTTCTGTCGAGCCACATAGGCGGCAGCGGTGGGGCCTCGTGCAGATTCTTTCATTGTGCCACTGAAAGCAGCGGCCGTATTGAACAATGTTTGTCTCGTTTGAGAGATGGTGCGCTAGTACTTCTACACCAAATAGCTGGAACTTACGCGGAAGAGTTGTGCCTAATGGAAATCGCGCAATGTAGTGGGCAGAGTGCATATGTGGAGACTCAACACTTCCTCTGGTTTCAAGCACGGGGGCCGGTGAGACTCCTATCTCATCTGATAGCTCTTTTTGAACGAGTTCAGCCATAATAGGTTCGATATTTAGCTGATTATATTCGTTCAAGGTGGTATAGTTGCGTGATACAGATGTGATAACGTAAGATGAGAGGTTCTGAGCCTTTTCAACTCCAGTTGCGCCTCCAATTTTACCTTGGGGGACAAAATCGGAGAGTAGAGGTTCAAGTTTGGAAGATGCGGCTTTTGAAGAGGGGCGGAGAGCGAGCCCGGAAGACACATGCTGGACTTCCTTTAATAGAGCAGCATTCTCCCCCAAGAGTTTACGAAACAGAGAGAGTAGAGAATATGGTGACAGAAGGCGTATGTTCGAGTCCTGATTAAGCCGTAGAAAAAGTCGTTCGTCGATTCGTGTGAGCTTAGCTTGGACCTGAGGTTTGTAGGCTTTGGGAGACACGATCGGGGCGGAATTACCTTTGGCCTTAGGGGCCGAGTTGGCGTAGGATATGGGACGAATCGATTTGGGTACCGGCGGCGCTTGATAAGGCACTTGATAAGAGCCAGAGACATTCAATTGGGGGTCAGTACTTCCATTTTTCTTTGTCAACAAGAAATTTATGATTTAAATAGTGTCGTACATCGGATTTGGTTGAGACCCACTGAAAATAAATGACTAGTATTGGTAGAACTTATTAGTCATCTAAGGCACCTTTCGTCTAGCATTTCTGTATTCAACTTGGCTAGACATTCGTTGTCCAAGTAACTTAATGGCTGGCTCGTCTAGCTGTTTAAGCGGGACTCGTAGTTTCATAGACGGTGGGTTCCTTCATGTCCATACCAAAATATTCTCTCGAGAAATACAGAAGCTGCAGTAATATTTCCGGCGCTGTCGCCGACATCTTCAACTGTAACCAAGATAATGTACTGCATTTCATCTCTAGTAGAATTCCAGAGCGTAGGTTAGTTGTTGCGCGGAAATTAAATTTTTAAAATGGTATCAGACTAGTTCTAGTAAGAAATACTAATTACCATTGACTTAAGCATAATAAATCAAGCAAAATAAAAATCTTTAATGAAGCTAGTGTCCTGAGATTAATTGCAATAATCTATGATCTAAATTTGCTTCTAAGTCTACGCTTTGGAATAAAAGAGACGCAAGTTTCGATAAAAAATTTGAAACTATTCCAGAAAGGTCGTTTAGTTAAATTCCTCCAGTTCATTTGTTGAAAGTCATGGCAGGGAACAATCCTAGCTTGTAGACACCTCATCAAACTTGCTAAGCCTGTTAAACCCTGTTAAAGCCTGTTGAACCCTAACAAAAATTTTCGATAACGAGAAGTAAAGAAGTGAAGATATACAAAGAAAATTAAGTTTAAAAAAGGCCATCGATCTCTCCCGTCTTAGTGTCAACATCAACATTAAGATAGCCAGGGGCAGTAGGAAGTCCCGGAATGGTTTGGATGTCGGCAGCGAGTGCATACCTAAAAGTTATTAGCATATCATCGAATGATTTTTTCTCATTGACCTACAGGTAGCCAGCGCCAGCAGCTAGGCGAACGTCGCGAATTGGAATAGTAAAGCCGGTAGGTGCTCCCTTTAAATCTGGATCGTGAGATAAGGAGTATTGAGTTTTAGCAATACAAATGGGCAAATTTCCAAATCCTTGCCTGGTGTACGTATCTACCTTCTTTTGGGCGATCTCACTGAATTCAACCTTATCAGCGCCGTACATCTGTTGGCCGATGGCTTCAATTCGACTTTGAACATCGCCGTCTAAGTTGTAAAGGAGCTTAAAGTTCTTCTCTTTCTCGCTTGCTGCGGCGATACCTTTTGCGATATCGATAGCACCCTTCCCACCTTCAGCCCAATGATTTGCTGGAATTGCATCTTCGGCTCCTGCGGCAATAGCCTCTTCTCTGATAACCTGGATTTCTCTTTCGGTGTCTGTCTCAAACTTATTGATAGCGACTACAACAGGGATACCATAAGACTTAGCATTAGATATATGCTTCCTAAGGTTGACGCAGCCAGCTCTGAGGGTTTCAACGTTTTCTTCAGCATAGACTTTGTTGAGGGGTGCTCCTGGAGTGATAGGAGGCCCACCTCCATGTACCTTGAGTGCTCGTACAGTTGCAACGATAACAACTACATCAGGCACAAGACCGGATGACCTGCACTTAATATTGAAGAACCGCTCACCACCCATAGTAAAGTCAAAACCAGCCTCAGTAATGACAAATCCAGCTTTTGCATTATAGTTCTCATCAGGCTCAGTACCTGCAAGCTTGAGCGCAAGTTTGTCAGCCAGTACTGAACTCGCACCAATACTTATATTTGCGAAAGGCCCAGCGTGAACAAATACGGGTGTCCCTTCTAAAGTTTGCATTAAATTTGGTTTGATGGCATCTCTAAGTAAAGCGGTGAGAGCGCCTCCAACACCTACGTCATCACATGTTACAGGGTCACCGGCTCTGGAAGTGGCAATGACTATCCTTCCTAACCGCTCTCTCAAGTCATTTAGGTCATTGCTGAGTGCAAGAATTGCCATACACTCACTAGCCACAGAGATGTCAAATCCAGTTTCTCTGCTTTGTCCTTTTTCGGTGGGTGCCGTTCCAACGGTTACGCCTCTTAGATGACGATCGTTGACATCTAGAACACGTTTCCAGGTAATAGTCGAAGGGTCAATATCTAACCTAGCAAATCTGCGGATTTCCTCAGGAGTAAGCTCATTGGGATCAGTCTTTGTGATTCCGAGCTTAGCTAATCGACGATACATGATCGGTTGGAATTCTCGCTTCCCCTTTTTTGTGGGAACAAGCCGTTTATACAAGGCAGCGTCAGCTTGTGTGTTTTCGTGAAACATTCTAGTTTCAATGGCGGCTGACAGAAGATTATTGGCAGCGGTGATGGCATGAATATCGCCGGTTAAATGAAGATTGAACTCATCCATAGGGATAACCTGACTGTAGCCGCCTCCGGCAGCTCCTCCTTTAATACCAAAAGTTGGTCCCTGGCTGGGCTGCCGAACATTTGCTATCGCAATGTGGTTTAGATGAGCGCCGAGTGCTTGCGCAATGCCCATAGTTGTAGTAGATTTTCCTTCGCCAAGTGGAGTTGGAGTGATACCTGTAATAACAACGTAACGCCCATCACGACGGTGCTCAAGCCGTTGAAGGAGACTGAGATCCACTTTTGCCTTAAAGGCACCATAAGGCTCAAGTTCATTGGGGACAATTCCAATTTCTGAAGCCACTTTTGTTATTTGTTTGGGACGTTGCGCCCGAGATATAGCAATATCCGAAGGCACGGGAGTCTTGAGTGATAACGGAATAGGCTTTATTCCTCTAGCACGTTGTCGATCAAAATACCTTGTAGCGGAAACGACAACATTCTGAAGAAGCATGGCGATAGTCATTGGTCCAACTCCACCGGGAACAGGTGTAATTTTCGATGCAACATTTAATGCTGAATCATAATCGACATCGCCGACTAACTTCTGACCAGAAGGTTTGGTTTCATCAGGGATAAAATTAGTACCTACGTCAATAACAACAACCCCAGGCTTCAACCACTCGCCCTTCACGTAGTTAGCCTTACCAATGGCAGAAACAACGATATCAGCATTTTTCAGGTGCTCCTGTAAATTCCGGGTGTCTTTATGGCAGACGGTAACGGTGGCATCAGCTCTCTTGAGAAGATAACTGACAGGACTTCCAACGATGTCGCTACGTCCGAGAACAACGGCATTTTTTCCCTTGAGATCAACCCCGCTCTCTTCAAGAAGAACCATGACTCCCTTCGGGGTACACGGCGTGAAAAGAGGCTGGCCTCCACGCTTTGCAAGCTCTCCTATGTTGTTAACGCCAAAGCCATCCACATCTTTATCTTCGGATACCGCCGAGGTGACAGCATATTCGGAAATATGTTTTGGTACAGGCAGCTGCACAAGAATTCCATGAACTGAAGTATCGTCGTTGAGCCTTGAAATAATATCAACTACCTCGACTTCAGATATCGTCTCTGGGTACTTTAGTAATTCACAATCTATGGCAGCCTAGATTCATTGTATTATTAGCTAAGGGGTTTTCTAGGTCCAGTTGAGTTATATCACCTCTTGAGCAGCTTTCAATTTCATTCGAACATAGGTAGCTAGATGACATTAGTTATTTTACAGGTTAAGAAGCATTTTTCGCACAAGAATCTGAACGGTCACCAACTAGACTCAGAATTAGCATCGAAGTGAATAATACATGAGCACCAATTTACTTTGTATGATCTTGAGAGACGGTCGATATCTTGGGTTGATTTTGCGGGTGGTTTCAATTTCAGCATTGATTCTCTCTCGAATCTTCTTTGCGATGGCGTTACCATCAATTTTAGTTGCCGTCATTGTTTGTGTAGCGCGAGAGAAAGATTGTTGTTGTGTTTTCGAAAAGTGGGGTCGACTGAATCTGGTTTTGTTGAGGTTAACATGCGGATTAGGACTGCCGACAACGGAGTACAAGGCTGACGTGTTTAAAAATGCTGCAATTTTCGGGTAAGATGATGACGAACACGAACTGAATTTCAAAATATTCTTGTAGTTTGCATTCGCATTTACTAGTACATTTGCACATTTACTAGAAGGATCATGTAAACTGCTGCGAAGCACTTGAGATCTCGCCATTGTTAACATGACTGAGATCTGTGATAGATTTGGTGCCACGAACGACAGAATTTCCCAGAGATTGGCACTTTTAAGGCACTCCGATTCTCGAGTGATTAAGTGTTATCAGTAGAGAGGTTCAATCAATGTACCGAGCAGCTTATCTAATTGGGTCTAATGGTGCACTGGTACACCGTCCGGGCCGTTCTCCCAAGTAGAGTCTGGGCAGCTTAGACACTTGCTCCACTTGAGAAAGGAGAAAGCTAATTCGAATCCAGCAAGATCCTCACTCCACATTTCCCGTGGTGGTATTATATTCGTAGGATGACAAAAGCATACTGAAATAACCATGGGGTATTCTTGCTTTTCCCTTCGGTGGGTTTTCATGGAAGAGGCCAAATGCGGTAAGGCGTAGTGATATCTGCAAATGATATATGAGTAAGTCCGTCTACCATCCAACGGTTATACCCACAATCGTTTATCGCTCTTTATCACCCCCATTTTAACTACCTTATCTGTAATGCCAAAGTTTTAGATAGCCAGAACTTATTAAATTATAAAAAACATGTCTTTGGGTGAATCGAGACTTTAGGAGGTTCTTGCAGCTTTCAATCGCAATGAATTCTCATCTCGGCGGGCGGCAGTCGCAGTATATGACGTCCCACATACTACCTTGAACGTAAGAATCAGACAGAAACGGCAGTCCCGCATAGAAGCTGCGGAACCTCTAAAACTATTAAAAAATGATCAGGAATTATCCCTTGTCAATTGGGAAATTGAACTGGATCGTGTAAAGCAGGCTCCTTCGCATGTTCATATGCGAAAAATGGTCGCAAAGATACTGGAGCTTCAGGGTGACAATACTTCGATCGGAATTAATTGGATACATCGATTTTTGTCACGATATCCACAAATTAAGGGAATGGATGCTAGGCCTTTTGATCAGGCAAGAGCCGAAGCAGCCACTCCACAAAAAAATCGACGACTTTTACACGCTCTATGACTGTGTAAAGCCTGATTTCAAGGTCCGCACAGAAAATATATGGAACATGGACAAACATGCACTTGAACTCGGAATCTGCACAAATTAGCGGGTAATTCGTGCGTCAAATTAGGGTTCTGCTTATCATAAAACTCCCGAGGACCTTGAATGGGTTTCAATCATGGAGACTGTTAGTGCAGACTGCCAAAAACCCAGACCACTTGTTATTTTCAAACGTTTGGCATCACAAAGTTTTTGGTTTGAAGAGGAAGTGCCCGACTGGATCTTTACAACATCTGAGCATGGATGGACAGCTCATCGTATTTTACTTGGATGGTTAAAAGCGATCTACTTACCTGAAACTAAGCCCCAAGATGCGATTTGCTAGCGCATCCTACTATTTGATGGCAATGGGAGCCCCACGAACGTGGATTTTCAACAGGAATGCCACCAGAATAAAGCCGTCGTATTCATATGCCCCCCCACACGCCACACATTCTTCAGCCGCTTGATTTGTCATGTTTTTCACCTTTGAAAGCTCGCTGCCGCCAGCTGATTGAAGGTCTCTCAACAATACACTATTCTGCGCCAGTGTAAAAGCAAAGGTTCATTAATTGCTACTATGAAGCCCGCAATGAGCGTCTAGAAAAACTTCAGATCCAAGCGGGATGGCGAGCAGCCGGCTTGTTCCCGCTCAACCGTCAAAAAGGTCAGAAGAATCCCTTTACTCACCCTTCCCCGCAAATGAGCCCGAAAACACCTTGACCATCGAAGAAGCGTGGAATTGATGAGATTCGCACTTCTCGGAATCAGTCTCATGTGTATTCAATTTTTCAAATCCGTCGAGAAAATAATAAAGGTATAAGAAGTGAAAATCTACTCATTCGCAAAACAGCGATATCAATTGGAGAGCCCCAGGCACAGTTAGCCGAGAAAACAACCATTATTCAAGCCCAAGCACTCGAAATTGAGGGTTTATCACAATCTAAGAGGATAAAGAAGATAACAGTCGATGCTAATACACAATTTTCGAACATTGAAGCGAATAAAAGGGTGCAGGAAGAGGCAGAGGTGGTATAGGCTGGGGAAACAGGAAACAGGGCACAGCGATAAAAGAGAGTTTTTAGGATGGACGAGAAATTTACTGATCAGACACATCCTTATTCTTTTGAAGACTGTCTATTTGAATTTAAAATTTAGATGATTGTTGTAGAGTATGTTAAGGGCAGTCACCAAAGTAGCATATTAAAAAGGAGTGGTGTTAAGGCTCTTAATTATCTGGCCTGAGGCAGACACGAGGAAAGAGGCTATAATCGTTTAGGTCGTGTGTCATTTAAGGCGTTATGGGTTACGTGTTCGATTAATGGTTTTGGCTTACGATCCAATTACCAGGGCGTTGGCTTGGCTCTTGGTTCAGGTCGTTTTTGGGATCACGCTGTCTCTTTGCTGGACAAGGACTCGTCGTGAATATGGATTCTAGCATTACTTAAGAAGCTGGATTCTGCATATAGATAATCTCCAGCTTCGCAATTTGTATCTACCTTGTTTGTTTGCTTCTTGTCTGTTTCTTTGATAACCCTAGACCAATATTATTATCTCTCAATCAGATTTATATCTCTCTGACTTCTAACTCACCAGTCATACCTTTTAGTAAACTGGCTCTTGCTTCTTGTCCTCTGAAGAAGATCTTAACAACCCTCAAGTTATACACGTCGTAACAAGTGGCGGCCAAATACTGTCTATTTTCTAGATGGTCTCTAAATGTGAATCGAGGGAGGATTGTAATATGTACATGATGTTCTTCGCCTGATCAAACCCCAAGATACCAGATCATCTTCAGAATGAATTCTCCCCTCGTAACATCTCATGAGTCTGACGTGAGTTGTTTCCATTCGAAACTCGCTCTGGAGACTGTCGGTACTTAGCAGCCCTGCGAACACCATCCTTGAACTATTTCAAGCCATAGCGCCCATCAGATGACATTTGATGAGTAATATTTCCGGTTGAGTAATTGGGACAAAGAAAGGCGCAGCCCGTAACAGAATAAAATCTAAATTCTTCTACGTGGAATTAATTTTTCGCGTCAATCGATTGTGGGTGTAACCGTTGGATGGTAGACGGACTTTTGAGTCTGCCACACGTCAAACTGAGTCATTCTGCGAAACATACTGTGGTGATACACATGCTTTCTCCGTTAGGGGAGCAAGGAAGGTTGAGCTCATCCCAGCCGTAGTAAGCAAGGCTACTTAGTCAGCATTCTAATACATCTTGTGAAGACAGTGGCTGCACATAGGAATAGACAGATATATGTACTTACCTGATTATTCAGTACTGCCCTGTGAAACCCACGTCATAGCCTCAGGCTCCATACGAAAGATTGGTTCGGAAAAAAACGAGAATCAGTACGGGTACGAGCAGTTATCTGCAGAGGCGCAAGTCAAGATATAAATTATTTCCCGCCTAGCCGCTCAGTCGAGGCTGTATAGAATTTTGAGAATGAAGGGTGGAATCATTTTCACCAATGTCAAGTGTTTTGCAGTCGTATGTAAGACTAAGCTTATGGTAGAGCATACGGTCGAGTAACTACTTCAGAACTCTCAGTAATTGATTCATTATCTCAAGATTTCTCTTGCTTAAACTTTCCGAGTCCATGCAAATGAGAGCTTCTAGTTGAAAGTCTACCGGTAGATGCTACATGTAGAAGTAATCTCGTTCTTATAGTGATGTTTCTTGAAGGCGCAGGCATCAGTTCGTGTCATACATCGGGTTTGGTCGAGACCCAATAAAAATAAGTGGCTAGTACATGTAGTGATGATAGAACTTGTTCATTATCTACAGGTACCTTTCGTCTAGCATTTCCGGTCTACATGGGTTTTCAGTGTACAATAGCGATCAAAATTGCGCAATAATACCGCCATGCTAACTAAACCTTACTGTTACTCTACAAAAACTACTTTAAAATTAATTATTCTAGATTCAATTGAATTCCTAGTTATTTCTCGATAATTATGATATTTTTCCCGTGAGAATAATTACTGATTATACAATTTGCAAGGGCCATTGTCTCTGCTGTTTACTGCGTACTTTTGATCGCGTCATCCTAATACTTGGTATGAACCCCTTTGGCCCACTTCACAGCCAGAACTCTCAAAGGCTTATTTTCAATCAACGAACGACATGAATCTTCACGGACACTCTGCCACACCACGTCAATTTTTTTCATCAATTCATGCTTGCCTTTCGGTGGTTCCGGGTACTCCTCAAGTTGGCGTTTGACTTAACACCAAAGATGCTTAATGGCACGGAACGGCAGAGGGACCTGGAAAAGTTAGAGCATCAACAATTAATTTTATTGGCTAAGACAGCTACAATTAGATTTAGGTGTAGATATGAAAAATATAAATATGTACAATAACGCTACGCACGAACGAATGTATTTCCTTTAGCAGGACGCGACAGTCATAACTTGACATTCATTTGGGTTCTAGTCTGGCGATTGAGAAGGCCATTTCATGGTTTTTATACCCGTAGTAGCTAACCAATTGTCTGAGGCTCTGGAAGCACGTTCCGGATCGTCGTCTTATTGAAAAATAACGTTGTTTCTGTCGTTGGAAAAAGCTTGCTTGTGACTTCATCGACAGCTGGAACCAAAAAAGTACTCAGAATGCCTAATCATTGTTCTGAGTTCATCCTGCCGACTACGTGACTCATCTCACCCGCACAAACCCAGGATATGCACCCCCAAATCATCACGTTGCCGCCTCCATATTCAACGTCTCTTCTGCCACTTCCGCGGAATAAATTTTTGAGTCCTTAGGTAAATCTGATACCGTCACTCCTAAGTCTGTTAACCTTGATCTCGTCTGATCGAATAACTCTTTTCCCAATTATGGATAGACCAATTTTCATGATCTAATGCCCACTGCAACTGAGCTTGCTTCTGAGCTTTTGGGAGCTTTGGTTTCTTCACTCTTTTTACAGCCTTCAGACCCTGTTCGCTGAAAGCTCGTTTGATTGTATTGGGGGAAATTTTGTGTCCTCTTTCCAAACTTATCATCTTCCACGCTTCTACTGTCGTTTTGGTCCCAGCATTAGCCACCAAAGAAGCTAGAGCTTGCTTGTCTCGAGATGTTAACTTCCTTGGTCGTCCTTGCATAGGCTGTGATTTATGGCCCAATCATTTTTTCCGGTACCTGTCTACTGTAGATCGACGATAACGTAACATTTCTGCTACTTCTAGTTTCTTTTTACTGTCATTGAGCAGGGCAGTGATAGATGATATCTGATGCTGTGAAAGTTTTCGCATCGTGAAGATATCAGAAAAGAATGATAACAAGTGATGTAGGAATGATGTAGAAGCATATCAATCACTTATATAGGTCAAATAATTGAAGTTTACTGGGCAATTGGGGGGGTTATTTTTAAATCATATTGTATTCAGCTGTCTAGCTATGAAAATTTTTCATTCCTAGGGATGACCGCGCATTTAGATATTAATCCAGGTTCTACCTCAAGGTGAAATAATGCGATCAAAAGTCCACGATTGACAGCAGAGACAATGGCCCCTGCAAATTGTATAATTAATCATTATTTCAACGGGAAAAATATCATAATTATTGAGAAATGACTGGGAATTCAATTAAATCTAGAATGATTGATTTTGAAGTAGTTTTTGTAACGATATCGTAAGATTTATCTAGTATGGCGGTATTATTGCGTATCTTAGATTGCTACTGTATGTTAACTTTAAACTTTCTATCCTCGGTAAAATTAAGACCCCACAATCCCTTGCACTTTCGAAATGCAGTTTTTTCGAACTCATACTGAATTAAGCCTAGTAGCTATAGAAAGAAAAGCAAGGAATCTAATTTTTTTTTATAAATATACAAACGAAAACCTGTATGCATTCCTAGTATATGTCATCCTATTTACCCTTAAACAACCCTTGGCACTAGATCTCAAGCTCACAACTTGTTCTCAAACTTTCCACGTTACTTCAAATTAGAACAATCAAGTATTCAGCCAATACCAACGAAGTTAGCCAGGATCTTATCCTGATCGTAGTGTTTATTGACGCCAGAGTCTGCCTCTCATTCTGTTATACGTGAACACCTGTCAGCGCCATGAGACCAACGTTATTACAAGGCCACGTAAGAAGGTCAGTTATCTCTAGTCAAGTAATATGCTGACAGTCATAGGAACGATCTTTGACTCAAATAAAGTATGTCTTTATCACTACACTGTTTAATCCTGCCCCGATATTAATTATTTCCAGGTACAACAGAGATGGCGATATAATCTTTTCGACAGCTAAAGACCAACACATATGCGCTTGGTTCTCCCACAATGGGGAGAGACTAGGGACCTATCATGGCCATCAAGGAGCAATCTGGACAGTAGATGTAGATCCAACAACGACTTTGATTGCTAGTGGTGCCGCTGATAATACAGTTCGGTTATGGAATGTAAAAACTGGCAAATGCTTAAAAGTCTGGGATTTTAACACCGCTGTTAAGCGGGTCGAATTTAACGAAGACGGCTCAAAATTGTTAGCTGTGACTGAGCAACGGATGGGCTTTTTGGGCACTATTGTGATACTGGATATCATATTAAATGTTGAGGCCGAGCAAAGCGACGAGAAGGTCATGACGATTACTTGCGATGAAAGCAAAGCTACTGTTGCAGGCTGGAGCTACCTATCAAAGTATATCATTGCAGGACATGAAGACGGAAGCGTATCGCAATATAATGCCAAGGTTAGCTTTCCACGGATCTCCTTGGGACATTACTGATAATCTTTAGACTGGTGAACAGACTTTAAATGAACTTGTCCACGAAATGATAATCACAGACTTACAATGGTCTTCGGACCGTACGTACTTTATCACAGCATCTCAGGATAAGACTGCCAAGGTAAATTAATCTTCATGACGAGGGAGGTGATTCTACTAACCAAATAGCTCATAAATGCGAATAACCTTGAAATATTGAAGACGTACGTTACCGACACTCCTCTCAATAGTGCTTCAATTACGCCCAAAAAAGACTTCGTTATTCTCGGAGGAGGACAAGCTGCAATGGATGTTACCACGACCTCCTCGCGACAAGGTAAGTTTGAGGCCAGGTTTTACCACAAGATTTTCGAAGATGAAATTGGTAGAGTTAGAGGTCATTTTGGGCCGCTCAGTAAGTCACAATTTTCATGTTTCAAATTAACATCTCACCCCTGATTAGACACCGTCGCAGTTGATCCAACTGGCAAGGGATACGCAAGCGGGGGAGAAGATGGATATGTCCGAGTCCACCAGTTTGACAAAAGTTATTTTGACTTCAATTACGAAGTTGAGAGGCAGGCCAAGGCTGCAGGGCAAATGTGAAGAAATGGAGTACTACGGGTTGATTTTGCTGGCGTTCTAAGGTCTGTGATAGGAACAAAAATGGTATGAAGAGATGACTAAAATATGCTAATACGAAAGAACGACCTACAACTCTGAAATTTTGTAAATAACCCGTTTATGTCACGGTTAGAGGTCTGGGATGGAGCCAGGGAGTATGAGGTCGTTTGTTTGATTTGATTTTAACGTTCTGAGTGGGCACCTTTAATGGCCCACGCAGGTGTCTATCAACTTATACATTTGGATAGGAGGAAACCTTGCGGTGAAAATCCCCTCAATCTCCCTGGTAAAATTATCAAGTTTTAAAGTATACCCCTTGGAAGTGCGGTGTACTGCTCTGTCCAGTACGGACTTCCTTAGGGCAAGCTCTTACCCCTTGTTTTATTTTTTTCTCATATCCTTCACCCGCTCCTCTATCTACCTGACCTATCATAAATGCCCTAACCAACTTTGATCCAAAATCCACTACGTTATTCTTCTTATACCTTCCGAGCTGCTCATCATTTTTCCGAACTATCGGCTCTTGGACACTCTTCAAAGCTCCGCTCTTCCTCTGGCTCACAGTTCGAAGGTCATGATTGCATGCTTGAAGTTTTGCGACAGATACCCGCACGGGCAGTTTGGGCTGTTGACTCCAGGGAATTTTCTTCTGTATAGGGAAGATTTAAGCCCGGTATGCTTGCTTCTTATCTGCATGGCAATACTGCTCTGGGTCCTTTTCAGGCTTTAGGTTGTATATTTAATTTTCTAAATAACTTACAGATGATCGATATCAGCCTTCGGGTGCTTTTGGCCAACAGACGGCTGGACCAGCAGGTCCAGAGTGGTAACCTTCCTTCGTCAATGGGTTGGTTTAGATGTTCACCAAACATATCCTTTAGACTCGGCTCAATTTTCGGCTAGAGACCTCTTTCTTGAAACAACTGCGCCATCGGGAAAGAAACTAACAATTTTAAATGTCTACAATGCTTCACCGGGGTCTAACGATGAAAGCGAAGGGGTCAGAGCCTGACAAAGTATCTCTTTGAGTATGGCGCGCGAAAGGCTTCTGGAGGCAGGAGACTTCAATTTGAGACACCCTAGCTGGCAACCATCTTTCAGCACCACTGGCCCCATGGTGGAGAATTTACTTAAAGGGAAAGAGAAAATTTTGTTGACATTAATTTCGGAACAGGAAACCCCAACATACTCTTGTGGCAATTTACTTGACCTTACTTTTGCTTCGAGCTCCCTCACTGTTTTAGGTTTATAGAAGGCCATATCTCACGAACTAGACACAATATCGGACCATTTTTCAATCGTCACTGCTATTTCCTGGAATTCCCACTTCCAGGAACTCGTCGCCCGTCTAAAACTGGAGACATTGGATGAGAAGCTATTCTCGCCCCTTTAAGCCAAGAGGTGCAGTAGATCACTGACCCTACTCAAACATTCACGGCTAAGACATTAGATAATCACCTGCAACTAGTCTGTGATACTATTAAGTTAGCATGTAGCAGATCAGCGCGCCGACCAATGGGGAAAGGCACAGGCTAAAATTAGTGGAATTTCCAGTGTAAAGCTGCTGCCCAAGACTGCTGTCAAACTTGTCGAAGTGCGGAAAATCAGGATGCAATCCTGGCGGCCAAGAAAGCGCTCCAGACCGTAACTCGTCGTGCTAATCGAACAATCTTCCAGGAAAAGCTCATGCAAGTCAGCACCGCGAAGAATGTCTACGGAATGATAGATTGGCATCGATCAGCTGGTTGCTTTCGAACACCACCTCTAAAAAATCCTCGACATAATAACGCCCCTTCAGCAATTTCAGTAGAAAGCAAAAGCTAGGTACTAACCCGGAATCTCCTTCAAAGGATGTCAGAATCAGGTGACATTCCAATGGATACTTCAGCTGCTGGCCGCAGGGATCTAACATTCCCCGAAATTACTGATCATGAAATTGAAGAGGTTGTTTTCGCCTGGGAAACACAGCTCCTGGTGAGGACGGGATACCCACATCTAGTCCTAAAGTCGGATGGTATCTTATTAAGGTCAAATTTTCAACTCTTTTTCGGGGCTGCCGGGAAGTTGGCCACCATCTATCCTGTTACATGACCGCTGTGGTAATGATGCCAAGTAAGCCTAGAAAACCGTACAAGTCGAACCCCCGCTCCTGTCGATCAATATCGCTGCTTTCTGTTCTGGGTGTGAAGGTTAAAGCCCTAGATGCTGGCTCGGGCTAAATGCCCTTGTCGCAATCTCCGCATTGGAAGGTGATTACCCTAAGCTGTGACTGTAGGCTGTTGTTGTTCGGCGTTTCGTGGCGTTTCTGTTGCCCATCCAAAATGCAGGGATTCTGCAATGAAACATCTTAGCGAGGTTATTGGTAATCGCTTAGACTTAAATTTCTGGGCAGATATTTATGCAGCATTGCCGCTCGTGATAAAACAATCTAGCAAAGTGGCGATAGGCGCTGGACGCTGGGCACTGGGCGTTAGATATTGTTGGAGCATGCACAATTTTTAAGTCAATACAGGTTGAAATTCGTGATGTTTGGTCATATTGAAGGGGAGTTGGATGGATACATAAGTAATTCTCCCGCTGTGTAAATATTTTCTACGCACTTCTGGATTTATGATTTTGAACCTTGATCTTTTGAGCTGTTCGAGACCAGCCTCTTACATTGGGAATAAGCTTTGAGCACCTCATTGCCTACCTCCTGTCGTGGATTGCCTCACAGCAAATCGGGGGCCTCGCTCTTCAATCAGCCACTGATCTTAAAATGTGCCCGACATACGACACCGAATCTACCTTGGACAGAAGACTCACCGCCTCCATCCTCACCCCTGATGTAAAGAGGGCCTTTGCCTGCCGTCCAGTAGCGAATTACGCTACACAGTCGACTAGTTGGTTTGGCTAACACTGCTCCTAAAGTTGATGCACCTACCGTCCTGGAAGAACTCTGTCAAAGGCTCAGTTAGATGGGACAATAGGCCTGGTTGCAAGTGTTGTAAATATCCAGTCCCGCATTACAAATAATGCACATGCGTGCGCTTTCACATGATACTAGTCGTACACTAACCTTTTGTCTGTATTATATCCTTGGCACGTATCTAGGGTTTTTACTAGTTTCATATCCCATGCGTGTTCTGTTCTTACCGGCTTCTCTTTTGGGACCTACAGGATGTACTCTGCTGGGGGAATAATGAGGTAATATCTTCTAAACTAAAAAAACGGAGCTTACCCACTTTTCCCGTAAGCACGATATTCAATATCCGGCAAGCACCCCTGCAGCCAATTCCAGTACTCGCATAGTGACTTGGGATGTGGACAGACCTTGCTCCGGATGGTTTGGGGTGTTATTCAACCAGAAATTGGTGTTGAAATAGCACGTATGTACATTAGCTGCAAGAGCTCAAAATACAAGTCACGCTCTCTTGTCATCAGGAAATGCCGCGCGTGGAGTATTTCTGCATTTAATATGGCAAGCTATCAACTCATGCGTTCTCCAGTCGCATATTACGGCGCCGGGACCTGGTAGCCCGGAAGATCCCGCGACGGGCCTCGCCGGCGCACTTCAAGTCAGTTTGATGGGGTTTTACTACAGTTCTCCAGAGTTATTCTCACTTCTGCGCAAGCTTTCTCTCCCGTATCCGGGACTGCTCCGACTGCAGCCTTACATCGCGAATCAGGCCTAGATCCTCCGGTGTCAATTACACTGAGAATATCTTTAGTAAAGGTATATACGTGGACGAGATACGTTAGGTGTAACTTGGTCTTTTGATGGATGCAGATGATTATTTATTAAGACAGCCGCTACTTCTTTATACCATATGTATCGAACTACCTGTCAAGATCGTGTATGACTAATCTATTAGTAACAGTCATCGCTTGTATATATCAGGGCACACATAGATATTTCATGAAAATAGAACATACTACGTAATAGACTTACTTTTATCATTATTATTATTATTATTATTATTATCAACGGTTAACGCCAAGTAGGCTCGCGGGATTGACCCGGCCTCTTGTCTCCCATGGGACGATTGGCGTGCTTGCGCGGCTGTAAGCCACCAAGCGTGTCAAGTTGTCTAATAACATCGAAATTATCTACACAAGCAACCCAAGTGGGTCTAGAGCTGCTGGGACTTACTTTTATCTGATACGTCCCAACTGGCTTATCAGTACCTCACTAGCTTAGCTGTCATGTGACTATTCCTGACATCCGGAGATTACATTGGATAAATGCGTGTTAGCGGGATCGATCCGACTGGACCCATGTCATCCTCTACTTCGGCGGGTCAGTCGAATACTGTCCCTACAACAAGCATCCTCTCGCTTTACTCGTCGAATACTGGCCTTTCTTAAACTAGACCAAACAAACTTCATCGCATACCCACCATAGATAGTGCATTAGAGCCGAGAAAAAGTACTTGCTCATGACTGAGGCCCAGTGGAAAATCGAGAGAGCTGGCCAACGAAAATGTTCTACCGTTTCCTCAAACCAACCTGGCTCAAGATAATGTGCTACACTCGGACAGATCTAAACGATTGAGCGGCTCTACAGGGGCTGGATTCGTGGCGTATCAGGATGGAGTCCACATTCTAAGCCAGAACCTTTCACTGAGGTTTGGTGATGAAGTTTTTGATGCCGAAGCCAAAAGAGCTTTTGCGGGGGCTCTAGCTGCCTTGGAATTTCGAAACACCAAGCTCGCCACGAACCTCTGGATTTGTCCGGATAACTTGGAGATTACAGTACGGCTCTTGAATCTATTTATCGGCTCATCACAATCCATTTTTGATGACTTCTTAAACATAGACGCAAAGTGGCAAGCAAGATATCGCCTCAAACACACTTTCCAGAGAGAGGCTAAAATCCAGTGGATTCCAGGACACGTTTTAATCCCAGAAAACAAAGCCGCGGATAGAGCTGCACACCAAGGCGCGCTTCTCACGACATCAACAGATGTTATTCTTTCACTTGTTGGTTTAAATAAATGGGGAAACTCCACTGCGATACAAGCTTGAGAAAATCCATGGAGTCTACTGATGTCATATACGGGAATCTACGAGAGGTTCTCAATCAACTCTTGACCCCCTCGACTCAAAGAATTGAAATTCCCTTGGGCGACTCTAGGTGGTATCCTAGCGTTCCGGAAAAGCCATGATGGCATCGCGAAATTAAATATAGACTTCAATTGCGCCAACACAAGACTATATTGCCAATGCAAACGGCTCAAAGACCCAGTTCACTTCTATATCTGGCACATTGCGAAAAGACAGACCAGCCTCCCTGCAAGTCTAAACTCGCGAGTAATTCTGTCAAAAGCGACTTATGTATGGTGCGATTAAGGATGGGAGGCAGGGGTAAGTGCCATGCTAAGAATTACCATCCTACGTGATACATGAGATAGATGCATCACCACTCGG
The DNA here is from genome assembly GCA_028751805.1 of Podosphaera xanthii. Taxonomy (NCBI): domain Eukaryota; kingdom Fungi; phylum Ascomycota; class Leotiomycetes; order Helotiales; family Erysiphaceae; genus Podosphaera; species Podosphaera xanthii. The sequence goes on from JAPWIX010000018.1 coordinate 1,746,330, forward strand.
CTAAGAGGCCTTACCAGAATCAAAGAACATTATGTAATTGTTATCCCCTTCTGTATATTTTACAACAGAAGCAACCTCCCTTTCTCCTCAGGACGACAAAAGGGGGCGAAGTGTTCTATGAGTGGCTCCCCAGAACGTAATTCTATACTCAAATCTGTCTCTGAGGGATGTAAAGGTCGTGACTATGGACGATGACTGAACCTTTGGACGTGGGCTCTGGCTGATGACTATGATTGTGGACTGTGGCTATGGATTAAGGGCGAGGACTGTGAAATCGATAGACAAGACAATGATGATGACTATGACTCAAGACAATATTATATTTAAACAATGATTAGCTAACAAGACTCAGGTCTGAAGAGCCTCAAGGTACAAAGGGAAGGCCACTATTTATACAAATCAAACTCCATCTCTACAAGGGCCATCTGGCCAACGACCAGGCCATCTTAGAAATACATGGAATATTAAAGAATGCCGTAGAAGCCCAGCGACCATTACAAGATAGAGAACAGTATGGAAACCTATAGAACCTTAACCCAGAATCCCTAGTGTTCAGACAGATGTACAGAAGCTTCTAGAAGAGTGGAATCGTCAAGTGACAACACGTGAATCGGTCACTAATCACGTGACAGCAGAAGGTAGATTAGCCGCTGATCCTGACGAGGAAGAAAGAAGTCATACCTTTTCCGATGCCGCTAATGAATCCCAGAAAGCCTCGTGCGACTGCTTCTCAGTCTGCAAAGATTCACGCTTCCCGCGCCTCTAAACGTCTGAAACTCCGCTCCTCACGCCGTACCAACCAGGTGAAAATCGGAACTGAAGACCAAACACTCTCCAATGATACAGAAATGCAACTGTCTGAGGACGCTATCGTCGTCAATTCCGACAATGAACACCAACCGGAGGTCCACAGAGACCCTCTATCAGACACCACCACATCTACAGCTAGCGATTGTATTTCGCCCGCCCCTCGCAAAACACTGAGAACCAGTTCTCCCAAACCCCTGGCTAATGGTCTTGCGGAGTCGCTTCATGCACAGCCCAGGACTCAAACCAAGTCTCCAACTCCCCATACATTTGATGCCTCGCGCGTATTCTCCCACATATCGTCAAAGGCCACCAATGACTATGCTGCCGCGCTGACCGCGTGGCAGAATGTAGGCGCCCGTCACCTCTGAAGTCTTCCCCCAGCAATCGCAGTCGACCTAAGAGCTGTTACCACTCGAAGCGCAGCACGCGTAATTGCTGGCCTGCCAGTCTTTGACCACCCTCCCAGCAAGACTCCGTCATCAAGTGTTCCCAACTCTAAGCGCCCAGACCAACAAGCGCTTGAGCCTAAAATCTCCCAAGCCTCAACTCCTCCTACCCCCCGTATCCTCATCTCCAGTAAAAGACCCGGACAATCCTCCAAACCCTCATACGCGAAAGTAGCTGCAGAACAAGCTCCTGCCTCATCCTCCTACGCAACAACTGTCAGCAAAGGGACTCGAAACCCCAATTCAACATCTATATCCTCCAGCGCCCCCAGTTACGCGCCAAAACCTGATTCTAGAGTCATCATACGCCTGCCAGCCGACCATCCTCTCCGCTTCGAAGACGCGCTCTTAGTGCGCACAAAGCTCCGGCAGCTTCTGAACAAACCAGAGCTCATAAAAGACATTCGGACAGTTCCCACTGGGATTGTCCTAGTAGCGCCAAACCCCACCCAAGCTGCAGAGCTCCTTGATGCTACCAAGGCGCTTCAACCACTAATAGGGGATTCTCCTGTTGAACGCCAAGAGAAGCGTCTGAACTACCTATTAGGGCAAGTTCTAAAATACGGTTACAATGCGTTCGGAGTCCACGAAGCCTTAACTTTCGACGAAATCCGCCAAGAGCTGAGTACAGAGAAGGTGGACGTCAAACCTATCTTCTCTATGTCATGAACACGTCGATCTACGGAGTCCCCTCAACCACAGGGCACCCTTCGCTTGGTAATCTCAGCTAAGGCGGCTGTGAACCTCCCGAAAAATATCCGTCTCTTCGCTAGAGCGGCCCGACTCAGACCAGTTGATAACCGCCCACAACTACCAACTTGTCCTAGATATCACGGTTTCCATAACATGAATGCATGTACTAGACGAGCTCGCTGTGGTATGTGCGCTTCTGATTCACACGTCGGCCCATGTGACAACCCAGAGAGATGCCTTAACTGCCATGGCCCTCACCCTTCGTCCTGGGAAAAATGCCCCACCCGACCTCGTCGGGAAAATGGAATCTATGTTCGCCCTGACAGGGTAAGGTTGCAGCCCATCCGTCGTGAAGGCCAAAAAGCCTGGTTTGCACGACACCCTTCAACTCCACTCTCGTCGCCTAAAGACCATACTACAGCTCAGGCACAAGCCCCAGTACCAGCTTCGCAAGGAGCGTCACAGGTATCCCCGAGCTCTCCCATCCCATCTCTTCTACCGACCAGTTCGGACACCCCTTCTGCCACTGAAGATCAATTGTAATGGTCCGAGGCCGAGGACACAATGAGCAGACAGCCCAAGGCCTCTGCATTTTCCAAGTTAACGTCGATAAAAGTGGCTCAGCCCACGACGCCGCTCTTCAGCTCGCATTCCAATCTGGAGCTGATCTCATATTAATCCAAGAGCCGTGGATCTTCTCCGACTACTCCCGCCGGATCACAAAAACTCACCCAAGCTTCCTTGCATTTGCTCCCCTCCCTGACTGGTCAGATCGTCCACGGGTTATGACGTATATCCGCAAGGGTAGAGGGCTTTCTCCATTCCAACCAAGCACACACTCCCGTGATCTCATTCGGGTATGCATTCACCGACGGGGAAGACGTGTGATTGACTGTTGTAATATTTACAACGCCCCAATAGGCTCCTGCAACCCCGACAAAGGCCTCCAACAACTATTCGCCCTGGCAGAACGCCCAGATATTCTTGCCGGTGATTTCCACCTACACCACTCTGCTTGGAATCCTACTTCAAATAAGTGACGCACCCAATGGGGAAACTGTAGTAACTAAGGCAGAAACATGACTGCATCTGGTACCATCATCCTTGCTATACTATTATCCCTGATAATGGCATATCCACTCATAATGCATGATGTATCAAGCATTATCACATATGAGTAAGACTAATCATATTCTAGTATATTCCAGCATTAAGCTAGATAGCTGAAGAACTATGCACAGACATAGAGAAACATCTAGAATCTATTAGTATATTGTAGAGTCCTTCTAATTTCTCATGTATATATGAGATAGATCCTGTATGAAATAGATAAGAACAACAATAAGAATAAATAGAATTAATCAACTATCATCTTCAATCATCATAACCTATTTCTCTCTCTTAAACGGTATGTCACTCTTTAATTGTCATTAACCATTTCAATTGAAACTCTATTATCATAGACAACTGCTAAAGGGCTTTCCCTACTCAATCCTCCCGGGGTCCCAACACACGACGCTGATGCTATTCTCGACCTGTGTTTTACCCGCCTCGACCCAAATTCATGCTGTACAGTCTGCCAAGACCTGGATTGCGGAGCAGACCACCGGACATCATTCTCTCGGATCTCAGACGAAGGTCCCGAGGCTCCTGCCCAAGGTCGATTCATATACTCGGCCTGCGACTGGGCGATATTTTGTAATACCCTCAAGAACCTGCTCGTAACCCTCCCTCTAACTAACCCGGACAATGAAGCTAAACTGCTCGCGAACTCCCTCTCGGGAGCCTTAAGAACAGCCTGTCCCAGATCATAGGAAAGAGCAATAGGGGCCCCATGGTGGACACAAGAGTGCGCAAAAACCCACAGGGAATTCTGTCGCGCCCGCCGTCTCGGCTTCACTGCATTAGAAGAGCGACGGAATTTCGGTAGAACTGTGAAGAGAGCCAAGCGCGAATACTGGCACAAGAAAATCGAAGGTGTATCTACCGTAACAGAAGCCTATCGAATCACCGGCTGGCACAAAAATAAGTCACATTTTCATACCCCTCCTATCGAAGGACCTAACAGGCCTGTCATCACTCCCGAAGCGAAAGCACAACTTTTTCGCAACACTCTTCTCAGCAGACACCTAGGCCAACTCGATATCCCAACAGATGTACCAACTGTGGCTAAACGCACTATCCCCTGGCCAAAACTTACAGATCAGGAGATATATCGCTCTTACTGTCAGGTCACCTCCTCTGCACATAGACTCGACGAGATAACAGTCATTGCTTTAAGAAACGCTTGGCCAATCATCGGCAACCGTGTTGCCGCTCTTTTCCGCAAGTGTGATTTGCTTGGACACCACCCACTCTCCTCAAAAAAGCTAGCGTTATCATACTCCCGAAGTCTGGGGATCGAAACTTCTCCCTTCCTAACTCGTACAGACTAATCGCCCTCCTTTCCTGCCTTGGTAAAGGATTCGAGCAACTAATAGCTCGGCGGCTTTCCTACTTAGCTCTCCAACATAGAATTCTCGCCAAGGACCAATGCAGTGCAATCCCGCGACGCTGCGCCACAGACCTTACCACTGCTTTGGCCTGTGATATACAGTCCGCCTGGGCCCAGAAAAAAATTGCGGGCATGGTCACCGTCGACGTGAAGGGCGCTTTCGATGGCATTCAAAAAGGGCGCCTTAGTCTATGCCTCCGAAGCCAAGGCTGGCCTCCAAATCTAGTTCGATGGGTCACCTCGTTCATGGAACAACGTGAGGCTAGCATCTCGATAGATGGTTCTAAGTCAACTCCGTTCCAAATCTCTTGCAGCCTCCCATAGAGCTCTCCGGTCTCGCCGGTCTTATTTCTTCTAGTAACTGAAGGTGTACTTCGCCTCTCACCGGGCCGTCGCGGGTACGCCGATGACATCAACTTGTTGGCATTAGCACCCTCACTTGCCTGCTGTGCAAACCTCCTCCAAACCCAGTTAGACCGGACTTTCGAATGGGGACGAGAGAATGGCATCACCTTCGAAATTTCCAAAACTGAGTTCCAGTACTTCCACAGGTAACGTGGCTCACCTGTGGAACCAAGTCTCTTTGTCGATGGAGTCGAAATTAGGCCTAACGACGTCACTCGTTGGCTGGGCGTTTTCTTCGACCGTGGCCTTAGATTCCAAAACCACATTAAGAAGGCCTGTGAAAGATCACTAGCAATAACCCGACACCTAAAGAGAATCTCTCTAACCACTCGTGGTATTCGCCCCCTCTTACTCCGTCAAACTCTCCAAGGAGCAGCCTTTGCAACTCTTTTCTATGGAGCTGAGACTTGGTATTCCAACAATACGCCCAAGGATTTTCTTGCGCGAATTCAGCTGCGAATAAACGATATCGCTCGGGCCGCCCTTCCCGTCTATCACACAACGCCAGTCCCCGCTCTGTTACGTGAGATTGGCCGGGGCCCAGCACGCGCATGGCTCGACCAAATACACGACCGTATGACCATACGAACTGCCTCGGCAGACCCCCGACACCCACTCCGTAGACGTTGGAACTCTACACGTATGCTATGGGCTCGTCAAAGAATAAACCCTGAACTCGCTGGAGACACTATTCCCCCACCCTGGTCCAGAAGTAGAGAGGAAAACCTCAGCGCCATCGGTGCCGTCGGGAGAGCAGCTTGCGCACGAGTGTTTAAAAACTGGCAAGCTACCCGCCCCCCTTAGATCTCTTCGTTTTCTCAGATGGGACACTAATAGAAGAACGGGCCGGTGCTGAATACTCCATTTACCGAGGCCTAACGCAGAAAGTTGGACAAGGGTCTCTACCCCTTGGATCTTCCGCAGAAGTATACGACGTAGAAGTCGCCGGAGCCACTGCGGGCCTCTACGCAGCTCTCACCAATCCTATGGCTTACTACGCCACCAACGTCACGGTCTGCCTAGATAACCAAGAAGCTGCCCTACGCCTTCTTATAGACACTCCCACAGCAACAAGCTCCCCACGTATAGCTCTCTTTCGAGAGCTCGCATCCTCCTGGACACAAAGATCCCGCAGCCAAAACATTCTCCCAGGATCAGTTAACGTTAGATGGTGCCCTGGTCATGTCGGTATTCCTGGAAACGAAATTGCAGGCGCCCTTGCGAAATCGTCCTGCACGACTCAATCCCCAATTCTCCCTACCTCTATCGTAAGAGCTAAGAGGGATATAAAAGCACGATGCCAGTCACACGGCAGCGCTTACTGGCAAGAAAACGCACCTACGAGATATAAGGACCTCGGGATCAACTTCAACGCTAAAATATCCCCAGAACTCGCCTTCCTCGACCGCCGCACCCTCGGCCTGCTTATTGCAGCTCGTACAGGACATGGCGACTTTGCCGACTACCACCGGCGATTCTACCACGAGGACGCCTTACTAGAATGTACCTGTGGAGAAGAAAAAACCCCGGATCACTTCTTTTTCCGCCAGCTCGGCCGCCTCCGGGCGAGACTTGACGGACCTAGACATCCACCTACAGGTATCCGTTGGATCTTAGGCTCGAAAGATGGCGCGCTCGCCTTCGGAAAGTGGGTGAAGAAAACTCTCTTTTACGACGAAATCCAACTTCGCCATTCAAACGATAGATTTGTAACCGATTATAGAGCCATCCTTTGGATAATCTCCTCCCACCGTATCTATATCTTGTACTTCCATTGCCAAGTACTTATCCCCATGTAAGCCCTGTAGATGTATTCTCTACTAGATAAACTTAAAGCGACTCAGAGGAAGAGTTCGTTTCTTTGTAAAATAACTGTAGAGTAAGGCGCTAGATGGATAGATCTAGGCCCCTTTAGAAATTGCTGGGTCTTCAAAGACGCTAGCACGTCGGGTAGCTTTCTACGAGGCTGAGCTAACCGGCACGTGGTACCTTGTATCACATGCTGCGCGCAGGCACGACGCAAAGTAATGTAAGGAAAAAAAAAATGAATAAAAAAGGGAGAAAGAAGTGTTCAGTATTGTTTACTGGAGGAATAGCTGTAGAGAAAATCAAAGACATGAAGGGGTTAGATACGAGTCGAATAGGCTAAGTTTGAATCGGGGAGCTAGTGGACTTGATGGTTAGAGAGCTGAGCCCTTCTTACCCTTATCATTTCTATAAATTTAGAGAGTCGTCAGCCACATCATCTAGTAGCAGCAGTAAGGAAGCATCCTGAACCTCTACATGGTTATTTTACCAAAACTTTGGGCTTATCCCCCGGGTGGCCTATGTCCTGACATCGTACAATATGGTCACGGGGGAATGACGTTACACGTGGACATTCGATAATAATAATAAAAGTGAGTGGAAAGCGGCCAAAATTTTCATCGATGCACAATCAGGCAGGAATAAAATGAACTTTAGGGGTACATCTGTTAATATCCACCATCACCTGAGCAGGGCCCAAATTAGTGTCGCCATTCCGCTGAAAAGTGAGCATATCGGGCTCAACTCTTGCCTGCACAAAAGAAAAGTCCCAGGAGTAAATAACCCTAGTTTTCAATGCGCATATCCGTCTCAAAATGTCAAACATATAGTCTTGGCGTGTCCCCAGTGGGCACGGGGATTAGGCGAAGTCCTAAGGTTAGCTAAAGACAGGTCTTTCGAAGCCATGAACAGCTCAAGAGTTGAGACTAAAATCACGCAGTGGCTCTTACCCGCGGCTGGATAGAATAGTTTGGACTTGCAGGGGAAGTTGAGGAAGACTCTCGAAAAATTAAAGCGATTTGGATAAGGATAGGACGAAATCCACACCGGCTGTATAGTGTAAATTGCAATTCCTGAAGATAGCCTATACAACTTAATAGTCATCAAAGAGGCTGAATCAGGGGAGTTTTACCCGAATCGGTTTCATCCTGTGTAAATAATAAAATTGTAGTCGCCTGCAAAGACTCATTAGGTGCCTGATTGAGTGAAATGAAATCAAACTCAATTAATACAAACACGGAACCCTCTTTCGCAAGAACGCGGAGTCAAGCAGAAAGGTATCCTTCTCTTCAGGACTCCACTCATCTACCCGGTTTTCAGACGGCTTCATTTCTTCTTCACTACCCCCAGCACCCACTCAAACAAGGACTCATACGAGCGCTCCAGAGAAGTAGTGTGGAGGGCTCTACGACTCAAAAAAATATCCTCCAAGCTTAAGGGTGACATTCCTCTCGCTTTCACCCCCAGAAGCATTGTGCGCAGGACAGGGCAGTCGTCCGGCCTCAGTTGAGACAAACATCTCGGCCGCGGTCTGAACGCACTCAACTTTTCGATGCATTCCGAAGACGGCGCGAACGAAGACGCCTCATACAGCCACCGAATAATGTGCGACAAAAGCTGGGGCCCCGATGCCTCGGTTTGGAATTCTCGACTTCAGAATTTCGGCCCACTCAAATGGGGGGTTGAGTGTCATGCAAGGGAAGAATTTCGGAGGGATGCCAAATAATTTTCAATGGGCTGTTGGTACAGTTGGTCGGGTGCTGGCTGTGCTTTCTAGAAGTGGTAAGTTCGATTCCTACTGTTGACATAGGCTCGGGATAAAGCGTTATGATGTAAGTCTTGGTAAAAATATCACAATAGTCAGAGATTGGTGGATCGTAGAGAGTCTGTAGAACAAAAGTGAGGAGGTGTTGATTGCTCCCCCTTCGATTTCAAAGTACTACATACAGGCATACTGTGTTACATTGAACCACGTGATCTTCAGCTGGACATCAAAGCGTACCTTTAGACTTAAGGTCTGGTTGATCTGAATAACTCACGGTAGATCGCACTTTGACTGTTTGCCTAATTAGAACCACTAATTCTAACACTAACATCGTCTATTTAAAGGGGGGACTACGGCTGCCCGTTGTGAAAGAATACAAGTGGAAGTATTGGGATTTTCCTGTGCGGTTGTCCCTTAGTACATGGTCTACGGGTCTTGATAAGTGCGTTCCTACCGATTCGACCTGATGTAACTAGCGTGAGGCACGTATTAGGAAAGGTTGAGCACCGGGTGGGCGTTGCTGGAGATCGGAGGAACTTGTATTCTCGACGTCCTCCATACGTGTCACATCTCTTCGATTGCGGGTGTAAGCTCGGCATCATCCCCGCGGAATTGGGCGCGTCTATTTACACATCGCTTAGGAAAATAGGGCCGAACAAACGAGCGGGGCTCAGCCTTCAACCAGTGCTGACATCTGCACTTGAGCAGAGATTCGTGGTGGCAACGGGCCGGCTACGTCGGCCAATCTAGCCTACAGACGAAATATCGGTCTGCCAATATACAGTAGAACCTCTCAAATGATAGCTTATTTAATGTCCATTTATTGGGGGATTTTTAGTGTGACTATATTTGATTTGAGCTGATTTCAATGTCCTGAGTAAGAGCTTGAGAGGCCCACACAGGTGGCACTTCAATTCTGTTAAATCTATAATATGAGGGGACATTCCGCAGTGAAAGCCCCTCGCTCCTACCTGTCTACCTTTCTTGAGATTTTAGATTTACGTTGCGGAAGTATGTTACACTGTTTTGCTCAGTGTAGATTCCATCTTATCTATGTCAGGCTCTCTTCATCCTTTCTTCCACAACTGCCTCCCCCCTCTCTCGTGAGTCGAGCTGTTGAAAGGATGGGGGCTTGTGGATAGCACCAGGTTGTTATACCTGGTTGAGATAGTCACAATTAATATGAGAATTTTAACTTATCACAAATAAGAGTGGGAACAGAGTGGCATAGATAAGAGTCTGTAAATCTGAAGTGTGGAGTTGTTCATTACTCCCACTTAGACACAGAGTGCTAACTATATAATCTAAAATAATCTAGCGCTAAGAGTTCTAGTAATTTGGTCGTATACGGACTAGCGTATTCTACAATTTAGAGTCTTAACTGTTGGGAGACTAGTGTATCTGTGCACATCGCTTTGAGTGCACAGCCCTATCTGTAAGGGCCTGTTTGGATAGGAACTGCGCGCAGGTGCAGCTTTTCATAGAAATGCGCAGTTCGTGTCTTGGCAAAGTTTGCAGGAATAGCTGCGAGTAAACCTGCGTTGTTTGGCTTCGCCAGATCGCAGATCTTACAAATCTGTTCATAGCATGATTTGTCAGCAAGGCTGCAGAGTGCTAACCGTGACACCATGTTATTGATGACATCATCCGCCTCAGCAGTCAATCTTTACTCTGATACTCTTCGCCATATCTCTCTTCGCTGTATCATTAGCAATGTCGCAGCTCCAAAGGACGGCCACTAAAATAGCGCTGAAAGCCAGACAGCCCAATGCGAGATGGACAGATGAAGATGTTTTGACAATAATTGACATCCTGAAGCAAGCGACAATTGATGGCAACACTTCAAAGAATGGGTTTAAAGAATCTGTTTGGCAACAAGTTTCAGACAGCCTCAACGATGAATTGAAAACAAAGCGCTCCTCAGAATCAAAGTTCAGCAGGGTGAAGAAAGACTTTAAGGAAGTGAAGTTTCTCAGCGAACTTTCTGGATTTGGGTATGATTCAGCAAACAAGCTAGTTATAGCTGAGTCTCAAGTATGGGATAGTTTATTAGAAGTAAGTCATATAAGCATGATGCTACGAAGATTGCTGACATGTTACCAATAGAAACGTCCACATCTAAAGAAATGGCAGCGAAGCTCCTTTCCTTGGTACGAAGATATGGATCAAATGTTCGGTAATAAGCTGGCGGTTGGGAAACATAGCTTCTTTGGAGGAGAAGACGATACGCCACACGAGATCTCAAGTAACGAAGAAGAAGAGTCAAGTTTCAAGTTTATACGAAGCCGCTCAAACTCAGTCATACCAGTTACACCTACTCCCCGTCCACGCATCAGCCTCAACATCAATGAAAGCGCATCTGGCAGCGAAGAAGGTACACCACAAATTTCCAAAGCTACGAAGAGACACCGGGATTCTGCAAGCATTCACCAACCTACGAAGCGTATTCGAGTAACAGGTGTGTCTGTATTACAGGACATGTCGGAGAGCCTCAAAGCTGCAGTCTCTAACGATGCATCACAGCTACCAGAAGATGCGTCTGCTTCGTTAGATGGTCAGGCTTTTACGAAGATACAAAGTGAAACATGCTTGACGGATAAAGGGATTTTGGCTATGCTGGAAGTTTTGGCGGATACCTCGATGGCACGAAGATATTTGCTATTACAGCGAAAGAGTATTAGAGAGGATTGGATTAAACAAGAGATGAGAAAGCATGCAGCGAAAGTAGACGAGGGTTTGGCAGAGTTCATTATCTACGAGACATTTCAGGAGCTTTTATAGTCCTAATCTATTTCTTCGTTGCCGCTTAATAAGATGAGCTGCCCACATTTCTTCAGCGATATTGTCCCTGCGGCTGTTTGCACGAAGTGTCTCACTTCATGATATGTTGTAGGCTTGCTCTACTCTGATGGGCTCTTGCTCGTTTTCGTAACTATCATCTATATTGAGCGAGTGTCCTTCTTCGTTGATATCAGAAAGAATGTTGTGAAGCACGCAGATTGCAGCAACTACTCGCACTTGAGCAGCCAGCTTGAAACTACGAGGCCGTGTCAAAATCTTGTACTTTGCTTTCAAGACTCCAAAAATTCTCTCCACGATGTTACGAAGCTTTGAATGCTGATGATTGAATAGCTCCTCTTTGTTCTGCGGTGCTCTGTTTCCTTTCCCCCATTCTTGCAAGTGATAACGGACACCTCTATAAGGTGTCAAACAAGCATCACAGTTTGGGAATCCTGCATCTCCAAGAAAGTACTTGTCCTGGGGTAAGTTGATTGCCTGACATCGTATAGCCTCAAACCAGAGAGTAGAATCCGCAACACTCCCTTCCCAGCCACAGAGCAAGTTCGTAAATTGAAGATCAAAGTTGCATGCGGCGAGTACATTCTGCGAAAGAAAACCCTTCCTGTTTCTGTAAACAGCTCTTTCACTATCAGATGGTGAAATTGGTATGTGTGTCCCATCAATTGCCCCTATGCAATCTTTAAACCACGGATAGTAGTCTTTCGTATTATCTTCAATCACAGATGATAGCGGTGTTTCGTTCGTTGCAGGCTTGATTGTAGCTTTGTATAAGTCTGTGCTAATGAAGCACCGCATAACTTTATGATATGTTCGCTGTATTGTTTCAGTGCTTCGTTGAAAGCGCTCTGCTAGTTGTCGCATCGAGAGATCAGTTCGTATCGCGAACAGAAAGATAGCCAGCTGCTCCTTTGTCCCCATTCTCCGTGTGGGTTGGAAAGCCGTTCTTCGTAATAACAGGTTTTCTACGAAGTAGAACCCTTCTTTTGATACACCAAGATTGGTAATGCGTTCTTCATGGCCTTTGAGCATTTCGTTCACCCAGCTCTCTCCTTGTAGTTTTGAGTCGTGTTGCCGAGCTTTATCATTGTGCGTATTGTGATAGTACGAAGCAGCTGCAATACATGCAATCGTAGTACAAAGAAAGGTTTTACGCCTACGGCGTTTACGATCAATCAAAGCAGAATTAGATGTTGTGTTTCGTTGCATCATAGCGATAAAGAAATAGCTGACGTCACTGATAATAGAAGGCTGAGATGTCAAAGTCAAAACTGCAAAGAAGTCAAAAAGTTGGAGCGAATCGCTGCAGTTTTCATTTGTGTGGTGCAGGAATGGATTTTACGAACTGCGCAGGAATTGCCGGGAAACTGCGCAGTTATGGTTCGTATCCAAACAAACCGTCAAAAATTGCGCAGTTTTGTAACTGCGCAGTTTTTCGCGGTGCACTTTCGCTGGTGCAGTTTTCCCGCAGTTCCTATCCAAACAGGCCCTAAACTGCTCGTAGCACTTAATTTCAACACGAGCGTCCTTCGCCAATCTTTCGTTTATACTCACCGTGTGATTCTAGCTAAATCCTCGGAGCTATTCGTCATGGTCTTGAAAGATCAGTCTTTTACTTATCTCGAGATATCGCCTCTTTGCTTTGCTTATTTTGGTCACATCATGTGAAGACTAGCAAGTCGTTGCATTGGTCATCTATGTATAAAAGTTGTAGTGCAAAGGAAGGAAATGTGATGCGAGAGGCGAGAGGTCGATATACTCGAGCCGAAGCGCGCTAACAAAGGAAAGCAACTGCCAAACATGAGTTTACGGGTTGGATGGTGCAGTGGTACACTGTCCGGGCTGTTCTCCCAAGTAGAGTCTGGGTAGCTTGGACACATGCCCCACTTGAGACAGAAGAAAGCTGGTTCGAATCCAGCAAGACCCCCACACCACTTCTCTCGCGGTGATACTGTATTCGTAGGATGACGAAAGCATGCTCAGATAACCATAGGTTTATCTCGCTTTTCCCTATGGTGGGTATTCACGGAAGAGGGTACATGTCGTCAGGCCTTATTCTCGTAGTGGTATCTGCAAATGAAATCTGAGTATGAGTGTTCCAAACGTCAAATTGAGTTATTCTGCGAAATATACATATCTTCCGTAATCATGCGCGTCATAGCCTCAGGCTGCATACGCAAAAATGATTTTAAAAAAAACATGAGTTTACACGTGACTTGATGAGTCTAAGTCATGACACATCAAGACCGCGTGTTTAGCGAGATAGGAGAGTAATCCACAGCAGTATTTGGGTTTTCTACTTATGGGGCCTTTCATTTGTAAAGATAAGAGCTGGGCTCGATGTATTCGCATCTTATTTGTGTAGCGACACTGCTTTGGGCCCTTTTCGGATTGTGGTGGATGTGGCATCGTATCCCCCTATAGGTCATTCTAATTCTGCCTATTTCTCGGTCCACAGTGATATTTACGGCTTTTCAAACACATGACTGAATATTTCGAGATTGATCCTGGTGGAAGTATATGTATCGAAAAGGGTACTCCCACCCACTAGATGGTTTATACGATTCGATCGTATCTTTGAGTATCACGAATGCTTCTTTCTTCCTATCATTTACCTTGAACTCCAATGATACGTGCTCCAACTGGCTTACATCATTATGATTTCACGTGCTTTAATTTACTGACTGATGTACTAGGTGCTTCGTGAATTCACATATTTCATGGTGTATTTGCATCATGCATCATGTGGAACGGTGATGATCAAATTAATTCATACGTTGATTTAGTTTTGGCCTCCGTCAACACCGTCCTGATTCCACTTGTGTTGGGAGTTTTCTTGACTTGGTCGGCGGGAATCGACGAGGAAAGGAGTGGCTCGAAGTCGAGTTTAACAAAGCTTAGAAGAGATGTACATTTTAGGAGGTTCAGTGAGGTGCAGCGATATGGAAGAGAAAGACACTTTCGGGTGAGACCAGCAAAAGATAGCAGGGGTGGTGGGGATTATTCTTAGTCATATAGAATTTCCAGAGGAAATCCCACGAGTATAAGTACGTGCCAGAATTGTAGAGTCAGGGCTTGTTGGACGTTGATATCACCTTGTACATCACTTCCTTCTATTCTCTCTTTGACAGACGTCTAAAATGAATATCAGTGTACTATTGTAAGTGAAATATACTTGGTAAATATAAAGTATGAACTTAAGTCAACCAACTACAATCTAACATCTCATTAAATACATGTCTATTTAGTCGTAAGTGATCCAGCCACAATAATACGACTTGATTGATCTGGCGTTACACGATCCCGGTGAGTGATCTTCCTATCGCTTTTGGAATTAGGCGAGTGATGATATTGTTTGTTTCTTTTATATTTATCGTCTGAGCTAGGGTATCTAACTTCACCCGACTGGGTAAAAGACGCCAGGACTTACTGTCCTGGATGCCTGAGGCGCTTACCATCCCAAACATAAGAGGTAGGGCCTATTTACTTTAAAGAGTACAAAGGACTTCGGGAAGCCTTCTGACTGCGACCAGTTCCGCTGTTTCTCAACATAACCTATTACAAGCGACTTATTTCGACCCTGTCATGCACCACCAACGCCCGCGAGTGATGATAATGATGATTCTATTTTTCGTCTAGGCTCTAGTCACGTGCCACCAGCTCGTGACCTTATGAACCCTTATGGATCATAGGACGCTAGAGCCTGGGCTCTAGTTTTTTGTGACTTTCCCAGTCTTAAATACATGCTGTGCAGCGTTATATGAAACTGCGCACAAAGTATACAGGTATGCATAAAGCGATTACTAAATTTTGAGACCTCAAGCTCGTGACTGGTGATGAGGCAGTCCGTATCACCCGCTCTTTCTCTCAGAGCCCTCGATCAAAACAAAGAAAATAAATAAACAAACAAAAGCAAGGAAAATGAAATCCTCTCAGCGAGGGCAAATTTGCTCGACAAACCGAGCCTGTTCTAGCCATTTGGTAAAAATGATAGCCCCTTCCGGCGCTCCGAGGAGTTTCGGGATGAGCGAGCGGATAGGTCCAGCAGGGCGGCGAAGAGTCCTGCAAAAAAGAAAGTGTCTTGGAGGCTTTGGGGATCCACAGAGGCAGTGCATGTTTGCATCTTTGTGCTTGAATCGAGTATGGTAGTTGGCGAAATCTCCATGCTCAGTCCTAGCTGCAATTATTTGTCCCAGAGATTTCCTACTCAAGAGGAGCCCCTCAGGGAAGACTGGAGCAGTATTAATTCCTAACCTAATATATGACTTAGGAGCATGGTTGTTCCACCATTTTTCTCTGGCTTGTTTCATCCGTGAAGAGTTCCACAAATTTAGAGCTGCTATGGATAATTTAGGCTGCTCGTCTTGGTAGGGCATGGCCGCGCCTCTTTTCGCTTCAGAATCGGCGAGCTCATTTCCTTCGATTCCTGCATGGCTCGGAACCCAACGCACTTTGATTTCACCTTTACTAATATGCGGAAGCCTGGTCCGAGTTTTCCATCCCTTGTTTGCTTCTATAGCGTCGAAAACTTTCTGGGATAAAGTAGTAGCCGCTTTGGTTGTAAGCTTTTTTGCAACTTCAAGATTATCGATAAATAGCCAAAGATTTTTGGAGAAACGAGTGGTTGATAGTTGTGAGAATTACAAGTCCGACTCGCGCATACCTGAGGAAAAGTGTGCGATAGAACTGTCATTGGCTAAATGCATAACTGCGATATCTATGATGTCACGGGTTATTGAAGAAGGTAATGTCATGGGCTGTGGTTGATAAGGTTGATATAATCGGTCCGAGCTTTAAGCGAGCGAATTAGGGTATAAATGAAGGGTTTTCTGCCGCACATTGTAGATCACTACCAGATATTACCACATCTTACTATTCTTTCTTATCAGATCAATTCATCAAACATCTACATTAAGATCCATATCAAACTCTAAATACTTAATCATAATCTCCTCGAAGCAACCTTCTCTGCCATACTCGCAAGTCAGGCAAAACTCCTACCAAATAATCCAACAATAGTGTGCGTGCTGCTTCGATGCCTTTTAGAGCCGCGTATGCTTCCGCGTCGTAGATTTCCTTACCCTTGCCTAGAGGGAAAGCATTGGTCTGTATCAGACGCCCGAGCTGATAGATGGCATATCCTCCTCCTGAATTCCCATCAGAAGCTTTGGATCCTTCTGAATATACTAGGATGTCAGATTGTGGGATATTGAGTAAGAGTTCACGAAACTGATTCGCTCTTGAGCTAGCCGCACCTAGCGGACCACATACTCGATTGAACGCTTCTCTTTCCTGCTCCGGTATATCCTATGGAGGTAAGAATAATGGGTTAAATTGTTCCGAGGCTGGAATCTGCGTGTATGACCGAGCGAGCCGTGTTAAGGCTGGAGTTAATAGTAGCTTTTGTCCTCGTCTAAAAAGGGGGTGACGGGGATCTAGTTTGCGGATTCGAATAGCAGCTCTCCTAGATATATTATCTAGGGCAATCTCAGAGGGGGGAAGTCCGGCCTCTCTGAGGAGAGCAGGTAAGGGGATAGTGCGATATACTGGAAGTATTGCTCTTGCAGCTGTACTGTAGACTTTGTTTAGCTTTGCTAGGCGTTGTCCAACCCTGTTTGAGACTATTTTGTCTCCTTTCTTCCGGGAGACTCCAGGCCACCATGTCTCTGCTCCAAAATTCGCGATAGGTAGAACACAGGCAGTAACTGCCTGTCTTGTAAGATGTGGTGGTACACCCCGAACCGTGTTTCCAAAGCAGCGGAGAGCGTTTGCGACCTTGAGGGCTTTTGCCGCTTGTATCTGTACGTGACACTTAAAGGTTAGTTTTTTGTCGAAATTGATACCTATCCATTTAAGGTATGGACTCTCAGTATTCTCGGAAATCGAAAAGCTGTTTGTGGAGACTTGCGTGCTGCGTCCCTTATCTCGATGTTTTCTGAAGAAGTGTAGAAGTTCGGACTTTGATGGGTAGAACTTGAGCCCTTCCTCACCCCAGGACAGAGCTTGGTTGACTGCGGATCTAATCTTTATGGAATTTTCTTCTAGAGATGGGGAAGACTCCATTATTGCTACGTCATCGGCGTAGCCAAAAGCATTTCTGAGACCCTCCAATTTGTAGAGAAGAGAAGTGTAGAGCATGAAAAGTATTGGGGATCCTTGTGGAAGTCCACAGTTTATAGCCCTTGGCGCACCCACTTCTCCATCAAGGCGAATGCAGACCGTACGTTTGGTGGCAAAGGATTCGATCCAGTTGCACAGATTGGGTGGCCAGCCTTGTTCTCGAAGACGTTTTACGAGTCTACCTGGGAGGACAGTATCAAAAGCACCTTTAATGTCGAGCGTTGCAACCGAGGCTGTCAGCCCTTTGACAAGGGCAGCTTCGACATCGTGGGTTAGACAAATGGTTAGATCTACTGAAGATCAGAGAGGCAGCGCGCCAAAATGTTGAGTCGCTAGGACCTTAAACCTAATTGCAATCCATGACATGCGCCTTGCGACAACTCTTTCAAGTCCTTTTTCTAGCACTGAGAGGAGTGCAATGGGTCGGTATGATCGTGGGCTAGACATATCCGCCTTGTTGGGTTTGCCAATAATTGCTAAGATTGCAGTACAAAAGCACTGGGGGTGATGTCCAATATTGTTTCATTTATCAGAAGGAGTAGATGCAATGTTCTGACTTGCGAGTATAATGTATGATTTCTTAAGGTGAGGAATGAATGAGAGTAGATAGAGGTGTGTAATTGTATATAGATTTGACTTGTCCATTTTTCTATGAAGGTAAGACGTCCTACTTATAAACATAAAGCAATACTTGTCATATCCTTCTCTCAACTATCTTTAGGTGCTGCACAAATCTACCACTCTCTAGTCAGTCAATTCATGAATACTACTTAATCTATTACGACCAAGGGATGTTGAAATGAATTCTACATATTGGAAAAGATCTGCAAGGAATGCAAACTTGTAGAGCCGAGGCTGCTCCATTTGACATTCTGCGCTAAGACCATTATGGTTGGTCATACGCTAGTCCGTATTGACTCACAATCACCAATTGCTTTTAGTTAGAATTTTCATGTATATATAAAGCGCTATAGTAGTTGGCGTGAGAGTAATGAACAACTCTCACGGCAACTTTCTACAGCCTCCTCATTGTGCCTTTTATATTCATCTGTGATCTCATCGAGTCTAATAAGCTCTAAGATAATCCCAAGTGCAACTCTAAACTTCTACAGGTTATGAGCCCGGTGCTCTTAGAGATCACTTTGTCTGTACAGAATTTTGCTAATTCACTGCTGTGTAAACTTCTACAGATTTACTCAAGATGTCAGCAGTACAGACCCCGGCCGTTCAATCGGGAAATAACGCTCCTTCCACTGAGACGGCATTGTCTAGCAATCCCGTCGTCCAGGAACCTTTAAGAGACTATGTTGAGATGTCAACGTTCTTCAGTGACACTCTCAACGATGGAATGCACCGACTGGTGTCATTCACTAACATCACCCGTCTCGAAGGTCCTGAAACATACGACTTGTGGGAGTGTGATGCGCCGGTGTGTTAGGCGAGGTAAGAGGCACTACACACAGGTTGCTGGAGAGGCAGGAGAGAGCACGGACAGTACTCGAGGGTAGTTTAAGCGAGGTTAACGCGGATAGCGTTCAACGGATTGGGGAGCGAAGAGGTGACGGGAGGTCACTAGGATGACGGGACGAATGTGGAGAGGTCTTTAAGTTATTAACCTAATCGGTGGAGACAGAAAACAAAGCGTAGCGACTCTATGCTGACCGGAGTGAACTACTTATACCCAAATTTATACTCCAAAAGAAAACATAAGGCTAGAAGAAAATTCAGAAACAAAAGAAAATATAAGCCCGAGACAATGAATTATGAAATCCTGACATTACCCCCCCTTTTGTTCAGGTCACGAGCTCCTGCGAGCGTGGAGCATTTGGATATGAGTCGTGAAATTCTGCTAGAAGATCCGGACAGCCGTCAAGATGTTCATGAGGTTCCCATGTCGTATCATTGTCCCCTGTCCAGCGAACTAGATACTGTACTTTATTTCGTCGGATTCGCGAATCTAGGATAGCTTCTACTTCATGGACTTCGTGTCCCGAGGGAGAGATCTCCAGTGGTGGTGGTACTGAGGTTTGCTGGGACGGAAATCCAACGTGGGCGGGACGCAGGAGGCTAACGTGGAAGTTATTATCAATTTTGAATTGAAACAGTAGGTCGAGTTTCGCGACAAGCGGAGTTTTCATAGAGATTATTCGCCATGGACCAGCCCGGACATGGTCAAGTTTTTTCGATGGTCTTGCGAGGGTTAAATTCTTGAGAGAGAGGTACACTAAATCATCTACCTTGTATCTTGGGGCAGGAAGACGTCTATTGTTGGCATAGCTTGACTGATAAGCCTGGGCAAGTATAATGTGTTCTGCACAGTGTTGGACTATGGACTCCATGCGGGCTATGAATTCTGGGGCTCCGCGAGACTCGGAGCATTCTGACTCTGGTCTAAAATCAAGACGAGGGTGATGCCCAAAAGAGGCAAAGAAAGGAGTTACGCCTGTGGATGAATTTACATGATTGTTGCAACAAAATTCGGCTAGCGGCAAATGTTTTACCCAGTCATCCTGGTGGTAGTTTACATAATGGCGTAGGTACACTTCCAAGGTTTTATTTGCTCGCTCGGTCTGACCATCTGTCTCCGGGTGATATGAGGTTGAAAATTTGTGTTCAATTTTCAGTTGGCAACAGATTTCTTTCCAAGTCTTGTCAATGAAGGCGCGGCCTTGATCGGAGATGAGGGAGTCAGGTAAACCAGCGAAGCGGATGAAATGATAAAGAAAGGCTTCGGCTGTGTCATAGGCTGACAGTCTTTCTAACGGTATAATCTAGACTCGCTTTGTGAGGCGGTCTACGATTTGCAAGATGAATCGAAAAGAAAATCCCCTCACTTGGCATATGGATAGAGGGCCAACGAAGTCAAGAGTTAGATGGCGGAAAGAAGCTTGAGGAGCGGGTAAAGGTTGTAGGAATCCATGGGGTTTTTGAGTCGCCGGATTGTTCCTTTGACATGCCTGACACCCCCGAGCATACTTAGATGAGTCTTTATGGCACTCGGGCCACCAGTAACGGCGGCTCAACATACCGTAGAGAGCAGCTGCTCCACGATGACCATATAGGGGAGAGTTGTGAAGCTGTTTCAATATATCTTCGCGAAGTGCTTGGGGGGCATATTCTTTATCGTTGAGAGAAAAAGAGTGCTGGGTTAGGGCACAGCTTGCTAATTGAATATCTGTACGTTTCGCCTTGGGGTCCTTTAGTGCAGAGCGAATTTCTTGACAATACTTATCTTGGTCACATTGCTGCTCCCATTCCTCGATTAGAGGTGCTATACTAGGTGTGAGCTGCTCAACTTCCACGGAGTCAGGATGGTTTAACGGATTGATTTCGAGACGGCGAAGGATTTGCGATGGCTTGAGAAGTGTTTGGAACTGTTGAGAATTGCGAGCGTCGTTGTCACTGGAGGGCTTATCGGCATTGATTCTAGTCAGTGCATCGGGTTTACCCCCAAATTTTCCGGGCCGGAAGACAATTTTAAAATCGAAATCCGTAAGTAGCTCATTCCAACGAACTTGTCTACGATTGAGTTTTTTGGTGGGGGTGAAATACTCCAAGTTTTTATGATCTGTCAAAACAAGCGTGGATGCTTCTACGGAGCCGAGCTCTGAGGTCCAGGTCTCGAAAGCATTGACGATTGCTAGGAGTTCTTTGTCAAAAATCTCGTAGTTATTTGTTTGTTTGTTTCTATATTTAGGTCCCGGGCAGAGCCCTTCGTCCAATTGGTTCGGGACCGGTGGAGCTGGTGGGGATCATACTCGAGAGTATGCCCAACTCGTTCGCACCCTCTAAAGTATGTACACGCGTATATAAACAATTTGCGACGACGCCTAAATGAACCTGTACTCCATGTTCCCAAAAATTCCGACAGAGACCCGAACGTAAAAGGAAAAAGAAAAACATAAACCCCAAAGTGAATTATTGTGTCAACATAGCGTTTCACACGCTCTGTTTCCACGATGTCGCTGCCTTCATCGATTTCTAAGAGATGCTGTCCTCGCTTTCAGCGGAGGACGAGCTTGCGAATAGGTTGCCAAAACAGCCTGTAAGTTTTGCAAATTCTGTAAATTCTCTGACACACTTTGGGCCGAGAAGTTGGTTGATAAGATCGCCAATTGTCCTTCCTTTCCTAAACCTACGCGTTAGGCTGGCGTGTTCTCGACAACGTACGAAGTGAGTAGGGGACGTCTCTTGTCCACAGATGCATACTAAATTTGCATTTTCATGATTTAGTCTGCGGTGATATGCAGCGAAGTCACCGTGCCCGGTCCTTGCTGATATAAGCTTTTGCAGAAGCTGCCGCGGCATTTTAAGCTCTGGAGGCTTTCGACGGCGAATCTGTAGGTCTAGATCTTTATATCTAGCCGGACATACCTTGGACCACCAATCGTCAATTAGCTGCTGGCGACGCTGTTGCATAAGGCGACGAACATAGGCAAGCGTAATGAATTTTGGTTCAATGTGGCAAGGGGGGAGTTATTGAAGTGCAGCTCGCGCGGCTGCGTCGGCCTCTTCATTCCCAGGTATCTTAGAGTGTCCTGGTACCCATCTGACTTCCGAATTGGCTTTTTGGGAAACATCGTGAAAAATCCGAGTTAGCCTAAGACAAGAGGACGTCCTGCCAGTCTGGAGGGCCCGGACTGCAGCTTGGTTGTCCAAAAGATCATAAATTTTCTCCCCGCTTTGTCTTGTGGAGAGCGCAGCTCGGAGTGCCATGGTAGCCCCAAAGATTTCAGCATCGTAAACTTCTCCCCCGTGTAGAATCCCTTGATCTTTCTTAAAAGTGATGCCCCCGCGTTGCAGGACGAGTCCCTAGGAAGATCTTCCATGTCCCTCAGAAGAGCCGTCGGAGTAGGCGCAGATAACGGAAGATGGAATTGTTCGGATCCAATTCTCGTGGTCTATAATACCCTCTGTTTTTGTTGTTTGCGTATGAGAATATAAAGGTAAAATTAAGGGTTCAGCATCCTCGGATGATCGGGGTAGCTGTTGGAAAGCCCTCTGCAAACGTGACATCTGCGTTTCTGGATGCTTTGACAATATGGCCTTTGTCTTATACTTAAGCGTACCTACATTGAGACATACGCTCGCTCGGCTGCGGAGAGGATGGCGGTTGTCTAGTGAATTTATTCGTGCTGAGAGCCGTAGACGATTACCTTCTAGGAGTATTCGGGCGGGTGGAATACCCCCTTCCCTGTGAAGGATTACGTTGGGTGTTGTTCTCCATACTGGTAGTGCGGCTCTCAACGCTACACGAACTGCTTTATCAATAAGATTACAGAAGTGGGCTGTAGGAGGAGTCACATTTCCGCGAATTGTTGGTCGTTTTAAGCCCGGCCACCAAACTTCCGCACCGAAGGTCGCTACAGGGATCACGCAGGTGTCAACGGCAGTTATCAGGGGTCCAGGAGCTGCCCCACGTGTTACTGGATTGAGCCTCCGCATATGTTGAGCAACTTTAAGTGCTTTCCCGCACCATGTTGTTACATGATGTTTGAACGAGAGTTGAGAGTCGAGATGTATTCCTAGCCAACGGATATTCTTAGCCGGTTCAATCCATAAATTGTTTACTTTCACTCCGATAGGATTTTCCCCTCGCCGGCCAGGGAATTGAATTACGTCCGACTTCCCTGAATCGAATGATACAGCATTATTACTTGCCCATTCAAGCAATTTATCTACTTCTTCTTGGGCCGCAGCCGCAGATTCAGTAGTCGTTCTTCCAATGCCAAGTATCCCAATATCGTCTGCATAACTGAACCTAGCTCTAGAGTTCCCGCTACGCATGGGTTCGGCCATGTACAAAAGAAAAAGTAGTGGGGAGACCGGCGATCCTTGCGGAACACCATAGACCAGCTTTTTAGGACTCGTTACTCCTCCTGAATACCGGACCTGGACATATCGGTTGCGTAGAAATGAGGCTGACCACCGAAGGACCGAGTCTGGCCAACCTAGTTTTTGCATTCGCATTAGTAGTCTATTATGGAGGACCGCGTCGAAGGCTCCTTGAACGTCAAGGGTTACGAGCGTTGAAGTCCACTTTTGAGTGCGAGCCTCTTCAATATCGTGCACGATACAAGCGACTAAATCAGTAGCTGAACGTTTTGGTAGAGCCCCAAATTGTTGATGCCCAACCACCTCAGCTGTGATAGCTAGAGTAGCCATGTGTTTGGCGATGATTCTTTCCAATCCCTTTCCGAGGCACGATAGGAGAGCAATGGGTCTCCACCCTTTCACGGAAGATGGGTCTCGACCTGCTTTTGGAATGAAAACAACCTCTGCCAACTTAAAGCAAGATGGATGATAGCCAAACTTAAGACAGGATCAAAACAGGTGAGTGACGCAAGGACCGAGAGTACCCCAACAGGTACTGAGTAATTCTACCGAAATTCCGTCTGATCCAGGACAGGTATTTCCGTTACCTATGGTGCACGATCGTACCTCTGTTTCTTCGAGCCCCTCCGTCCATGGAATACGATTAGCCGCATCTGTTGTAGCAATGGGAAGGTCGTCTGTAGCGTCTAGCCGCGCCAAAAGATTGTCTCGTAAAATTAACGCACGCTCTGCTTGGTCTGCAACGAGGCGCCCGTTAAAAAGAAGAGGTGGCGGAACTTCAGTATGCCGTGGTTTGGTCCATCGCATGAGCCTATAGATATCCGTCGGAGATTTCATCTCTTCAACCTGGCTTTTCCAATACTCCTTTTTTGCCTCCGCAATAGTGTTCCTATATTCCTTTGCATATTGATTTCGGTCTGGCTCCGTGGAGGCTGTTCGATATCGGAGGCGGGCAGCCTTACATTCTGAAGTCCACCACGGCGCCGATCTGCCAGATTTACCATTAGAAGCTTTACCCACTGCTTTCAGGGCATCTACTAGCGCACGGCACAAATCCTGAGCGAACTGCTAAATGTCTCCTTCTGACTTTAGGTCCTGAGCACGAGGCATCCAACGAGAGACTAGTTGTGCAAATTGAGGCAGCTTATCTTTCGGGACTCTAAGTGGAACTTTAGATTTCTTGATAACTCGGGTACAGCTAGGTACTATGCCAGAGATCGGAAAATGGTCACTTGTCATACATTCTTCTCGGTCTACCCATGCGGAGGCTCCACTAATATTTGTCCATGCGAGATCCAAAGTGTTCCCAGCGCGGTACGTCGGTTCCCCCAGAATTAGACACGAGAGGCCATTCTCATCTGCCCATTTTTCTATTTTTTCCCCTTGTCCGTAGTTGCTCGTAGCACTAGGTTGCCAGACCCAATAGACAGAGTTGAAGTCACCCGCGGTAATAGTCCGAGGAGGCGGAGTCCACTCAAGGAGTGGCTCTACTGCTGCGGGATCATGGGGTGCTTTGTATACATTGAGAAATGTAATTCCATTCACTTTCACCCAGCAGTAATCCCCTGTGAGTTTTGAGGAAGGGGATTCCTGAACTGCGTATATATTTCTATTGTCTTTCCTAGTGTAAGTGACTGCACGAGGACGAACGCCAACGCCTCCATAAGGTATGTGGCGATTGAAATATGGATGTGACTTGGTGCAACCAGCCTACCAAGGTTCTTGGACTAGCAAAACATCTAACTGTAATTCGCAGGCTCGCGAAAGCGCAATATCGTGCGCGGCGCTCCCTCTTCCCACGTTTATTGACATAAACCTGAGAGGAGGCAACGAATGGCTTCGAGGTGAGCCCTTCATAACTTCATCGAGTCCTCCGTCGACACATCGGCGGGTGGCTCAGGGGTTTCATTATTGGCGGTCTCGAGATTTTGACTACAATTTACAGCGTGTGCTGCTTCCTCTGCAGTTGACGCCCTCGCTTCAGCAGCTTTAGCTCGAACCACTGCCTGATATTCGCGGTCTCCAGCCTGACGAAAGATTTTTAGCTGTTCCTTAGTCGGGGGGCCGCTGCGAGTTGGCCAAGCTAAGCATCTATGACTGTCAGAGCGGTGTGGACCTCCGCAATTCCGACATCGAGTGAGAGCTTGACATGCATCTTGTGTGTGCATTGTCGAGCCACAGTTTCCGCAAGAAGGTGCTCTCGAACAATTTCTTGATGAGTGGTGGCCGTTGCACCTTTTGCAAAAGTCTATGGGATCTTGTTTTTTAAAAACCTTTGCCAGGCCAGATTCATCAAACACACGAAAACCAGGTCGAGGTGCTTTTGAGAACAGTCCTAGCCATGTTCTATGCGGGGCATCGTGATTAAGACTGCCGAACAGTTTTACTGAAGTTGGACGCACCAAAGAGACACGCTCGATTTCATCGGCCAGCAACTCCTGAGTCACCACATGTTATAATTTTAATGAAGATATGTCGAGCCTAATGGATCAGGGAATATTAGATTGGCTCTCGGGAGTAATCGGTGCATGATTTTTGGAATTGGTTTCGGGAGCGTCGGCTTATGGGAATGGAGATTAGTATTTCGAAATATCTTGTAATTATTGATGGTCTGTTATTGTTTATTTGTCGGAAGAGTCGGCGCACCTTCATATATAAGAAGACGAGAAGGAAACTATGTATCTTCAGCTTCGCAATTTGTATTCTTTCTACATATCTATCAAAGAGTGGTTTTATCCATTACCTCCTCTGTCGGTCTCATCCACAGATCTTCTAAACCTGGTTTTTATCTTTACTTATCTTATCTTCATCCTTACGTTTACCTTATCTTATCCTCTATCTTAAACTCTTCTCTTATTCCCCCTTTCGAGCGGTTGCTCACCTATCTCCCCTCGAAGACGGCGATTTAATCTCCCTTCCGAGTCTCGCCGTAACACCACAACACGTCCTGTATCGGTGTAAATAAAGGCAGGGACTGTTGGTATAAGAAATGGTATCAAGTTTTCAGCAGGTTCAAGTTTTGCCCCTGTCAGAAAGATTCCGTTTACGGCCTGTAGCAATGCTTCGCGCGCGTTGGGGTTGCTAGGACTTAGGGCAAATCCTGAGCGAGCTGGCTTAATCTGTCTAATATAAGCGGGTGAGATGGCCATTTTTTTTACGACGATATCTCGGATCCCTGCGGGCGATAATTTTCTCCACTCGTGCTCCGGAGGTAGTCGGAGGAATAATCTTTTATCTTGAATTTTGGATGGAGGTTGTTGTTTTTTTCCGAATAGCCCACTCACTTGTGATCGAGAAGGTGTGTGGGAGTCTTTCTTAGGCGCTAAGGCCTTGAATTGTTCTCTAGATTTGTTTTGCCTGACACTGGCAGTTTCAGCCGCGGCAGCTCTAGCCTTCTTGTGCCCATTACGAGCAACTGTAGCCCAGGAGTTTTCAGTTGCGCTTGGCTTCCTGGGTAGGTTAATTCCACTGGTTGACATCTGCTGTCGCGCTCGGGTTGGGTTTGAAGTTGAAGCTGAGCCAGCTTGTGATTCTGTAACTACAGCTGGTTTATCCGGCAGGTTTCCTTTGCTCACTTTACCGCCTTTTGCTGGGCGGGAGTGTGTGGGAACAGGTGGAGGGTTTAGAGCAGCGTCTGAAGCCGCGAAGAGCAAAATAGCTTGTCGGAAATATTTTTGAAAAGCTGAACCTTCCTCTTTCTCAACTTCTTCTTTAAAGTTTGCCAGTAGACTATCGATGCTGCTTATAGCACTTGTACAAATCATCATCCGCACATGCCAGGCCTGTTCACGGCGTTGTCTTTCCTCGATGATGATTGCTAGTTCGCGAGGAAGATACGCGTTCAAAGTTTCTGTTTCACCGGTCTCAGATTGGGGGGGTGCATCTGCTGCTACCCTTTTGGAGGGAGGAAGAGGCTGAAGTATTTGCCTGTGGGCCACCGAGCTGCTCGGTGGTGTTGAGTTTGACGGAGGTGGTGGCGGCGCGGTAGGGGTAGGAGAGGGCATGGATGGATCGGGGTGAGTAGGGGTTGTAAGGCTTCTGTCCGTCATCAAAGCAGGACTATTGATAACAATGTCCATGAATTTCGTAGTTACATTCTGCCGGAATCATTTTTTTTGACATATAGGCCACGGGGCGGAGCGTTCCTGAATCATCATACTGGGAAAGGTTCGCTGCGGTTACAAAATCAGAAGCATCAGTTTCCATGACGGTCTGGCGACGAGGGTCAAAGTGAGCTAGCATTGTGTCGTCGTTAAATGCCTGTCAAAAACATCTAGAAATTCGTGATACTGGGGAGGCAGGAAATCTACAGGGTTTGCATCCTTGGGAACAATCATGGTTGTGTTGCCTACATGTAAGAGGCTCAACTCGAATAACTCAAAAGTGAGGTTCTAAAATTGTAAATTAAATAACTAAGAAGTGCATGGAGATTATCTACAAGAGAAGAACGCAGGTTTAAATAGTTATCCCGATCTATCACTTTAACGGCCGATAGTCCGGATGTAGCCTGTAGCTCGCGTTATTCAACGCGAGCCTCTCTGATGAACTCAAAGGTCCACGTGGGGTTGATCATACCCGGAACTTCTACCCTTCAAATCAGACCCGCAGAGATAAGAGGAGCGCGTGAGGGGCCTGCAATTGAGGTATCCACAATTGATGGACCCACAATTGACGGAACGTTCCCGGGCCAATCAGGATCTAGGGAGAGCGTCAAATACTGTGCGGGCAATACCGCTATTGGTGGTAATGTGCTCTATAACATAAGCAATAATCCCCATTCAACAGATGTAAGGCAGAATTTTAGAGATGGCATTTTTCTCAACTATAATGGCGCGATAGCACGGGATGGGGAGGGATATGTTGAGGCAGGAAGTGGAGCAATGTGTAGTATAAGTCGAACGCAAAGCCCTGTATCTAGATTTCCTCCTCACAGAAAGAAATATTAAATATCGTTCCGGCAAATTACGCCCAAGCTAATTTCCTCCGAACCGTGACAATTACCCCCGAAGCCTTCCGAACGCCATAGAATTAGAACTTGCAATAACCCATAGAAGATGCTAGAATAATCTCCACGCCTTAGGATGCCAACAAACCGTTTTAGAACTTTCTGGAAGCTTTCTTAATATTCCCCAATATACGCGGACATAGCTATCATCCAAATTGGGTAATTAAGCAATTGTCACGTTGGTGGGTGGATATTGTGACTTTCAGATACCCGTGCTGTTGGGAATGTTATGGGAGATAGAGGAGTAGAGAATAAAGAAAGTGACAAGGCAAAGTGAGAAGAAATGTGGACTGAGATAAGTGGTATCTAAGGTGGTAGACTTCTAAGGTAGTTGATTTCTAAGGTGGTGGATTTCTAAGGTAGTGATAGGATGACAGAAAAGACAAAGCGTGAAGAGAGAAGAAGGGAAGGCTACAACTCCTTATGTACAGTAGAATCCAAATTCCTAGAACCATTATCCTGAAGATTTGCCATAAATTATTCAACCCAAGCAAGTTAAAAATAACGAAACGAAAATAGAATATCTAAATAAAGCTTGTTGCGAAGATTACTATTAATGCGTCGGTCCTAAAATAGATCGGCATAACAGATCTTCAGGGTCCAGCAAGGAGATATTCAATTTGAAAGTACCGGGGCCTGACAAGTTCTGACAGCAATGATCATTATCTAGACGAGGATCATCGTAATGATAGCTAGTGCTTAGAAATTGTTACCTAATGTAAGCGAGAACTCCTTGCGCCACAACATCCTGATCCACATCATCCAACGCCGCACAGAGAGTAAAGTAATTATACAAGGGCAAGAGCCCGAGTCATTAGCAAGGGTCCTGACCCTCACACTACATGCATACTAGGGAGCCGCGAGGGTAGATCTTCTAATATCACATCGAGGTCCCGTAAGCTGAGCGTGAAGGTTTGGCAGTCTGGCTGTTGAGTGGCCATGATAAATGCTCCCGCCGAGAGTTGAGCTGGCTGGGATACAGTAGTCGGAGTTGGCTGAAGAGGAGGTAGTTGGGCTATGGGCTCTTTGATTGATACAAGGGCTTTGTCAGCTTTATTATTGTATGAGATCGTTGTTTCAAAACGACAACAGGCCGAATTTAAACAAGGCTCACCGAAGGTAATCGTGTGTTCCTTCCAATCGATATACGGACAGTGTTTTTCCAACCATGGAAGACCTAGTATGAGATCATGCTTGCTGTTTGGGATGACAAAGGCCGAAGCCACTTCAC
Source organism: Podosphaera xanthii (assembly GCA_028751805.1). Lineage (NCBI taxonomy): Eukaryota > Fungi > Ascomycota > Leotiomycetes > Helotiales > Erysiphaceae > Podosphaera > Podosphaera xanthii. The sequence goes on from JAPWIX010000018.1 coordinate 1,775,739, forward strand.
TGTGATTGCCTAAGATTAAGGGGAAATTTACGGAGTTAGTAACTCGAGAGCTCAATTTTCCTTCAAATCCTAAGATAGCAATGGGTGATTCGAGGGCTAGGGACTTTAGGTGAAGGCGATCACAGAGATTAGTTGAGACAAAAGCAAAACCGGACGCACCAGTATCCACGAGAGCAACTAAGTTTTCATTTCCTACTTTTGCACTTATATACATGTGTCGGGAAGAAACTTCAGAAAACTCAACGTGAACTATGGCAAAAGACTCCAACAAGCGATTTTCGGTTGGAGTTACTCTTTTAACTGCTCCTCACTTTGGGGCTCCATAGCTATATTTGCTATGACGCGCGAGGCGAGATTACAATCTTGAGTCATATGATAAGACTTGTTGCATCGAACGCACCGACCAAGAGTTCGTCGTGCATCTTTCGCGCGTTGAGTTAATCGACCGTTAGGTTGTCGTTGGTGAGAGATCAAATCTAGATCCATGGCAGATCCTCCTTGAGATACTGGAAGTTCGAAGTGGACAGGGGAGGGAACCACAGTTGTGGCTGATGCTGGGGCGTTGTAAATTGGCGGCATCGAGGGGTTAATCTGCGGCTTTCCCGCGGTAGGGGTGGCAAACGAGGGGGAAGAGTCAATTGCCTCGATCCCTGCATCTTTCCTTCGCAAGTAGCTGATGTACGAGTGGTACTCCGTTGGTACATCACTCGCAGCATTGCACAGGGTGCGCAAGCTTTTTGATAGCCGGTGCTCGAGAGTAGGCATCTAATAAGAATTGTCAAGATTGGAGTATGTTGAGTCAGCGACACTATCCTCAAAAAACGTGATGAAGTCGTGAAACCTCATATTACCCTGGTGTAGGGTCTCAACCGTACGGCTGGCGCGATTGATTAGCGCCGGGTCTTGACAGCGCTGCTTCAAGGCATTGACAAATTCTGCCATAGTAGTGATTTCGGGCTTGACATCGGGATTTTCGAGGCAGCGAAAATGTGAACGCATTTTGGCCAGGGCGCCAGTACCAAGGCACTGGTATGCGTAGCGTATCTTGGAAGCTTCGTTAGGGAAAAGTTCATCCTGGCCCTGAAGCTGATTCATTAATTGTGACAAAAATGCGCGCAGGTTCGAAGACTTTCCATCATATGCCATTATGGGCGGAGCGGATGGACAGAGAGGAGTTGGAGTTGTGGTATTGCAGGTATTTTGAGAACGAGGTGGAGAGAATGATTGATTGGAGGCAGATGCGTAGACTTCAGCAACGCGCCTTTCATTCATCTAGGTGGCTAAGTTTAATATATCGGGAGCATTTAGATAGGCGACGCTCCAAAGATTTGGGGGGAGCATTGTTATTTCGAAGTAGGTGTCCATAGGGTCACTGGAACTAGGAATAGATCAGGACATGGTAGAGGAAAGTTTTGATGACTATCAATACAACTATATACAGATCTATAGGTATAAATATGAATATAAAACTAGAATGTTGCTTAATTATTGACGCTTTGTAATGTCATGCGCCGGTGTGTTAGGCAAGGTAAGAGGCACTACACACAGGTCGCTGGAGAGGCAGGAGAGAGCACGGACGGTACTCGAGGGTAGTTTAAGCGAGGTTAACGCGGATAGCGTTCAACGGATTGGGGAGCGAAGAGGTGACGGGAGGTCACTAGGATGACGGGACAAATGTGGAGAGGTCTTTAAGTTATTAACCTAATCAGTGGAGACAGAAAACAAAGCGTAGCGACTCGATGCTGACCGGAGTGAACTACTTATACCCAAATTTATACTCCAAAAGAAAACATAAGGCTAGAAGAAAATTCAGAAACAAAAGAAAATATAAGCCCGAGACAATGAATTATGAAATCCTGACAGGGAGGCTGACATGATTGCTGTGTGGAGTGCTGCTGGATTGTACGAACTAGTTGTTGAAGGGCTTCAACCAGTCGCAAACGCAATCCAAGCTGAGCTAAGGGCATATCAGGTGCTGTCCCGGTTCGCTGTTGGAGTGTACGTCCATGTTGTACACTCTGATATTTGACAACGCATGTTGGAGAAGGCGAACCCACACCTAATGTGGCTGTTTCTCCGAAATGAATTCAAGAGGCTGAATACATACTCGTTGGTATATCAATTAGCCAACTTTGCCGAACTGGTGAATGAGTATGACGACACAAAACCAGTGTCCGAATTCGTCCGACGATTTGAGGAAGAGTACTACAAGCTTCGGCGTCTTGCCGAATCCTCGTCTGACAAATACTGTAGGGATTTTGGTGTTTTTCTGGAGACAGATTCAACGAAGCGAGACTTCCTGCTGGGTTTTCTGAGCAAGAAGATGAAGTTGAAAAACGTCGTTGATAATCTTACAACCAAAGATAATTTGACTTATTCAGCGGTTAAACAGAAACTTCGTGCTCTTGATACTGAGGAAAAGCCCCAAACAGCCTTCCTTGCCCAGGCTAAGTTGAATCGCCCACTCAAGCATAAATCAGCTGAGATTATGACGAATAAACGGTGTAACTTTTGCAAGAAGCACTTTCCGAGTAATGCTGATGGTCATACATGGAATAATTGTGACCGGCTCAAAGAAAAACGAAGCCATAAGAATGTCAATGGGGTAGAAGTGGCCCACATGACATCTGTCTCTACTGATAATGTTAGTAAATCCAACTTTATATTTGATACTGGTGCATCAGCTCACATGTGTCCTTCTCCAGATCGCTTCACAAACCTCTTCACATGTTCCGGACTTGTCAACACAAGTTCAGGCGAGTCAATGATTGTGAAAGGAAAGGGCACAGTGACTTTAAGATGTAGGGTATCGAATGGTTGTATTTACAACTTTGTATTATCAAATGTATTATATGTACCTAAATTGACTCATTCTCTTTTGTCGTGGAGAATTGAAAGATCTAATGGTTATACACTTTATGATGACGGGACAGTGATGCGTCTACTTAAGGGTGATTCAGTATGTCTTCAAGCAATTTTTAACGGAACTGTTCCGGTTGTTGTAGAAGCCCTCCTACCACGTCAAGATGTTGCCTGTATGACCTATGAATATTGGCATCAAGCTTTATGTCACTCATCCCCCACAACAGTCTCTAAAACAGAGATGGTAATACAAGATTCCAAGTTAATCCCTGTTTGCCCTAAAAATTTTCACTGCGAGGCGTGCGCACTTTCTAAGTCCACTCATAGTAAACCTCAAGCAGTTCGTAATAGAGCAAGTGCCATAGGAGAATATTTGCATTCGGACCTTTGTGGTCCTTTTCCGATGCGTTCTCTGGGTAATTCTCTTTATTATATCAGTTTTGTTGATGATGCTACTCGCTACTCCTGTGTTAAGTTCTTATCATGCAAGTCGGAAGCTTGTCAAGCTGTAATGAATACGACTGCAGAACTTGAAACACAATTTGGATGTAAAGTTAAGGCATTGCGAACTGATAATGGCGGTGAGTATGTTAACAAAGAACTTACCATGTACCTTGCTCAGAAGGGGATACGTCATGATTTGACTCCACCGTTTTCTCCCGAGTCTAATGGTATCGCCGAACGATTAAATCGTTCTATAGGTGAGGGTGTTCGGGCTATGCTATCCAACATTGCTGAAAAGCGGTTGTGGGCAGAAGCTGTTCATACATTTGTTTATACCAAAAATCGCTTATTTCATGGTTCTGTGTGTGGTCAGACACCTTATGAGGCTTTTCATGGCCATAAACCCACATTGAGACACTTAAAGCCGTTCGGTGGAAAATGTTACTTACACATACCTAAGGCCAAGCTTCCTTCAGGTAGTAAACTTCTCCCAAAAACCGAACTAGGCGTGTTTGTAGGATACGGTGCTGCGCAATACCACTACAAAATTTATACCCCCTCTAACGGGAGGTTGACAATTTCTGCTGATGTTACATTCCCTCCTAGCGAAGATAAGGCTGTAGCACCCTCTTCTCATCAACAGAGCGTTTCTCGTGAATCATCTACTATATCTACAGATATAAATGGGAATCCACTGGCATCGGTGTTCAATCCAGTAGATGATATTCATAAAACTCATGCCGTTCCACGTTCAGATTCTCAGCCGTCTCATATTCGTAGGGAGAATGACAAGTATGAATCCGAACCAACTAGTGGAATTATTTCAAATCAGTCTGATGTTTCACGTTCAAACTGTTCATCATTGATTAATATTCTAGATAAGGATGAGCCTGGGTTTGAACCAGTCGAAACCGATACAAGTCAAACTGATAGTTCTTGTTCAAGTTTTCAGCAGTCTATTGTTCCTGACGAGAATGACGAGCACGAAATTGAACCAAGTAGAAATATAACAAATCATGCCGTTGTCCCATGTTCAATTCTTCAGCCGTCTAACGTTCCTTCGATGTCACGGGTAGTGTCTCTAAGTTGGCTCAGAGGATCGAAATCAGAAGTTTATATTCACTATGAGGAAAGAAAGAGATATCTATGTACACATGAAGGCCTTTTTATAGGTTCCTCCTGCCCTGCCCATGTGATTCCACTCATGCAAACAGAGCAAACAACTTGGCGCCGTGGACGTAGTTCACGGCGATCCTCATTATAATATCCTCAAATTGTAATTATCTTGACGTTGGGCTAGACCCATTGACTGCCCCCCTGCACCCAACATTTGTTCCAATGGACGTTGATCTACATTTCGGAGTGCTAGCCATGTCAATATCTTCGCGTAGCAGGGACCGCGTTGGCAACCGTGGTCTACAGGAACCTTGCCGGCTAGCCAGCCGTTACAACTTCCCGTCTTATTTGGGATGATGGGTCAAATAGAAGGAACATTTTTCCTGGGTAATCGCCTAGATCGTCTCTTCGTCTTTATATGTTTTTCGGCTGGACCGACAAATGCACCTGCACTGTCTTCCGAAGGTCCGTCGTTTGAATCAATGGGTCCATACCTTTTCTCGAATTCATCAAGAGCTATAGTATCCTTGATGTATGCGACTGGTTCCCAAGACGGTTCCGCCCAGCCAGTAAATTTGACTAGGGCTTGTCTCATGACCCCACGCCCTCGCCGAATTGTTCTTGCCCTAAGTATTGACTCAACTTCAAACTCAGGTTCTTCAAGGTCATCTATGACCGGTGGATTTTGATTGTCGTCTCGCTTTTGGCTCGGGAAAGGGTCTGTTCCGGCCCGTTTTACTAGCTCGACGTGGAAGCGTTTATGTATGTTGCCTGGAACGTCGAGTTCTACCGTTAGTGCGTCAGGTACAGATGTTACCGTATATTTTGCGTGTAGCCATGATAACTTCTTAGAAAGCTGGGGTGTGCTGACATTCTGCAGGTTAAGCCAAACTTTGTCACCAACCTTGAATTTCTCTGGCTGTCGTCGTGATCGGTTGGCGTTTTCTTCGTAACGCTGTTGTGCTGTTGCCATGGCCGCCTGTGCGTAATCTTGTGCGTTTCTGAGCCTATTCATATACTTATCTGCCGAGAGCTTCCCCGGGTGTCGTGAAAAATCGTTAGTCGACGGTTCTGAGATTGGATTTATATCGTATCCATGTCTCAGGAAGAAAGGGCTTATTCCACCAATAGCTGAGTTTGGCCGCGAGTTTAAGGCGATTTGGGCCATAGGCAGTAGGTTTGCCCAATTATCTTGTGCGTAACATGTAAAGGCGCGTAGGTATTTGTACATTTCTTGGTTTGCTCTTTCGCTTGCGTTAGACTGCGGGTGATAAGCCGTCGTTAAGCGTTGTGATATACCAACAGCCTTGCAGAAAAATTTCCAGAAATGGCTAAGCCAATCGCTGCCTCGGTCGCTCGTAAGAAACCTTGGAAAACCATAGTACCTGAAGTATCGGTCAATGAAGACATCAGCACATGTCTTAGCGTCCATGGTTGGCGTAGCAAACATAAAAATGTCCTTGCTCAGTCTATCTGTTATTACCATCACATTAGTGCAACCATTTGATTTGGGAAGGTTCATGACAAAGTCTATCGTTAGGTCGCTGCCAAGCCTTTCAGGTATGGGAAGCGGTTTGAGGAATCCTGCTTTAGCCTCCCGCCATACGGTTGATCGACCACAGACATCACAGTTGCGGATAAACTGACGCACGGATTCTCTCATTTTTGGCCAAAACCATCGTTGAAGCAATATGCTTACCATCGTGTCTTTGCCTGGATGGCCTGTAAGATTACTATCATGAGTCTTTTACATAATAGCCGTTCGTAATGGTTCGTAGTTCGGTACCCAGATCCTATTTTCACGTCCTCGAAGCACGTCGTCTGCGGCCACCGTACATTCAGCAATGTTGGCTGTCATTTCTCTTGCAATATCAGGCGGAAATCCTCGTTCTCCGGATTTAACAGCGTCACGTGCAATCCTCCATTTTCGTCTGCGTTAACCGCATTCGTCCAGTGCTGTTGTAGCTCATCGTCGTCAAAAATTCTCGTCTGAGCCGCGCCGTCGTGTTGCGCCGTCGAGTTTTTGTCGTTAGGGTTACTCGAGTGTGCAGAAACCTTTGGAAGTAGCTGCATTATACGTCCTGCCGTCCGTTCGTCGTCAAATTTCGTTGGTTTGTCCTGGTCCCGCCGTGAAAGAGCATCGGGTCGTTCACACGTCTTCCCTGGTCTCCATTTTAACTCAAAGTTGAAACGTTGCAAAACATCATTATAGCGAACCTGCCTTTCGTTTAGGAGACGCTTCGTAGTGAAGAATTTAAGGTTCTTGTGATCTGTTAAAATCACGAACGGCTTGGATACCGATGTCAACTCGGCTTGCCATTCCTGCAGGCATGAGATTATTGCATGCATTTCTTTATCGTGGATGGGGTAGTTAACCTCTGCACTGTTCAACCTCTTCGAATGGTAGGCCACTGGCCGTAGTCTATTTTGGTCGTCTATTTGAGAGAGACATCCACCCAGGGCATACCCCGAGCAATCAGCTTCTAGAACAGTTTCTCTATCTGGGTCCCACTGGGCTAGGACCGGCTCAGAAGCGAATATACGTTTTAATAACTCAAAGGCTTCGTTTTCTCTCGGTCCCCATTTCCACTCAGTCGCCTTCTTTGTCAATTCTATTAATGGTGCCGCTATATCTGAAAACCCATCAACAAAGCTGCGGTAAAAATTGGCGAAGCCTAAAAATGACCTAACGCCTTTGACTGACGAAGGCGCCTTCCAGTCTAGAATTGCCTTCACCTTTATGGGGTCAACTGTGATTCCTTTTCCAGCACGGACAATAAACCCCAAGTATTTAACCTCTCGCGCAAGGAATTCACATTTATCTATGTCCAAATAAAGACCTGCTTTATCCAGCCGGGAAAGTATTTTTCGGACTGTATTCCAATGGTCGCTTTGGGAGCCATCCGTGTATGCTAGCACATCGTCCATGTAGGCTGTTGCATCCTTGTCCAAGTGTTCGCGTAAATGCTCGTTAATGTAACGTTGGAAGGTGGCTGGTGCGTTGACAAGTCCAAACGGGGTAACCAACCACTCAAACAGTCCTAGACGGCATCGAAAAGCAGTTGCCCATTCATCTCCTTGTCGAATGCGTATTCGGTGAAATGCTGATTTCACATCCAACTTTGTGAACCACTTCGCCTTTGATAGTTGTCTTAGCGTTTCCTTGAAGAGAGGAAGTGGATACCTGTTGGGTACCGTAATTGCATTTAGACCCCGGTAGTCCACGCAGAAACGAAGCCCCCCATTAGGTTTCTTTGCGAATAAAACTGGGGCTGCAGCCGGTGAGCTACTAGGCCGTATCCATCCTTTTGCAGAGAGTTCCGTTAATGTCTTTTGGAGAACCAGGAGTTCTTCTCTTGACATACTATAGAGCGGGCCCCATGGTGGTTGCGCCGGCTTGCCGTCTTCAGAGCGTAGGTTAATGGCATGATCTAAATGGCCGCTAAGCGGTGGTAATTCGTCTGCTCCATTTTCATCGGCGAATAAGTGGGCAAAGTCCTTTATCTGACTGGGTAGCTGACGACGGGCTTGGTCTAATGATAACCGAGGCTTCGGACGCAATGCCTTATTAATATCTTCTAATGATGCCTTGCACACTGGGACCGTTTGCATAATATTTGCCATTTCGTCGACGTTCATCGCCTTTGGTTTTCGGGCTCTGAATTCTTGTCCCCAACGTTTGACACTCTGAACATACGCGCCTAGCTTACGGAGATGGATTCGTTGATCTCTTGAATGTATGACTGCGTATTGGTCTTCCAGCCATTTTTTTCCTAGAATTAGATGGTGTGTGCTTCCAGGCACGACGTAGAGTGTTAACCGCGGCGTTACGTATCCATCCAGGTCCAATGAAACGAGGGTTATGTGGCGAACTATGGGCTTATGTTTAGTAGTATTTTCTGCTGTTTCTAAGGGACGGGGGAAAATGGGGATGCGCGGTAGATTTAGTCTGTTGGTTAAATTCTCGCTGATGATGCCGGTACACAGACATCCATTATCTATTAAGGCTTGCACCATAGTCACATCATTAATTAAGGCGTTCACGAGAAATGGAGGTGACAACATTTTATATTCAGATCTAAAGTCTACCTTACACTCTTGAGGGCGACGTTCCCCAAGAGTTACTAGTTTTCCGACCCGTCCGGTCGTTGGTCCACATCTAACTCGTCATACAACCGCTCGTCAATTGGTTCGACTGCGTTAGCCCTCAAGTTGCCCCTAGGGTTAATGGCGGGTAAAAGGGGACATGTACGTGTGTTGCACCCTCTTCTTTCACATCGAAAGCATCTACGTTCGTTACGTAACCTTCGTATCGTGTCTGGAGATTTCCACCTAGAACGCCTGATGACGTTATTCAGCAGTTCCTCAATCTCAGCCCCAGCCTCTGGTGCGTTTTGCTCACGTGTAGCTTGACCTGGGCAGGTTGCGTTGACTCCTCCCATAATGACATCACCCTGTGCGTCAAATCGCCCAATATTTTGTCGACTGACATTACGTGCCCTATCTCTTATAGGAAGTTCTAATGGGCGTCCTGGTAAGTAAGCGTTTACGTTTTCTCTGGGGAGCCCTCGCCGTCCGCGAGTGTTTACCTCTTCGACTTGCTGAGATATCTGGCTAACGATCCTTACCCATTCCGCATAATCGTCTCTGGGCAGGAGGTGGTTGCCTGATAAAGCTCTTCTAATGTTTTCGTTTAGCGCGTTGCGAAGCATCGTAATTTTAGAATGATCGCTCCAAATATCACCCTCAGCTTCCGTTAACTTACTAGCCCATGATGTGAAGAAAGAGGACCATCTCTGGGACTCTCCCATTTTCATAGCGTACAGCTCATCACATGCTTTATCGGATCGCGTGCCGTCTAAATTGCCACGATCAAGGAGGTTGATAAAGTCTTCAGGGCGACGAGTACCACCTATGCCTCCAGCTTCGTAGAATGCTCCTGCTTTCGTCTTTGCCTCGCCCTTGAGTGAAGTGTAGATTAGTAAGAATGCCCTAGTGTCAGTGTAACGGAAAGCATTCCAATCCATCTTGAATATATCTAGCACTGATTGACGCCAGGCAGGGTAATGGCTTCGGTTGCCATCGTAGGGAGGAAGTTCAGTGGGCTGGAATCTTAATTGCTCAGCTGGGGCTGGATCCTTCTCAATCACTACACCTTGCTCCATTAGATGTGGACGTCTGACCATCGCGGCCCTTAATTCATCAATCTGATTCTGCAAGGAGGTAAGCCGCTCATCGTCCCCTTCGGCATCACTCATAGGATCATGAAACGTCGACATTTAGATAAATAAATTAGACACAAATTAAGCCCTCGGCACGTTGGTGAATTAAACAGTCAACTAACAAAAAGGAACAATCGACAGCTGTAGCAACCAATATCGCAAAACGTAAATATGAGTATAGGAAAAAAAAAAAAAATTATAAGAAAAAAAAAAAAAGATTTATAAAATTAAACAGATGAGAGAGATAGTGCGTATTAACAGAAAACCAAGCGAGACCTGAACAAATATGGAAGACGATGGGACAATAGGATGATCAATAGTTCGTACAAAGATTAGATGAAAACGTTCGTGCAATACCCCGAGTGCCGTACGTGAATGAAGATAGTGAATATATGTCACGGGTAGTGTCTCTAAGTTGGCTCAGAGGATCGAAATCAGAAGTTTATATTCACTATGAGGAAAGAAAGAGATATCTATGTACACATGAAGGCCTTTTTATAGGTTCCTCCTGCCCTGCCCATGTGATTCCACTCATGCAAACAGAGCAAACAACTTGGCGCCGTGGACGTAGTTCACGGCGATCCTCATTACAATATCCTCAAATTGTAATTATCTTGACGTTGGGCTAGACCCATTGACTGCCCCCCTGCACCCAACATTTGTTCCAATGGACGTTGATCTACATTTCGGAGTGCTAGCCATGTCAATATCTTCGCGTAGCAGGGACCGCGTTGGCAACCGTGGTCTACAGGAACCTTGCCGGCTAGCCAGCCGTTACATTCGAGGAATGACGAGTCTTCTTATGAACTACCGGGGGCTCAGCCAACTCCGTCACAAAATGTTTTTAAAAGAACCAGATCCAACCGCTTGGTACGACCTCGAGTGTATTCTGACACGATTTCGGGGGAGTGGTGGAAAAGATCTCGTGTGCAGACTTCTAACTCTCGGGTTGAATCATCAGATATGGTTAACACTACCGAGGAAGATAGTGCATTGGTTAGCATTTTGGAGATACCAGAGCCAAAAAGTCTTAATGAAGCGAAACGCTCAATTTATTGGTCTGAATGGGAGAGAGCTTTAGAGGATGAGATTTCATCACTCAAAGAAAACAACGTGTGGCATGTTGTACCACGTCCTGACGGACGGAAGATTGTCAATGGAAAATGGGTATTTAAAGTTAAAGGAAATACTCTCGGAGAAGTCGAACAATTCAAGGCGCGCTACGTTGCAAAAGGGTTCACCCAAGTTCAGGGTCTCGATTATGAGGAAACCTTTGCTCCCGCTGTACGACTAGATTCTCTACGATTGCTCCTTGATATCTCTTCCAGTAGGAGATGGACCCCCAGACAACTTGACGTTAAAACAGCGTTTCTATACGTTACACTTAATGAAGAAATTTACATGGATCTTCCTGAGGGTTTCAGGAAGGATAATCATGTAGCACGTCTTAACAGATGTATCTACGGACTGAAGCAATCACCACGAGAATGGTATTTTAGGTTGATTGAATACATTCTTCCTCATGGTTTTGTTTCTTCCAAATTTGATGCTTGTGTTCTCTTGCACAAGTCAGGAAACTTGATCGTTGCGATATATGTAGATGATATCGTTTTATTTGGCAATCAAGGGAAGCTAATAGATGAAGTTGTTGGGCTACTAAAATCCGAGTTTAAAGTAAACGACATGGGTACGCTTCATTGGCTTCTTGGTATTCAGATTGAATACTCAAATGCAGGTATTTCACTTTCCCAGACTGCTTACATTGATTGAGTTTTAGCGCGTTTCTCTATGCTGGATTGCAACCCTGTCTCTACACCCATGGAACCCAACCAACGCCTAATAGCTGCAGTTGATGGGGAGCTCAGGGGAAACGCTAATCTGTACCAGCAGATGATCGGTTCTATGATGTATGTTGTCACAGGAACACGACCTGACCTTGCTTATACTATCGCCCATCTTTCACAGTTCGGTCAGGATCCATCTGTCTCTCATCTTGGTGTGGCAAAACGAGTTTTAAGATACTTGAAGGGAACTAGAGATCTTAAGCTAACTTACGAGTTCGGATCTCCCCTGGTACTCAATGGATATTGTGATGCATCTTTTGCGAATTGTCTTGATACCCGTCGAAGCTTTTCTGGCTATCTTTTCCAACTTGGTGGTTGTTCAGTCTCTTGGAAGTCTCGCAAACAACGAACTGTGGCTCTCTCTACTTGTGAAGCTGAATACATGGCGTTGAAGATTGCAACTCAACATCTCATCTGGATTGTTGGGAGTCTCCATCAGATGACTACTGAACAGATACCAACAGCTTTGTTCACAGACAATACCTCCGCAATTGAGCTTGCAAAGAATCCGAAACTTAATGATGCAACCAAACATATTGATATTGCTCATCATTTCATAAGAGAGCAGATCGAACTTGGAACTTTAACCTTACTACATATTTCGTCAGCCGAAAACCTCGCTGATATATGTACGAAGGCGTTACCAAGGCCTAGATTGAACCAATTGTGCACTTCTATATTCCGTGCAAATTGAGAAGGGGTGTTGAAATAAATTCTACATATTGGAAAAGATCTGCAAGGAATGCAAACTTGTAGAGCCGAGGCTGCTCCATTTGACATTCTGCGCTAAGACCATTATGGTTGGTCATACGCTAGTCCGTATTGACTCACAATCACCAATTGCTTTTAGTTAGAATTTTCATGTATATATAAAGCGCTATAGTAGTTGGCGTGAGAGTAATGAACAACTCTCACGGCAACTTTCTACAGCCTCCTCATTGTGCCTTTTATATCCATCTGTGATCTCATCGAGTCTAATAAGCTCTAAGATAATCCCAGGTGCAACTCTAAACTTCTACAAGGGAATGTCTGCCTCATACGACTCGTGTCACCTGACTAGTATTATCTGATCTAGTCTAGGCGACTCAAATTACGCGACTCGGTCCTCATGCCTTGATGCACCCGTCCACACAGATCGTCCTCGCCTAGTCATGGACCTCGCACATCTCTAATGTCGCTATTCGCAACAAATATCGATACATGCCTGGAAAAGGCTAAGCACTGTGTCAGAGATATGACCTCACGGAACGGCCCGCTGAAGCTACTCGTCTCAGCTTGAATTCATTTAGTTCTTTTGCATAAAATTTATTCACATATTGTCTTTAATTAATTGGCGTGAGTTTTCATGCATTTTGTCGATCTTCATCAATGGCTTCAATGACGCTGATAAATTATTTTGCCGATTGTCACTAATTACTTAATATTGTTATTATTGTTGGATTTTTCCTGTTGATTGTTATTAACAACGATTGAATTCCAGGCATTGCATAGTTCTATGGAATTCTATTTCAATCAATGGTATTTTGGGAGTTCTACAATATTCGCTGGCGTTCGATGGGATGGGGCTCTAGTAACCAGTACTAGGGAATGTACTAGGTGGACTCAAGTATAAATAGTGGTCAGGCCTTCTAATTGAAAGCTCTCCAGCTTTCAGTCTTGTATTTATTCTACGCATCTAGTCTAGTCAGGATTCAAGAAGTCGGGTTATCCACATCTACACTTGTCATTTGTTACAAAAGCTTACGTGACATTATCTGCTATCGTCAGTGTCCCAGAATTCCAGGTATTCAGTATTTCAAGAGATTGTTCACCAAGATCAAGCCCAAGCTAAACCATCAAGATCCAAGTACAAGGAGTCACGACATATGAAGCTAGGCAAGACGAAGAACCGCCGTCGGAATTTGATCTTTGCCTGGAGTTGTATTCCCGGCTCCAAGTATTGCCCCTGAAATTTCCTCTGGGGTGAGTACTGGGAAGGGAAGGGACGTTGAGGACACTGTAGGAGTTGAAAGGGGGATATCTTCCACGTCTGTCTGGTTCTGTAACAGGTTTTGCAGTAGAACTTCTCTTTTATCTTCTAGGTTGTAAGCTGGTTCGGAATTTTGCAGAAGTGGGTTTAAGAGAGGCGGAGTGCGGAAGATTCCTTCTGACTTGTGCCATTTGGTAATTTCAATAACATCTTTCGCATTGCTAGCGTCTTCAAGTCTTTTCTGAAAAAAGGAGGTTTTTGCCTTCCTAACGACTCTCCAGTACTCCTTTTTGGCGTCACTAGAAGGTGACAAGTGACGAGATAATTCACGATATCTCCGCTTGGCTTCCCTACAGTTTTGATTCCACCAAGGTTATCCTTTGTTAGTTGAAAGCGACTTTTTTGCGGAGCCAGTGAATGCGCTCTAGAGAATCCGGATTAGTTCTGATGCTGAATGGTCAAGTCCGGCTATAGTTTTCACAAGAGGACTCAGTTCCTTCAGGTTCGTGCTTAGCAGAGCCAAAATTTTTTTTTGTCAACAGTTGAAAAACGTAGCCTTGGGGATAGGGGGATGCGATTGATCTCAGGAAGGGTAATTAGTAATGGGAAGTGGTCGGAAGTCACGTCGATGTCTGTTTCTATTGAGGCGCTTATTCCTCTTGTAAGTAAGGAATCTGTAGCGAAACACAAGTCTAGCACATTTCCGCGATTGTGGGTTGATACGTCTATTTGTGATACAAAATTTAGCCCTGCTAGGCCAAGCCAGCGAATGAAGTTTTCCGCCTCGGGTGACGGAGCTCCAGGGAATGATGGATGCCAAAGGGAATGATGCAGGTTAAAGTCCCTTGCGATAATTGTTTGTGAGAGAAGTTCAGATGTGGGCAAGGAAAGAAGAGACGAAAGTCCAGCTCCCGGATTGATAGCTCCAGGGGGGGCATTGTAAATGTTGATGACTAAGGTTTTAGGAAGAGAAAGGGCCCGAGACACTAAAAGAAAAAGCACACCCCCATTTTCTTCTTGTTGATATGCTCCCGGACGGATTGGAGTATACGTTAGGCCGGAGTCCTTCCGTGAGTATGTCAAAACTCGAGGACGAATGGACCAGTTGTCGACTGGAGTAAAGCACTCGAAGGAAGGATGTTTGCGGGTTATCCTGCGATTTAAAACTCTTGAGACGTACGGCTCTTGCACAAGTAAGAGATCTGCACAAGTTTGAAATGCAATTTGAAGAGCGAGCTCGTGCGCCATCGAGCTCCTACCTACATTAACTGAGAGGATTTTAAGTGCTGATTTTTTCTCACTCATAGTTGCATTCTTGAGGGGTTGCTGTCGCGGAAATCGCAGGATTCATTTTCGAGCGGGGCATATCGGCCGCACGTAAGGGCAGGTGAGGTTTGTTCGGAAAAAAGATCCTTTGAGGCGGTGGGGACAGAGGGGACAGCGGGGACTTTACTTGCAGAAGTTTCTGTTACACCAAATTTTTTAGTACCTAGAGCTCCACAGTGTGCTATTTTCAGACGTAGTCTAGCAGCCGCTGCCGTCTTACGAATCTCAGCAATCTGTGATTTTGTGGGTAGGGACTGATCCTTTTGGGGTGGGATGAGACATTCTAAGGAATCAGCCGTATGGGGGCTATGACAGTTCACACACTTAGGCGGGCACTGGTGTACTTTAGTTGGATCGCATGAGGTGTGCTGGCTCTCTGGATGCTTAGTTGATCCACAGATTCTGCAGCGAGGAGCCCTACAACAGGCTCTCTCATTGTGCTAACCAAAACACTTACCGCATTGTGGAAGTTTGGTCCTTTGAGGGAGAAGTTTTGGCTGTATTCTGATACCAAAGAGTGGAAGGTTCCTTGACAAAGGAGAAGACTCTTCCGGGTAGAGGTCTATCCAATCTTTATGGGCGGCGAATTCGGCTTTGGAGGCATTTCATGGCTCGAGAACAATGATTGGCGCCACATTGGTTAGATCCAGAAGGGCTTCGGCAATTGTTAATGCAGTTATCTCGACTAGCTAAATTTCTGAGCCATTATATCCTGCATATGAGCGAAGTACGCCGGAAAGAAGGTATGCCTTGTGATTGGTTGGCTTTTCGACCTTACATTTGCCGCTCGTGGATAAGAACTCCTCGATTTCGCACATTCGCGCTATGGGCGCTTCTTGCGCAGCAGTAGATATAGGACAGATGGCAAATCCAGTCTTAGTGGATTGAATTTCAAGGACTAGCTTCTCCTTGAGAAAGGAGTTAAGTTTGAGCATTATTACTGTTAGAAGATGGAAACGTATTGTGTCTTGGAGTAGAATCCCCGTTTTGTGTTTGATGTTCCCGACAAAGATGGGTTAGTTGCTCAAGGTGAAACGTGCCATCAGAATGCTGTTTACGATTCAATTGTTTCGCATGAAGTAGGTGTGGCTGTATCTATTACTACTGCAATTAGTTTAAGTATCGTGGTATAGACTTCATCAAGAAATTAAGTGAATGAAATACGAAATATCTGGATATATTTATACTTTGTGATTCTGTGATTTCTAACAGATTATGAGACCAAATCTCTAGACTGAGTTACAATCTTATTCCTTTTCAGAATCTTTGTTTTGAGAAAGCACCTCTCCTTCCTCAAGAACCCATTCAGATCATTTTCTATTCGAGGTAGTACTTCTGCTTCTCGATTTAAGATTTCAGTATTTTCACTCGACATCAATATGTCCACTTCGCAAATCCTCAAAAGTCTTGGACGTGCCCCTAAGCTCGATAAGTCTACATATGGTAGATGGAGCTCACTATTCGAAAGATGCCTGGTTGGTTTAGAAAGAGAGAACTATATTCTGGAAAATTTACCAGGACTTTCTCCCCTTTCGAATCCCAAAGAGAAAGATTCAAAGCTTGATCGCACCAATCTCATAAATGATAGTAATATAATGACAGCCATACTTCAATTAGTCCCAGAAGAAATCTATTACCTGATTGAAGAGAAGACGACGTCAAAAGATATGTGGGATACTCTTCGAACTTATTATCGTCCACAAAATGAAGCAACTATCAACTCTTTACTTGAAGAATTCTGGAATCTTTCAATGGAAGAAGGTACAGAGGTCGACAAGTTAGCGAACGAACTTACTCAACGACAATCTCGCATCGCTGCCCTTGATCGGTCCCAACGCCCTTCTGATTCTGTCAAGAAAAATCGCCTGTTGAGTCATTTCGACAGTCACTACAATGGATATTATGGCGGCACGGTTACTTTCCTGAGAAATGATCCAAACATATCTTTTGATGCGACCGTCAACCATTTGAGGACTTCTCAATCAGGTTATAAGTTAACTCATCCGGAACCTTTCGCTGCTCTTGTCAAAGAAAGCGATGGCAAGAAGAAATTCCCGCCGAACAAGAAGAAGTCTTGCGTCCATTGCAAACGAAAAAATCTTACTCGTGATTCTTGTTTCTTGTGGCTTGATACCCCAGATGGTACGAAGTGGGCCGCTAAAAATCCAGAGAAAGCAGCAAAGACAAGGAAGATAAGAGAAAAGTATGAGAATAAAAGAAAATCAAAAGAATCCGAGACTCTCACTGAAGATGGCCTTTGGATGATAGAAGAACATGCTCTCTCATCTGACATTTCACGGAAGAACAACGATATTGTGCTCGATACGGGAGCTACTCATCATATATTCCATGATAAATCGTTATTTATCTCCATATCTCCTTTTAACAAGTCGGTTCGAACGGCTTCGGGTCATCTTGAGTCTGTCTCTGGCATCGGAGCTGTGAGAATCGAGGTACTTGATCTTAAGGATGCTAGTCGGAGGAAAACGATTGAAATAAATGATGTTTGGTACTTACCGAACTGCTCTAGGAATCTAATTTCTGGATCGCAACTAATCTCCAAGGGACTCAATATAAGATCTAATTCGAAGGGTCTTGGGATTTATTCTCCTCAAGGATCGATCATTGCAACAGCCTGTATGGAAGATGGAATATTTTGTCTTAATGTGTCGAAAAATTCACTACTCACTTCAGCAAAAGACACTTCGGAGGTTTTATTTTCTGAATCTGCGAGGAAAAGTGCAACAGAGCTCCTACATTATCGCCTAGGTCATGTCGGGCCGCAAATCATTCGAAAATTCGACGCCTCTCAATTAAAGATCGTAAGAGCAAAAGATTTATCGAATTTCTATATCGACACTGCGATTTTGAAAAATTGTGATGTTTGCAATTCATGTAAACAAGTCGAGAAGATAAATAAAGGTCCTACCTCAAGAGCGACAAAATTGCTTCAAGTTATACATACTGATATATGGGGGAAATGCCGGATCCCAGGAATTTTTGGAAGTCAATACTTTGTGACTTTTACCGACGATATCTCAGGTGAGACTGAGGTTTATCTTCTCAAGAACTCAAGAGAAGTTCCTGAAAAATTTCAGCAGTATAAAGAAGAGAAGGAACTACAGTTAGGGTGCAAGGTGAAAGCCATCCGCTGCGACGGGGGAGCCGAATATAAGTCCATCAAGTACAGGGGCATCGTTCGACAAGTTAGCGCGCCATACACTCAGCACCAACATGGAGTCGCTGAAAGATTAAATCGGACATTGGTTACCATGGCAAGATGTATGTTGTCGCATGCTGGTCTTCCACTCCGTTTTTGGGACGCTGCAGTCTTAACAGCTTGTTAATTGCGAAATCGAATGCCTTCGTATGCAAGTAATCATACGCCATTTGAAATTATGACTGGTGTCACGCCGGTACTCTCTCATCTGAAAGTCTGGGGGTGTATTTGCTATGCACTAATTGACGACAAGGACCCGCAAAGGTATAAGCTCTCTCGCACGTCCATGAAGGGAATCTTTGTTGGTTATTGCAGATCTTCAACACAGTACCAAGTATATGTGCCAAATAGATCTGGCCGTGACAAAGTGATTGTGTCAGCAAACGTGCGATTTTTGGAAGAAAAATTTTGGGATTGGAGCAAGTCAACTGTTGAACAATTTGACGATCTAGAAGTCCTAGTCGATGAAGACTCCGAAATCAGTAGCCCTGATAAAGGAGATGATAATCAATCTGATTGCGATTCAAATTCAGATTCCGAGCCACAATCATCATCTATGGATTCTTTGTCAATTTTATCGTCACCGATTTCTCATTCATCAAGCTCAAGCGCCACCTCTCGAAGTCCTGCTATAGACGAACAGAATGATGTCGATGAAGTCGAGCCATTCATAGCTCCACCACAAGAGCCCAATCCTGAACTGACAGAAAACACTCAAGTGTTTCCTAGGAGGAGTGAGCGTGTTCGTAAACAAATCTTACCTCGATCTACGTGGCAACCAAGTCCTGATGCGTTATACGTTGGCGGCGACTTTTCAATTCCGAAATCATATATGGAGGTCTATCAGCGGTACTAACAGTGAGCGCTGGAAGTTGGCGATGGACGAGGAGCTCAACTCAATTAAAGCGAAAGGAGTATTTACACCCATCACTCATGTACCTAGTGGGAGGAGACCGATTGGTTCGCGGTGGGTATTCGCAGTGAAGTCTGATGGAAGGTTCAAAGCGAGGTTAGTTGCCCAAGGTTTTGGTCAGATTTATGGCGTTGATTATTTTGACACATATTCGCCTACCCTGAAGATGGATTCGCTCAGAGTTATACTAGCGGTCGCAGCCTTTCTTGATTGGGAAGTTCACCGGGTAGATGTGAAGACAGCATATCTTGAGGGAGATCTGACCGATGAAATTTTCATGAGAGCGCCTGAAGGAGTACCGAGTATCAAATATGTCAAGCTAAATAAAGCCCTAAACGGTTTGAAACAGGCCGGAAAAGCATGGTACGATAAAGTTCATGAAAAATTTATATCTCTTGGTCTTATAAGATCGATGAATGACCAATGTGTTTACATTTATCCTAGAAGGCAAATTCTTGTTGGTGTCTATGTGGATGACTTGGTTATATGTGGAAAACTTATTCGGGATGTGGAGAAGATAAAGCAAAGTCTTGCATTGCATTTTCCGATCAAAGACCTTGGGTTGATCAATACAATTATCGGATCGAAGATTACTCGCGACAGGTCAACAAGATCACTAAAAATATCGCAAGCCCACTACATAAATGATAAAATCAAGTCTTTTGGGCTTGGTGACGCAAAAACATCCACGTCGCCTCTAGATGGATATAGCGGTATTTTACCTGCAGGTCAGGATGAGGAATTAGCTGATGATTCTGCCTACTTAAGCGCTATCGGAAGTCTGGGATATGCATCTAATAGCACGAGACCAGACATCTCTTTTGCTGTTTCCCAGCTCGCTAGTTTTAATTCATCACCAGTTCAATGTCATTGGAACAGTGTTTGTAGGGTCTTCAGATATTTGAAGGGCACTGAAAATTACTGCATTAATTATAGCTTTGGTCCTGTTTCCGACGAGTTTTCATCGGCGTTAAAAATGCAGTTGTTTTCTGATTCAGATTATGCATCAGATATCACCTCTCGGAAGTCAGTCAGTGGATACATTCTGATGGTTGGAGGAGGCCCAATGAGTTGGCAATCGAAAAGACAAAAATCGGTGGCGACCTCGACAATGGAAGCTGAATATGTTGCCCTATTTGAAGCCTCTAAACATGCGATTTAGGTCACCCGGTTTCTTAAAGAATTGCACGTTTCCGACCAGCATATTGATGATAATGGGTTGAGAACTTTTACAGACAACCAGAGTGCGCTCGCTCTGGCAAGAGGTACAAATTCTGCGAGGACGAAGCATATTGACGTTGCATACCACTTCACCAGAGAATGTGTTACCAACGGAGATATTGCAGTCGAATAGATCCCGAAAAATCATATAATAGCAGATGTTCTTACCAAGCCGTTAGCTCGATCAAAAGCGGAACATCTACATCGCCGAATTTTTGGACTGAACCAGACGACTACTGGCATCCATCTTGTTGGTCAGGAGGAGTGTTAGAAGATAGAAACGTATTGTGTCTTGGAGTAGAATCCCCGTTTTGTGTTTGATGTTCCCGACAAAGATGGGTTAGTTGCTCAAGGTGAAACGTGCCATCAGAATGCTGTTTACGATTCAATTGTTTCGCATGAAGTAGGTGTGGCTGTATCTATTACTACTGCAATTGGTTTAAGTATCGTGGTATAGACTTCATCAAGAAATTAAGTGAATGAAATACGAAATATCTGGATATATTTATACTTTGTGATTCTGTGATTTCTAACAATTACGTAGAGAGACATTCGAAGGGAGGGATGATCAGGAGAGACCCGAACCAGTAGTCGGTCATCAACTCGAGCAGGTTTAGGTTGAGTCCGGGCAGGTTGCTTTGAGGGCTGCCCGAACTGTGGTCTTTTGGGGGCTGCTATCGCGGCCGAGGCGTACGAGCGAGGCTTCTGGTGTTGTGTAGTCACTGGCACAGCGATTGGTATTGTCTTTCCGGTGGGGATTGAAGCTGACTTTGATTCAGTTGCAGCGGACGAGTATGTTAAAGGGTGCCTGGGAGAGCCTCTAATATGGCATTCAAAATGCCGGCGTGCCATCATAATTAGGTCTGCCACAAAGTTGCGAAAAGGTTTTTGCAAATGCTGAGGCAGGCCGTCCTCACTGTATGCATCATCCAAAATGCATGCGATATTTTGGAAAAGTAGCGTAGCTTCTTCGTTCCTGGTGGTTGCTGCGGAGGTAGTTGAGAGAAGGATCTCAGTCAACGACTCCACCCTGCCCGTCCGAGCAGAGTATGGTAAAGGGGGGGCGGTAGTGAAGGGGGAGGAGGGGGAAGGTTGGTCATTATGGTGTAAGCTGGGTTGGTAGCGTTGTAAGGCCTTACGTGTTATAGAAGATGGATTTTTTTTTATTTTTATTTTTAGCATTTAACGTCCGCGGCGAGACTATCTTCCGATAGTTGCCTAACACCTCCCTAGGGGCGAAGGACGCGCTGTCGAGCTAAGCGCGCAGCGAATTTTCTATCAGTTCTACACTAATTACAATCAAGTCCAGTATTGCCATCTTATGCCATACTTTAGTCTCTACATTTATTTTCTCCAAAAGAAGAAACTAAGATCCATTTATGATTTTTGAATATGCAACCGCCCCTTCCTCCGTTCCTAATAGCCAATTTATTGACTCTTGAGTTCTTCGTTTCCCAGTATACTTTCTTACTAGCGTTCTTTTCAAGCGACAGAACCTAAAATGAACAGGGGACTTTGCTCGCCCACAAATACACGGTGAGTAACTGGTATGTTTAAATCTCTCATGGTAATTCTTAAAGTCTCCGTGCCCTGAACGTGCCGAAAGGAGGTGGTGGAGAGCTTTCCTGGGAAGTCGTAGTATGGCTGGGCATTTTCCAGGTATACCAGCCTGTAAGCCTAGGTCCTTATATCTTGCAGGGCCGTGAATGGCCCACCAAGAGTCTAATTGTTGTTTCCTCAAAGCTGAAACATGATTTTTGACTGCCGCAAAGGATGGGTTGTTCTCCAGCGATGCCGGCTCTACTGTAATAGCTCCGGCTTTCGCCAGAGAGTCTGCTTCCTCATTTGCCGGGACGCCCATGTGACTGGGTACCCACTGCGCAAAGATCAAACCATTTGAAACATGAGCAAGTTTTTCACGCCTATTCCAGTTTTTCTGTGTATCCCGAATTATATCCAATTCTTTTCGGCATGACATAGAATGATTTCCATTCACAATTCCGGCGGCTGTTCTGTTGTCTGTGTACACAAGTATATTAGTGGCGAAACGTGTATTGGCAAATTGTATACAGGCAATGAGGCCTTGGTAGATAGCAATTAATTCCGTGTCGATAGGTTCGACTTTCCGGTCTATGCCGAAGCTACCAGTCTTAACTTTTCGCCCTGCTTGAAAGATGACAAATCCGCCTCCTGCCTTACCGTCTGGAGAACGCGAGCCATCTGTATATATATGTATGTCATGAATTTTCCGAGGAATATTTGAGTCAAAAATCAGTTTTTTCCCAACAAGAGAAACATCCTTTCCGTCTATTGAAAGTGGCAATAGTTTAGTCGTTTTAGTGAGGCGCGTGGAGGCCTTGCCGAGTGCTCTTTTTTTCAGAGGGTGATTGTCGTCCAAAGTTTGTATACGAAGTGCGTGCCGCAGTCGAGTCTCCTCAAGGATGAGGTTAATTGGAGGAATTCCAGCTTCTCGATAAAGGATTGGCAGCGGTGTAGTTTTAAATACTGGTAGAATTGTCCTTAAACCTAATTTTATGGTCTTGGAAAGAAGCGATAGGTGTGATTTACTTCTAAATTTCAGGTCCTTTTGTATTCCTCTGCTCCATGAGTACACTGTTTCTCCTGGTCACCAGACTTCTGCTCCATAAGTGGCAATAGATATGACACACAATTTGACTGCCTGCCTTACTAGATCCGGGCGTGTCAGGATGATGGGCGACCGAGTGGGTAACAGGAAGGATACTGAGTAAGGTAGGTACTAAAGAGGTCTCAAGAGACGGTGGGAAGTGCTGAGGAAAGTATTGAGGTACTAAAGAGTTTACTAAAGGGAACCTGAAGGTTGTCTGAAGGATGTCAAAAGACTTTCTGATGGTTATATTTGTGACAAAGAACTAAGCGTGAAGAGCGCTATCTACTGAGAATCTTTCTCTTTATATACGCCTTTCCTTCCTTCAGTAGTTGCCGCCTCGACTTATCTTACTCTTGTCATAGAGACGTAAATAGAATACATACGCGGCCTATTAATAGCTGCTACAAGATGATTAACTAGAAATGAGATGACTACAATGAGTAAAAATAGAAATGACATAGTAATATAAATAGAAATGAAATAATGGTATAAATAGAAATGCCATAATGTTATAAATAGAAATGTGTATTCTTAGGGCAAAACCTTACATTACCCTCCCTTTTTTCAGGACGCGAGGTCCTCCGAGCGAGGTGCTTCTGGGTATGCATTATGGAAATCTTTTAGAGATTCTCGACAATTATCCAGATGCTCATAGGGTTCCCATGTGGTATCGTTCGTGCCTGTCCATCGCACTAGGTATTGTACTTTATTTCGACGAATCCGGGAATCCAGTATTGCTTCCACTTCGTGAACTTCGTGACCAGATGGAGCTATTTCAAGTGGTTCTGGAGACTCCAAATGTTGGGATGGGTATCCAATGTAAGCAGGACGAAGTAGGCTAACATGAAAATTATTGTCGATTCTGAACTGAAAAGGTAAATCGAGCTTTGCGACAAGAGGTGTCTTCATAGCCGTGATCTGCCATGGGCCTGCGCGAACGTTATCAAGTTTTTTAGACGGTCTTGCTAGAGCCAAATTTTTTAAGGATAAGTAAACCATATCTCCAACCTTATATCTGGGTGCTGGGAGGCGTCTTTCGTTTGCGTATGTCGATTGATAGGCTTGTGCGAGTGTTATTTGTTCCGTGCAATGTTTAACTAGGCTCTCCATGCGTTTGACAAATTCTGGGGTGTCACGAGGCTCGGCATTTTCGGACTCTGGAATAAAGTTCATCCGGGGATGATGTCCGAAACTAGCGAAAAATGGCGATACTCCTGTCGATGTATTTACGTGATTGTTGCAACAAAATTCCGCCAGCGGTAGGTATTTAACCCAATCATCCTGGTGATAATTAACATAATGGCGCAGATATACTTCAAGCGTTTTATTAGCCCTCTCTGTTTGTCCGTCTGTTTCAGGATGATAAGATGTTGAGAGTTTGTGGGTTATTCTAAGCCGAGAACAAATTTCTTTCCAAGTTTTATCTATAAAGGCCCGGCCTTGGTCTGAGACAAGGGAGTCTGGAAGACCAGCAAAACGAACGACGTTCGTGATGAAGGCTTCTGCTGTGTCCTGGGCAGTGGGCCGTTCTGTCGGGATGATCCAGACTCGTTTAGTGAGTCGGTCTACTACTTGAAGGATATAGCGGTACGAAAAGTCACGAACTTTGCATGTTGGTAGAGGTCCGACAAAATCAAGAGTGAGATGACGGAATGATGCTTGTGAGGCTGGGAGTGGTTTAAGAAATCCATAGGGTTTTTGGCTAGAAGGATTGTTCTTCTGGCAACTTTCACAACCTTGGGCATATTTTGTTACGTCTTTATGGCATCCAGGCCACCAATATTGACGGCTTACCATAAAATAAAGCGCAGCTGCTCCACGGTGTCCGTACAGAGGAGATTCATGAAGCTGTTTTAAGATTACTTCACGAAGTATTTCGGGTATATATTCTTTTCCGTGTAGAGTGAAAGAATTTTTGGTGAGTGTGCAATTTGAAAGCTCGAGGTCTGGTCGTGTTTTTCTTGGATTTTCCAGAGCTGATCGTATTTCCTGGCAGTATTTGTCTTCTTTACAATGCTTATCCCAGTTATCTAATGATACGCATAATGTATTACTACTTTCGGATACACTACCACATCGAAGGGTTTGGTGAGGTTTTATTAAGGTTTGATATTGGTGTTGGTTTCGTTTGTCGGAGCTTTCTGTGGGTCGATCAGAATGAATTCGAGTCAAGGCATCCGGCTTTCCTCCGTGTTTCCCTGGTCGGAAGACTATTTTGAAGTCAAAATCGGCCAGCAGCTCGTTCCAGCGTGCTTGCCTTCTATTTAACTTCTTGGTGGTAGTGAAATGTTCAAGATTTTTGTGATCCGTGAGAATTAAAGTCGGCATTTCCACCGATCCAAGTTCGGCGGTCCAAGTTTCAAAGGCATTTACAATAGCCAACAATTCCTTGTCAAAAGTCTCGTAGTTGCATTCGGCTGGAATCATTTTCTTGGACATAAAGGCAACTGGTCGGAGAATTCCTGCCTTGTCATACTGAGAAAGTACTGCCGCTGTCACGAAATCTGAAGCGTCGGTTTCTAGAATGGTCTGAAGTGTGGGGTCAAAGTGAGCGAGCATGGTTCCGTCTTTGAAAGATCGCTTAATCTTAAGGAAAGATGATTCACAAGTCTCATTCCAGGCAAATGGAACGTTCTTTTTCGTCAAATTAGTGAGAGGTGCTGCTAGTCTTGAAAATTCTGGAATAAATCTGCGATAAAAGTTTGCAAAACCTAAAAAACCTTGTATGTCTCGGACACAGCGAGGAGTTGGCCATTCTTGTACGCAGGCAACTTTATTGGGGTCCATACGTATACCTTCAGTTGAAACAATGAGACCCAGGTAGGTAACTTCTGTGGTCTCGAAGTTACATTTTTCGATATCGACTTGTAGCCCATGCTCTCGGAGACGCTGTAGGACAATTTTGACATGTTTTCTATGGTCCACTAAGTTTTCTGAGTAAATTAAAATATCATCCATATACGCAGTGCAAAAATTGTCAAGGAGACCCCTTAAAGCATGATTTATGTAGGCTTGGAATGAGGCGGGCCCATTGCAAAGCCCGAATGGTAGTACGACTGGTTCAAAAAGTCCGTATCGACAGGTAAAGGCGGCTTTCCATTCATCCCCTTCTTTAATACGGAGTTTATTGAAAGCTGATATTATATCTAGCTTCGTGTAATATTTGGCGTGAGAGAGCTGGCTAAGAGTTTCTGTTATTAATGGTAACGAGTGTCTATTCTTGATTGTGATTGCATTCAGTCCCCTATAATCGATGCAAAATCGGAGATCACCATTAGGCTTTTTAACGAAAAGTACTGGGGCTGCAGCGGGAGAACGAGAAACGCGGATAAATCCCTTGTCAAGTTCTTGATGAAGGTAGTCTCGGAGAGCTCTGAGCTCACGCAGATTCATTGAGTAGGGTCGCGACGCTGGGGGATGTTCGTTAGGCTGTAGATCAATGGAGTGATCCCAGGGGCGATGAGGCGGTAGTTGATTCGCCTGGTCACGATTGAATACATCGAGAAATTCATGATAGTGGGAAGGTAAGTGTTCTTTAGGGTTTGCATATTTTTTTCGCAACTTGGGGATTCTGTCCATAGGAGTATCGAGAGATTGCTCCGTGGTGTCTTTAGATAAAAGATCGAGGTCATGGAGGCTAAGGGCAAAGTTAAAATTTTCCGGCTGATGGGCCATCATTGCGAAGGTGGGTGCTGGGACAATCTTTGGTTTTTGATAAAAAGGGGGTTGATGATGACTCTGAGCAACACGATTTGCTAAAACAGAGTTTGAGGCTCCAGAATTGAAATAAGGTATGGTAGTTTCAAACTTGCAACAAGCTTTTCCTAAACAGTTTTCACCGAAAGTAAGGGTATTCTCCTTCCAGTCTATATATGGCGCGTGTTTTTCTATCCAAGGAAGGCCCAAGACTAAATCTTGTTTACATTGAGATATCACATAGGCGGTCGTGATTTCGGCATGTCTGCTTAGGTATAGTGGGAAAGATACTTTGTGGGTTATTTGAGCTCCCTGCTTTCCATCAAATCCAAAGAGATTAATAGGGCGCAAGAGTTTATGTGGGTTTAGGTTAAGAGTTTCACAGAGGGATTTTGAAATGAAAGCATTTCCGGAAGCGCCAGTGTCAACAAGAGCAATTAGAGGTATATCATATATTTTTGCGTTTATATACATGTGACGTGAACTTGAGACGTCCTCTGAACTCACTTGTCCTACTGATAACGACTCCAACAGGCGACTTACTGCTGGAGTTGGTCTTTGCTCTACTTGATCAGGCATTTCAGTTATTGCAGCGGACGCAATAGTGCGGGAGCCAAATGGGCAGTTTTTTGCTATATGTCCTGGTTTATTGCACCAAACACATCGACCTAAAGCTCGACGTGCATCCTTGGCTTGTGGAGTAAGGCGTCCGTCGGTGCCTTTTTGTCTTGATATTGTATCAAGATCCATTGCCGATCCTCCTTGAGAGACGGTAAGCTCAGGGTTGAGAGACCTCCATGGCGTCGTCAGGGGTGTACTCGGCGCTTTATAGACTGAGGCGGGTGAAAAGGTTGGGCTTGGCTGGTGGGTTGGCGCGCTTGGGAAGGCGGTCCTGAACTCATGGACACGAGCATCTTTAGCCCTTAGGTAAGCCACGAAATCGTCATAATTTTCTGGAGCATCTGAAGCAGACAGTAGAATCTCCGAAAGTTTCTCAGAAAGCCGTAGCTCCAGCATCTTCTTCCAGGTGATCTTGTCCACATTGGCGTAGGTGGAGTCAATCATGTTATCGTGAAACAAGGTTATAAAATCATGAAATCTCATATTTCCTTGCTTCATTTTTTCCACAGCGCGGGTGGCCTTACCTTCTCGGCCGGGGTCATCACATTCTCGCTTGAGCGCCGTCAGGAATTCGGATAGAGTTGTTATTTCTGGCTTAACTGCTAGATCTTCGAGACACCTGAATTGGGACCTCATCTTCCTCAGAGCTCCTGGCCCCAGACATTGGTAGGCATAGCGAACCTTGGAGATTTCGTCCGGGAAAGAATGGTTTTGATCTTGTAACTGATTGACAAGTTGCGAACAGAAGGAGCGTAGATTGCTCGGGGATCCATCGTATAGGGTGATCGGAGGGGCAGTGAGTCTCATCAAAGGTGTAGAGTAAGGAATGTGAGAAGGAGGTGAGAGTGGTTTTTGAGCATTGAATAGAGCTGCTACTCGTATGGAGTCCACTAACAAGGCGTTATTCATGGCTCCAGGAACCTGAAGGAGGTATGGAGTACTCCAGAGTTCCGGAGGAAGGAAATTTAAGGTTGGTATCTGAGTTGTAGGCATGGGAATATCTTGGTCTAGTTGCGGGTTCGAGGTGACTTGGATGCCTTGCATGTTGCTGCTTGTTGTCTCAGCCATTTCAGATCCTGAAAGACTGAAAAAAGAGTTGTCGGTTGCTGTTGAATGAGAAAGAGTATCTGGTGAATCAGGTACTCTATAACTCATGTAATTTCGACGCTTAGTAATGTCAGGATGATGGGCGACCGAGTGGGTAACAGGAAGGATACTGAGTAAGGTAGGTACTAAAGAGGTCTCAAGAGACGGTGGGAAGTGCTGAGGAAAGTATTGAGGTACTAAAGAGTTTACTAAAGGGAACCTGAAGGTTGTCTGAAGGATGTCAAAAGACTTTCTGATGGTTATATTTGTGACAAAGAACTAAGCGTGAAGAGCGCTATCTACTGAGAATCTTTCTCTTTATATACGCCTTTCCTTCCTTCAGTAGTTGCCGCCTCGACTTATCTTACTCTTGTCATAGAGACGTAAATAGAATACATACGCGGCCTATTAATAGCTGCTACAAGATGATTAACTAGAAATGAGATGACTACAATGAGTAAAAATAGAAATGACATAGTAATATAAATAGAAATGAAATAATGGTATAAATAGAAATGCCATAATGTTATAAATAGAAATGTGTATTCTTAGGGCAAAACCTTACAGGGCGAGACCCTCGCTGAGTATTATTGAGACGTTTCAGATGCATTGCAACTGCTGACGCTTTTGCTGCCCACTTTTTCACGTGTGTTAGAAAGGATAATTTCCTGTCCAGCCAAATTCCCAGCCATCTCGTAACTTGATTAGGGACTATGCACCAGTCGCCCAGCCGAATATTTGGGTACTCCTTAGGTTTAGGAGCTTGTGTAAAGTGCTGTAGTTCGCTCTTATCTTTGTCGAAAGTAATAGCGTTATTTTTCCCCCACTCTATTACCTTTTCGAGGTCTGATGCTAGTTTTTCCGAGCATTCTGATAAAGTCTTGCCAGCTCGAATGAAAGCAATATCATCCGCATAGCTGAAAACGCATCTTGGGTTTGTGAGACTTAACAAATGTTCAATGTATAGCATGAAGAGTATTGGTGAAACGGGAGATCCTTGAGGGAGACCGCAAGTCAGTGGTGTCTCTTGGGTGAAAAAATCCCCCATACGAATTCTCGCCGATCTGTTGGTAACGAATGATTCCACCCAACCTATAAGCCATTTAGGCCATCCTTGTTCTCTGAGTCTATATTTGAGCCGCCCCGGGAGAACAGTATCGAAGGCTCCTTTAATGTCCATAGTTAGCAGTGACGCAGCTCTCCTTTGCGAGCGAGCTTTCTCAATATCGTGAACGAGGCAGCCGACAAGATCCGTGGCTGATCTTTTCGGAAGTGCTCCAAACTGTTGTCGACTTAGCACGTTTTGTGTGATGGCCACATGACTGATTCTTCTAGCGATCAATCTTTCAAGACCTTTCCCTAGGCAAGGCAGAAGGGCAATGGGACGCCAAGATTTAGGTGAGCTGAGATCCCTCTTATTTGGTTTCGGGAGAAAGATGACTTCTGCTGTGCAAAATGCACTGGGGTGGTGACCTTGGCTTAAACACAGGCGAAAAAGTAGAAGTACCGCATGTTTGATGCTGTCCCAACAAGCCCGTAGGATTTTAGTTGTGACGCCGTCGATCCCGGGAGCAGTGTTGCCCGCGTAGAGTAAACAATGCTCAATATCATCTAATTCGACATATACGTCTACGTGCAGTTCGTCCTTACAATCTGATGGTTCTAATTCTAGGCTAATATCTTCATCACTCGTTCTCCTTTCTAAAAGAGCCCGTCTGAGAGCGGATGCTTTACCACTAGGGTCTGTGAACGTACTTCCGTCGTGCTTTATTGGGGGTGAGCCGAATGTTCCATTATATTTATGCCAACTGGTGATTTTGAAGATATCTTTAGGTTGGCGAGCCTCTTCTACCTTTTTCATCCAAAATCCTTTCTTAGCTGCCCGTGTAGCTTTACGTAAGGCGTGTTTCTCTATAGTGGCGTCGCCTTGTCTTCTAGCTCTTCGATATTCTGCGGCCTTGTTTGCACACTCCTTATTCCACCATTTGGTCCCTTGCCTGGATTGCATCTTCATAGGTAGAAATCTCTGCATGTTAACCTGGATACTCTGGGTTATCAAGTTCGTGAGCATATCGACATCATGTGGCAGATGTTCGACGGTCGGAAGAGTCTCTTTGACTCCAGCTGCGAAGTGTGGGATGTTCTCGGGCTTTAGGCTAAACTGGGGTCCAGGGGAGTGCGGTTTGAAACCGGAACATGGAACTATAGACACGAGTGTCTCATGGTCAGATGTTGTGTGTAGGTGCTCCTCGATATTGCATTGGACGTGGGGATTGTTGGTGAACGCTAGATCAAGAGTGCCGCCTCTGCTGTGTGTACTTTTATCAATCGGTGATGCGAGAACTAGATCGTTTGATTGGACCCAATCGACTAGCTCTACAGATTTGCTCGTAGCTGTTGCTCGGGAGTCCCAGAGAGGATGTCTCGTATTAAAGTCCCCCGCTACCAGGTAGTTAGACGGCACGTGAAAAGCTTTAAGAGCGCTTATAACGGCGCCTCCTTCTGTTTCTTGGGGTGGTCTGTATACGTTGGCGATTGTGAAAGGGGGCGAGAAACCCATTATTGTGACCCAGCAGATGTCTGCGGTGTTTGCGGGGCGAATTTGGACGGCCTGGAGCCCTCTACCTTTCCTGATGTAAGTTATTACGCGTGACCTCACCTCTCAGTCGTCTGTTGGGCTGAAAGTATCGAAGTCGGCGTGTGTTTTGGTGGATTTCTTTACTAGGCCCGGAAAAATCCAAGGTTCTTGTAGTATAATTATATTAACTGACTCAGCCCTTCCTAAGGCCAAGGCGAGGTCATGATTGGCTTGCCCTCTGGCCACATTTGCCTGAAAGATCTTTAGGTATTTCCGTTGGCGTTTGGTTAGCTTGTCTAGCATTGAGTTGCATTGTTTATTTCTATTACCTCGGGGTTGGCTGGGTTAGCTAAAAGCCATGCTTTATGACCAGCTTGACGGACTTTTTTCAATTGTGTCTGAGGAAGAGAGACTATTGTGCCATTTCTGACTAGCGCTTTTGCAGGGCAATAGATTTCGTCTGCGACATGAGGGTCTTTACAGTTTATGCATCTTGGGAGATTTTTACAGGACGAATGTCCTGATGCACCACATTGTTTGCACCGTTGCTCGTAATTGCACAGTCTTGCATCATGAAACCCCCAGCATTTTGGGCACTGTGTTGGTTTTGGAGATTTGATGACCTTTCGGGCCAGAGAGCTGGTGCCGAAAAGTCTGAACGCATGGGTATGTTTTTTAAAAGAGGCTACAATGGTACCAGTTGGTGCGGGGTTAGCAAGTGTCTTCCTCGACCACGATACTCTAATAAGAATTTGTCCAGTGACAGCTTCAGCTTCCTCCTTGGCCGACCCTTCTGTGATTTCTATTTCTTTCCCATCCAATGAGTGTATCTTCCTCGGTACATGGTCTATGACGTAGGTTACCCATTCTTCTGCTTTTTCTACCTTTCCTCCCAGGACTGAGGTGATTGTTTGAGCTTTTTCTAGTAGTTTCTCCGCGTGTTTTTCATCTAGAGGGACGATTGCGAATCCAGATTTAACTTTTTGGATTGCTTTTACAGAATCACCTTCAGGACCTAGTTTACTGCGAAGAGCAGCTTTGACAGCGTGGATATGGTGGCTCCGACTTGCATGGGTTTCGGGAAGACGAACAAATATTCTGTTGTCAGTTTTACGAACAGGGGGGATATGATTTGATGCGGGGTTTACAGGTTTTTGAGGCAGATTTGCTCTCGATACGTCAGGCAAGTGGGATTTCGCTGCTTCCTCATAGGAGATTTTCGATGAGCTAGCGGTGCCCTGAGATGTGGCGTAGATTGATTGTGAAAGGCCAGTATAGTCAGTTCCTATTGCGAGCAGATTATCTCCGCGAGCGAAACGTTTTAATACCTGAGCCAGTGCTTTCTCCAGCTGTCCGATGCCGTTTCCAAGTCCCAATTCTTGAACACAGCAAGTTGCCTCATCCAAGGCACGAGAATATTCTTCTGCAATTTGCTCACGCTTTGCTATCACTTCACGTTCCTTATCGAATGCTTTTTCGGTGGCTTTCGAAATGTTCCCGTTAACCTTGATGTCCTTGATATTCTCGAAGGCTGTGAATGGGTCTCCTGGGCTGTACGGGGCCTCTGGGTCATAAGTTGAATGTTGAGAGGAATGAATATCGGCAAACCGTAGCGTTCGCGATCGTTGTGTGGGATTGGAGGTTAGGAGAGGAAAAGTAGACGACGTACGCGTGGGCGTCGTCGGAGGCGACATGTCGACATCGCTGTCAACATCCGCCATTGCTTAAAGAGGGCTGCCAAGAGCGTTTGGTGATAAGGGGAAGATTTTTAAGTGCAAATTAATTGAACAAAGAGACTGAGGTTACTAGATGTTACAGAAGATGGAATTCGGCGAGTGATCCGCCTGACTGCCCTTTTACCTCAGATACATCACGTGATGTTAGTTTCCAATTCGCAACATGTACAACCACAAGGACTATCTCTACAGAACCCCGTCGCATTGCAAACAGAGCCAGTACGTAGCAAGTAGCATCGATCATCATCAACACTACCACTTGAAAATAGACAGACTTATTTTCATTTCTCACTCAGCGCATCTGGCGGCTATTTTTGAGCAATGGCGGCTGACGACAGCGATGTCGACATGTCGCTGCCGACGACTCCTACGCGCTCGCCGTCTCTCCCTCCCCCCTATCACCAACCACTACTCAACGATCGCGTGCATCACGGTTTGCCAATATAATGGCTCTTCAGGAGTCAATATACAAGAACACACAGGTTCCGCACAGCTCCGGAGACCCTTTCACTGCGTTTGATAACAACCCGGACATGAACATCAAAGGAAACACCCCGAAAGCAGCAGAAAAGGCCTTTCATAAGCAATCACAGTTTTCACTTACCTCACGATCTGTAAATGCCAAATCTTTAAAATGTGCTCCTCAAAAAACTGTGGATCTTACGGAAGACCCATTCCAGCCAACGGCTAGCAATCAAAGCTCCGTCTCAGAAAACCAATGCACGTCAGCAGCATCTCCTGTAAAGTTCCTCACAAAAGCAACCGAAGAAGCATGCGATGAAGCACGTAGACTTTACTTCAAACGGGAGAGCATTGTAAGAGAGTATTCAAGGGCATTGGACGAGTCTAGCGAACGGCACCGCGAATTGGGACTTGGGGATATGACAAAGAGCATTGAAGCTTCAATGGCTAAAATTCTACAACAATTCGCGCGCGGAGTTAAGGAAATAGGAAGCTGTAACCAGGGAAAATCACAGTGCCAGAACTCAAACTTAGCTGCTAAAGCACAAACCAATGTTCTTCTGACCTACGTTCATGCTGCTAAAGCTAAGGTCACTGTAAATCCTATGGCGAACTTACCAAGGAAACCCATTTCTTCCGCTTTTAAAGAGAAGACTCAAGTCCAGAGACGGGACAATAGAATTTTTATTCGACTTCCAGAAGAGCATACAAGTCGGTCACATCACGTCTATGCAGTTAAAGCAGCCTTGACGAATAAATTGAATCTTGAACACGGCCCACTAAAAACAATTCAACAAGTAAAATCAGGGTTTGCTATCGTCCCTAATAACGATAAACAGGCAGAAGAACTGCTCAGCAAGGCTAATCTAATCAGAACAACTATCGGAGGAACCGTTGAGAAAGCTGAAGAATGGTATACTTATGTGGTGGTCCACGTACCGCGCAGTCTATATTCTCTTGATGGAACTAAGTGGGAGGTTACTGAGGAACGCGCTCAAGAAGAAGTACATGCGATAACTGGTCTAATACCCACAAGAGTAATGTGGTCAAAAAAAACAAAAGAAAACCCACTACCAGATGGCACCATAGTAGCATCGTTCAAGCAAGCCATAAGACCTTTCAGGCTCTTTAGTACTAGCTCACCTGCTCGCCAGATAATCAAGGCTCCAAAACCGTCTCAGTGTATGAAATGTTGGGAATTTCATGACTCTCGTCTTTGCAATCAGGAACAAAGATGCAAACAATGCAGCAACCGGGGACATCACACATGCGAAGCTGCACGAAGATGCACTAACTGCAAGGGTCCACACGCAGCAGATACAAGTTCTTGCCCATCACGCCCCGTAGTAAGAAATGGAGTACTGAAAAAACTGCCAAACTCCGAGTGGAAAAGAATTCGCCAAGCTGGTCATAGAGCTTGGCTCCTTGCAAACTCTACATCGAACACTACAGCAATCGCGCCAGATGCTCAAACAAACTTGAACTTCTCTGCAGCTAAGAAATGCTGAGCAGACCAACTACTAGACACCGGAAATATTTAAAGATTTTTCAAGCAAACCTAGCCCGTGGGCAAGCTAATCATGATCTTGCCCTTGCCTTGGCACACGAAGAATCTGCGGACATTATACTTCTCCAGGAGCCATGGACATTAACGACAAGAGATAGAAATATTACCAAGTATCACGCTGAGTATGATACCTTCGTCCCACAGACATCTTGGGAGTTTCGCCCTAGAGTAGTTTCCTATGTTAAGAATGGCAGAAATTTAAAACCGGTCAAATTCTGCCCCAATAATAATACAGACATATGCTGGCTGAAAATTCTCGGTAGCTGCCCTCCAATCACCATCGTAAACGTATACCGGCCACCTAAAGAGATTGAAGGAGGAACTGTAATTGAGGCGCTCAAGCAATGGAAAATACCAGAAAAATGCCTGATCGTAGGGGACTTTAACACCAGACACCCTCAATGGGACTCGCAAGCAAGACCATCTAAAAGATCAGAGGAACTTTTCGAGTGGGCAGTACAGAACTCTATGATCATAGCGTCGCCTACAAACCAGAGCACACACTCAAGAGGCAGCGTCTTAGATATAGTCTTTACGAATTTGTTGGGAGTACAGAGCAATATAGAAAAACACCTCCATTCAACCTCGGATCATGAGACAATCATGACAATTGTACCGCTGAAGAGCATAGCTCACGTAGCGTCCAAAGAAAAGTTCAAACTCACGGCAGAAGCGATCCCACGGCTAGTTGCAGGCATTAAAGAGACTTTAAAACCAGTTCACCTGCTACCTGATGATCCAGATAGACTAGCGCTCACAATTATAGAAACTATATAGGTTAATGTTGAGCGTTTTCTACCGCCAAAAAAGCCTATTAGTCAGGGCACAAGATGGTGGAACTCGGAGTGCCGGGAGAAAGCAGCAGCCTATCGCCGAGCCCGTAGGACTGGAGAAGCAACAGCAGAGAAAATAGCCCTTCGTAAAGCTACGAGAGCAGCAAAAAAAACACACTGGCAAAATCTCGTTCTAAAAGCTAGATCGTCTGCGGATATCTTCAGGATTACAGGCTGGCACAAGAGAGAAGGAACTTACTCTAGCCCACCCATAGTTCACGATGGTCAAGAACATACCCTCCCAGAAGAGAAAATATCCGTACTTAGGAAGGCATTATTAGAGAGAAGAACTTCGGAGGATGATACGTCGGATGAGCCCGAAATGATAGATCAACGAGATCATTTGGAGGTTCAGGACAAGGCAGACGAGTTTGAAATCGAACAATGCATAATGCACGGCTCTAATACAGCCCCAGGGATCGATGGAATATCTGTCTCGATTCTACGGGCCTGCTGGGGCGTGATCAAAGAAGCTGTGTGCGCCCTTTTCCAGCGATGTTTAACTCTCGGCCACCACCCACGAGCGTTTCAAAGAGTGGAGATCGTACTACTTCCAAAACCCAAAAAAGAGACCTCAGCTCTGTGAGATCTTGGCGACCGATAGCACTTTTATCGTGCCTTGACAAGGGACTGGAAAGACTGATAGCCAAACGCCTTAGCAGAGTGGCGATCAATCATGGCGTTCTGAACCCACAGCAGTTCGGTGCGCTCCCGAAGCGTTCCGCTCTAGATCTAGTAAGCTGTGTTATACACGAGATAGAAAGAGCACGCTCTCGTGGCCTAGTAGCCTCGCTACTCTTATTAGACGTAAAAGGAGCTTTCGATACCGTTCTCCCAGGAAGGATGCAACGTCGTCTCAGTAACTAGGGATGGCCATGCTGGATCAGAAAGTGGGTCTGGTCGTTCATGACTAATAGAACAGCTAGAATGCGACTCGGGGATTCATTTTCTCATGAAATCCCGCTAGTCTGTGGTCTTCCACAAGGCTCTCCAGCATCTCCAATTCTTTTCATACTGTATATTGAACCAATCCTAAGACTAGGGGACCAGAATTTGAAGTTCAGCTACGCAGACGACGTGGCAACTTTACAAGTTGGACACTCACTTACAGAGTGCACAAAAAAATTGGAGAGAGAAGCGCAGGTCCTACTGGACTGGGGAAGATAAAGCGCCATTTCTTTTGATAGGGATAAGTGCGAGCTTCAACATTTCACCTTAGCTCCAAAGCCTAAAGAATACCCACCTATGACGTTCGATGGAAGTATACTCTCAGCTAATCAGGTCACGCGCTGGCTTGGAGTTATGTTGGACAGAAAACTCTCTTTTCTCAACCACACGAAACACTGGGCCCATAAAGGTTTAGCAGTAGCCGCGCATCTTCATCGCCTCAATAACACAATGAAAGGGTCACCCGCCTACTTGGTACGACATGCAGTTAAAGCTTGTATCCTCCCTGTTGCTTTCTTTAGAGCAGAGACCTGGTGGCCGGGAGATCACATTTTCAAATGGAAACGGAAAAAACTACAAAAACAGAAACATATATGCGGTCAGCACTTGAAAACGCTATCAAAAGCGATCTATTTGAGCCTCCGGGCTATTCTGCCTGTGTACCGGACCTTCCCTAACCCGGCACTCCACCGAGAAGCTGGAATCCCAACAGCACACACATTATTAACAGAAATTCGACTAGGGAGAGCTTTACGGATCCAAACGCTTGACCTCAGACATCCTTTGAGGAAAAGAGCATATGGGTCAGCGACTACACGCCTCACTGAAACAGCCCATCTGCTCCCAAAGTCTACAGACTCAAAACTGGCCTGTTTAGACACTATGACTTCTGGACATTACAGTACCACACAACCAAGTCTTCATGATATACTACTATACACGGACGGGTCTCGTACAGCGGAAGGTAGGGCAGGGGGAGCCTACGTTCTTTTTCAAGGCGGCCGTGAAATACTGGCACAGAAATTTTGTATCAACAGGAAAGTAGAACCTATAGACAGAGAAATTACCGCTATTAGTGAGGGTCTACGGGCCTCAGTCGAGAAGGCGGCTACCCGTTTTGCTACTAATATAATCGTATCTACGGATAATCAGGCGGTAGCGAGGGTAGTGAATGGTAATGATAGTCAAACAAGCAGGGAGGACGTATTTTTGATCAGGAAACTTCAAAGAGAATGGAAGTTGAGGAGCAGGTTATCCCATGTTCAAGCAGGACAAATAGCTGCAATCTGGATCCCAGGCCACGCGGGAGTCGAAGGCAATGAAATTGCGGACCGATTAGCTAAGACAGCAGCGCAGGAAGCATCACTGAACCAGTCTAATGAAAATATATCTCACGCTGCGGCTAAGCAGATTCTCGCGGAGAAAAAGTCAGAAATAGGAAAAAGTTGGTGGCTAAGTGTTGGGAATGCATAATTATTTCCCTGCATTTTCCTGTAAGTTCCCGTCAAGACCAACTTCATAGAACTTGTTTGTACAAGATCATGGTTTTTTCTCTAACAGGGTTCATTACTGTATTTCTTGTTTGCGCAGTTTTGTCGGATTTGTCATGTCCCAGTTTGAATAACTGAAGGCATCATGGGGGTTATTATTTTTTTTCTTTGTCTACTTCTTGATTGGAAGTATGTTAAATAAATCGCTATTTTCCTTCTATTAGATTATAATGAGAATAATTAATATACACGACGTATTCGTAATCCTTTCCAACAGATTATGAGACTGAGACTCTAACCAGCGGAGCTTGATCAATTTTTTCGAAATTTTTTCTCAAGTTGAAATCTTTGGCTCTTAATCTTTATATCTCGGAATTTTACTCAAGTTAGCTACCATACTGCTTGTTTTACCTTAGCGGTTTCTCCCGGTTTTTTTTTGCTAAAGTCATTATCATCTCTTCTTGATCCTTCTGCTTTAGATTTACTGCCGAGCTAGCCATCTTACTGCTCGGATTTTATTATTCTCATTCAATTTACAATCAATCATGTCGACATACGAGATTCTGAGATCCCTTAAATTTTCCCCAAAATTGGACAGGTCCTCATTTGTTAGATGGAGTGCAATATTCTTGCAAGTCTTGAAGAATCTACATAGGGAGAAATATATTCTTGAGAAATTACCGGAACTCTCATCCTACAACCAGAATAAATCTGAATCAACAAAGGTAAAGTCCTCTGACGACCAGAATACCTCAGCCCTTGATGAAGATGGCAACATTAAGGCCGCATTTTTTCAGCTGGTTCCTGAAGAAGCATATTATCTCATTGAAGACAAAAATACCTCTAAAGAAATGTGGGATTCGCTTCAGGAATACTTCAGGCCTCATTGTCAAGCTTCCGTTGATACTCTTCTTGAAGAATTTTGGAGTTTTTCCATGGAAGAAGGGACTGATATCGATAAATTTACCCAGGAACTTATTAAGCGACAGTCTAAAATTGCAGCAGTCGATAGATCCCAGCGTCCTAATGATTTGATTATGAAAAGCCGACTATTGAACCATTTTGACAATTATAGAGACGGATACTATAGTGGCGCGGTCACTGTACTCAGGAACGATCTATCGGCATCTTTCTCCTATACTGTTAACTCCTTGCGAAATACCCAGGCTAACTATACTCGCCAACATCCAAATCAGATGATTTCCCTCGCTACTGGCAGTAAATTCAAGGAGTCTCCTCAAACTCCTAAGAACAAGACATGTGCTTATTGTCACCGGAGCGGTCATATTCGTGAGGCTTGTTTTAAATGGCTAGACACAGCGGATGGGTCGAGATGGGCCGCTAAAAACCCAGAAAAGGCCGCTAAGTCTAGAAAGTTGAAAGAGATGCTTAGGAAGAAAGATAAGGGGAGCAGGAAAGGCAAAAATACTAACCCAAAAGATATTTCATCAGATGATGGCTCTAAAGATTCTTCCACTGATGGTTTGTGGATGGTTGAACAATACGCCCTCTCTTCCACAGCTGCTCGCCAACATACTGATGTGGTGCTCGATACTGGTGCAACTCATCATATTTTTTATGACAAATCTTTTTTCACCTCGATGTCTCATATCTCTACGTCTGTCCAAACGGCAGCAGGACAGCGGTTGTCTGTTTCCGGAGTTGGTTCCGTGGAATTTCGCGTCTATGATTTTGAGGATCATAAGCGATACAAAATAATCAAGATTGATGATGTCTGGTACCTCCCTGAGTGTACTAAAAATCTTATTTCTGGGCCACAATTCCTCGCAAAAGGTTTTGAAATTCATTCGAATATCAGAGGTCTCGGACTCTACACAAGTGATCAAAAGCTACTCGCAACTGCACGCATCAAGGACGGATTACTCTGTCTCAATACCTCTCCTCATAGTAGTTCATCTGTCGATTCAGCCTACTCCTCAAATTTCTTGTTTCCGGAAAGTTTGGAGAATGCTACGAAACTAATTCATTTTCGTTTCGCACATGCTGGACCTCATTTGCTCAAAAAGCTTGATGTTTCTCGTCTAAAAATACCTATCAAGAGAACAAAAGAGGCTCTAAAATTTAAAATTGATCCTGTGGCATTAAGAACGTGTGATGTTTGTAATTCATGCAAACAAGTGGAGAAGATCAATAAACATTCTTCTAATAAAGTCTTAGGCCTACTCGAGGTGATACATTCAGATACTTGGGGAAATGTCGTGTGGCCGGTATTTTTGGAGCTTTATACTTTGTAACGTTCACTGATGACGCATCTCGCGAGAGTGAAGTGTACCTCCTTAAGAGCACAAAAGAGGTTCCGGGGAAATTTGAGCATTACAAGGAGAAGAAGGAGCTTCAGTCCGGTCTACGAGTAAAAGCGATGCGTTTTGATGGGGGCTCAGAATATAAAACTATCAAATTCAAGGGTATTGAGCAACAAATTAGCGCTCCTTATACTCAACATCAAAACGGAGTATCAGAAAGGTTGAATAGAACTTTAATTACCATGGCAAGATGTATGCTTATGCATGCTAACCTTCCCCTTCGCTTCTGGGATGCAGCTGTGCTTACGGCGGCTTACATACGAAACAGGATGCCTATTCTTGTCGACGGAGGAACTCCTTTTGAAGCCATGAGTGGCACTAAGCCAGAGACATCTCATTTGAAGATTTGGGGTTGTTTGTGTTATGTATTGATCCAGACAGAAGATCCACAGAGATACAAGCTTTCTCCAACGTCGCTGAAGGGCATTTTTGTTGGGTACTGTGAATCACCAACACAGTATAGGGTTTATATTCCAACCAAAGGTGGTCGCGACAAGACGATTTTTTCGGCTAATGTTCGATTTTTGAAGATAAGTTCTGGGACTGGACGAAAACATCACACGAGCAATTTCTTGAAACGAATACCTCCATACTTGATGATGAGGCTAATGGTTCTAATACCGATGAAAGTTCCGATAGTGATGAGTATTCAATTATCCAGGCGGATTCAAATTCCTTACCAGCTACATCGACTTCATCGGTGGGCTTTACACCAGCCCTTTCACCACCGGCATCATTTCCAGAATTACTTCCAGCCGAACCAGGTACCAATAATGATACTGACGATGATATTTCGTTTCCTGCTACGCCTGGACCAGACGATCCAAGTGTTTCTCAATCCTTGAATGGACCTAATTCAAGTTTAGAAGAGCCTGTTCTTCGGAGGAGTAATCGACAACGGAAGCTGATCGAGCCTAGATCGGCGTGGCAGCCGAATCAACGTGCCAATTATGTAGGAGGAAACATCCCCATTCCGCAGACGTATAAAGAGGCTATTAATGGACCGGAAAAATTGAAATGGGAGGCTGCAATTCTTGACGAGCTTGGATCACTGAAAGAGAAAGGGGTATTTACCCCAGTTACCCATGTTCCCCATGATAGAAAACCAATCGGCTCACGTTGGGTATTCGCTGTGAAATCTGATGGTAGATTAAAGGCGAGATTAGTCGCACAGGGGTTCAGTCAGATTCACGGAATTGACTACTTCGATACGTATTCCCCTACTATGCGTATGGATTCATTGAGAATCTTGTTAGCCGTTTCTGCCTTTAATGACTGGGAGGTTGAGCAAATTGACGTTAAGACTGCCTACCTTGAAGGCGATCTTAACGAGACTATATTCATGAAGTCGCCTGAAGGAATGCGGACCACGAAATATGTTAAGCTGAATAAGTCTCTATATGGTTTGAAGCAGTCGGGCAAAGCGTGGTACGAAAAGCTTGGCGCCAAACTTATTTTACTCGGTTTTAATAAGTCTAAAAGCGACGACTGTATATATATTCACCTCTACAAACAAATGGTTATAGGTGTATATGTCGATGACTTGGTGATTTGTGGAAAAATTATTGAAGATCTCAAACGGCTGAAGGAAAAACTTTCATCCTTTTTCCCGATCAAGGACCTTGGCCCGATTGACATGATCATTGGCTGGAAAATTACTCGACAAAGATCCACAAGAACCCTCAGCATAACTCAAGTCCATTACATTAGCGATAAGATAAATTCATTCGGACTAACAAATGCAAAGACTTGTGCATCTCCTCTTGAAGGTTACAGTGGGATACTACCAGGTTTGGATGAAGAATCTCTGGCTGACGATTCAGCATACTCGAGCGCCATAGGCGGTCTTGGTTATGCAGCTAACAG
Source organism: Podosphaera xanthii (assembly GCA_028751805.1). Taxonomy (NCBI): domain Eukaryota; kingdom Fungi; phylum Ascomycota; class Leotiomycetes; order Helotiales; family Erysiphaceae; genus Podosphaera; species Podosphaera xanthii. The sequence goes on from JAPWIX010000018.1 coordinate 1,817,712, forward strand.
TACCAGACCTGACATATCTTTTGGAACATATCAGCTCGCCAGTCACAATGCATCGCCTGTTGTTCGTCATTGGAACGCCGTATGTCGCATCTACCGGTATCTAAAGAGTTCAGAAAAGTACAGAATTACTTACAATTTTGGTTCTCCCTCTGGCACGGTTACTAGTACTAAAATGGCCACAATATTTTCTGATTCCGATTTTGCTTCTAATGTCGCGACTCGACGCTCAGTGAGTGGATATATTTTGATGCTGGGTGATGGGCCAGTATGTTGGCAATCAAAGAAACAGAAGTCTGTCGCTACTTCGACCACAGAGGCCGAATATATCGCTTTGTTTGAGGCAAGCAAGCAAGCAATTTGGGTCACGAGGTTATTGAGGGAACTTCATGTCATGGATGAGCTTGTGGGTAGTAAAGGAATGCTGGTATACTCCGATAATCAAAGTGCTTTGGCTCTTGCAAAAGGCACGAACTCATCAAAGGCCAAGCATATCGATGTGGCATACCACTTTACGAGAGATTGTGTTCTAAATGGAACAATTAGGGTGGAATACATTCCTACTGATAGTATGCTAGCTGACATACTCACCAAGCCGCTCACCCCATCCAGGACGAGTATTCTGTGCCGGAAAATTTTTCAGTCGGAATGATCCGAATTTGTTGATCTCGTCGGTCAGGAGGAGTGTTGGGAATGCATAATTATTTCCCTGCATTTTCCTGTAAGTTCCCGTCAAGACCAACTTCATAGAACTTGTTTGTACAAGATCATGGTTTTTTCTCTAACAGGGTTCATTACTGTATTTCTTGTTTGCGCAGTTTTGTCGGATTTGTCATGTCCCAGTTTGAATAACTGAAGGCATCATGGGGGTTATTATTTTTTTCCTTTGTCTACTTCTTGATTGGAAGTATGTTAAATAAATCGCTATTTTCCTTCTATTAGATTATAATGAGAATAATTAATATACACGACGTATTCGTAATCCTTTCCAACACTAAGACACTGCCCTGCGAGTTACAAATCACTAAGAATTGAACTTAAGCCTCCAGGAAAATTCCCAAATGAACTGAGACTTCCCAGACGGACTCTTGGAAAACTACTCGCAGCCCGCTCAGGACATGGAGATTTCATGGCATACCACAAAAGATTTCATCACGGGAACTTCACAGACTGCTCGTGTGGGAAAGCTAAGACACAGCTACATTTCTTTTTCTGCAAAGAAACCAGGGCAAGGGTCAAGCAAGAGATTGGAAAACGTAGGCCACAGGAAGGAATAGACTGGCTTTTAGGATCCGCGGAGGGCGCGGAGGTATTCAGTAGGATAATAAAGTAGACATAAACGTTAAAACTAATTTTTAAAAAAAAAAATCCTTTTCAGAAGAGCAGAGCAAGGGATGACTAGGCTCTTAAATGTAAATTATCATATATATTTTTTAGATTTTAGATAACATATAGTCTAGTCGATAGAAACTGGTATCCACTGCAGTAGGCAGTGCGTCCTACGCCCCACGGGTGGCAACCAGGCAGCTATCGGAAGATAGTTCTGCCGCCGGACGTAAAATGACATCAAATCAAATCTACAGAACCCCGTAGAAAAGGTGATTGAACTCGACAAGTAATTACTGAGCTAAATGACTACCCGTTATGGGTCAAGATACTAATGATCTTAGATTCGAGGAAAAGGGGGAGAGGGGCACTGTAGACGATGTGGCTTGGGTCAGAGAGGAGCCCTAGTGTGATGATAGTCTTGGACTCAACATAGCACGAATAAATACAAATTATGAATATAATAAAATTCATTGTTTACTTTGGGATCATTTCTTTATCACGTGAATCTTTATGGCTATCTATCCATGATTTTTTATAGCTATATAGCCATTCCCTTAAATACAGGTGGGTCAGCGCGCCAAGCGGTAGGGAAAGGACCAGGTAATGCATGGTGGAATGACGAGTATACCCAAGCTGATCGACATACACGCGGGGGTACAGAGAACCAGGACGTAATCAGAGCGGCCAAGAAAACGCTCAGAAACGTAACTCGACGCGCCAAACAAATCTTCAATGAAAAGCTCAATCAAGCCAGTACAGCAAACGACGTCTACCGGATGGTCAAATGGCACCGCTCAACCGACTCCTTTCGCACTCCACCAATAAAAAATCCCCTCCACCCCGGTAATCCTATTGCAGTCACAGCAGAGAGTAAAAGGCGAGTATTGGCCCAGAACCTTCTTCAAAGGATTCCCGAATCGGGTGATATTGCACTCAAAACACCAGCCGTGGGTCGTAGAGCCTTGCCTTTCCCCGAAGTAACTGACGACGAAATGAAAGAGGCTGTGTTTTCCGGGCGAAACATAGCTCCCGGCGAGGACGAGACGCCCACATCCATCTTAAAAATTGGCTGGGAATTGATAAAAGACAAATCTTCAAGTCTGTTTCGAAAATGCATAGAAACTGGGCATCATCCAGCTTGTTTCAAGACCACAGTAGTGGTGATGCTCAGCAAGCCGAATAAACCGGATGTTAGACAGTAGATGGAATGCTTTTTAATGTAAACTTGATCTTCATTCAATTGTCCTCTAACTAAAGGATCTTACTACATAGTTATATTTTTCTCCATCCCCCATCTTAGAAGCTTGTGTTTGATATTCTTGACAATACCTTAGTACCACGTTTAGAATACCGTATGTCTGCGACAAACTTGTAACTCAGATGAAAGGCGCTAAACTAATTCCCTCGCAGCTTTAACCAATATACAAAGGATGAACCAAGCTAAATAACTAGTGATACCTTTATCCAACATTCTTAACAACCCATGCTAATAGTTAGCTTGTCGCTAATACCCCTACTAGCATTTAGCTTCCGCAACAATATTTGTTTTTCTGACACACCCCCCCAGGTTTGAGGTTAAAGCCCAAAACTGAGAACTTGCAGCTCCAAATTATATTCCTTCGAATACGTTAACTAAACCCATCTGTTCCACGAATATCTTATGTCTTTGTGCGGGAAGAGCTTTTGTAAATCCATCCGCAATCATTTTTTTTGTTTCTACCCATTTGACCATAATTTTTCCATTTTGAACTTCTTGCCTAAGCCAACATTGATGGATGTCTACATGCTTTAGCTTTGTGGCAAGCTTGGGAGTTTCTTTCTGTAGCAACCTGAGGGTTTTCTGATTGTCGCAAAATATTACTGGGGATTCTATATCGATTTTTAGGTTTTTGAAAAATCTTGTCCACCAAATGTATTCTTTTGCTGTCACTGTAAGCGCCAACAATTCTGCTTCGGTACTTGATGTTGTAACTGATTTTTGTTTAGTTGCTTTCCAGTGTATCATTCCACCAAATAATTGGAAGCAAAACCCGTTTGAACTACATCTAGTGTCTGTTTGATCTGCAAACGAGGCATCACTTGATGCAACAAATGTCTTTCCAGCCTCATTCGTAAAGTCACCGTTATATTCGATACCTCTAAATTTTGTTGCCACCAAATACTTCATCATATGCTCAGATGCTTCCATATGTTGTTGAGATGGATTTTGGAGAAATTCAGATAGTTTTGAAACTCCGTAAGCTATATCTGGCCTTGTGATAACTGCTGCATAATTTAGTTTTCCTATTCGTCTTTGATACCTTTGTATCTCTCGTGCTGTTGCTTGACCAGGATTTATTACTAATAGTTTTGGTGGTAGCGGTGTGGAAGGAGTTTTGTCATTATCTAGGACAATATTGAATTCTTTTGCGATGGAATCAATATATGAATCTTGGACAAGCCATATTTTTCTCATTAACTCGTTCCTAACGACTCGAATACCGAGAAAATGATCGATCTGTCCTAATGGTTTTGTTTGATAAGTTCTCATAAGATGTGCTTCAAAGGAATTTGCGATATTATTATCTCGTTCATGATGAATTAGTATGATATCATCAACATAAAAAAGAACAATAATTCGTTCATTACTAAAGAGGCAGTTCACACCAGATACAGGGAAAAGTCCAATATCTATTAATGTCGACTGAAGGTGACTTTGCCATAGTAATGCTGATTCAGGCAATCCGTATAAAGCTTTCTTAATTAGCAACATTTCATCATCCTTTTTATACCCATCAGGTAGGTGAGCTACTATGGGATTGGGTAGATCTGCGTTTGTATAAGCCGCAACTATATCATACTGTCGGATTTTATATTCATATACTGCAGATATTGCTATAATTGCTCTGAATACCTGAGCCGCAAGTGTTGCTGCGTAGGTTTCATCGTTTGTATTCTGCAAATCTCCTCTTGCGACCAGTCTTGCTTTAAAAGACAACAGATAGCCATCTGCGTCAAACTTATATGAATAAACCCACATTAAAGGTAGATCTATTTTTTCTGAATCTAGCTTGCCGGTTTCCTTCATATGCTTGATATTCTGCTTACTAACTACAGAACATAGATTTTTGTTAAAAGAGTCTTGAACTCCTTTTCCTCTGCTATCTTAAATCCGATTGCGAATTCATGTTGAGTTGCTTCCCTGTGGTTTTTAGGTGGTGGTGGCAAATCGTTTCTATGTAATTTGCTTGGCTTAACATCAGTTCTTGCCGCTGCGAATGAAGCGTTAAATGCAGTATAATTGACTGGTTTTCGTTTTCTTTTTCCTTCAATAATATTTTTTGCGTCTATGTTACTGTTGATAGGACTCGCTTCATTTTTAGTCTTACTTGGCACTTTATATGAGTTTACAGCTGACGGTGATTCAGGAGTCATAGACTTTATCAACTTCTGCTCGTCTTTAAGTAAGGCAATAGGCGGTGCGGCGACTTCAATGAACTCATTTTCGGTAAAAATTCCTTCTGTCCAGTTGGGTAATTCAAGTGCCTGGATAAGAGTTTCGGCTGATTCTCGCATAACTGCGCCAAGATCTAAATCTTGTGGATGGTAGAATTTTTCTTCGTCGAACGTTACATCTCTGGACCTAATTATTTTATTTTTGCTGGGAATCCAGATCCTAAAGATATTTGTGGAATCATATCCCACTAGATGTCCCAAATGAGCTCGTGAGTTAAGTTTTCTTGTCTTAGGTATGTGTTTATTTAAAACGTATGCTCGGCATCCAAATACTCTCAGGTGGGCATAGCTTGGTTTGACTCCATGTACAACTTCGAAAGGAGACTTCCAACCCAGTTGTCGAACAGGTGTTCGATTTGCAATATATCCAGCGCAAACCACGGTTTCTGGCCAAAGGTTAGTTGGCAAGGAAGCCTCTAAACTAATTGCCCTAGCTTTTAGTATGATTACACCTCCAGATCGCTCAGCAGCTCCGTTCTGCTCAGGTGTTCCTGGGGCGGACAGTTGACAAATTATGCCATACTCAGATACTAAACTTTGGCATTCTTGAAGTAAAGAAGTTTCCCCATCCAATCTAAAAACGCGGACGTCATAATTCCATTGTTTTTTAATGAGCTGAAGAACTGTTCTGAAGGTGATTTTGAAGTCTGTTTTTAATCTACAAGGGAATGTGAAATTAAAGTGACTGTCAGGACAATAAAAGTGGCTGACATATCTATCGCCATTGAACGCTTCTTCCATTACTATCGCATCCCAGCTTAAAGTATGAAAAGGATTTCCACTACGTGGGACTTCAGAAAGTGTTGATCTTGAGACTATTCTTTTTGATTTTGATAAAGAGCAAGTCATACATCCGGTTGTCCTAGGTGCGGTGTCAGATCCATCCAAATTTATTTTATACTCTGGTGCATTTATGTTCGAAATCACCTCGGGACTTGGATGTGCTAATATCTTATGAAGCTTAGCTTCAGTGATTGTTCTAAGTTTTGGATTATGAGTTAATTGGGTCATTAATATGACCTTCTTGTCCATTTCAGCGTTTGGATTGTTAAAAAACACGTGGCCTCCATTTTTATACAACAGACATGCAAGTGAACGGTCTTCCCATTCCAGTTGGTTTGGTATCCTGCTGTTCCAATGCAATCCTAGCTTGTTTATTAGTTGCATTGATACTATATTAGTGAGAAATTGTCGACAAAGAATTACGTTTTCTAACGTGATATGTTTTGTTCCTGCAGGAGTATCAACTTTTACTCGAACTGTGCCGAAAGCTTCGATAGGGACTGATGAGTTTCCTGCTCTAACGAAATTTCTTTTATCAGCTTTCTTCACTTCCTTGAAACCCCATTTCTCTGCATTGTTGCAAATATGAACATCCGACCCTCCGTCTAATATCCAAGAATTTCTTAATTTGTTTATAGAGTCTGTTGCGGCAAGTGCTGCAAAATTTAGAGAGTTACCTCGAAAAGAACTCTGTAGCTCCTCTGTTTCTTGTTCTCCAAGGATAGCATTTACCATCAACTGTTTTTCGGGTGTGGCTTTGCCATTTGTCATATTATTTTCTTTTGACCCTTTATAGTCACAGGTATTTTTGATTAAGGTTTTAATTTTGACTCTTTTCGGATCCGCAAGTGCATTATCAATTTTATTGTATATGGATTCTTTTCCAGTCCATCCAGATGGTCTTAGATTGGAGTTCAAATAAAAGCACTCTTTGAATAGATGATTGTATCCGCAGATGCATGATTTCTGTTCTGGTTTTATGCCATTGTGAGTAGTAGCAAAGGACCCAGGGATTATTCTATCATTTCGAGAGGCTTGATGTCTATCATAGTAATGTCTAAATTCTTCAATGATGTCTTCAAGTTGGATAAGCTTAACGGAGACATTCTGAACTCGTTGTCGAACATTTTCGTCAATTCTTAACTCAAGATTAGTGGCGTATGAGCTGTCTATTTTGTCCAATGCTAGAGCGAAATCATATAACGGGCGTTCTTCCATAACATCTGGCAGTTTTAAAGATATGGCAAGGCCATAAATCCTTTCCCATTCATAAAGATACCGATAAACTGATAGTTGCTTGTCATAAATTTTGAGAGCGTTATATGCCCTGATAACTTCCATTTTTCTTGATTGTTCAGTCGGTGATAATCTTTTTTGCAAAGCTCTTAGTAGAGCCCAAGTCGAATCTACATCTCGGGTCCAGAGCTCATTGTCGAATTGAATACTGCCCATGATATAACTATCTATTTCTTGGATAGATCGTATTATGTCTTTGATGCTGTTTAACTTAGCATCATAACGTCTTTCCAAGTATTGAAACTTAGCGAATTGTTCTGAGTCAAGATCTAAAATTGTTTCTGCAGTTGCTTTAACATCTTTGGGTGTAGGCTCAGTAGGTTCTTCTGGCAGAGAAGGTTGGGAGGTATTGCTCGGGTCAATGTATTGCCACACGTTTTGTTTACAACCTCTTGTTGCTTTAGCTTTGATGATATTCAACCAAGGTAGCCAAGTCGATTGGTCTACAAGATAAATTTTCCCAGAGATAATCTCATCGTTATTTTGATTTTTGTAATTCATGATAACAGAGAATGTTGGTGCTTTGATTTGAGATTTGCACGAGAAGCAGAAAGTTTTGAATTGAGAAGGAAAAAGAAGACTAGCAATGTGATGAGGATAGTATAGAAATGATATATGAGAAATCTTATTGCTGGTGATTGATTCTGATACTCAGAGGGGCAAATGGTGCTGATAACTGTTAGACAGTAGATGGAATGCTTTTTAATGTAAACTTGATCTTCATTCAATTGTCCTCTAACTAAAGGATCTTACTACATAGTTATATTTTTCTCCATCCCCCATCTTAGAAGCTTGTGTTTGATATTCTTGACAATACCTTAGTACCACGTTTAGAATACCGTATGTCTGCGACAAACTTGTAACTCAGATGAAAGGCGCTAAACTAATTCCCTCGCAGCTTTAACCAATATACAAAGGATGAATCAAGCTAAATAACTAGTGATACCTTTATCCAACATTCTTAACAACCCATGCTAATAGTTAGCTTGTCGCTAATACCCCTACTAGCATTTAGCTTCCGCAACAATATTTGTTTTTCTGACACCGGACAAGTCGAATCCCCAGTCTGACCGTCCAATATTTTTGCTCTCAGTTTTGGGAAAAAGTTTGGAACAGCTTATCGCTCGCCGCTTTTCTTGGATTACAATTAATGACAAAGTACGGCTACACAGAAATTTGGGGGGCTACTACTGCGTTCAGCTGTAGACCTGATAACATGCCTAACACACGACGTCGAAACCGCCAAGAACCGGAGTCTGACCGCCTCCCTTCTGACCATCGACATTAAAGATGCTTTCGACGGAGTCCTCCCGGGGCGGCTTGTACATCGGCTTCGGGAACAAGGCTGGCCCAGCCAGCTAGTCCGCTGGATAGCTTCATTTGTCACTGGACGTCATGCAAAGGTGCGTTTGGATGGCTCTACAGGCTCTACTTCAAGTATACCATGCGGTCTCCCACAGGGGTCACCGGCCTCTCTAATCCTGTTCTCCCTCTACATATCTCCTCTTTCTCATCTGAGAAATCCAAACACAAGATTCGGATATGTAGATGACGTAGCCCTTCTATAGACCTCGGCCTCTCTACAGGTCAATGTAAAGTTGCTTTCCCCGGGACTTACAAGACATCCTCCTATGGAGCCAAACGGAGGGGATCACATTTGATCTCAGCAAAACTGAACTTATCCATTTCTCGCGCAAACAAGCTGACCAAGATCCGGCGAACACCTCAGCGATCACTTCGGACTCCCTCGCGGTCACCGAGAACCTGAATCGGCCATACACACGCTGGCTCGGAGTATTTCCTGACAAAAAGCTCACCTTAACATGGCATGCACGTTTGATGGCTGCCCGAGCTCAAAAGGTTTGCCAGGCACGTTAATCTCTAGGAAACACAGAACGTGGCGTGACTGCAGATCTTCTGCGGTGAGCTGTTATATCGTGCGTTCTTCCAGTGGCATACTATACAGCCGCGACTTGGTCGCCAGGAAGATCTCGAGATGGACCCCTGGGGCGTATCCAACCGCGTGGATAGTGTTCTTCAGCAGCTAACAAAAGTTATACTTACAGCTGCGCGAGCTATTCTTCCCGTCTATCGCACTACCCTGACTGCAGCCCGACATTGTGAATCAGGCATAGCCCCGCCGGACATTGCGCTCAATAGCCATGCATTAGCTGCCGCGATTCGCCTACGACGACTGGACCCGAGGCATCCCCTGCTGCGGCGTGCTAATCGAGTTTTGTCTTCGCAACAAGCGACCTCCTGTTTTGCTCCACAGTTATGGGCTCTTCCAAATTCCGAGCAGGTAAATCCCATCGTCAACCCACCTTGGATGACACGTGAAAGTCGAGAAGCCACGCCCGCCCGGGTTTGAGGAATCAATGGAGACACAAAAGAGCGGGCCAAGGAAAGATTCCTCGCGTCTCTACAGACCATTCCGATACATGATATCATATTATACTCGGACGGCCCGAATCAGATGAGTGGCTCCACGGGGGCAGAGTACGTGGCCTACCAAGGCGGACTTCAGATTCTCGACGGGAGTCTCGCGCTAGGGACGGGTGACGAGGTTTTTGATGCGGAAGCCAAAGGGGCGTTTGCGGGGGCCAAAGCCGTCTTGGAACTCCCGTTCACTAAGTTCGCTTCGAACCTCTGGATCTGCTTGGATAACCTCAAAGTAGCTTTGAGGCTTTTCCTGTTACGGGCTGTGCCCATCTAGGGGTTGGTCACAAGGACCATCCCAGCCTAAACTTGAGCATGGGTGCGTATCGGCGTTCCGGTGCGTCTCGGCATCCGGGTGCTTGTCGGCGTCCGGGTACGTATCGGCGTTCAGGTGCGGAGGGTATCCTCGGACCGCCGGCAAAGAGGATTGCCGCCCTCGAAGGTCGGACGGCGATGGAAGCGCTCCGACACTGCTCTCAGGAACCGAGGGTGTTGGGGGATTCGCGACTAGGTCTAGTGGAGGAACTCAGGGCTACGGGGAAAGGAGTTGGGGGGCGTTACGAGGGCTGCGTTGGGGACTGAGAGTTGCGTCATACTAGGGGAACCACTGTAGTATTTAGTAAGAGGAGTGGCCAGTATGTAGACTCCAAGAAAATTTATTATCTTTATTTGGTATCCGATTTGTTCATGAATAACGACCTTCTAAGCGATCCCCTTACATTTACATTCTTTTTCGGTCTTATCTCAGTCTACATTTGAGGAGATCCGAAACCTGAATTTACGTTGGCAAGGTATCGCCTCGCACATGTCAGTCGAGATGAAGTCAAAATACGATGGGTTCTTAGACACGCTTCCATTCCCGGAAATGAGGCCGCAGACAGAGTTGCAAATCAAGGCGCACTTGAAGCGGCGAGTACAGACGGCCCACTTACTCAAGCTGGACAGAGCAAATGGGGAAAGCGCGCCAGGCTCCGAATCGTGGAGAACCTATGCAGCCTACGTTCACCATGTATAGGAAACTACAAAAGGCTCTTAGTTAACTCAAACCCAGCCCGACTCACGAAATTAGAACTGCCTCGGGCGACTTCAGGCCGTATCCTAGCATCCCGAACGGGCCACGGAGACTTCGCGAAGTACCACAAAAATTTCAAGTCCGAGGCTAATCTACCTTGTCGATGCAAGGTTCGCAAAGACTCGGTTCACTTTTACTTCTGTCACATTGCTCAAAGACGGGCCAGACTTCCGGCAGGCCCAGCGCTTGAGGGTTTCCCCTTTATCGTCGGCACGCTGAAAGGTGATACAATTTTTCGTACGTGGCTCACCCAAACGCGGTTCGATACCGAAATTTGCACCTCAGAATAAAAAAATACATAATGTCACATATAAATATAAAAATACATGCATGAGAGGGAAAAAACAGGCGTCAGGGACAAGTATGTATTGGAATCGATGGGGTTACGGGTAGAAATTGTGTTTTCTTCTGTGAGTGTGAGTGGTGGAAAGGAAAGCGGATGTCAAAAGCGGTCAGGAGCCATGGGGTTAGACCGTCTACTATCTATCTTTTTCACTTCCATATAATTAGAGCGTCATCAACTGTATCATCTAATGGCAGAAATGAAGAAGCGCCATAGTCCTGCACATTATTCTCTCTGTAGACGCCCGGGGCTTACCCCCCCGGCGTCCTATGTCCCGACAGGGTGCGGTATGGTCACGTTGGTATCACGTTACCCGCGGACGTTAATAATTCCCGAGGCTATAGCTGGAGCTAAAGCCCCGGTAAATCTTTGGAAATAGGTAAATAAAAAAAGAACAATTCCCTACCAATGGGTCAAAGGAAGGGCGGAGGTCTGGAGAAAGTCCAAGAGCCGATCATTCGAAGAAATGGTGAACAACCCGGAAGATATAGGAAGAATAATGCAGTGGATCTTAGACCAGGGATGGTTAGAGCAGTTCCGATTGGCGGGAGAGGTGGAAAGACAGGTGAAGCAGCAAGAGGAGAAAAGGATGAGGCGAGGGGTAGGAGTTTGACGTGAGGATATCCGCACTGGACTGAACAGTATATCGCACTTCAGGAAGGTCGACTTCAAAAACCAGTAGAATCTTACCAGGGAGGTTTAGCGGGCTTTCACCGAAAGATTTTCTGTGAAAATCAGAAAGTTAGATATACCTGCGTGGGCCTTTAATGGTGCCGAACCAGCATCATGAAATCAAATCAAATTGAATAATCCTTCCCTTCATTATTTTCACAGCAAAAGGTGTCAATCGTCATTATCACACATCACAATACACAAACATTTATTCACATTTGATGTTCTTGATCCTTGAGGATCAATGGTCTTCCTACTCACCAAACCGGTTCATCGACGCCTATCTATCATCATCATCACTTACCCTATCATATAGCACAGCAGGATACGAATATCTTTTTGGTTCAGGCTTGTAGCCTTATGTGAGGAACCGGAGTTTATCCGGCTCCGTAACGCGACACGGAATAGTATTATACATGTAAACACACACTAGCGTTGAATGACACGCGTCGGAGGCTACATGTATATTCATCAGTAAACAAACCACCGTGTTTTCTCATAGTTAAAATATAAATTCTATTTGGATTCACATTTGCGAATAGCTTTCGTGTCGTCCGTTCACACTTTTAAGCTTACTATTTTCATTTTACATCTTGTGAGTGAAAACAAAATAAGGTGACTGATCTAGAAGACGAGTTATTGAATCAATAAGATTTTTATTAAGATGAATCCGCCGCAGACACCTTCACGATTACTCAGATCACACAAATATGCCAACTGTTTGACTCGACAAAAACGCATACAAGTGACGTCGACACCCCAAAAAAAAGTCTTGACACCATCTTAAAAAAATTATTTGGTTAAAGCCTTAAGCTAAGAGGCTCTCTCATACAATATGATTGCGAATCTACTCGATATCACCCATAGATAAGTTCGATATGCTATGAACACCGTGCCACTTACCGTGTGGAACACACCCAGAACTAGTATCTGATCTACGAAAAGTTTTAGCTACTCGAAATACAGGCGTAGCCTTGCCCATTTAAATCTGCAGAATAGTCTTTCTAGTTATAACAGCTGGTGAGCTGAGTTATGCCTGTAGCCTATTTTATGGATAGGATTGTATACAGAATTATTCAATGTAGATCATTGTGGGGTTGACAAGGGGTCCATGTCTATTCTTAAATTATCTGCATACTGGAACCTTCTGGAAGACAGTAACCTCGAGAATCTCAGAAGGCAATAAGGCTAAGAAGAATCTTCTAGATGAAATCCAAAATGTATTTTAGTTCGCAGCATGTCGCCCAAGAACGCTTCTATATAGATTTGAATATAAATATACTTCTTTTCATTTAGCTGCACAAGCGCCCTTGACAAGATCGTGAGACTAGTGATTCATAGGCCATCTCGTAATTTTTATTCCCGTTGAAAATGGCATCCATGTAGAAGTTATAAACAGCCAGCTTCTCTTGGGAGATCTCGTGCGTGAGAGATAATTCTTTGCCCACACCGGCTTCATTGGGGGAGATCTCGTGCGTGAGAGATAATTCTTTGCCCACACCGGCTTCATTGGGGGAGATCTCTTTCCGGTACCAGGTACATAAGTTCTTTGAAGGAGATGCCTGGGGTGTGAGACCCTTAGGGTATCCACGTTAGTTGTAGTCGTCCTATCCCAGAGACGGTTAACGCAAATACGTGCCTGTAAGGAGGTAGACTCATTCACAGCAATAACCATGTTTTAAGTCAAATTGATGATAGAACTAGTGTGAAGGATAAGACAGGTAATCGTGTGCTTTAGACATGAGCTCTAAGTAACACCCTAGCATATCTTTCCACACATTACTATAATTGCACATGATGCGTAGTTCTGTTTGGCCCGGCTTGTTAACAAGTACCACGTCGGCATTCTAGTCAGACGGTTCGCCATCTGCTATGAGAGTCCTCTCGTACATTCTAAAGGCCATGGCTTCTTTCATGATCTTGATGAGCTAAAACTCTTTCTCCGGTGGCCAGCGACGTTGGAATCGAACAGAGTAGGATTTGGTGCCTTTTTGAAGACGTACTTTGTGCTCGTAGGGATTGGTGGGCGGGATGTGACTCAGTTCGATGGCGTTGAGCTCTTTGTACGTGTATTATAATCTGTTGGCTTGCTCCGCCTCCCTTTCGCTGGGGATTAAGGCCCCTAGTTTACACTTAGTTGTCTCGAACCATTTGTCAATTATCTCCCGGGGCTTGTCAGAGATTGGCAATTTTCTGGTTAGTCTCTGCGTTAAAAATTTTGCTTACGGTACGGGACATTGAGGAACTAGCTCTTTCTGGAACTTAGCGTGTGATGTGCGTATCCTTTCTTGAGGGTGTTGATAGGTCGAGTCATCATTTAATGCGAGTTTTCCTGCCAATTAGTGAGATTCTGGTCCGCCGAGTGTTGAGTCTACGTCTCTCAGGAGGAGTCTGTCGACGATACGCAGAGTTAATGTCCTATTTTCGAATATTTCCGGCTGAATATGATTATGGCGGAGATCTGCCCTAAGCAGTTTTCGAACCTGCTCAATTTACCCAATTTCGGGCGACATTTTACTGTCTTGACCGGGAAATTTCAGTTCTCCGAATCTGATTCATTATCTGAAGATGAAGAATCGATTGACGACGTTCCGATTAAGTCCGTGGAATCCTGGCCTGAACTACTCTCACTGTGATCTTGCCCCGTCTATAGGTTGACAGGATTCTTCCCACAACGGACTTATTTGGGGTCTCTAAAAAGTAGGACCAGTCTATGCTTGACCAAGGGCATAAAAATGGGTCCTCTAATCTTCGCTATCTTTTCCCTGTGGAGTGATCCCCGATCTAGTTGTAGCTGCTCCAAATGAAAATTTTGGCGTCAACATCATTGGGCCAGAGCAGTCTCAGTAGGAGATGGAAATCTTCTCGATCATAGGTTTCAGGACGGATGGGGCACCAGATCTTATGCCAGACTCCCTGTGTGTAGATCTGGAATTTGCAGAACTCAGTCAGTTGGCTTGAATTCCCGTCTGCAGTCATCATTTGAAGCCCTGTATTCCATGCGTGGTTACCTAGGCCTTTGATTTTAGCGCCAAGTGCTTTAGCGAAGGCAGGAGAGCACACGTTAATCTCTGAGCCCTGGTCCGCTTGCGATACGCCGGTTGGGAGACTTATCCGTTTATACTTGCTGACTATTTTAATTTGGAATACCATCGGAATTCGGAAGGCATTGTTAACTGAGTCCACCGAAGGTAATAAATTTTCTGCATCTTTTTTATTGGCGTCCAATTAATTCGCTTAGGTAGTGAAGTCATCGTTTCTTTCTTTCTCTCTCTGCTTGTGGTTAGAACGAGTAGAGAGTTTTTGGAAATTCTTTACTGGGCCCAGAGAGATCTGGATAAGGTCAAGTAGATTAATAGGAACTTTAATCTCTTCGGCTGGTTTAAAATAGTCTACAAGGCCTACGCTCCACAACTCCTCGCAGTTCCTGGAGCTTCGTTTCGCATCTTTTTGATCTCGACAATCCTTTTGATGAGGTCCGAGAGTCGTGTTAATCGTTAAGAATATCATCGATGCGAACTCTTTTCCTTGGGTTTTCCGTTGACTCGGCCATGAGTGCCAACTAATCTACGATTGCTTCGTCCTTCTCACGGGATTTTTCTCGCGAGTTTGATGTTTTCTGGTCATCTGTATCACATTGCGATTCGAAATAGTTTGCTTCGGGAGTGGATTTTGCTTAAGGCTTCGTTGGTAAGAGGTTCACACCATAGCAAGCTGATCCAAGGGATTGTTGAGGCTCTTGCAATACTGCTTTCTCCGATGTTTGGTCCTGGTCAATGATGTAGCTCTCCTCATCCTCAAATACCACTTAATAGTGTGAAGAAGTGGGTAAGAATGGTTGGTATAAATGACAGGAACAAGTTAAATATAAGATAAAGGAAGTCTGGATCTAGAGCTAAGGTATACTACAGCGGTAAGACGTAAGTATATTTTTTTAATGTATTATCAGAAGTTATGTTACATATATGTTTGTACCAAGACACGCTATATGACTCAGCGTTCTTGATAGATAGAAGTATGATTGGGCAGACTATGATGAAATTGGCCGAAACACGATTTCCTTCAGGTAGGCCTTCTCCCACTATGGCAAAGATGGGTTACGACGTTCCCTTCATCGGTGGCCGAAGTCTCGACAATTTATGCACAATAGCCCGTCAACAGCCGCGTTGTGTGGTTTCGACCCATTGATGATGTGATGCAATGAGCCAGAGGCTGGTGGCATACCGGGGCTTGGATGCTTCATTCTGGCTCCATCCGATTGATGGTCCTTTTTATTGTTGGATGGTGTCATAAATTCCCGTCTGAGGGTGGTGGATCCTGAGGGCGGGGTAGCGTACCTTGGACTTTGGCTTGATTGAGAGCTCAGATTATACACGGACCTTGCTGTATCCACATCGGCGAGGACTGACGTTGCGGAGCGTCCGTACTGGCTAGAGACAAATATTCTAGCCTCGTTAGTCCGTCCTTATCGATCAGCTCAATCTCGGTTTGGTCTTGTGATTCGATTGATCGCTGGACTGATTGAATTATTTTGTGGGTTTTCTAAAGAGTGCCGCAGGTTGCAGGGACGGAACTCGAATACAGGCATATTAGGTGTTTCTCGCGCCTGAGGAACCAGAAAAGCGCGTGCTTACGAATGAGACAAGTACGAACGATGCTCATTCTTCTCGATCGTGAGGCCCTACTTATGGGAACTGGGACACTATCTAAGCGAGGTCGCCTGACTTATTATAGAAGGGGCGGTTAACTGTCACCGAACATAAAGACCCTGGCAAGTCACAAAACTAAACATCGTTTTCGTAGAAAAACTTATCGTATAGCCCGAAACATAACTTAGACTCCCTTGGATCAAGAATTATTAATTTTCAAGTGGGTGTAACTAAGTTGTCAGAGGATTTATATAACGCGGTAGTCATATTGAGAATATTTAATCACTAGTGTGTGTATACATGTACTAACCCCAGCAAGCTGCAGTGCGATTTGAAAGTGCATATACAGGTGTTCGCAAACCTGCAAAGTGTGTGCGGCGTCACGGATCCAGCAGTAGTGATTCTACATTTTTTCATTATTTCCGGTGTTGATTGTTTACATAATATACGTTGCTCAAGCACGCATATAAAAAAGTTGACGATGTAAGGCGGAAAAACGAACCTGTAAAATTACAGATCTAGGCATGTAGAAGCCAACTCCGACCTAGCTGCTCATGAATTTCTCGTCATAGGCTGTTAAATTGTAGAAGAAGAACAGTGGGGACGGGACGAAGACTCAGTCTATTTCAGGAAAGCGTATCGTAGCTATTCAAGAGGGAAGTGACGTAGATTGGTCGACGCACGCCGGGATTTAAGCTGTCAAAAGCAGTGAAAATGCATTGACTCACGACAAGGCGTGAAGATACGGATTGGCAGTGGAGAAAATAGATGTTGAAACACGTGGATGATAAAGATACGACGGCATCAATGTATGGGACACCACGCCCGCCGCGTAATAGGTCGTGCACTAATACCACCCACATGTTCGACCGCAATGGCGGGTAGATCATGGCTCGGAGAAAATAGTATACTCCAAAAGATGCCAGAGATGGCGCGAGCGGTTGATCAAACTCGTCCATAGCATCCACGGACGTTCGTTGTCATCTGCTTTTGCGTTGACTTCATGTGAAAATTCGGTATTTTCTTTTGACCTCAGTGTAAGTTAGCTTCACAAGTAATCACTGTGCTATGTCCTGACGATGGAAGCAACGAGATGTATTATTTGCACCCTTCGACTGGCTTTTTGGTGGAATCATCGGTTATTGCATGTCGATCTAACACGCCTGACATACACGTATGACTTGATAGTGCTAAAAACACACATTTAAGGTTGGAATCAGCACTAGTAAACATCCCATGTAGTTTTTCTTCAGGTGTAGGGGTCTCACGGCAATGGAACCAAAATCTGTGAAGCCAAGTAGTAGATCCTGGCTGCTTTTGGTATCAGAGAGTGACAGCTGAAAGGTAATGGAGATTTTATACCAGGCGCAAAAGACATACTCCATTAGCCTAGAGGCAGATCGGAATGTAATTGTTGATAGAGAGGTGTTTCAAGATTTTACTAAACCCCCAACGCGCAAGTGGTTGCCTGCCGTGCTCTAAAATTGATCAAAGAGATAGAAATACATAATACTAATTCATGGGAACATTACTAACCCCCCAATAATCCGATAAATTTTCTTAACTTTCAAGCGACCGCGAGAAAGGCGTTTCACTAATCTCCATTCGAGCCTTTCTTGGACGATGAAACTGTTCTGTGCAAGATGTAGCACGAGACCCAGCTAAATATGGAGACTCTCACTTCCTGCCCTATACAAATTAGGTAAGATGCCCGCTATTGATAGTCATCCCTGAGGCAAATCATGGTAAAGTTCGTTATGAAGCATTCCATAAATATTCTCCACCGTCTCAAACAGATAGTTTGTGAGATGAGGCTAGACGGGTTCGTCGGCGGATTCTTCGTCGAGATCTGATTCCCACCAGCGCGCGTACACGATACCTCCTCCAATGACATTGGCAAGAGCAAGCCCCATAGCAAGCCCTCGAGTCAAGCCTCTAGCACCGAAACGACTACGTAAACGCTTTCGAAGGCCCAAACCCTGCACGTACTTGCGTCGACGGGCCATGAGTAGATATACGCCCGACCACGCAGCCGTAAGACCAGCCGATTCACGCGTCAAGTCTTGCAGGTTGAGGTAGGAACTGAAGAGTAGCACAGGCGGAAAAATCATGGGCACCGGCTGAAAAGGCCGGAGGTGCAAAGCCGTTAGTAGTGTAGCGAGCAGGGTCGGAGGCATTGAGGACTCTAATGCACCTTAGCCTTTGCATGAAGCTCGGAATGAATCACTCACTTCCCCAGTCTGTCACATAGGAACTGATCGATTTGTCATGCTTTTCCTCGCCATTCTCAATGCTAGCCATCGCAATGTCCTAGTTATTGGGTGTAGAATAGTGGGTCAGTGGCGACTGAAGTTAGGAGCTCTAGCAATGATACCATTAAATCACAACTTTTCTGTACAATATCTTGAGATGGGTAGTACACACAATAAAATAGCTTATCCCTGTGCACGCGTTTCCTAGAACCTCGACATAGTGGGTCCAAAATTACGCCAGCTCCTTGAGATAAAGGCAGCAAAATATTTAATGATAACATCTTGGGATTTTTTCTTTTCGCTTGTGACTTTACTTAAATAGCACATCAAATTTCTTGTTTCTTATCAGGTTATATGCAGGCTTCATGGCTATCCAGAGAAGCTTTACTTGGTTGGAAAATTCTGACATTTTGAGGTTGTTGCAAAAAATGGAGTCAGAGATGCTGAAAAGCAGTTTTTTTTCCTCAGAATTCGTACAATAATTCATCACTGTAACCCGGACCGTAATTAACCAATACTCTACAGACGACTTCCCGGTGATAGCTCCGATTCTCACTTTTTGACGTATTTAACTAAAATATCTGATCTAATCATGATGAAGTCTCTCTTTCCAGAACGACATGTGTATGTCATCCCTATTATTACCATGCGTAATTTTTCGACAAGACGGATTGTGCCGTGCAGTGGTACACCGCCTGGGCCGTTCTCCAATATCTAGTGGAGCATGTGTCCAAGATACTTAGATTCTACATGGAGGAACATCTCTAGCTGTTTACCACTGCGCCATCTAGCTTATGGCACGTGATGAAAACCGAATTTCAAGTCAGCTGCCGCTGTTTGCCTGCGCCAAATATATCATGTTACAGAACTAACCCTAATACGGGTAATAACCACATCAAAAATCTCTGATGTTACCACACATATTCATGATACAGATTATTAAAGTATAACATAGTTCGGATGGTGTAGTGATATAATATCGGGACCGTTTTCCCGAGTAGAGTCTGGGCGGCTTGGACACATGCCCCACTTGAGACAGGAGAAAGCTGGTTCGAATCCAGCAAGACCCTCTCACCACATTTCTCGCGGTGATATCATATTCGTAGGATGACGAAAGCATATTCAGATAACCACAGTTTTTTCTCGCTTTTCCCTGTGGTGGATTTTGACAGAAGAAGTTACATGCCAATGGGGTTAACTACGTAGAGTTATCTGCAAATTAAATCTAAGTATGATTGTTCCAAACGTCAATTCTGAGTCGTTCTGCGGATAATACGTATCTTCCAAAAATACCTGAGTGGGTCAATAGAGCGCCAAATCAGGATAATCATAAAAAGCAATAATCTTCTTGATTCGTTCAAAAATTGAAGAAAACCCCCTTATTCACTGACGAAAATATCGCGTTTATCGCATCACAGATTGTCTCCCTTCCACAAATCTTCTCAGACTCGGAAATAAATATCGGTAAAGAACTCTCAACATGTAATCAAAGTGGGATGGAATGGGGGATGACACTCATCGTTATAGATGAACTTCGTGTGAAGCCATGGAAGTAACCGCTCTATTAAATTTATCAACAGAGGAATGTAACCTACAACTCCAAATTGTTAACTATGATACATGAAAGCTAGTAATAATACATTTAATTATATCTGTAGAGTAATTGACTGTATTTAAAAGTTGGCATTTCACGGGATGGCCCAGTTTGACCAAATGATTCAATACCGATTCTTTCTCCAAGGATTGGACCAACCATTGCAGTTGTTTTGAAGTTGCTGATTGACAATTGCACTCCCTCCAATCGAAAAAGACGCAGGTTTTGCTTCAAGGAGAAGACAAAAGGCCGTAAGAGAATATAGCGGCGAAAGTAATCAAGCAAGCACTGAAATAAGTCCATCGTAAAAACATATCACCGCTGCAAGTATTCCTAACATTTTGGCTTACCTTAATGTCGCGGGATCAATTGATAGTGGTAAACACCAGAGCAAGTCCAAATATAAAATCAGTTAATTACTAAAATCTACCGAAGGAAACTCTGATGTTTACTTTCCTACTGTTAAGTACTACATCTGGACCCGTATTAACAAGGGGAAAATCGTATCAATCACCATCCTCACATTACCCGCCATCAGTACCAGCCACATAATAATCAGCCACACACGCCACAGCCGCACAGAACCAGCCTCACACAGAACCAGCCTCGCGAGATATAGTGACAATCAACAAGCTACTGGCGCAGCCAGTACCAACTCCACGGATTCATCCCGTAACACTTAAGAATTAAACTTTATTATGGAATTAAGGTATCCCAATCCCTCTGTGGCCAAAGCGTAAAGGCAAGTAAGCAGATTACTCTTTGGTGTCAGTTTGAGGCATGACCATGAATTAAATTGAACCGGAAATAAGTCATGTAGAGGTCAAAGGTTTTGGTTTTAACATCGAGTGATTTCTGCATCACGATAAATAATCAGTTGCTATTCCAAATAGAACGAAGATGCCGTATCACACAATGAGTAGAATAATACAATCGATTGAAAAATTGAAGTTTCTCATGCCATTTCGAGTGACCGAGTAACGCGGTCAATTTTGCTAGAATTTAAGTGTAGGAGATTAGCTCGGAGCTTGGAAAGCTGTTAATGAATTTCTTTATATCAAAATCTAACACTGAAATTAATTATATTCCCAACTGGACCCTTAAGTTAGTTGTAGGCCGCGATTGAAGAACGCTGTCTAATGTTATCGAGTCAGCCTTCATGGTAAGACATAATTGACTGAGCATATAATTGGTGACTAGAAGCTTGTGCCGAGGGTAGTGATTATATGGATCGTAGCAAGAAGCGCATAATTGCATTTGCGCATGTGGAAGAGTAAATGTGTGTTAAGGATCGGCCGTAGTGCAGCTTAGCCGATTAGCCTAAACGAGATATGATGTCAACGCGATACCATCGTCATTAGAATTGCGAGAATATAAATAAAGTATTGACGGGTGGGTAAAACTACGAACCAATGACGTTAGTAATTGAAAGGAGGAAATTAACGTCGAGGAAAACAGGCAATGACGTATTGAATTCTGGATGGATGGAAAATAGAAAAGGAAAGAAGAGAAGAAGGATGATTTGGGAAGGGGTACAAGTACCTATAATTAGTATCAATATTCCCTGATATCTTCATGCAGTTTACTACACCGAATTCCGTTGCAGTTGGCTTGGTTGTCTCAAAACTTCACTGATAAGATGAATTCTGCAGGATGAGCTGCATTCCGTAATGGAATCTATCTCCAAACTAGTTTTTATCAGTTGGATTTTGGAAGGAGATTTGGCTATTTCTCTACCGATTTCCGCATTTAGTCCAGAAGATATTTCAACAATTTTGGTCTTAAAGAGTATTGGTTACTCTTCTTCATCAAGTTCAAGAAGGGGATATGTGAGAATAGCAGCAATGCCACCAAGATTCTCCAACCTTTTTCCACTCTCATGATCGCTACTTAGAATTCGCGCATCACCACCATCTTCTTTAACTTTATCGACAAGGGCGACCCACCGTTTTCTTTCACCAATTTCCTGGCTACGAAAAAGCGAATGGTTGATCAGCAGGGTGCCCCCTCCCTGACCAACGGCACCTTGTTCAACAGCTTTTTTCACTTCAGATGGTCCATACCAGGCTCTACCATCATCTTTGCGCAATAGTTCGATAAATTTGTCCATAAGTAGAGTTTCCTTGGCGTATTTTGTATCTTTAAGTTTGGCTAGAACCTCCGGACTTCTCAGGACTTCATTTAGGCTATGTAGATGGCCAGAGCTTGAATGGATAACGACATAATTTTTTTTATTGCTCAATATCGATTTGTTTCCAGCGCGGGTTGCCTCATCAAGGATATATTTTTGAAATCCTGCTGCAATAAAGCCTGGACTTGCAATAAGCAGCGGGCGTGGCTGAGAAATATCATAGTGTCGCTTCAAAACATCGAGGCTGACTTCGAAGAATTTCATGAGGCCTTTGTCATGATCTGCTGATCGGCCGGCTCTTTTTTTCGGAACCGCAACCTCAACTCTCTGCTTGAGGATCGTTCGATTTTCCGTTATAAGGCAAATATTGGCCATACCTTCATCCATGACAATTGCAGGAACTGTCCCTTCTTTATCTTCCTTTATTGCTTCTTTGAGAGCATCCAATGCGACAGAATCCCATCCGTCTTTTTTGGCAATGGTAAAGTTTCGATGAAGTTCCAGATCAAGGGTATGGAATGCGCCAACTCTTACCCATTGATTTTCTTCTGTTACTTGACCATTTACATGAAGTTGACCGACCTGAGGGTCAAAGTCTATTGACCTAACTGCTACCGAGAGTGTAATGTGAACCCGATGTGATGAAGTGCTACCTGTCGCGGATTCGGTTGTTATGCGCCGGATTGCCGATGCACGAAGCTCATCACCTGCGGCAATTAAGTTAAATGCATGCCACTATAGATTTCGTGAGCTGAGCGATACGAACCTGCTTCTACTACTTACCATATCCTCTGGCTCCTCGGGAAAGAGAGTTGCCGTGCCAGAGCCATCGCGCTCAATGTTTTGTTTAATTAGACGCATTTTTTTTGGCAATTTTCCAAAGATCTTATAAGCTAAAGCGTATTTCCGGATCTTTCATAATCATCGATTCAGCAAGCTAAGGGGCTTGTTCTACTACTAGCGACACATAGGATTATTGTCGACCCCATATTTTGATGACGCCCAAAAGGCTCGCTTATGTCTCGGATTAAAGGTTTTTCCGTCGTGGACTTGTATACGTAGTGCAAGGGTTGAACATTTTGCAACTTGATATTTTTCTACATACGTCATTAAAAGATAATGGGTGAGAATGACATACCAGTACACAATTTATATTAAATTGCGACAAGCTCTTGCTCTTCAGTTCAATGCATGATCATATACTAATAAATTGCCAGTAGACCGGGCCGCCCACCTCCATGGCTTTTTTCAAATCAATCTTGTGTATGCAGCCTGGGGCTACGACACGAATAGTTATGGAAGATACCTGTGCTCATAAAATGACTCAGTTAGGCGTTGGGTACACTATCACTCGGATAGAATTAGCAAATACTACTGCAAGGGTCGGATGGTGCAGTGGTACACTGTCAGGGCCGTTCTCCCAAGTAGAGTCTGGTTAGCTTGGACACATGCCCCACTTGAGACAGGAGAAAGCTGGTTCGAATCCAGCAAGACCCTCACACCACTTCTCTCGCGGTGATACTGTATTCGTGGGATGACGAAAGCATGCTCAGATAACCACAGGTTTTTCTCGCTTTTCCCTGTGGTGGGTATTCACGGAAGAGGGTACATGTCGTCAGGCGTTATTCTCATAGTGGTATCTGCAAATGAAATCTGAGTATGAGTGTTCCAAACGTCAAACTGAGTTATTCTGCAAAATATACATGTCTTCCGTAATCATGCGCGCCATAGCCTCAGGCTGCATACGCAAAAATGATTTAAAAAAAAACCTCCGACGAACCCATACACTATTTTTGGCTCATAACTTACTCTAAACTGACTAGACTCAGCCTAAGAGCTATTTCATAAAAATAAAAAGTATTTTATATACTTTGATTTGATTTCATTACCCTGGTTTGGCCCCTTCATAGGAGGAAACCTTTCAGTGAAAACCCCCTAAACCTACTTGTCTTATTTCTTTAATTATTTTTGATCGAAGACCTACCTTTAGGAAGTGCGGTAAATGCTTCAATATCGCGCGTGGATCCCTTTCCCCCTTTATTCAACCAACCCCTCTGCGTTCCCGGCTTAGTTTTCTTGCTGCTTTTGTGTCTTCAACATCCCTCACGAGCCGGAACTGTTCAAGCCATCCTTCTTTAAGAATCCATTGTATGAATCTGCTGACGTCTTCCGGACTATTTATCATAGCTTTGAAGGACCTATCTTTTGCTCTCCTCCATACTTTAGATCTCCCTTTTGATAATCGCGGGCAAGCTATGATCGTGTGCTCCACATTTTGGGAGGGGTATTCACAAGGACAACTTGGTGATTCGACTCTGGGTACTTTTCTTCGGTCCAGACAAGATACGAGGCCGTTACATTCGCCTCTTATATGCATGGCAATGCTGCTTTGAGACCCTTTGAGAAGTCGGTGTAGATAAGATGGTGTTCCCCAAAAAATTCATCCTTTGTCTACCAGTCTTCTTGTCAGTCAAAAAATTGGACGCTTTCCATTTTACATAATTAATTTTCTCCTTACGTCTCTACTCCTTAATTTCCCTTGGCATTGATTCATAAAATCACAACGTAATGCGCTTTTTATTTGCCAGTGCTAGTAGAGATGAATGTATTTCCAAGGCCGACACCAAAGTAGTTGAGCTCAAAACAAGTAGTGCTCGACTAAAGGCCTAACTAAATGAGCAGAAGATTTAGAAGCCAAAAATACGAATATGAATTAATCCTAATACGTGCTTTGGGTATGACGAGACATACAAGTTTGCAGTGTATTTTTGCAGCACCTAATTCAACCAAAATTTCGCTGTATGAATATTTAACGATACACTACATGTGGAATTAGGTATAATATGTGATTATATAAATTTGCTTATTCACTGGATATACAGGGACCGCTGGCGCAACGGTAGCGCGTTCGACTCCAGATCGAAAGGTTATCCGTTCAAATCGGGTGTGGTTCAACGCCTCATCAAGTCAATGTCGATTTTTTATTGGACTCAGAAGAGATACATCACTCTCCCAGTCTTCCAAGGAACAGCCTAGGTATCGCGGTTTAACAGCTACCTCGTGATGGGAAAGAGCCGGTTTTTATCTTGCAATGATAATACATCCTTAAAACTACGACGACCTTTTCAAATAAAGGTATTTTTCGCTCATATCTACGATGAGAGAAAATAATTAAGTGTTCGCACTGAGCTGATGATACCGATTTCACCAGTTCCGTCGCCACGCTTCGTCAACTTCCCGATTCAGCCAACGGGCACACCCATCCTTCACATCCTTTTTCTCTCTTCTATTCCCATGGTCCGGAATTCTCATCGACACTACACTACTCAGAGCCCGGCTCCTAGCCCATGCTTCAATATCTGATTCAGGGTCAGTATTTTTACTGATCAAATGGCCGAGACTTACATCGACTATTGGTCTCGCATCAGAATGTTTGATTCCCCTGCCTCCTGTAACTGAAGCTACGCGATCGCACAACCTTGTATAGATTTCCAGCATCAATTGTGGGTATTCACGGTAGAGATTTTATATCGTGAGACGTTATCCTTTAGTGGCATCTGCGAGTGAAATCTGAGTGTGAGTGTCCCTAACATTAAGGTAGTGGCACTCTACAAAATATACGTGGGGTCGATGGCCTCACAACTGTTCGTAGTGTTCCCTACAAACCTACAGCTCTTGTCGGGGAGTCTGCAGAGCTAAGCCTGGGTCACACCCCTACATATTTCGTGTTAAGTTTCTGCCCTCTCGAAATAGAAGATCACATCTGTAAACCACGCTCGAGGAAAGATGACGAGAAGAGCGAGGGGAACGATGAGAACGGTGTAGCACAAATCATCGCTAAAACAGTGGTGAGAAATACCGTTGAAAAATTCTATGTACGTCATTCCGCCGTGGGGTGAATTAAAAGCCCGTATAGAGTAAAGTCTGAGATCTTTTGTCTTTTGAGTCGACGCTTATCAAATAATCACCATCTTCATCCCTCGAAATCCGTTTACTTCAATATCACTAGCAAGGAGGGTCTTCAACCTAAACGAGTCACTCGATATCCCAAAGTCCCTCACGTAGGCGGGGGCTGTGCCAGGCCACTCTGCGGCTTTCACATTCGACAGTGACTTTACCCACTCCTTATCACTACCTTCGATTTATCCTGAGACACGAGTAAGAGAAGCAGTGAGTGGGAGCCTAGAAGGGGAGGGAGCGAATCTCTTCGGTATGTACAGGTCTGCTACGCCCGGCTGGACAGCCCTTTCAAATACTTTACTATGATAACTATGATATCGGATTCAGTCCTGGTATCGGTCGTAGGAGATTCCTGCACTCAGTGGACTTTAGGAGAATTTTCCTGTCAGCTACACACCCGCGAATGGCCTTCATCTCGTTGGCTGGAGAGTGGAGATAACAGAAGGCAACGGCTCCTCTAACCATGTACTCGTATGAAGATACATGAGGGTAGTATTTTGTTACGGGTGTCTGTGTGTGCTGTTTATTGTCTGATGTGGGCCAGGTCACCGTTCTACAGGAGCATAGGTGTTATGCCGAGCTTCGGTGAACGTGCTCGTTCCGGCAGCAGGAGCTTAGACGGAGCGGTACACGGCAGAGTACGCTGGGGTCACGGAAGAGCCGATGCGGCTGCAGTCGGGCTGGAGTGTTTGGATAAGTTAAGCGATGTTCGGCACACAAAGAATATCTGTGTTTGCTGCATTTGATCTGGTCACACACAGACATATTCTTGGTATAAATAGGCTGAAGTCTGCCGCATTGTAAATATTTTCTCATCATCTTTCAATTCAATCTTACATTCCCGCCATACGCGCAATTGCCTGTTCTACTCAAGCATCCGAATCCTTTTAGTAACTCTGCGCAAGTGTACGTACCCCATCATATACCTAGTAAAACAATAGGACGTATGAAAGATATCTAGAATACATCATCCTTCAAGCTACAGCAGTGCCTATCTAGAACCCGACTTTTCCTAAGACTTACGTTTGAGCCGGATAGTTACATGGTGTGGAATTGGTAGGAACGTATTCACCATGAGCCGAAGGCCTCAGGCCGAGGGAAAATCTGATGGGAAAACTCACATTGAGAGAATCTTAGCCATTCCTCCCGTACGTATTTTGGATGAGCAGCCGCAGTCACATCCAAAATATGCCATGTCGGAGGTCAACCTACCACCTCAAGAAGACCCAACCGGCGCCAAATCACTTGTGCCGACAGCCTATTATGAGAGATTTTTCCATTATTTGAATAATCATGATCAGTAGAGCCCTTGGCTATGCCTCTCTGGGACAGACGTGAGAGCTCTTCGTAGAAATGCTGCTTAGGATGGTGGTGATGAGAGGAAGCCGACCGAGACCGGCGTGGGTAGATGGGGATTCTTAATAAAAACACTACGACTCTTAACTATCCCAGATATGCGAAGATACTGCGCGTTTACAGCCGGCATTGCGTGGGGGTGACGGGTACGACTCCACCGCCCACTGTGTTACCGGTGATACGCACTAATTTGCTGTTGGAGCCCTCTGTCAAGTTATTAGTACTAGCAAAGGGGGAATCTACCAGCAAGTATAGAGTTGTGGGAGTGCGAGGTATGTGAATAGCAAGCAGATTGAATCACGATGTATATGATATCTGAGGTCGGATGGTGCAGTGGTACACCATCCGGGCCGTTCTCCCAAGTAGAGTCTGGTTAGCTTGGACACATGCCCCACTTGAGACAGGAGAAAGCTGGTTCGAATCCAGCAAGATCTCCACACCACTTCTCTCGCGGTGATACTGTATTCGTAGAATGACGAAAGCATGCTCAGATAACCATAGGTTTTTCTCGCTTATCCCTATGGTGGGTATTCACAGAAGAGGGTACATATCGTGAGGCGTTATTCTCGTAGTGGTATCCGCAAATGAAATCTGAGTATGAGTGTCCCTAACATCAAAATGAGTCGTTCTAGAACAAAGAATACGTATCTTCCGAAAATGCTTCCGTGGGCCTTGAGGCGCCGAAATAGGATAATTGAATGATTTGTTAATTTTTTTATGATATTTGATTGTTCTTGTAGACAACTACGAATACAGAGAATATCTGTCCGTGTGTGCCAAGACTCGCTCGATGACTCAGCATTCTTGACACCCTCTAGGGTCCAGCCATAGCACATGACAAAAAAAAACCTCGGAAATTACAGCGAGATTGGGATCTTTTATTTTTAACTTATGTTGTATTGAGCCTAGTAGCTCTGGCAAGAGGAAAAAAAGGATTCCATTTTTTCTGAATATCCATGTTATTAACAGGGAATTCAGCAGTACTCTTGTGAATGGTCAATCATACCTATGTATCTATTCTCTCCATATCTACTTTCTACTTAGCAACATAAGAGTTCTCAAATCACGTGTATCGGCATTCGGCCTCTCCGGATATTCGAGCTCCGGTCCGTCTGGCCTGTGGAACCCAACCAAACATTTGAACCCAAAATTCAAGACCTAAGATTTTCCACTCGATCTCTCCATGAGCACTCCTTTGCTCTAGGTTGTTTTCTACAATCCATCTACCGTAGGCAGCCCACGGCTATGTCGCAAATGAATCCGGGAGAGATGTATACTTCGCAGAATGACTCTTTGTGACGGGAGCAACTCGCATACTCAGATTTCATGTGCAAAGACCACGACGAGGATAACGCCGTAGGATATGTACCCTCTTCCGTGAACACCCACCATGGGTGGTGAGCGAGAAAAAGCCTTGATTCTCTACGTATGCTGTCATCATCCGATGAATGCGCACGCACGCGACCGCCAGAGCTTGCCTTAGCGAGATGGGCGTGCCACAGGTTGATAGCAGCTCGGACAGGACTTGGCGATTTCGCCAATTGTCATGAAACATTCAAGCATGATATTGATGGCAAGTGCGAATGTGGACGAGAAAGACGCCCATGGTACTTTGCCGACCAGCATTACAACATTGGAGAAGTGAGAATCGGGAACCCCCTCCGAAGGCAAAGGATGCTGGCAGAAAATAGATGGGAGAAATTTCTCGAATTCGTGACTGTCACCAGATGTTGTAGTGCCCAAAATACTGACCGGGAGGCTTAGGTTCTTCTAGGGATATCTTTTATTTTTCCCTTGTTTAATCGTTAGGAAAATTAGGACAGGGCGCACGCGTTCGGACAGAATATTTTTGTTTATTTTCTTTCTATGTCTTGTAGATTATCTGGCAAGTTGAGCCTTTCATGTAGGTAGTAGTGGGTCCGTATGGATCACACACCCACATCACGCCCCCTGGGCATAGGGCGTAAGCCTGATACGACTAGAATTCAAATCAAATCAAATCAAAATCCCACGAATGCAATATCACCACGAGAGATGTGGCATGAGGTTCTTGCTGGATTCGAACCAGCTTTCTCTTGTCTCAAGTGGGGCACGTGTCCAAACTACTGAGACTCTACAAAGGAGAACAGCCCGGACAGTGTACCACTGCACCATCCGACCTATTACAAGGGTTCAGCTGAATGTTAAGTTGATGAGTGCCAGAAAAAAAGATCGGTTCAACATGGGTTCGACTGTAGAGTGGCTCAGGGTTAAGTGAGCGCTGGCTAGATGACAAGTCCTGTACACTATATTTGCCTGTGTACACGATCGAAATAAAATAGAACTTACTGTATAGCCCGTATGCACCCAGCCCTGGGTCCCTGTATTATGATCGGAAGCAGAAGTTCTCCGTCTGGTTCTACTCTCTTCCAAGTGAGAAACATCTGAAGTTCGGGATTCGCCAGGCCCAAGTGGCAATGATGACTGCAATGAACTGAGATGATAGTTAATTCAGCATAGCGCCAAACACGTCGAAACATGAGGATGTCCAGGCGAGTGATCGAGTGACGTTTCAATATGACCAATCTTTCTGATGCATGAGGTAAATACGCGTCCCGTGCGCCGATAGCGGATAAAACACGTTTGAGATAGACCTTCAGCACGAGTGACGAGACCTCCTATCCCATTTTACCTCGAACCTAAGATCATTGATACATTGACCTAAGGCGGGTAGCCATTTAGCTCAGTAATTACCCGTAGAATTCAACCACCTTTTCTACGGAACCTTCTGTGTTAAGTATTAGTAATATGGGAGTATATAAGGGCACGGTGTTGGATGATACCCACGGAATAACGGAGTTACTGCGTATTGCTTACACTCACTTCACGGCTCGCGTAAAGATAACCAAGAATATAAATTCCCTTTGTAGATTTAGAGTAGCTCATTAGCTTTATTAAACTTCTTATCTGAGTTCTTACCTGTCTTGCCTTAAGTGTCATAACAATAAAGCTCCTCGACTTGACACCTGAGAACTCACATTTTTAATTTCATCCCACGATGTCCTCACTACCAAAAAATTTTTAAGTGGCATTGCCACCGACAATATTTTAACAGAAAAACGGCGTCGACCACAACAGTCTACGCATCATATGGAGGATAATGAAAAACCCTCCCTCCTACCCATTCCACCAACCCCAATTCTTAAAACACCACTCTCTAAGCCACCCACACAATCCACGACCGCCCCAAATCACAAACATTCCACAACTCCAGCCGCTCCGCCACCTAAACCAATTACACAACCCCAATCACAAAGTAATGCCCTGGAAAATACCAACATTACGTCAAAGATAGAAGAAAGGCTATCAGCTGTTCTTGAACAAATCGCACTCGCTAATGAAGCTAACCTGCAACAGCAAAAGCAGCAGCAACAACAGCTACACCTTCTACAGGAACAAATCCTCCTGCAAATGAAAATGCAACAGCAAATGCAAACTAATACTCATCAACCGCAACAGCAACCGGAACCTCAACTACAGCCTCAGCCAGCAAACTTAACTAATTTTCAAGCAAACATTCCTTCAAATTTCTCGTCAAACATTTCGCATCCTTCCTTCCAAACGCCTGTCCCTGCTATAACTAAGTATTCTGGACTAACCAATATAGATCAGTTCATTGAAGATCTCAACACTAGATACATACTTCAACCACACTACCACGCCACTGACCGTCAAAAAGTCATGGTAGCTGTTGAAAGCCTTGAAGGATCTACAAGTGACGGCTTATCTGACGCGCCAAAAGAATGGGCCAGACTAGAATTGCAGCTCTTTCCCGAACTTAGAGATAATTGGCCCGCTTTTACGCAAAGGCTAAGGGAGCGTTATCTAAACCCCGCCCTCCGTCAATTAAGGGTTCAGGAAAGACAGAATTTGAAGCAAGGCAGTAGGAGTGTTCAGGAATACAAGCAACGCTTCGAGTATCTCTGCAAAGAGACAAGCTATCCTCCGCAAGTCTGGGCAGAGGAATTTTTTAAGGGTCTTTCCGACCCGATACTAAACAAGCTTGCCGGTGTTGCATTCATAGATTATACTAACTATGAAATGATATCACAACTTGCTATTCAATTCGATACCAGTTATCGGATTCGTCAAGAGTTGAGGTCGGTTAGCAATGGTGGATCGGACATACCCCTCAAAACACCACCCAAGCTTAAAATTACACCCCAGATAAACGTCTCTAATGCCTTCGTCAGTGGTAGCCAGCCACCCCATCAATCCACAGAAGCAAGAGGTAAAATCTCTCAAGAAATCAGAGATTACCGTAAAGACAACAATCTATGCATGTTTGATGGTGGTAATCACCCCACCCACCTGTGCCAACGTCTAATTGAAAAATTGGCCAGAGAAGAAAAACCACCGCCACCTCCACCATCACACATTTCCAAGGTACGCCAACCCACACCCGCTCACTTAACATCATTTCTCCCACTGACAATAGCCAGTCTTAATAAGGGCAAATCTATTGAGGTGATGGGCTGGATTGAAGGAAAAGAGATAAAAATGCTGGTTGATGGAGCTGCCCAGGTCAACGCATGTAATTCTAAAATAATGAATACAAAACCTGATAGAAATAAAATTTTACTCAATAAACATATCTCTTCCTTCGACGGAAACATAGCTGTGCCTGCCAATTACGCGTATGAGTCGACATTAAAAATTAACGTTCCAGAGCTCTTCGAGGGCTATGCCAACTTCGTAGAGGCACCTATCAAGTCTCACCATGTAATTTTAGGCCTTCCCTGGCTCGAAACTGTCAATCCTGACATCGACTGGGTTACAAAAACAATCAAGCAACGACCGCTCAGCTATAAATTATCTAATGATATCAATACCAAAAATCCAACTAAAAATGTATCCCTGGAAAGGGTACTCCAGAACCCTTTAGAATTGCTCCTTTCGGTCTCAAAAGGACTCAAAGAAGGTTCATCGTCCAGTAATGACCACGAAATAAACGATCTAGTTGAGGATTTAGAAATTAACATACTTCTAAAAGATGATACTCAAGCTGAAGATAATAATGTAACTATTCCTAGAAACCTCGAACACTTGAGTGAAGCATTCTCCAAAACAAATGCAGCTCAACTTCCTCCACATCGCAGTGGCATTGATATGACTATTGGTATCGCAGACGGCAAACTCCCTCGTGTCATTCCTATGGCAAGACTGTCCGAAAAGGAAAGAGAGGAAGCAAAATCGCAAACAAACGAATTAATCAAAAAAGGCTGGATACGAAGATGTAAAGCCCAAGCCCCTGCAAATGTCCTGTTCGTTAAAAAACCTCATTCTCAAGAACTACGAATGTGCATGGACTACCGCAAGCTCAATGCCATCACAACAAAGGATAAATATCTGGTACCCAACATCAATGATCTGCTCGACAAACTTCGCGGTGCAAAATATTTCACACGCCTTGACATCATCTCAGCATACAACATGATTCGCATTGCACAAGGTCACGAATGGAAGACCGCATTTCGAACTCCTGATGGTTGTTTTGAATGGCTAGTCATGCCGTTTGGTCTTGCAAATTCTCCCCCAACATGGCAGGCATTCATAGATCAAATTTTTCGAGACGATAGTAACGGCATCGTCTCATATGTAGATGACTTCCTAATTCATGCACAATCAAAGCAAGAATTGCATCAACGAACAATAGCCGTTCTCCAAAAACTGCTCAAAAATAACCTGTACTGCAAACTGTCCAAATGCGCATTCGAAGTACAAGAAGTAGACTTCTTAGGTTTTGTAATAGAGGGGGGGGGGCTAAAAATAAGTCCAAAAAGAATCAATACGATCACAGACTGGCCGGCCCCAAAAACTCTTCAACAAGTGCAGCAATTCTTGGGATTCATCAACTTCTATAGGCGATTCATTTTCCAATACTCCAAAATTAGTGCTGGAATTTCCAACCTATTAAGAAAAGAAGCCACACAGAAGCCATTTGAGTTCGACCAGAAAGCACTCGAGGCATTCAACAATATCAAAGAAAGCTTCAAGATTTCACCAATCCTACAACAATGGGACCCAAAATTACCAGGCATTCTTGAAACCGACGCCTCAGGCGGGGGAATTTCAGGCATACTCTCTCAAAAACACAATGGAGCGAAAAGACCCGTTGCATTCTGGAGCAGAAAATTACAGCCCGAAGAAACTCGCTATGGTACTCCAGATCAAGAACTACTCGCAGTAGTTGATGCCTTAACCCATTTTCGAGTTTACCTAGAGGGTGCTCAACACAAAATTCAAATTTACAGTGATCACGCAAATTTAAGGTACTTCCAATCCACAGTTAGGCCCAACCGTCGTCAGTCTGGATACATCGAAAAACTGGCTGGTTATGACTTTGAAATCCACCACTGTGAGGGAAAAAAGAACCCAGCTGATGCGCCATCTAGACGTCCAGACTATATGACAAAAACCGAATTAAACGATCTAGATTGGGGTCTTAACTTAAAAGATGATTACGAGAAATCAATCGATATAAATTCAGTGGTCCCTCTTGAATTCAAAAATGATTTATCGAAAGCCTTAAGCACTGACATATTTGCTCTAAAACTTCTAGATAATCAACTTCCTGAAAAATGGCACCTCGAGGAAGAGGCTTTATGGTACGAGCTTCACAGATTGTACATTCCCGAATCTCTTCGTATCAAAGCCAAAGAACTAAGCCACGACAGCCCTTTGGCTGGCCATTGGGGTACAGCAAGAACTATAGAACTCGCTCAACGCAACTACTACTGGCCCAATATGACTCGAGATATACAAGAGTACGTCGCTGGGTGTCAAATATGCGCTCGTAACAAGTCTAAAACCCACAAACAATATGGCAATCTTAATCCATTACCGGTACCCGAGGGCAGATGGTCCAGAATCGCGATGGATTTTATCACAGACCTACCAAAAACTAAAAATGGTAATACAGCAATACTAACATGCATTGATGCAGTAACTAAACGCAGCCGCTTTATAGCTTGCAAGCTTGCAGGCCTCACTGCCGAAAAAACTGCCGACATTTTTCGCAGACACGTGATTAGACAACACGGTATACCAAAATTAATTATAACAGATCGGGGAAGACAATTCATAAATAAATTTTGGAAACAATTAGGACAAAGTATGGGCTTTAAAAACGTACCCACCACCTCAGCCCACCAACAAGGAAACGGCCTCGCGGAGCGAATTAACCAACCAATAGAAGCCTACCTGCGAGCATTTGTTAATTTCGAACAAAATTATTGGGACGATTACTTAGACCTCTGTGAGTTCTGTTGGAATAATTCAAAGCATGCGGTGACAGGAATGGCGCCGTTTTACGCCGATCAGGGCTACCTGCCAAATTTTCAAATCAAAGATGAAGAACAAGGTATCGAGTTAACGAGTGAAAATGCGGCATCGCATGCCAAAAAAATCAACGACATCATGCTCAATCTAAAAACCACAATTGAATTGGAAAATGAGAAAATGAAACAATATTATAATAAAAAACACACTAACGTACAATTCTCCATCGGCGACTGGGTAATGTTGAAAACCACTCATATTCGTACCAAGAGAGCCTGCAAAAAGCTCGCCGAGAAACAAATCGGACCCTTCAAAATCATCAGAAGAGTTACTGACCAAACATACCAATTAGACCTTAAGAAATTAGTTGGCAAGATTCATGACGTGTTCCATATTGAAAAACTCGAGAAGGCTACTCTTCCACAACGAGGACAACAAGAGTACGGTATGGAATGGTTTGCAGATGATGAAGAATCGTTCAAAACAATAAAGGACGTCACCAACTCTAGACTCAAGAATGATCTCTTTGAATACGAAGTCACATGGAGTGATGGATCTAAGGAATGGATCGCAAACAATGATTTTGAAGATGAAATTGAAATCCAAGCCTTTCATAATCGTCACCCCGAAAAACCATGGCCAGCCAGTAAAATTCTTGAAAGAAACTCAAGAGCAAGGAAAGCACCTGTACGATTTGGCAAATAAGTGATCGGGTCGATCACTTGAAAGGAGGGAGGACTGTTAAGTATTGGTAATATGGGAGTATATAAGGGCACGGTGTTGGATGATACCCACGGAATAACGGAGTTACTGCGTATTGCTTACACTCACTTCACGGCTCGCGTAAAGATAACCAAGAATATAAATTCCCTTTG
Organism: Podosphaera xanthii; assembly: GCA_028751805.1. Taxonomy (NCBI): domain Eukaryota; kingdom Fungi; phylum Ascomycota; class Leotiomycetes; order Helotiales; family Erysiphaceae; genus Podosphaera; species Podosphaera xanthii. The sequence continues at coordinate 1,853,275 of JAPWIX010000018.1, forward strand.
TAGATTTAGAGTAGCTCTTTAGCTTTATTAAACTTCTTATCTGAGTTCTTACCTGTCTTGCCTTAAGTGTCATAACATTCTGCTCAAAAAAATAGAAAAATAGCAGCCATGGAGACCGGTACGCGGGAAAAAGTCTCAAAAAACCTGCAACTCCAACCAGGCGAGGCCTAGACACCAGAGCCACACGAGGTGCGTATCCCCATCTGTATCTCCCTAATATCCCATCGTCCAGATATCCTCCTTACACCGACACCACCAGCGCTGAGGTAGCGGTGCTCTTTTCTCGGGAGACAGTATAATGCCAGAATATCTATCAACACTGAATTTTCATCTTGGTAAAAAGGGCCAACTTAGTCTAATCCATCACCACCACAACGGGAGCTGGGTACGCCCCGGAAACTCATATTGGGTGACTTCTCCGTGACCAAGTAATGCGTATTCCTGTTGGCTCTGAAGATACACTCCAGGTTCGTAAGGGACACCACGTACAAGTAAAAATGCCGTCTTCGTCCCCCGACGCCTCTGCATTCAAATGAAACCCAAATGGGTAGAGAGGATGCAGCGTGCGCCTCTTGTAGCAAGGTGTCTGATTGAAAAATACGAATTTCGTAATTCTGCACTAAACGCTCCTCGAGGATGTACGAGAGTTAAGCAAACAACACTGCGTACGATTGGCAATACAGGTTTAACAACCAGCCAAACTCGGAGACGCCTACAGGCACATAGTAAAAATAGTCCCTGTTTCCATGTCTCCTACAGCGCCAGCCAATCCCAACATGAAGCGTGAACCGATGTTGTTACCATCGATTACCACGTCCTCTTCATGTCTTCGCGGCAATGCGCACGAGACATGCTGTGAGTCACCGTAGATGTAGCCAGATTGCAAGGTAAACACTGGTATAGGTATCTGTCGCCGGCAAAAAATGGACGCGTCGCCCGCTCACCCGACTAACCAACCGACGGCCGGGTCCATCTCTAGCCATCCCTGCCCACCATGCGAAAAGCTCAACCAGGAACACGCAGACGACGGGACTTAGACAAGATCAAAGCTCCAAGCTCGCCGCAGTGGCAGCGTTCGACTAGGATCATGCCGTGAGTAATGTCAACTTGCCAGTTTTAGCATGCCAGCAGGACGAGTGGCAACTGCAACGGGGATTCTCCGGTGCAGCGTCGATACGAAAGCCTAGACAGAACTTTATGCTGAAACCATCCACCCACTCACCCATGCAGCGCATCCTCGACGCCGAAACTGCCAGCCTGCCCATCCAGGAAAAGGCAGCAACGGTAGTTGCGACAGCAGAAATAGTGACAGCGCCATGTCATGTCGAGTCGAACAAAAACGTAGGGTGGTGCAGCAGACAACCAGACACCCCCCTTCCATCCGCCCTAACAGCGCACCCCGAACCGGGCAGCGCGCGCACGACGTGCGCCAGGAAGCGCAACCACCGACATCCGGTTGCTGGGACTGACGGTGCGCAACAATATCCCACGAACGCCTCCGTCGACCGACAAGGATAACGCAGAACCGGCATCCCACGTCGATCGACGACCCATACATGTGCCCTCAGTACGGTGCGGCAAGGGGGTCACTTATACGGGGTTGACATAATTTTTGTACGTCGGGAAAGTCCAATGCAGGGGAATCACGTACAGAAGTAATTTCAGTCACGCTCGACGGGCACCCTTGCAACCACGTCGATCGAGTCGGAGACGCCGGGGCGTTGGGGTGCACAGCCGAGGGACGGGGAGTTCGGAAGACGGCAAGAAAGGTCATGCCTGAATCGGATCGCTTCCGCCGAGATCCCTAGCGAGCTGTGCCTGCGACGAGCTTTTTTTCGGTCAGGCGGAGGCGCAGCCCGCCGGATCAGCGGTTGGTCGGGGACGTCTCACCGAGACCCGACTCGCGAAGGGTAGCCGTGGGTAGATGAAGACTACCCCAACTGGAGCGACGAACCAATCTACCGACGACCACTGGAAGTAAGCCCTCCCCCCCCCCACATACTCGTCTCACAACATGGCCATGTACATGCGGCTAGACAAACGTCGGGCAGACAGATAGAGTAAAAAAGGGAGCGGGATCTGAGACACGACATATCCCTGAATCAGAGCGACCGGTTCAAACTTACCAGACGTGCACCATTTTTGAATCAAGCTTCCTCGCTGCTCCTTGCTTCTCCTCAGCCGATCAAGTTTGGACGTAGCACGCCAACTCGTCGCTCATCCAAGGCATTACTCCCGATCAGTGATGGCTAGAAGATAAAAGTTCTCCAATCTGCCAACCATATGTTCGCTACATGTTGGACCAGATAATTCGCTTCCTACCGTCCCCCAGCCCCTTTAAAATTCCCTTCCCCCGCCTTCTGATTTGAATCCCGTTTCCAGTAGAGTCAGCAGAGAACCTACCTGTTAACAGAATTCCTATTTATACTCTTTGGTGGTCCATGGTTTCTCGGCGTCAGGTGGCAAATACGACGAGACCAATATTGATTTGTCCATTTGGAATACCTATGAATAATTCCATACGAGGTACTAACAGGGAGTAGAGGACGGTAGCGACAGGTAATCGGATTTAGGGGGTATACACGCATAGAATCTCTGCATATATTTGATGAATTGGCACTGCCGATTAAAATTTCACTAGTGCAAAAGGAAAAAAGGAATTTGATTTTTCAATCATCATGTAGACTAGAAATGATTGCTTAGAAATGAGTGCGTAATAAATGTCCGTGATAGCGCGGGCCACTTTCTTCGAGTCAGAATGGTGAAGCTGATTTAACATTAGTTCTGATGAGGAGTTCTCCCATTAGTCACTAAGATATTTTGTTCCGGAGCCGTAAAAAGACTCGTTTCAGTCAATGAACGCCCTCTTCCAAGCCATCTTCCCCAACAGTGTGATCCAGATGGAATTTTTCAAAGTATCGACGGCCAACAACACATTACCCCCCCTTTTCCTTAACTAGATCCAGGTAATTAACATTTTACGATAAAGGAAATCCCGCAAAGAAAGAAGTATGCTGTTCATTCGCTTGCCTGCTAGTAATGTACAACAGGGTGCCAAAACTCCTATAACACGCCGCGCTAAAATAGTCGTGATTGGCCGATCTAATGGTATAATCTTTCAAATGACTTCTCATAAAAACACCGAGTCCAGGAAGGTAAATTTTTTGATAAAAAATCTAAATAGAAAACGCCAAGGAGAGTGATAGGGTATCTTTAGAAAAATAAAACTAGGCTCATTTATCGCAGACGCAAAAATCTGACGATAAGACTAAAATGAAATGGGGTAAAATCAATTTACTTAGGAAAAGAGAGTTTTTCTGAAAGAAATTTGATGACCCTCGCTTTTTTAGTAGGATTTCGATGGAGTGTTGTTGTCGCTTGAACCATAGGACCAACAATATCCTCGTCGCTGAGTAGAGGGAATTTATTTCCGTTCCGAAGGTCGCTCAGGGAAGGAAACTTAGCCATACATCCATGTTCGGTAGGACTTTGTTTGGAGGGCTGGCTCCCGATACAATCATTTCGTCCCATTTGCGATAAGGCAAGCTCGTTGTTTAGCCGCCAGGTCTTGTCGATAGTCTTCCACTTCTCTTCCGTTAGCCGATAAGTTTTTGATGTTAGACCGTAGTGTTCTCCCGTGCGGACAAGGTGCTTCGTATAATTGGATCGGGCAAGGTCCCAGTCAACACGCAATTGCTGACAAGATAGTACGTCAAAGCTTGACGGAAGGTATGGCTCTGGAAAAATTGTGAAGTTTGCGTGCCCGAGCTTGTTAGCCCATTCATCATCTGGATCCGCGATCGTTATTGGAGGAAGTTCCGAGGGAGACAGGAAATAATTTGACCGAGGTGTGGAAAACGAAGCAGTCGAAGATTGAGAGCTTAGTTGCGGGGGGGATGCGCTTAAGCCCAGCGGCACTAATCTTCTGGCAAGAGGCTCATTGACTTCAGCTACCGAAGGAGATTGGAGAGGTGACTGAAGCGATGCTTTTCGTTTATTGGCCGAGGCATCAGTCATTAGAGGTGGGAGAAGGGGCGTACATGCAGCCTCCTCTCGGTTTAAATCGTGTTGATTCGCTTTGTTTGCGTCAAGCTTTGAAAGAGACATCCTATCATCTCTCTCGTCAATGCTGCTGGGAGTTGACATCGGAGAAGACTGAAGCTCCGGCTTCTGGTGAGCTGAATTAGATACTGAGGACCGCCTTCGTCTAGCTCCAGATCCCTTTCGATCCCTGATGATCGATACAGGATTATCTGAAGATTTAATCATCCATCTACGGGTGAATAAGGGAAACTTTGTTCCAAGGCGTGTCGCGAATCCTGTGAGCGGTGTTTCGCCTGTCCCACGATTCTTGACTTTATTGCTTTCGTCATAATCTCCACCACAAAAGAAGCCATCGGTCAAGTCGTAGTCTACGTCTAGATTCGATTCTAAGCGAACACAGCTGGGGGAGAACATCGAGTTCCGTAGGATGACTGGATCTTGATACAGATATGAATTCTGGTCGTCTGCATGTCACCGTTAGCGGATTCATTAGAAACAGAGGCGCTTCCTGATTGCTCGTCACACACTTACAGAAGCAGTAGTTGTAGTCTGAAACATCATCATCATCGCCCTGAAGTTGGCCGGGCGAGTCTTCGCGTTCATACAACTCCTCTTGTACGTCGGGCAACGAAGCTTTGCTTGTCTTGGTTCCCATGTAGCTTGCCGGACTACCAATCGAAGGGGATGTAAAGGTCGACTCGAGAGATGAAGCAGAGCTAGGACATCCAATGTAAGTTTGAGCAGAGAACGTTGGAGTAACTGGAGCCGAGATATCTGAAATGGAATACATTTGTGTGGGAAGGATGTCTTGGGAGAAGTAATCGGGTTCGTTATCCATGACACTTTCTCTCCTCCGTCGCTCCTGGGCCAATATTGGCAAGAGCAGCGGCTTTAATTGTTGCGACATGTTTGCAATAGATAAGGGCTGCTGTCAAGACAGCGGTTACAAATTGATATCGTTCACGGTCGACACCTGGCTCCGCGTGGTGGAACTTTTTAGATATTGAAGTGGAGCTGGGAGTGGTTCGGTTGCTGCGTTGTTGTTGTGTTGATTTTTTGTTATGACTTTGAATTCACGTTGTCGTGCCGTTGTTGCGTGGTTGTTATATGGTTGTCAAGGAGGGGACCCTCTTGCAGATCTTCTATTTCTACCGAACAAGGGAAGTAGCCATAATCGTTGTCATCGAAGTTTTAAAAATGGGTCAGTTTGAGATGCGAATTATTAGGTCGTAGCGTGAACAATTAAGCTTTTTAGATCCTTTGGTCTCTTTTTCGCATCTCTCCTGCGGCGAAGGCACCCAGCTCCCGTATTACACTTTGGCGGAAATTTTTGAAGCCAAATGCATGAAAAGAAATAAGTTGTGCATCTGTCTTGAAGTGGAGAAAGGAAACGTTGTCGTATTATCGGTGATAATAGAGGGGGTTGAAGGTACATGTACTGATGTTAGAACTAGGACTAGTAAAAGTATTGGTACGGGATTGTGATTTGTGTTTAATGTATAATTGTACATACAGAAATGATAATTCTCGGGGACCACCACATGATGGATTAGTAATCAAGTTTGGCATTTCCCGATCTCGCGCGCAACACAGTAGGAAAACCCTCCCGCGGCTATAGTTAATCTTTTTACTATTACCAAACGAAGTGGTAGTAATATTGAGATTGCTGTTGATGATAATAATAATAATAATGATACCAATTTTAAGACTCATTCATCCGATATATGCGCAACAATCCTTCACAGAGGAACTCGAGCATAGGATCTCACATCACTATACCCGCACTCCTAGTACTTGTTATACGTATGTGTAGAATCAAGTGAGGGAAAATTTTTGATCAGATCAGAGATTTTGTCAACGACATGTACATGTATTTACTCATCATCTGGAGGAACGGTATGCGTGATTCCTTGTCACTTTTTTGATTGATTTGATTCGCGCTTGAGTCGTTAGACGAGTATTTTAGTCAGCAAGTATATTTTAACAACGAATGAAAATCCGATTTGAAGACTGACTAGAAATTACAAGTAACGTTACCCCACCAGCTGTACTTGTAACTTACAAGACTTCTTTCACCTTGATCCAAAAATAGCCCTTGTCCACTCTTCCGTAGAGACAAATCTGGATTAGTGTTCACAGATGCCAGTATATTAATAGCAGGTTTTATACCATATCTGTCAGTTTCAACTAATAATAGTGTTATATAAAGGAGACGTGCGAAGTACAAGTTGGACAAGGTACATGTACATGTTCTAGGAAGACCAAGCGCAGAGATTAATATTACTAAACATACTAGTTATGCTACTAGTACAATTACAGTATAGTGCGATAGTAGCACGCAGATCACAGTTCATGAGAAAGATTTTAGCTGAGAGCAGGACGCCATGTGAAGTATTCGACGCAGAAAAATACAGACTTGTAATTAATCTTCATCTGTCTCTTCTCTCCAGATCAATCCACAAAAAACGAGCAGACTCTTCGGCTAACCCTACAAGATACTTAATGATTAACCGTCGCATTCCGTGAGTGCGATTTGATCGCCGTGCAATCTCTCGATTTGCTGTCCCTTTTTCTCATACATGTAATTGTGAGTCGAACTAGTGACCACAGCGGTTCTGGGATAATGTTTCACCATTCATAGGGTAAGTCTTGTAAATTAGCCGTGCTAAGTATCATATGTCGATCTACAAGACTTCAAACATCCACCCCGATGAAGTTTACCCTAGCACGAAGACGTGTTTGTCTGCCTGCCTGTTTGTTTATTTTATTTTATTTTTTCTCCCCCTAGGCAAGTTGACTGTAAAGGAGCCGGGTTTGCCTCACATCACACACCATCACCGTCTCCTTTTCGACCGATTTCAGGTGTATCCCTTTCCCTTCTACAATATAGTACGTGTTGTGGACACGTAAATCCTGCCCGTTCTCTCCCATCAATCCTCAATATGTATCTCTTCAAAAGCTTTCATTGATTCAATGATTCCTCTGTACATGTCTTTTTTTCATTGACGCCCAATATTAAAAGTTGTGTCACCCACCACCCATATTAATCCCCTTCAATTGTAATTCTTACGTGCCCTCTCCTTCCCTCCCTCTATTCCCCACAGAAGATGCTTTCCTCGGTCTGTTGTTGTAAAACCGATAGATAATTAACATATGATGGCGAACACAAGAAACGATGTAACTTAACAAGTACCTATACCGCAAATCTTGTTAGATCAGGTTTACTCTCGAATGGGGTCAGAGCTAAAGCCTGAGCGCTGCTTTGGGGAATCAAAACAGGCGGAGTCAAAGTCCAGGAGCTTTTACAAGGGTACACCCGATTTTCGACACGACATCTATTAAGATGATCCCAATGGAGAGGAGTTTAGAGGTCGATAACCTTTTGGACACTAATGATAAATCAACAAACCGCTTTTTTCACGTCAACGTTGCTATCTTGTGGTGTTACAGATGTGTTCTTCCGCACCCGAGTTAAGCAGGCAAAGTAGTGACACCTTTTATTACAGAAATGAGAAGTTATAATATAAACTTTGATGTGCATTACACATTCACGTGGGAAAATTCTATTTTGATTCATCGCACGCTGAAAAGCAGCTTTTCTTTTCCCAAGGGAGATGTGTGAAGTTTGCTCGGGAGAGCGATCAGTAGCGTGTTCTTGGTGAAGTTTAAACTCTCAATCGTTTATCACGGGGCCGAGAGGGGAGAAAGATCATAAGGATTGAGGCACCAGATAAACCAGATGTATTTGGCTGATAGAATTGAAAACGTACCTTGCATCATCGTCGCCAGTGTGAATATTTCATAAGAATTGCGTAATCGATGTGAGTTCAGAAAATATCAAGCAAATGATCATCTAAGAAAACTCCTCAGCTACGGTAATTCCAATGCCAAGCCATCTCGTTCACTCATGAACCCCAATCGATGCCTTGTAAGGAATAGCACACCTTCTCAAGTCCCTGAGTGTGAACCGTGCTCGAGAGTCTTCGCAACATTCTTGGGTCCGTGTCTTCGATGCGGCCTGCCCCCAAAATCTAGTTTTCGTTGGATTTTTATTAGGCCTGTGTTGACCGCTTCACAAGCGGAGTGCCGCCCTCTAGCCAAAGATGTGAGAACTTTGCCGTGGCATTGTGATTCCATCAGTCACAGAGTATCCCTCGTTCACCGTGGATTTTCACGGGTACACGCTATCCCAAATGAAACTGATCCTTCGGATGTGCTTGTGCGACACCGTTGAGATTCCCCAACTGGTTGATGAAGGGTGTGTCTGTGCAGGGTCGTCTGATGCACCAAATCCCATTCCTCGCATTTGAGCAGTGTCGGTCGGTTCTACGAATACCATGACAGTTATACCGGTATCTTCAACATTCGCGACGGCATCTGCACCCTTTGCTGACTGGCGGCTAAGCCAGATTCTTACTTGGCTGCACAGACTTCCAATTCCGAGCTTCAAGGTCTTGACAGGATAGACTACCTATCCACCATGACTCATGCTTTTTGGGCGATTATCGAGATGACAGGGGCAGCTGTAAACATAGCGTCAGCGTGCTTCGATGTACTAATATTAATACCAGTATTCAAATGTTCTGACATGTGGAGTTGATAGCTTTTCTTATTTTTCAACTCTTCTACAAGTACCTCTTCACTACCCTCCTAATTGCTGAAAGAGGCTTCTTTCATGTCGCTGATTTGACAAAAATCTGGGAGCCTCAAGTTACCTTGCGTGTTCATCGAATTGATCTTCTAATTGATCTTCTGGAAGAGTTTCATCAGAAACTAGATGTCTAGAAGTGGTTCCTGAATCGCCTTGACATCGTGTTAGACTTTTTCAAACTGATGTACAGCTGTTCTTCCCGAACTTTATTTCACTCAGGTAAGTTGTGAAACAATTTGTTGTACTGTGCAAATGTTGGATATCGATAAGCCTGGCCCACTACTGCTAGCGCTGTATCAGATGTTGTTTCATGGAACTCTATGGTCATGTCTACAGGTATCCGTATGTTTAGTAAAGTTTTTAGATCATATCCCCACAACTAGTAACACCACGATAAGACGTAATTATTGTCTTATCGTGTGATGACATTTACCCAAGGACAGACGATGAAGGTATCTATTGTATCCCTCACATCTCAGTCAGAGAACCCGAGCGGTTTACGAAAATTTTGAAGTTTCCCGGACAGAAGATTTCATGTGTGCACCACTCTCTCCGATCCAGGTCAGCCACATAAATAAGAATATCAGGTTGAATACACAAATCGGCAATCAAGTTGAAACACCATCAACGCTGGCGCGCGACCATGTCATCCCAGAGTGCGCGAATTTCAGGAACCTTCGTGATCTGCTATTCCTCTACATTCTCCGAAACCCGCCCCTCCCTTTTCAAGCAGCGACCCGGCACCCGCGCGAGCATGAACACGAACTCTTCTACCGAGATTTTTTCTTTGCGACGGCTGGAATCGTGATGGTGAGGCTGGTGCTTCACATTGAGAGGCTGTTGAGACAGTCATACCGGCTCTATACTGCCTGATCACTTACTAGTGGGCTCTCAACGCTCAGCTCAAGCTCCAAAAACAGTCTCTAAAGCTTGGCCGTGAGGAGTCATCATGGCCAGATGTGTATCATCTCAGGTTACGGATGGCCTATGCACACATCCTACCGATCTCCCCGAATCAGGTAAAGACGACATTTGAAGTGGCAATCTCGATATTTGGAATACCAATGAGTGCTCTGTTTGGCACAACGATAATAATTTGGTAATGAACCGTCAACGTCAGAGGAGCTCTATGAATGCCGAAATAGGCGGTGGAGTGATCGCATGAACTTGCTGCAGATGGTAAATGCTCTATGCTCACACTTGAGATGAGAGATCAGAATTGAAGACTTCGAGTTCAAACTGCTCACATTTGATACCTTCCAGATTCCATGTAAAAACAATGCTAATTAACATGATTGTCAGTCCCCCAGTAAGACACTAAGAAGCTTCTTCTACTTGTCCAGACAACTATCAAGAGGCATTCAAGACAGTAAAACTCTCAACATCAATCCAAAAAGATCCCCGCCATTCGTAGGTCAACACCAGTTCTAGAAATATTTCCGACGGCGTGGAGATACACGGCCGAATTATGTACGGACTCCCCCCATACCTTTCTAGCGCCTTTTGATGATTATTTTGGCTGAACGATTTCCCCCAGAGGCGCTAAAATGGCATGAGAGGGGCAATTCCGTACGGGATCAGCCCGTGTACTACAGTCGAACCCTTGTTATAATGATGCATTCCGGCCTAAAAAAATTAGTGATAATCCGAGTGTATCGGTATAACAAGGGTTCGAGTATAGTAGGCTAACGAGTACTATTGTTAAAGTTGGCAATTCGGCTCTGTACTCCATTAGGCCATCCTAAAACTACCTTATTCCACACAACAACAACTCACAGAGCCGAAATCACCACGTTCCGATTAATTTTCCTCTACTGTTTATTATGAACTGTAAACACGAACTGAACTTCAGAAAACAGAGACATGTACCAGTGGTTTGTATCGTGGCTATCATGGGATATGACAATGTCTGGAACCGTTCATGTTGCTTGACCTGTAAGAGGGTCTATCGGCGACTACTACAATGATTGGACTTGGGCTCGAGGCTAAAAAGTGCTTTGATCTGTCCTTAAAACTTCCTTCAACCCGTTACCTGTAGGAATCAGTCGGATTTCTTAATCCTGAGATCATGTTATATAAATGGGCTAAAGATAAGATCAAGACTTTGCACAATCCCGTCACATCGGAATCCCATATCTTCATATTCAAATTCCTCAATGGCTTGCTAATAGCTTCAACTAATTCGACACCGGGTTTAACGTTAGTAAAGTGATCTTTCTCGGCACCTCCAGATGAGATGGCGTCAACATCACTCCGCCATATCACAGTATATGATTGATGACAGTCATACCTGTTCTTTATGAGATTGAATACTTGTACATCGTTCCGGGTTCGTGGGGTGAGACGGCAGCATGGGCGGGGAAACTTATTATGATTATCGACAACACAAACACCCCCGTGTAGTAAAAGAGTGTCTGAACTGCAAGAGTAGAATTGATTTTACACGCGGAATTTATATTTACTTATCATATTACGAGCTCGTGAGACCGCGTCCAAACGTGTAACCTTCTTTCCTCTCCTTAGATGGGATCAAACTGAATATTGGCTCCAAATTTTTCGTTCGATTTCCGATCCTTGAAACTAGATGAGTAGGATGTACTGTCAGCAAGTGCTAACAGACCAAACTAAGAGGTGAAGGCTGATGTACCTTAAATGCTACTTCTGTGATATCTTGGAAACCCTCGGTCAACTGAGGAGACTGAAAACGTTTACTGAAGGTATTGAAAGCGATTGTCGGGACCATCTTCCGTCTTTCCGGATTCATCTAGCACATGGCATATCAGAAAATTAAAGACATGAATTGGGGGTTTCAACATGATTCGAGTTCGTTGACCTGGATAAGATAGGGAAGATACTCACGATATCGTTCATGGATCGCACGACGTTATTGTGCATACATACTTCTACAGGCGTCATGAGGTGCACGCAACGTATAGGAATCTCGTGTTTCGCTGCTAATTTTATCCACAAGCTCCGGGCCTCAGTATTTGCGTTTGTATTATCTGAGCCCACCAACAATCAAATTCCTGACGAGACACATCATCAATTTTGCTACTTACCGATGGCTACAGGCTTGCCCTCGTCTAAACTTTTCGAGGCTGCTTTAAGGCAGGCACTTTGCTAAAGGGCATTAGTTAGAATTTTATAATTTAGGTAGTATCGGCTGTACCGTCCTGAGAATGTCTTGATTGATACGAGCATAGCCAAGAGGTTCCAAGTTTTTCCAATACCAGCTTGATTTCCCAGCTCCAGGACTACCGCACATTAGGACGATATCAAGTTTGTTTTTTTTGGTAAAATTTGACTCGGACTCTAGGGCGATGTCAGCTATCAACTAACTTTCAGGCTTAGTGGAGCTAACGTGAAGGCGATACATCTCTGATATATTCAGATGGTTCGAATGTTCTAACAAATGGACATTCCTTTTGCCCAAGGAAAAACTCCTCGGGCGTAGCAAATTTGATTCCAATGTTTTCTGCAAAGTTTCTATAAAATGTTAAGTTGATTTTTGAAAGCCCTCTGACATGCCTACCGATCAGAGCATGAATGATCTTTTGGCTTGCCTTTCCTTGCCAATCGACCAGCGGCATCTCCTACGAAGAATGAATCTTCAATACTGATTTCTTCAGCCTCTTCAGCTTTTACCTCGTTGAGTAGCTCAGTCCACATGCCCGTACTCGGCTTTCGAAAAATATCTTTCTCCGTGGCCGCCAAAATGCAAATTGGAATATCTAAATTATTGAAGACATGTGACACTTTTGCCTTGAAATCGGAGAGTCGAGATTTTAAATTAACACCTGGAATTAGAGAGAGTCCAGCTTGGTTACTAAAAACTGCAATCCGAAAGCTATCCAAAATTTAATCGTTCATCTCTTGCGTCCTAATTCGTAGACATACCCATCATCGTGATATAGTTTTCGGAGTTTCGGAGCAACCGAGGCATCCCACCACTTCCAATCATCCGCATTCTTTGGAAATACATTGCCTGTGATGGTCGAGATGAGTGTTGAGTCCTGAAGGGTAAGTCACCTTCCACCTCACTGAGATACTCTGACTCACGAGGTCAAATCCCGCAATCTTGAGCCTCTTTTTCTCGGCATCGAGCGTTGTAGTGTTGGATGGCACATATTTTCCAATCAGCAAGGTTTCTGTAGTCTCGTTGTTGGGACTACGCGTTTGCCATGTGATCCTCTCCGGCGCTCTATGGGATGTCGGGGTAAAAAATGATGCCACTGTAGATTCTACAACCGAATGAGTCAATCGGATAAGGTAGAGAGCCAAACTTACGAGTTACAGATGACGAGACTTTGCGTCGAGAAGCTCCCATGTTGGCTTGCTGATCTGGGTTGACGCGCTTCATACTTTGAAGGGCGGAAAAACAAGCATGCCAGACTAGAGGGCCTGTTCAAAATGAATGCTACTGACACTGAGAGGAGCAATATCCTTTGCAACCAAAAGGTATTTTATCTATTTTAACCAGATTTGTATTGATATAGATCATCGGACGTCCAAATACGATTCACTGGACTAATTATTTCTACGCTATTCCTCCATTTACTAGTGAGAGCACATCTTAAGTTTGATTATTGAATTAAACTGCGCTATCTTCACTTTCTAGCCCACTTAATCATATTTGAAACTACTGCTCTCATCGTGATTTTGCCTGCGAATACGCTGACGCATGACAGGAATATATGCTAGAAAGAACGAGGAACAGGTGTACCAGGTCGATCTCTTAATTTGAGAAGCTTGGACATGAATGTCAGGGCATCATCAATATATGAGACAAGGTGTGGTGATAGAAGGAAGACCTGTTTCATTTATGAGGAGTAGATGCAATGTTCTGACTTGCGAGTATAATGTATGTTTTCTTAAGGTGAGGAATGAATGAGAATAGATAGAGGTGTGTAATTGTATATAGATTTGACTTGTCGATTTTTCTATGAAGGTAAGACGTCCTACTTATGTACCTAAAGCAATACTTGTCATATCCTTCTCTCAACTATCTTTAGGTACTGCACCAATCTACCATTGTCTAGTCAGTCAATTCATGAATACTACTTAATCTATTACGACCAAGGGAATGTCTGCCTCACACGACTCGTGTCACCTGACTAGTATTATCTGATCTAGTCTAGGCGACTCAAATTACGCGACTCGGTCCTCATTTTTTTTTATTAAATCATATTTGCGTATGCAGCCTGAGGCTATGACGCGAATGATTACGGAAGACATGTATGTGACGCAGAATAACTCTGTTTGACGTTTGGAACACTCATACTCAGATTTCATTTGCAGATACCACTACGAGAATAACGCCTTACGACATGTACCCTCTTCCGTGAATACCCACCACAGGGAAAAGCGAGAAAAACCTGTGGCTATCTGAGCATGCTTTCGTCATTCTACGAATACAGTATCACCGCGAGAGAAGTGGTGTGAGGGTCTTGCTGGATTCGAACCAGCTTTCTCCTGTCTCAAGTGGGGCATGTGTCCAAGCTAACCAGACTCTACTTGGGAGAACGGCCCGGATAGTGTACCACTGCACCATCCGACCCCCTCGGTCCTCATGCCTTGATGCACCCGTCCACACAGATCATCCGCGCCTATTCATGGACCTCGCACATCTCTAATGTCGCTATTCGCAACAAGACCACAAGATTCGAGATTCGTGCTCTCAGCTTGCGCGATGCCAAGGTCAATTGCGAATCTGTCATAAGAAGCATGACATATGTGTCGATTTATTATCTCCCGCTTCAGCACCATGATATGGGTAAATACAGTATTCCCACCATCCATCTTGCTGCGATGATTCATAATATTTGTTGGCCGGTCATGATGTGAAAACTGGTACATGTATTGTACGTCATCTCACTATAATGTGCCTTTCTTGAAACATTATCGCGAATGGGGCCGGAACATCAATTTAGCAAGAAAAATTACCGCTATGCCCATTCCATCCCTCAATCAGCTCTGTAATCCCTGTCGCGATTTAATTTTTTCCGTTGTTCTCCATCGGCAGATTCCAAGATGCTTCCGGAGAGGTAGAATGGTACGTCGATGACAACCACTGCCGTTGGCAGAGAACGGGCACTTGCGTATCTACAGCCACCAGGCCTCACGCAAAAGATAAAAAGTTTAAGTGCGTTAGAGGCCTGTCTGCAAGGGAAGGTTCCCAAACCTTCTTGATGCTGAGATGATTGATGCTGAACCACTCAGTTCGATTAACCACGGTCCCGAGACCACACAAAGCTCAGAGCAGGCCTCAGAGGTCGCAAGCTCAAGCAAAGGAAAAGAAGCCGTCCGAGATAAGACGTCCCAGTCCGCAGGCCCACCGGCAAGAAAAATGGCTGTTCCAGTTTCGCAACGCACAGCCATCACGGAAGCATGGGCTCACCCTTCGGAGCAGCATGCTGTGCTAGAAGGCGAGAAGCGACGTGCAGCGCGAATTATGGCCTACCTTCCTATCTGCTTCACAGCAATAAACAGTGTCGAGGCATCCCTCTTGCCACTTTCGACTGGCGAGAACAAATATTTCGTAGACAATATCAAAATCCAACTATGAGCGACTATTGTGCAGTTTGTATACGCCAGCCCATGCTCGACAACACTAAGCCTACACGCCCACCCCTCTTTTCCTTTCCCATCGATGGCTCCCGGAAAAACGGCTCCAACCTTAGCAGCACCTCAAGAACAAGGAACAAAAACACCTGGGCTAAGGTGGCTCGCAACAGCCTACGTGATAGCGCCGCACCGCACACAGCAAAAGAAGTATCATTTACTTAGGGGTTGAGAGAAAGCACTCCCATGACGAAAGTCGATATGCGACTGTTCCTACGAACATCTAATAAAGATGCGTCGCGGAATGCACTATTGTCGTCCCAAAAATAAAATATTTCCACCATGGCCGCAGTCTCCTGGTAGATATCTCTCTGATACATTAGGTCAAAACAGGCTTTGCCATCTGCCGGGGATCGTAGGCATTTCGACCTCTGTCAAAGCCACGTGACTAACTGAACCGTTACCGCGGGTTCCAGCAGCTCCCACTGTCTTCTGACAATCTCTTTTAAGTTTCTATTTTCACATTTTGGAAAGTTTTCCTAAGAAAAGTGTCAACCAGCTCTGGTACTCTAAGGTATTCGATTTGTTTCCACGCATTGCAGAGGAGTTGGGGTTATAGGCGGCCTGGGAGGCATATACATTTTTGTACTTCTTGTAGCTTAGTCCGAAAGTTTCGAGTCTTGTCACTTTATTGATTCATAACTGATTATAACCTACCTGTCTTCGTGTTAATTTCCATGTTGACACCTCGTTCACGTCCCGTTTTGTGTTCTCACTCACGTCGTATCCACGCTTACGTCCGTACTACAACACGTTCACGTCGTCGTTCACGTCTGATAATACACATAAACGTCTGACACCATCACAGCAGCAGATTAGACAAGCAGAAGAAAGATACTTGATTTTGTTCCCAAAGAGGGTCGCAAGATTAATCCTGCCAGAACTTTGGTAGTCTAACTCATTCCCACTGTACCGTTAAAGGACTACTCACCAACAGCCAGTGTTCCATTGACATTTGAAATGCTCACATAGGAAATTATACGAGTTTCCGACCCGGCTCACTCTTTAGCTCGGCTCCACGAACTCAGTAAAACAGGGCATTATACCAGAACTAGATAGTGCTCTTTTCACGCGAATCCGCTCCACAGCCCAGCTACAAGCTTATCTTCGAATCCGGAAGGGCGACAATCTCTCAACTCCACCGATTTATCGAGCAGTGAAAGCACTGTCTAGATTATCTCGCCACACGTGGATGCTCCCGTGCCCCAGCTTGCTGGAATCGTAGATTTAAGATGAAATTCGAAAGAGAATGTACCGCCTCTACAAGATGCCGAAACTCTGGTGGACCAATTGATCGGAAAGCCAGGACTGTCTGGCTCAACCCGCGAGGACCAACCCAGTGATAAAAGAACAGTTTGCCACGATCTGGTGGTATTCACGGCGCGGGTACGCTTCAATATTTCGCGCGAAGGCTGCTGCTAACAGATTAGAAACGACACCCGACGCGGCATCAAAGGATGTCCCAATGGTAGAGGGAATCGGCTTTGGAGTCTTTAACTCCAAAAATGAAGCCTAGAGGGCGCAGCGACCCGAGACGAAGTACCGCAAGTGGCTTCAAGAAAAGAATACCGGAAACAGGATGCCGTCAGAGGTTACCTGCGAGCCCATCCCTCGCTCTCGGCGAAGATGGAGAAATTTGCCACCTGGAAGGTGTAATAGGAAAGAAAACGGATGAAGACTACGGGTTCCAGACCAAAAGAGATATCTTCCTTTGGAGCTAATAATTAGGTTTGCTCTTCATTTTTAAATTTTGACAGGGGAGCGGTTGAGTAGAAGTTGCGTTACTGTTGAGGGGATATGGGGAGGATCGTCCATCACTATTTTCACGCCTACATTTTCAATGAAGACTCTTTACCTTTTTTTCGCCTAGAGGTAGCTACGCTAACGCGCCCTCGTCGTTTCATTATTTGGTTTGCGCAGAAGCCTGGAGCTAACCCCTCGGTAACATTTGTCTCGCCAGGGAATGCTTAGGTCTAGTGCTTCGCTTTTGTTCCGCTAGACGTAAAATAGACTTCTACTACTGTGCATGAAGCCTGGGGCTTTGGTAAGAATGGTTACGGACGATACCTATTTTTCATCGAACAGATTAGTATGATGTTTGGAACACCCTCACTCAGTTTTCATCTACTGATAAAACTATGAGGATAATGCCCTACAGTATGAAAACTATTCCGTGAATATTCACCACAGGAAAAAGCGGGAAAAATATATGGTTACATGAATACGCTTTCATCATACTGCGGATACGGATCATCATCATCAGAATCTCGATATCCCCAACACCACTTGAATACTTGAGAGAAATCATTACCATCACCATCATCACAAATCAAAATCATATTATCTACGAGATCCTAACCAAATGTGGAATCTTGTTTCCCATTTTCACAGTAGCCATTCACCCCATTCTTCAACCGAATTTAGTGGCTTAAACGACGCGACCGAAGTCATGACTTCTGCCAGCGTAGTACCATCATCGACGCCTGCCGCTCCAAGCGTAGGACTTAACCTCAGCTTTCTTGCCATTACTGCCGCAATGCAGAATCCAGAACATGAAGGAAAGTAGAGATTGGGTCTAGCTCATTAATTTATGCAAATTATCTACACTTGAGCTAAAACCAACACAGGAAAGGGACACGCGCCATCAAAATCGTCGTTTATCGAAAGGATCGAACCCATCGTGACTGCCTTTGCGATTATTAATGCCCGAATTAACAATGCGCCCAGTAGGAATCCTAGTCTTTGACTAAACACGGCAACAGCAGCTACTCCTAGGGTCACAATAACGGCGGAGGAACCCAATCTCGCCCCCCCAAAAAGGTCACCGAAGATCAAGTCTCAGTGGGCCACAGTATTTAGAAAAGTAGTAATACTTTCAATATCATCCACCAGCCCGACGTCTGGAAAGTCTATCTCACAAGAGCAGCCGGCTGAGTATAAATTTTCAAGAGGAGTTAACGCCCTTTTCTTCGAACGGGTCCAGAGCACAAGTAGCGCAATTTTTCACTCGTTATAATTAAATAGATAATTACTGAACGGGCTGGAGTAGCGCCCCAAGCTATCTCGGCATTATCCCATGTCAGGTCTGACTTTGCGATTTAGTGTGCGTCAGACGCGCCTAGAAATTCAATCCTGTAAGCGGTAACATCTCTTGAGAAAGAGAACACAGCCATTAATGCAGCGTTGACCTAGACGTCCGTTGTTGTGCCGCACATGCTTCTAAACATCGAAACTCTTGATTTTAGGTTAACTGTGACAAGAAATTGGCATACAAAAATGTGTTTCTATCTCTGGCGTGACACCAGTATATGTCCGTTCTAGCAAAGTTAAAGAAGGCCAGTATACCATAATTTGGATAGTTCTCTTCAGATAATACCCAACAAACTCGAATTTCAGACTCTTTGACGAGGATGGGCCAACATTCCCATTTATCATTAGCGGTATGTAGACAGCGTGGGGGAGGCAGAGGGGACAGAGGTGTGTGTCAGGCTGAAGGTTGCCCTCCTACATGATACACGAGATAGATGCATCGGCACTCGGCTAAAAGACCAGACCAGAATCATAGAACACTATGCTCTGGCAATCTCCATATATATATTATTCAACAGAGGCATTCCTAACACCATTCGAACAAAGCCGGCCCATGGAGTAGTGCTGAAGATGCTGGGGTTTTCATACAACGGGAGCCTGCATTAAATGAAGTCGATGTGAAAGATGCACTGCTAGGCATGTGGCAATAGATTGTCTAAACAAGGTGCCAAAGTGTGCAAATTGTGCTGGACCTCGTGAGTCGATCGACATCAAATGTATGGCTCGACTCAGAAGACAGAATAGTTTAGTGGTACCGCGCACTCCTGTAGAGTGTTAGCGTGAACGCGTGGGTTACTTGGTACGTGGAGAATAACCTGAAGATAGTCGAAATTGGGAGAGGTCAATCGTGATGGACAGCTGGCTTGATAGTAAACAAAAATCTGAATTAGCACCAGAACTTCAACTTGGGGAATTCACCTTGGGAGAACTAGTTCTATATATAATACATGAGCCAACTCCGAATTCACCATGACTACGAGCCCGACCCCAATGTCCCGATCCGAACAACTCCGTATCAGGATAACAACCGAAGGCGACAGAAGGCCATCGAAAATGTTCCAGAGGATCATCAACAAACCCCAGGAGAGTGATAGCTAACTACGTTCGCGTGTTAGTTACTTTTCGAATATTACGATCGACAGGTCGCTGCTCCTAGTCAACCCCTAAACACAGCTCGATTATTGCAGGGATGCTAGTACCAGCTCATGATATAGAGCTTCGAGTTTGTTGTAGTGGTGTTTATTCGTGCTATGTAGAGTCCAAGATTATTTTAGCACAAGGGCTCCTCTCTGACCCAGACCACACCTCCTACAGTGCTCCTATCCCCTTTTGCCTCGAACCTAAGATCATTGATACATTGACCTATGACAGGTAGCCATTTAGCTCAGTAATTACCCGTAGAATTCAACCACCTTTTCTACGGAACCTTCTGCTCAAAAAAATAGAAAAAGAGCAGCCATGGAAACCGGTACGCGGGAAAAAGTCTCAAAAAACCTGCAACTCCAGCCAGGCGAGGCCTAGACACTAGAGCCACATGAGGTGCGTATCCTCATCTGTATCTCCCTAATATCCCATTGTCCAGATATCCTCCTTACACCGACACCACCAGCGCTGAGATAGCGGTGCTCTTTCCTCGGGAGACAGTATAATGCCAGAATATCTATCAACACTGAATTTTCATCTTGGTAAAAAGGGCCAACTTAGTCTAATCCATCACCACCACAACGGGAGCTGGGTACGCCCCGGAAACTCATATTGGGTGACTTCTCCGTGACCAAGTAATGCGTGTTTCTGTTGGCTCTGAAGATAAACTCTAGGCTCGTAGGGGACACCACGTACAGGTAGAAACGCCGTCTTCGCCCCCCTAGCGCTTCGAGTTATTCGAGAGCAGGGTCATCGTTACTTCAAAGCCGCAATGGCAAGGTCAGAGGATAAGGGTAAGAGTAAGGCCACCATGGTACCTTGTACCCGATATGAATGGATGAAAACGCTTTAAGTAAAACGACACTACTTCATCGCCAAAATGCTAATCACAACACCCTTCTATTTCACTAAGTGAACGTGGGAAAAGTGGACCGAATTCGAATATAACGATGTAGCAGGCATATTTTTTTTTTTTAATCATTTTTGCGTATGCAGCCTGAGGCTATGACGCGAATGATTACAGAAGATATATATGTTTCGCAGAATGACTAAGTTTGACGTTTGGAACACTCATATTCAGATTTCATTTGCAGATACCACTACGAGAATAACGCCTGACGATATGTACCCTCTTCCATGAATACCCACCACAGGGATAAGCGAGAAAAACCTGTGGTTATCTGAGCATGCTTTCGTCATCCCACGAATACAGTATCACCGCGAGAGAAGTGGTGTGAGGGTCTTGCTGGATTCGAACCAGCATTCTCCTGTCTCAAGTGGGGTATGTGTCCAAGCTGTCCAGACTCTACTTGGGAGAACGGCCTGGATAGTGTACCACTACACCATCCGATCCTTGTATCAGGCATAGGAGGCTGGAAAAAATTTATGCATGGTGTAAGAACTGTCACAAGCTAGTGCCTGACAAATTTTAGGCTGATGCCTAAGGCTAAAACAATGACTTCTGAGCGGTTCCATGTTGACACCTCCCCGGCTGACACGTCTCCCCATACATCAATGGATGACATACGATGAGACTATAGTTTCGTACGTGAAAGAGATTGAGTCAGTATGAGACATCGAATCTCAGCAAAAAGGACTCGGAAGCAGGATGCAGTTATGGAAACTAATGGAGGGAACAAAGACTACGCAACATTCACTTGGATCATGTGAAGCAAGACAGGGAAGTAAAACATGAGGAATAGATCAATGAAGTTTGCTCACCGTCTCCTTTTGTTCTTTACTTCAAGATTTTCTATTGTACGTAGCTCTCGATAGCTTGTGAATAACAATCATCTTAAGACCTTTACAAGAACCATGGATAATGCAGAGATACTGAGAGTTCATTATCAAAAGTCATCTAGACTTTAACAGTTATATACTAGCGGGAATAGCTGGGAATCGCCCACGCGCGATCAACTTTGGCCGAAACGTTTTAGTTGCCACCCAAACTTCCCCCTCGTCCCAGGAGCAAACCGGCGACCACTGCTTTGTGCAAGCGCATGTTAAAACGCTTGTCACTAAACACCACGAAGTAGGACTAAACGAGATTATAGAGCCCTTACTTAGACGGTGCCTCTCAGGCCTTTCAGTCGCAGAAAGAGTTTCAACACAGTGTCAAGACACTTGCAACTTCAGGCTCCACTTTAGCTTGGAAACGGTAATTTTATGATGGAGTAGTCAGCAGCTCAGGAAATTCATCTTCTCACGACTATTGGTGCACCCACGTATAAGTATGGAGATGTGCTCGACCCAGTATGGAGCAATGTTACGGTGGAGGTATCGGTATCACTCGAGAACATCTGTATTTGAGGCCATATGAATCTCGCCGGGTTTTTACAAATAACAATGTGGCCAGATCTATCCGGGACAAGCCCGCAACGATGACTACGCGGCCAGAATCTTGCTAAAATTTCCTGGCAAGTCAAAGTCTGGGTCGAGCTAGGCTTTTTAAACAATGCAAGCAATATTTAATGTCAGGTACTAGGTCTGATGGATGTCCTGGGAGATACTCACAAGACAGCAGAGCGCAAACCTACAAAGGCGGGCGGAAGAACAGCAGCGTAGTATAATGAGAAGTGTAAACCGAATTACCCTGAGTACAAAGAAGATTAATTTGGACTCAGAGTATGAGATATGCTCCGAGAAGTTTTAAGGCACGCTGCACGAGCAGTAAATAACGGAACACTGGAGGAGCCAGGTTGAGAATGTTGTTACAGCTGCACAAGTCTTCAAAGTCATGTAGTGGGCTAAACCTATGACAGGCTGAGGCGCTGCCCCCTCAAAATTGCGGACGGCACGTGGATTTCTGATCTCCCCGAGCGAGAAGAAGCTCCACCAGAAATTCTTCTCATTAGATTCGAGGCTAGTCGCCATCTTCCCACGCAGGAATTTAGTTAACCGGAGTCTTTTCACGAAGCTTGATACTTTCACTAGAAAATGTGATTACATGCACTCTTAGTACGGATGATTATTCTCCAGCCTCAGAGAAGATAAAAGCCCGACTGCTTAGAGCATGCTGGTCTTCTATAGATGCTCAGATGAAGAACATTTTTGTCGCGTGTTTGGATCATAGGTACTTCTCCACTGCATTCCGAGTTGCAGAAGTCGTCCTGCTGCCAAAATTAGGACATAGTCTGACAACAGACAAAGGATGGCGTCGAAATTTTCCGTCTCTCTTGTTTTGGTAAAGATTTCGAACGACTAGTGTTGAATTGAGTGTTCCTAGTTTACAGTATCCGGCAGAAATCCATGGATACACGTGATAAGTATGAGTCTGGTCTGTTGGAACAAGGTGACGCTTGGACCATGACCATCGTGAAAACTCTTCTGCTTATCCCCGTTTGTATAATCAGTTTACATAGTACACTCTGTGTCTGGTGGGAAGTCATAAATAACTTCCCATTTCACGAGTACAGACTCTTCTCTCTCCCTCGACGTCTTCAGTGATATAAGTCATAGAAACCCCAAGAGGTTGCTTTTCCATCTTCTATTATTAACAACTAGTACCGAACAGAATGGCGTGGTCAGCAATCGAATATCGGGTCGTCTCCCGACAACTCTTTGGTGCACTTCCAGGACTTTGAGTAGTCAATCTTGTCTCATGTGTCATCCACGATGCCGGGGCTGCAATGCGAAACATGACGGTCACAGCAATGATCACTCAAGATGTGCAGGGCGAATTTGATGCAATGCTCCATAATCGGCAACTACACTGGATGCGAAACCAAGTTTGGCCCAGTTTACCCTGCAGATGGGTTGAGTTCTTTCTGGCCAGACAAAGAGTACGTATTTGCTGTTAAAATAAATGAATGGAAGTCTAGCGATTAGAGGTGTCCATCTCTAGAGTAATAAATCACAAATGTAATGTTGGAGCATGAGAATAGTTTGTCTGTCAAAGAGTGTGTTATCTTATTAGTGGTACATCTCAGCGGTACTTATCCGCTGAGTTCCCTTACTACGCTATTACTAAGCAGGCACATCTCATTTATCTTGAGTTTCCTGACCGAACACTGAATCATAGTGAAACCTTATGCAGAGACCTCGACTTCTAGCGTGCGTCGAGTTACTTCCGAGCATGCCCGCCACCAGATTTCATCAGTGGATTGTACTGAAGATCCTTACTAAAACCAATGTGGTATTGTAGATGGCATGCTAGCTACAGGCTACAGCCTCGTAATTGATTGACTCGTGTCACACTTTCTAACATTTGCCTCCAGAATGGAATAGCCGATGACAAAGTTGTGAAATGCGTAGTCACGCAAAACTTACCGCTATCACTACACATTTTCCTGTACACTGCTTTCTCAGTCAAAGACGGGAACAGGGACAACAAGTTTGGGTATGCCTGATGTTAACTGCGTCCTCGTGTTTCAAGGCTGAACGAAACGTTGTACCTGATCCCGGTATCAGATGAAAGCCTCTCGCGGGCTTTCGTCCTTAATTTCTAGCTCCAATACACAAATGTTGTTATGGTCAGAATCCGCGTCTAATTTTAACATGGTAATATGACGAGAAGGAAGTTACATGTGTTTTAGTAGCTCGTTCCCTCGACTTTCTTTCGGAAGTCGATTAGAAAATGGACGGTATTTGGTCATCTTTTTCTTACAATATCGTTTTGGTGTTTAGCCCTTCATAATGCATATGATATCGCAGCTCTAAGTAGAAGTACAGCAGCCGAAGCGGTGGTAAACACTGAAGAAGTGGAAGAGCTTGTGTAGCTTACAAACGAGAACAAGATGAGCTTCGACTCGGCTGATTCTGACTTACTGGTAATCTGAGGGGAGCCTAGGAAACTGCTAGATACGGCAGGCTCAGTCATCCAAAATCTAAGACTACTGTGTAATCCCTTCTCCGTATGTGAAATAGCTGCGAGTGCGGATAAGTTCATAGCGCTACTTTGAACAGCACATGCAATTGTGGTGTGAGAAAGCGCAACGTTTAATACAGTTGATATGTCCAATAATATTCAACTTTTAATAATATTATCGTAATGTATGTTTAACGAATCGTGATAAATGACGCCGAAGTTATAAATTTGGTTACAATGGTACTCAAAACAATCTAAACCACAAAAGGAATGAATCATGGTGATTATAATATATGTCTCAAGAATGAATCTAAACAGCACACCTCCCATCTAAATGTAACAAGAGGCTATTTATCTCCATCTGAAACCCGCTAGCAGCTATATTATTTCCTCGCCATATCTCAAAATAATAGTCTATAGTTAGATTCGAAACATCTTAACTATAGATATTGTATATGACAGCAACCTGGAACGCCACCAACGAGCTTGGTACATCGACAAAACGGATTCCATCTCGAACAAACAAACACCCTACAGCGGGGCGCAGACCCAGGACCAATGATCAAGGCAGTGTGGATGTATTTCATAAGCACGGCGCTATTCGGAGCAGAAGCATGGTGGCCAGAGCTAACCCGGATCACCGCTCAGCGAAGCAAGAAAGTAGACATAGGAGCCGGCTGGAACGCTGATATCCTGGAAAGCATCAGTATCAAGGCAGTTTGGGCGACAATACCAGCTTGGCAAGCCACTCCAAATACAGTCCTACACTAAGAGACCGGCATTCTTTGGGCAGCTACTCTTCTTCAGCAAAGGCAATTGTGAGCCGCGGCACAAATTCAGCAAATGGATACTTGATACCCTCTGTCAACCAGATCTCAAGAGGGACCTGAGGAAACCATGGATCGCCCAGGACTCCCGGCAGAACAGAAAATCCGTGCGGTTACGAATTCGAGATGATACCTCACAAGACTGCAGATTAGACTTGGAAATGTGCCGGTTGCTGTGGAGCCTGGAAAACCATTCTTCCCAAAAACGGAGCGAAACAGCCGACCAACCAGACTCGAAAAGCAATCTGAAGCTGCCCAGGCCAGACTATGAATTGAAATCTTGTCAGCAGCCACTGCAGGTGCGTACACAGATGGTTCGTCTTATAGCTTGGCAAGATCTATATTGTCAGGAATGCATCTACTGCATAATATATATATGGAGATTGCCAGAGTATAGTGTTCTATAATTCTGGTCTGATCTTTTAGCCAAGTGGTAATGCATCTTTCTCATGTATTATGTAGGACAGCATCCATAGCCTGGCATCACGGGTCTTGTCTTGTTCTTGACCGCTATCTACATGCCGCTCGTGACATATATGGGGCCATAGATGGCTAGAGGACATATGATTGGAAGCGGTGTAGGACCTCTGCTTGAGGTAGAGGCTTACGAAGTAGAAAATGAGATTCTTGGAAAGCCCTTAAAGCAGCAAGACTAGTGGCCGGCATCAAATCTACTAAGGTGCCTTTGGACGGTTCAGAAGCGACTCGGGATTTGCGCAGCGGCAGGTCGAGGCCTTTTCAGGGAATAGATGACAAGTTTGTATCTGACCGTCAGAAACATCAGCGAGTAGAAATTCGATGGATACTTAGATAATAGGGGTCGAAGGGATTGATAGGTCGGATAATTTTGCCACAGCAGCCTTAAAAGACCTTCCAGACAAAGGGGTTGTCTGAACTTTGGAGGACGTCTACTAACGGTTTATGATATGGACAACGATATCTTACGATGAGATTGAGGTATTTCAAGGTGAAAGATTATGAGTAAAATAGAAGAGTGGATGGTAAGACCTGTAGATGCAGATATGTAGATTAAGTACCAAGATAATTGGTTGACATCATCATCCCCTAACTCTCAGACGTACAGACCTTAAATATACATTACGGGGGATCCTTAGTTACAACTTTAAACCAAACTCAGTTCTGACACTTGTGCTGTGCTGTACCATGCAATTCTGTACTGTATTGAGATATTTTTCTCTCAATGTTAAAGGCGTGAATTGGTCGTTGTCGGTGCATTTCTGACAAGGATAAAAGTTTATTCTCAAAGGGACCGACGCGACTCCTCTGACGGAAGGAAATCGCAGAACAAAACTTACGTTTGCATCACTCAACAGCTTTATGAGGGAGCTTGTGGATGATATGGCTGGATTATCGTGGCAAGAACACAGGCATTGACACTACGCAGACTTGCACCTGAAGATGATACGCGAGCGACCTCCAGAGCTTGCCTTACCGAGATGGGCATATCACAGGTTCATTGCAGCTCGGACAGGACATGGCGATTACGCCAAATAGTATGAAAGATCAAAGCATGAAGATATTAATGGTAGGTGTGAATGAGGTCGAAAACGATGCTCATGGCGCTTTGCATAGTGCCGACCAGTTTTATAGCATTAGAAATGTACAAAACCTGAACTTCCACCGAGGGCGAGGAAGATGCTGGCAGATTATGGAAGGGAGAAAGTTCTTGAAATCTTAACTATAACCAGACGTTTTGGTGACAAACTACAGAGCGGGAGGCTTCGGCTCTTCCAGGGGTATCACTTGTTTTTTCCTCAGGCTAGTTGCGGGGAAAATTCGGACAAGGCGTAGGATGGATTGGTTTGGACACCTTGATTTCCTTTGTATCATCATTCCATTTTTTAGATTTCTGCCAAATAAAGCATTTCCTGTAGGTATTAGTGGTTCTGCATGGACCATATACCCGTTTCACGCTTCTTGGGTATCGGGCGTAAGTCTGATACACCTAGGATTCAAATCAATTCTAGTCCTGCGGATACATCATCACCACGAGATAGTGGGATGATGGTCGTGCTGTTGTTGTTGTTAAGACGTTTATTAGGTCTACGTATAACGTGCAGCCACGCACCCAAAGGTTCCCTATCGGGACGCAAGACCTCGGAAAGCGTACGCTATCCTCAGTCGCTAGAACTAAGATAATACAATCTTGACGTTGAACACTCATACTGAGAATGCATTCGCCGGCACCACTGCAGGGTTAAATTTGTTGAGACTTACGGCCCGATTCTCCCCTCAACCGTGAATACCTGCCCAAGGAAAATACAAAGTAAAAACCTCGGACACCTCAGTATGCTTCATTATCCTGTCCTTTGCGACCGCGCGAGATGTGATCTCACAACATCATCGTGTCATGCCGTAGCAGGAGGTCAGGCCACAGGACTTTGAACTTGGACATGAGCCAGATAGCGGACCACGACACTATCTTTTGTTGATTGGGGCCTCGGTGCGCACAAAGCTCTAGAAGTCGAAATATCCCCTCGTAATCCCCTTTCAAAAACTCTATCCCCCCCTCCACACCCTGTTTACTTATCCTTTCGTCTCTCATATGATCCCATCTAGAGCCGTATCCCTCCTCGATTGTCACGAGCAATTTCCCTTCCCAAATTTGTGCCCTGCGACTTCTCTCATCCGTTGGGTATCCATATCATCAAGGGCGTATATTTGGGGATCTCATCAAGGTAAGAGCCGCGTCAATTTCATCGGGAGTGGTCCAAAGTAGGAAGATAATCGGTAGGTTGTAAAGTTGACAGAGATGTACATGAGGTTGAAGTCAAGTTATGGCAGAGAGAACTCTTGATGTGTTGGGAAGGCTCCGACTGAGAATGTTAGTGGACCTCTGGCCCTGATCGTGTGCGACTCCTTTTGGCTATCTCAAATATGCAGCGAACATAGTGAGTGTTTACAGCCAGCACCGCGCGAAGATGAAGAATTCGACTTTGCCAGCCTGATGGTCGTGCTAGAGTTGAGTCGTGACATACGCAGTCCCTCCTTTTGAATATGGGAAGTCCCCCCCATGTAAAAACTATTCTGCCTGGTTATTTTGATCTGCTACTAAATTTGGGACAAGAATAGATTTTTTCTAATTATAAAAAGTTTAATTGACTCTAATCCCTGAAAAAGAAAACAGGACCCATAAAATTATGACGAACATAAAATACGTCTTTCAGCCTAACGATTATGACCCCACTTAGATGTTAGGGCAATGACTTCGAGTATGGCCTGTTGCCCGACAACCTTGACATCTTATCTTGTCGTGTTCTAACTCAACACAAGCAGTGCAGTGTCGTAGTACCGGTTGCAAGATCTCGTGTTGGGAATGGATACGGCCAGTTTGAGCGGCCTGCTGCCTGCTGTGTGCTCTAGCATGGGCACGGCGTCCAGATTCCTCAGTTCGACGCTGTTGCCGGATCACAGGGTCAAGAATCGAAGGATCAGGAATAAGCTGCCGGAAATTAGGCTGCGGACGATCAAAGTGCCAATGTTGATGGAAATCGTTGATCGTTACACCTGAACGAATGAATTAGCTTAACTTGGCCAGAGGTCAGGGTCCTAAAATTAAAATACCTCGATTTTGGGACATTCGCTCCTGGATGATGTGCCAGCAGGGCATACCCATCGACTTATTGAATGTCCCAGTACAAATGGAACTCTGTCCATTCCGCGTTCGCAGTTCCTCATTCCGTGCATATTTAACCTGCTAGCAGGTTTCATGAAGAGCTAAGTGTGAAATTCTACCCAGAACTCCATAGTAGAGTTCTCCAGAAATTCCTGCAGGCAAGCTGTCGCGTGCTCTTGAGCGTTTGATTCTGATCTCGTTGATCTGATCAGACAGTGCCAGCTAGATCGAGGCCCAGACGACTGCTTCTTGGTTGGAGTTCCAATCCATTTCTTGAGCACAGCGTGTGCACCTTCGAGCCTGGAGGTTGTCGTCGTGTTTCGATTGAAAAACTGATTGGTCCAGGCGTGTACGATGTTCATGTGCCGGGGCTCTAACCATTGCTGAAGGGCATACCTCACAGCATCTTGCTCAAGAGTTTTGGTCGTGTGCTGAGCAAGATCACCAGGTGAATTGGCTGGCGGAAGTTCGTGCAATTCGCCCTCGTTGTAATTGAACTCTGTTTTGAATTCTTCGACTCTGTCTAGATGTTCTTCGGGTGTCATTGAGTGCACGACATCTGAAAAGAACCTTTCAAATTCTTTCCACCGTTCTTCCGTTTCGAATCTGGCTTTGCAATTGACCATCAAGTTCTTACATGTATGCCAGAAGCAGATGATTCCGCTGGTCTCAGAATACGGAAAGTGACGATCAATTGCGTTCATCAATGCCAGTTCGGAATCAGTAC
Organism: Podosphaera xanthii; assembly: GCA_028751805.1. Taxonomy (NCBI): domain Eukaryota; kingdom Fungi; phylum Ascomycota; class Leotiomycetes; order Helotiales; family Erysiphaceae; genus Podosphaera; species Podosphaera xanthii. The sequence goes on from JAPWIX010000018.1 coordinate 1,882,822, forward strand.
CAATCACGGATGGATGTCGGTTATGCAGGTACAGAGATTTGAGGTGAGTCACCGCCTTGTCATAATTTTGCTCGTTTTCCCGGTCCAGAAAGCAATATCCTATGGTAAACGATCTGTTAAGATTATCAACATCAAGAATGTCCAAAAGAGGCATGCCAAACTTGTTTGTCTTGTACGTGCAATCCATGAGGAGGATATCTGGACTTTCGTTCAGCAACTTGATGGATCGTGTATCCGTAACAAACAAGTAGTTGAGATGGCCTAGAGCGTCCTGGCTATACTTTAAAAACACACTCCCATTCGCACGTTGCTGGGTCAAATAGTTGATGAATGCTTGAGGGTTTGAAAGGCCGTGTTGGCTCGAGCGATATATCTGGGCGTTAATGTTGTAGATATCACAATGGTTGACCTCAGGTGCATGCTCCCGGTTCCTCAAGGCTGCTACAGTCCTAGATGCCGGAATACACATGCTGAAGTTATTACGGACCAGTGCCGTATCGTCTTCGTTGAGACGATGGGTCAGCGGGCTCATGATTGTGACTGATACTCTCTGTATCGATGCTCCAATCTTCTGCTTGTAGAAAACTAATACCCCATGTGCCATCAGTCCTCTCCCTAGCTTTGCACTTGAAGGGGCAATTTGTCTTCCGAGTGAGTCGCTGTCGCTTTCAACATGGTTCATTGACCTCACTGGGGCAACAACCACCCTTCTTGCAGATCAGAATCTTTATTGTTCTGCCTTTCCTCTTCGAAGAACTAGCAATCGTGATAGCGCATTCGGCAGCTTTGGCATGGCCTTGTACAGCCTCGTGTAAGGCTTCGAATGAAGCGTAGGAAACAGCAGGAGGAGCAGAAAGAGCTGTAATAGGAGAGGGATCCATTTATATAGTTCGATAGAGGGAATTCTATAGAAATTAGTTATACTGACACGCAATGGACGTGCTTAGAGTAGAAAAGTGTTGTCGCACATGATAGTACTTCAAAGATGGTTTGAATAAGGTATGGAATCTTGGTCGTGTGAAACTGAGGTACTGCGTGGACTTTGATTGAATGAATAATACGAGATTGTGTCACTGATGGTGCGTGTGAAGGTTGTGAGATGTTATGAAGTTCTGGTGTAGTAAAGAACTGTTATTAGTATACATAGACATAATATTATGATGATCACAATCATTTATTATTACTACAGTAAAACTTCTCTAACACGATAGTGGGTCCCGGCATAAGTGTTGAAATATTCATTGAAATTCATCCATTTATATTTGCAATACTTGCCCCTGCACCCAGAATGACCTGCAAGGGTAAGTGTTGCAAATATAAAAGTGCAAGTTACAATGAATATTTTCAACACTTATGCCGGGACCCACTATCGTGTTAGAGAAGTTTTACTGTATAGCAACATCGAAACTAAAAGTTTTTGTAACTAGTGACAGAATTAATTTTCACCGCTCGACAGATTTGGCATTCAGAAGCGGTGAGATGGGATTTCATGGGGGGGACTGCGTATATCACAACTCCTAGAGTTGAACTAAATTACTCTAGCTAAGTGCGGCATGTGTCCAAGCTACCTATATTCTACTTAGGAGAGCGGCCTGGACGGTGTACCACTGCACCATCCGACCCAAAGACTAATTGTCTAGGATCACAAGGCGAGATCTCAAGGCTTGCCAGGCGTTGAGGATACCACCCCACTTACAATTTGTCTACGTTATGGAAAGCAATAGTTGGGGACTTTATTGTTAAAAATATATTGTTTTGATAAACAGCTTAGGCTTCGTATTGATTACGTAATATTGAGAATAATTTGGAATAAATACGGGAGACTGCCAAGCTCGGGAAGTACAGTAGTGTCTAAAAGTGCGCAATGAAACCACCAAGTTGACTAAATTTTACTATAACTCTGCAACAACTTCTTCAAATTTAAAAAATCTAGGTTCAAATAAAATCTAAGCCATTTTTTGAATAATTCCAGCTTTGTTTTGTAAAAATAATGATTAACGGTTGTTGTAATTGAGACAAGACATGACTTCATCTCTCTTTTGCAAAGATCAATACTGCAATGAAGTATATCTTCACTAGTACTACTCAGAATGGGTGCTACTAGATTCTATTTAATTCTGGCTGATTGTATGATATTCTAGCGCCTTGAACGCTAACCAAGGGTTGGATGGTGCAGTGGTACACTATCTGGGCCGTTCTTCCAAGTGGAGTTTGGGTAGCTTGGACACATGCCCCACTTGAGACAGGAGAAAGCTGGTTCGAATCCAGCAAGACCCCCACACCACTTCTCTCGCGGTGATACTGTATTCGTAGAATGACGAAAGCATGCTCAGATAGCCACAGGTTTTTCTCGATTTTCCCTGTGGTGGGTATTCACGGAAGATGGTACATGTAGTAAGGCGTTATTCTCGTAGTGGTATCTGCAAATGAAATCTGAGTATGAGTGTTCCAAACGTCAAACAGAGTTATTCTGCGTCACATACATGTCTTCCGTAATCATTCGCGTCATAGCCTCAGGCTGCATACGCAAAAATGATTTAAAAAAAAAAAAAAAGAACGCTAACCAAACTTTCTTTTTTTTGTAGTTTCTGTTCTATATGCTTCTACACTATTCTATGCACGCCCATCTCATTCTATGTAAGATATAGCTATATTTAAACACATCAAGTGATCAGCGGATCAAGTATATATGTAGAGGCAGAAACTTGCCTGTTAGATAAAATAGACTCAATTTCTACATACTTTTCATTTCTTCAGATATCTTGGGATAGATATCGGATTTGTTTATCGTTTCCGTACACTGTCTTTCAGCCGACTCTTCACTACTCTTGCTATTCTTCAAACACTACGTCTTCCCGGTCATCGCTCATAACCTTCAATAACTGTAAAGTTCACGCTGGTCCTGGCACTTAATGTCCATTGCGCACTTTTTGACGTATCATTTCACCACGTGGTAGAACCTGCGTTAACAGACAACTATACTGTAAACTTTAATTTTTTGATCTATATAAGTATTCGACATGCTTTTGTATCATTCCTAATTTTTTTTGATTTCAATATTCTCTGTTTTTTTTACAATGAGAAAACTTTCACAGCACCTGATATCATCCATCACTACATTACTCGATGATGGTAAAAAAGAACTAGGAATAGCAAAAATTATGGGCTGTCATAGGTCTACGGTAGCCAGGTATCGGAAAAAGACATCTCATGATACATCAAAACCTGTGCAGGGACGACCACGGAAGTTAACGTGTCGAGACAAGCGAGCCATGGCTCGTGTGGTGGCTAATGGCGGGGCCAAAACTGCGGTAGAAGCGACGAAGATTATCAATCTTGAACGAGAACACAAAGTTTCTCCTGGTACCGTAAGGCTGGCTCTGAGGGAACAGGGTCTCCGGGCTATTAAGAGGGTGAAGAAACCGATGCTGTCAAAGGCGCATAAGAGCGCTCGGTTGCATTGGGCTTTAGAACATGAAAGTTGGACTATTGAAGTTTGGAAAAGAGTTATTTGGTCAGATGAGACGAAGATAAATAGACTCAATAGCGACGGAATCAAATATGCCTGGTCCAGGAATCCAAATAGCTATTCGGTAGAAGTGGTCGAAGAGACACTGAAGTTCGGGGGCGGTGGCGTAATGATATGGGGTTGTATGTCTTGGTTTGGCGTCAGTGGAATGAGTCGTGTGGTTGGAAGGATGAACTCGGAACAGCTAATAGGCATTCTGAATACTTGTTTGGTCCCAAGAGTCGACGAAATAGCAAGCAAGCTCTTTTCCAATGCCAGAAACAACGTTATTTTTCAATAAGACAACGATCCTAAGCATACTTCTAGGGCCACAAAGTATTGGCTAGCTACCACAGGTATAAATACCATGAAATGGCCCTCTCAATCGCCCGACCTGAACCCAATTGAGCACCTATGGTGTCTGGTAAAACGCCGACTTGGAGAGTACCCGGAAACGCCGAAAAGTATTCACGAATTGATAAAAAGAGTAGACGAAATCTGGCAAACTACACCTGAAGATTCATGTCGTACATTAATCAAGAGTATGCCGTCAAGGGTTCTGGCCGTAAAGAAGACAAATGGGGGTCATACCAAGTCTTAGAATAACGCGTCTAAAAATGCGCAATAGACATTAAGTGCCAAGACCAGCGTGAAAATTACAATTAAACATTATTTTTACAAAACAAAGCTGGACTTATTCAAGAAATGGCTTAGATTTTATCTGAACCTTGAATTTTTAAATTTGAAGAAGTTGTTGCAGAGTTATTGTAAAATTTAGTCATCGTGGTGGTTTCATTGCGCACTTTTAGACGCTACTGTATACGAAGAACAAGCCTCAAAGCTTAATTAAGGAATTTATGGATGAATTCACATTGGAAATAGTCGGGCCTAGCGGAGAAATTACGTGTACAAAGTTTGTACGACTCTATCGTAGATGCTAATAGGCCGAATATAATAGAATTTTACAGATATTATAGGGTTATATGTATAATTAACAACAATAAGCCTTCAGTTTCGGTGCCGATAAGATTGATAGTAGAGTAATAGACAAACTTAAAAAACAATGAGCAATTCAGATATTGAATCCTGCCACCTACAGGAATTGAACCTGTGATCTTAGCATGATCTTTTTCGGGATACAAGTGCTACGCGTTGCCACTGCGCCAAGGAGGCTTTTTATGCTACTTCTAAGGTAAATAGAATTATAATCTTAATTTATGTAGATCTGACAGCCTGACAAATTACGTGGCAGGTGCTGTAGAACAAGGAAATAGTTTGCGTAGATTTATATGTTTAGCAATAAAGACCGTCGATTAGGAGGCGATCTCTGAAATGAAGCAGTCCAAAGTATCATAACTATTCGAACTCTCCGGTGATGATGATGATGAGATGTTTATTACGACTGACGGATGACGTGCTGAATACGGCCCTGAGATACCATGTCGAGTCAAAACACGCCGAGAAGTAGACTTCTCTCAGTCGCCGCAGTGTAGATAAAACAACTTTGACGTAGAATACTCTTGCTGTGGGTGCATTCGCTGATACTACTACAGGGTATCACATCTTGATGACTTGCAACCCTTCGCTCAATCGTGAATACCCACCTAAGGAAAAATTTACATGAGAAAAATCTTAAGCTGCCCCGGCATGCTTCATCACCAATCTGCGTCGAGCGCGCGGAAAGTTAGTCTCACAATGTTCGCATTTTATGTCGTAGGTGTTCATACAACATGACGTTCGTATGAAAACAACCCGGATGATGGACCACCAATTCATCATTCGTTGGGTCGGTTCTTGGTCTGCTCAAACCTGGCAATCGTAAATCACAAGGCCAGTCCAGCATCTTTCTCCCTCCCTCCAGCACGCCTCTCCTACTTTCTCGCTGCCCGTATGCTCTCTTCACACACAAGCTATCCCGAGAACATGCTTCCCAAACATCTCAATCATCCCTACAACATTGTGCACTAGGTCTTCAATCTTCCCTCAGGTATCCATAGCAACGTGGGCGTGTAGTTGGAGCCGGCGGGCGCGGAAGGGTGGATTGGTTATTGTGACTGAGGAGAGGTCGTGAATATAGAGGAGCGTGGCGGACAAGGGGATCGATCGGAAAGGTATGTTGTCGGGCAGCAGAAATTGACCAGCTAGCAGGATTATCTTAGCTTTGCGTAGTGCCTGATTGTAACCGCGACTTAAACGCGCTTCGCTTCTTGACTTTCTCGGATATGCGAACATACTGAGTGTTTTCAGCCGGCTCCGGGTAGAGATGAGGAGCTCGACTTCGCCGGGTATACCTTTTTGTGTACGTGCTTGTAAAAGCAAATCTTCAGTGCAAGATCACGCGATCACGGAGTTTGTGCTTCCTGTTATGGGGCATTTTTTCCGAGTCATTATTTTTTACAGCGTTATGTAGCTTAACTGACAGTACTTATTGCATTGAGGTTACATTAGTTCTTCTATCAGTTGGTGCGAGAAAGATATAGTATGAGGGGTATGAAAAGTATAAGCTTTTGAACTCGATGCCGTAGGAGTATTGAGAGAGACGTAATTCGTTTGATAAATTGTTTACTTTCGAGTATCTTCTATTGACTTCTGTTTACTGCAAGCCTAAGATAATATTAAGAGCACCTAAAAAAATCGAACTAAGCGGAGGACGAAGACGGAGTTTCGACCTGTACGTGGTGTCCCCGACAAACCTGGAGTTTATCTTCAGAGCTAACAGAGACACGTCTGACTTGGTCACGGAGGAAACGTCACCCAGATGAGTTTCCGGAGCGTGCCCAGCTCCCGTTATGATGGTGATGGATCAGACTAAATTGGTCCTTTTGTAGGAAGATAAATTTTTTACTGATTGCTAATATTCTGGCATTATACTGTCCCCCGAGGAAAGAGCATCGCTACCTGAGCGGTGCTATCTGAGCCCTGGTGGTGTCGATATAAGGGGTCATCTGGACGAAGGGATATTAGAGAGATACAGATGGGGATACGCACCTCGTGTGATTCTGGTGTCTAGGCCTCGCCTGGCTCGGGTTACAGGTTTTTTGTGACTTTTTCCAGCGTAGGGGTCCACGTGGCTACTCTTTTTCTATTCTTTGTGAGCCGAAGGTTCGTTAGAAAAGTTGGTTGAATTCTACGAGTTTTTACTGAAGAAATTGGATACCCGTCATAGGTCAATGAATCAATGATCTTGGGTACGAATTACTTGGGGGTAGGAGCACTGTAGAATGTATGGCCTAGGTCCAAGCAAAGCCCTAGTGTTATAATTGTCTTGAACTCACGATAGCACGAATAAACACAACGAGAAACAAAAAATCGAACTAAACATCAAGAAGCACACCGAACATTTTCAGCAGCACCTATGGAACAAGTGAGGCGCTAGTTAGCATAGTAAGCTAAGGAATAATGTTTAGGAGCTAGTCTAGAGCATATTCGGCGGGCTCTAAAAGTTGTTTCTAAAAAGCTTTTCGATCAGCAGAGCGTCGTTTCTGAACAGAATCCATCTCGGTTAAGTGATTCAGATCTGAAGTCAGATACTCAAAATCTACCGAGTCAGGTTCCCATCTAGATCTTAAATCTTCCCATACAGACAAGGCTCTTGAAGGCCCTTGACATTTTCCAAACGCCCTAAGTATCCACAAGACGATCCCCCACGAAAGAAAGAGATCAGTATCTTCTGATTCTAACGCCGTCAAAAAAGACTTATATACAAGCTCTAGTCTCGCACCAGTCCATCTTGAGTAGGGTACGCCACCATGAGCAGAAAATCCTTTGAAAATTTTAACGAAAATGTTACCGTAAACAGGCAATGCAAACCACTTCATCTCTTCGAGGAGCGTAGCCGTCTTATCGAGATTACCATCCTTTACACTAAAGTGCTCCAAGAGGATTAAATAAGTGAGACTATCAGGTCCTATGATGGACCTTCGTTGAAGCTCTTCTCTCTTCACCTTATCACCCTCGGTAAGACGTGTTGCTCGTAAGAGGGCTTTACTCGCCGCACGACGACCTTCGAAATGCTTCGGAGGTATTTGAGGGTCCGCTCGGGCGAGATGGGCCTTTTTCATACGTTGGTAGAGATTTTCAGCAGAATTCGGCTCCAGAGCCTGTATCAAAGCAGATAACATGGCGTTGAGAACAAGTGTATCTACGATTTCCCCGGCTTCAATGAATTGCTGGTAAGCAGCCCGAACCCCATTTCCGTCTTGTCTCATCCCATGATACATTATATACGTTACATAATGGTATCGATTATACTGAAGATCTCTTGCAGCCATTTCGGTATATATCATCTGGGCCAAATTAAATTTTCCGGCTCTGTATGCGACATCAAATAGGATGTTGAATGTGACATTGTTTCCTCGCACACCAGCCCCGTGCTCCATCTCTCTCCACATACAAAGAGCTGCTTCGACTTCTTCCACGGTTGTGATCCGAGCATGGCGCGCAACATGTGATAGAGCACTATTCCACTCTGATATGGTTAGAGGGATCTGTGAAGCTTTTAAATCATCAACAACGGCTAGATATCGAAGCATAGAGTGTTCGCTTTTGAATTCTACGACTGATAGCACATGTAACAATTTGTGGCGCGTTGAAGAATGTAAATACTGGACCCGCGTATCTGGAAGATTTTTGTAAAGTTGAAATATCTCATCTAAATTTTTTTTATCCATTGAAAGTGCTTTATTTAGATTATGAAGTTTCTCTGCTGTTTCTAGATCGGGAGGAGGGGTAGGAGGTGTTTCAGAATCATCCTCAGAAATCTCAAAAAGCTTGCGATTAGTGGTACGACAAGGCTTGTTAATTATTTCTCGCTCAGAGTACATAGACTGATCGTTAGAGTAATCTTTATCACAGTAATCTACCAGACCCAGAAGCTCCTCTTTTGTTCGTTGTCTCTCGGGGGGATAATCTTGATCTTTTACTTCATTTTCATCTGTTGACGCTGCTGATGTGCTGTACGGCCGATTTTGTAACAAGCCATTCTTTTGATTACACGACCAGTAGAAGAGGTTTGAAACATTGGTATTTAGAATCAGTGGCCTAGAAGATATGAAGGAGTGGTTACGAAAGCATTTTGTATTTATCAGAGTCGAAATCAACCAACTATTAGTTTTCGATAAGTTTCGTGTTATCTGACGAAGGGATGAGACTAACTTTCTTCGTCTTGTGCCCAGTGGTGCTTGACTGTAAATTTTGATTAAATTCCAGAGTAAATACCCGGATGCTTGGAGAGCAGATGTAGCCGAGCGAGATTTGATCAAGGTTGAAGAGCAAATCCAGGACATGAGCCTAATGGCATGATTCGAAGAGGCTTGCTTGATTAGTTGTCAGTAGATCCATGTAACGAACCAAGTACGGCGCTCGAAAGATGGAACTAGACAAATAGGGCTAGTCAGCAGAATTCGGTAAATTAATTAGTTGGGCAAGCGGAGTTTTTATTTTTATTTTTTTTTAAGTCCTGGCCGAGTCCTTTTTATCCTTGGAGTCTTGGACCTGTGTACAGTAAAACTTCTGTAAGGCGATAGTGGATCCCGATTTAATTATTGAAAAGATTCATTTCAATTTTGCCGTGTATATTTGCAATACTTATCCCTGATCGCAAATTTACCTGCATGGATAAGTATCGCAAATATACACGGCAAAATTGAAATGAATCTTTTCAATAATTAAATCGGGATCCACTATCGCCTTACAGAAGTTTTACTGTACATTGTCTCAGCCCTATAGATTGTCAGTGGCTGATGTTAGTTTGGTATGCTAAGATCAGTGGCTGCAAGGTGTAGACACACAAAATCAACATCAGCCACTAACAATCTTTAGGGCTGAGACACTGTGTAGTAGAGACTGTCCAAACCCATAGTGGGTCTCGATATAATTATTGAAAATATTTATAATAATTTTACTGTTTATATTTGCAATACTTACTCCTGCACGGAAAATGACGTGTAAGGGTAAGTATTGCAAATGTAAATGGTTAAATTTCGATAAATATTTTCAACATTTATACCGGGACCCACTATCAGATTTGAGAGGTTCTACTGTACCAACAATTGAATAAATCTTTAGATTAATTAAACCCGGGACTCGAGGGGCAACCTTCCACAAGGCAAAGCTACTATGTCGTGCAATAGTCAAACCGGCTATTGAGTATAGTTCCTCTATTTAGACCGAGTACAGGAGAACGGGGAACATCCCCAAAAGGATAGTCAAACCTCTGAAGTCGATACAAGGAAATGCTGACTCATCATCACAGGAGCATCCAAGTCCACCAGTACGAGAGTGCTGGAACATGAGACCTCCATCCTACCGATGGAGATCTATTTAAAGAATAGAAGGTTGCAGCACCCCAGACTCACTCGCAACTAACCGGTCCAAAAGACCATAGAAAAGACCTGCCGCATGATCAGGCACCAAATGTAAGAGAACGATACGCCAGCTTCTCGCAATCGTACGTTATAAATGAAATTATTTTCTATCTAGAGAAGAAAGTCATGGATACGAGGAGTTTGGCGGGTCGGATGATGGTGAGGTATAGGGGTCAAGGTTAAATAAAGTCGCCTGTCATTTACAGGGGTTTTTTGCCGATATTTACCCAAACATTGTACTCTGATACTACGGTATTAATCGTGTATAGGCGCTAAAATTCGACTTTTACAGGGTATATAGGCTTTTACTAACTTGAATTAGCATGACGATAAGTAGATCTCCCCACCTAAACTTTAAATTTGTATGGCAAAAATTTCACTACGAAATATTCGTTGGTTTTGCTTTTTTGGTCCATTATAGCCCTCTATTCACTTTTTAATTCATTAATACATTTCATAAATAAATTATACTTCTATCTAGCTAATAATTTACATATCCGCCTTCAGCTTCGTAAACGCCTCTGATTCTTCGGGGCATCGAATCTATCAGTTTCTCCAAGTCATCCCCATTAAACCCCAGATCCCACGCCTCGTTCACTATTTGACGAAGATGCCCTTGACTCCGCTGCCCCCCTTGATCCAACGCTGGATAAAGACGCTCCATGTACGCTTTCATATAACTCCACAAAGTTTCTATCGGATTTAAATCAGGAGAATATGGCGGCCACTCCATTAGAGAAATATTCCTCCTTTCAAACTCACGCATAGTTTGCCTCGACTTGTGAGGAGGGGCGTTGTCCTGCATCACATCTAGTCCTGGTTCCCGAAAGACCGCACTCTCTATGAGAGGCACTATCCTCTCGCAGTAACTGGCCGCAGTGATATGGCCCCACTCCTTCTCCCAAATCAGGCAAGGCCCCTTCTGTCGTCCAAAGAAAGATCCCCAGAACATCCACCCAACTCTCCTCCGCGTCTTGGCTAGGACACAGGTATCTTCGTACTCTTCCCCAATCTTTGACTTAAACTTAGCTCAAGGGAACTCTAAATCTTAGGAGCCTTTAAGGGACTACTGACCTTTCTTGTGACCCAACGATCACTTTGCCGACCATTCATAGCCCAAGTCTCGTCGGACCAGAGGACTCTCATCCAATGTTCCTTCCGCCAGTGGAGATGTATTCTGGCAAACTCATATCTCTTCAGTTTGTTGACTGAAGAGATAGGAGGTTTTAATCGTGCAATCCTGCGTGCATATCCCCTCTTTGCCAGGTCACGTCGGATCACATTCTCGCTCACACCAAAGTGCCGAAATATAAAATGTGCAAGTTGGAAAAATGACATCCGACGATTTACCGATGATAAACAGACGAAAAATTCTATTTCATCGACCTGGGAACTACTTAGAATAGGTGGCCTACCACTGGAGTACTGAGGCTCGGTATTTTCAACGCTCATGGTGTATTGTACCTGTCGCCATGTAATCCCAAGGCGTTGAGAGATTTTGACGTAACTGTGTCCCTCACTGGCCAAGGTTCTAACCTGCACATGTTACTCTCTTAACCTTATCAATTTGTAGATTTCAGACTTACTTGAATACGTTGAGATTGTGTTAGGCGTTTTGCATAAGTAGGAGATGCTGATGATGGAGAAGGTTGTTGAGGTGAATCCATCTTTGCGGCAATCTAGTACAGTAAATTAAAATCTTCTAAAGTAGTTGACTTAAGGTTCAGATGCACTCACATGAAGTAAAAATTAGATAGATGAATGAAATAAAAGTATGCCGTTGAGCAAAATAATAGTAAATAGCTGACAATGATTTGAACGAAACGACCTCAGGTGTGCGCGAGTGAAGAAAGGTGCAGGCATGAAGGTGGGCGTTGGACTTGATATACAGATGCATATCTCTTATGCCTTAGGCCATAAGATTTTAAAATTTGAAGCTAACAGGGATACTGTGGATCTATCGTGAGGTAACCTGGAATATCACCACTTTATCTCCACTTTATCCCCGCTTTAACCCCTGTACCCTATAAGAAGCGGATCAACGAACAATACCTTATCATGAGAGTAATCTAAAGTGATGATTACGATTAAGCGAGGTCGAATATGGTAAAGCTTTAAACTCTGTTCAAAAATAAGGTTAAAGAAGTTGAAGTCGGCAAAAGTGAAGTCGCCTGTCTCTCCCCCCTTTGTTTCGCACTAAGCCTAAAAAATCGAGTTCATACGTCATATTAAAACTTGCAATTCAGGATTGCTGTTTACAGTAGAGCCCCTCTTAGCTAATAGTGGGTCCCGGTATAAATGTTGAAAAGATTCATTGTAACTAGTACTCTTATATTTACAACACTTACCCTTACAGGTCATTTTGCGTGCAGGGGTAAGTATTACAAATATAAACGGTAAAATTTCTATGAATCTCTTCAGTAATTTTACCGGGACCCACTATTAGCTAAGATGGTCTCTATTGTATTATCTATTGCAGTAAATGAATATTTGTAGTGTCGAATGGTGCAATAGTACGCTGTCCAGGCAGTTCTCTAAGTAAAGCATGAGTAGACCGGTCACATGCCCTACTAGTGATAAAAGGAATTCAGACCACGTCTAGAAGTTCCCCTACCATTTTTCTTGCTGAGACAATAAAATATTAGACCTATGAAAGCGACCGCAGATAGTTTTGGGTTTTTCATTTTTGTCTATGGAGCTTTTTATAAAAAAAATTTATGTTTACCGTCTTGAGGCTATGACACGATTGATACTGTTCTGGTACATGGATCGATGACTCAACTTGATGTGAGGGGCACTCACACCCCAGTATCAATTGAAGACAAAACTCAAAGTTAGGCGCCTTTCAGCCGTTTAGCCCTCCATTTTCCATGCCTGCCGCAGAAATGCACTCCAGCGACCCACAACTATCCAACGTACCTTCGCTATCGACACGTAGGTGGCCGGGCGAGAAATGTGGTGAGAGAGTCTAGCATGACTCGAACTAGCTTCCAATTGTCTCAAGTGGGGCATGTGTCAAAGCTACCCAATCTCTAGTTGGGAGAATGGTCTGCGTGGTATACCACTGCACCATCCGACCCATAGGGATTTTCTGCATAGTAACAGAATCTATACGCATATCGTGGGTGGCTTTCACCAGACTCGAATAATTAGCCGTCAATCACAAACCTTTCGCCTCACACCAGATTAGACACGGATGTAGATCCATGAAAGATGAAAGGTATTAACTTACAACCGGCTCGAGTACACCAAGTTGCGACTCGGTTGCTAGAAACCAAGAGCATACCTCATGAACCACCGTGGTATAATGTTATCGGGCGATTTCCTCCCGCTGAAATATTGACACGAACTCTGCCATCCCAGCTCAAACCGCCCAAGGTGCATCCACGGACCCGGAAGCCGAGCAAGATGTTTCGGCCTCAGATAATTGAGTACGAGGAAGATAAGTTACGTCTCGAATTTTATTCTGATCATCCCTGGGAACTAGCGAGACCGAGGGTAGTGTTGGAAAGTGACGGCACAGATAGTTACAGTTATGATTGGAGTCACATAGAACAGATCGGGAAACCGCTCGATGGTGAGAGGTATGATGAATCTGATTAGGTGAAACACAGCAATCCAGCATCTAACCGTAATCAGCGTTGTGCAAAGACAGTTGTGGTTGATTGAGAATGAAGGATTGTCAAAAACTGCCGCTTACGATAAAGCCCGAAAGGAATTTTATGATATACGGCAGTCCGAAGAGATTGAGAGGAGGGTAGCTAAAGAAGAGGCAATGTGGTACGGCGCGGTCTTTGGACCGGGACCTAATGAATGGGGTATGGGGCTTGAAGATAAGATGTATCAGTCTTGGAAAGCATGGGCAACGCGCAAACTTGAGGAAATACAACTGAAGAAAGAAGCCGGAATATATCACGATCTAGATGAAGATGCGGATGAAGATGATACATTGGATTCTGATGTCTCGCCTGATATCCCAAGTACCCTTTGAGCGGCGAAATACATCATAGAAAAGTAATTTATACATGTAGCAGTAGAATTGTTCGTCGAAGTGTAGGCATAGGAGCTATCAATAGACTCTATTCGACAAGAAAACCTTTCCATTCTACTTTTTTGACACCTTGTTTGTTTAACCTATTGGCAAGCATCTCCCATTGAACGAAAAACCTGTCACATGCCCCAATATTTAAAAGTAATTTCCCACTTAAGCTGAGGCTATTCACCCTGGCCCAACTTTCGACATAGATCGTTTTGAGCGTCCAGAAAGGAGCTGTGCCAAGGAATCTTAGAGTAGCAGCGACCAGAATTAATATAGCCGAAGTAGCAGGCCCGTTAGCAATTATTACATCAGGATATTGACCTGGAGCAGCTTTTGATGTCTTTGCGATGGAGCGCAATGCTCGAAAGCACTCGAAAGCACACCATGAAGCCGAAAAAGGTGTTGAATAGATTTTTTGATGAATTTTTCTAGCTCTTGGTACAATTTTGACATCCCAGACGCCAGTAACTTCATTCCAAGTCCCACGCTCTATGGGCCCATGAGGATGGGCTTGCTTTTGGATGATGCGTTCAATTTCAAGAGCCTTCCCGCATGAAAAATCATCCCCAGAAGATACAATGTAAGTCCTGTGAATGTATCTTGTTGGATCAACATGTCGTAGAAGAGATACCATTTCTGCTGTATGTCCCCCGGATCCAAGTATAGCCACGAGATGAGACTTGCTTTGTGGAGACTTCTTCCGAAGAGGCTGATTCTTAATGTAGAGAGTCCGCCAGAAAGTGGCCGATAAAATAAGACAGATAGAGCTGGTAATTACCAACAGCAAATAGTAGGCCATGGAGATTTCCCTGGCATGTACCGTGAGACATCAATGTTACTGTATCAGCACGTTTATCGCTCTGGATTCGTTAGCTAACATCAGAAAATTGGTAGTTATTGTAAGCGACAAGAATACGCCCAGTTACTGTCGCTTTTTATTATCGATCCTTTATGTACAGCTTAGGGCTATGATACGATTGATAACGGAAGATACGGCTTTTTCGCACAAGAACTCAGTCTTTGACGTTTGGAACACTCAGATTCAGATTTCATTTGTAGATACTACTACGAGCAAAACGCCTGACGACACGTAATCTCTTCCATGATTACCCTCCTGAGGGAACAGCGAGTTAACACATGTTTATCTAAGTATGTTATCATCATTCTACATGAAAGCTGCAATCCCGTTAAGAAAACAATCGAAGGAATTTTTTTGGATCTTGATCGGCGTTCTCCGGTCTCAGGAGGGGCATGTATTTATGCCATCCAGACCATGCATGGGAAAGCGGCCAAGACTATGTACCACTGCACCATCCGATCCGTGTTGCGCAAATCATATCGGATTCAAAGCGTCGCTGTGAATAGTGTCGCCTGCTTAATGCGACGATATTTGTATCTATATCAAATTCACCTCACTCTCGGAAAGGAATTACTTTGGATTAAACCGATACTAAAATTGATGGATATACTGGGAATGGTAAAATACTAGATTCTTCTTTGGTCGAAAAAAATTTAGGAAAAGCTGTACAATTTTTGTTTTTTTAAAATATATTCATAAAATCCTCATATCATTATAGGGTTTAGCCGAGCTGATTCTACAGATCGCCGATAGTTCGCACCTGCGCGAATTAATTTGGGTCCGACCTGATAAGAATAGAAATCCACCTACGAGGTTACCGAGAGGTCGTAAAACCGTCTTTCTCCATTTCAACGGTGCCTCAGCGAATGATAAGCTTTTTTTTATTTATTTTAATGATCTACCGAGCTTTAGCTACAACAGTAACCCCATCCCTGAGGGGATTTTTTTTTTAAATCATTTTTGCGTATGCAGCCTGAGGCTATGACGCGAATGATTACGGAAGATATGTCTGTGACGCAGAATAACTCTGTTTGACATTTGGAACACTCATACTCAGATTTCATTTGCAGATACCACTACGAGTAGTAACACCTTACGACATGTACCATCTTCCGTGAATACTCACCACAGGGTGGAGCGAGAAAACCCCATGGTTATCTGAGCATGCTTTCGTCATTCTACGAATACAGTATCACCGCGAGAGAAGTGGTGTGAGGGTCTTGCTGGATTCGAACCAGCTTTCTCCTGTCTCAAGTGGGGCATGTGTCCAAGCTACCCAGACTCTACTTGGAAGAACGGCCCGGATAGTGTACCACTGCACCATCCGACCTCCTGAGGGGATATTGTGTCTGTAGATTAATTGGTATAGATTAATGAGTAAATCGAGAATGGACCTCACTGGCCACTAAACTTAACAATACGACTCTCTAGACTACGGGTTACAAAAACCAGAGCTCCCCTTAAATACACAGATACACCAACACCTCTTATACTAACGCCTGTGGGAGTGTCAACTGCTACCCTCCAGACCGTATCATGACAAACAGTCCTCCCCTTGAAACACTATACTTATTTCTGCGCCCAAAACTGACTCTACCCGGAGAACCTCAAAACACATAGAGCTCCCCTTGATAACCGTGACTCAAGCACACCTGACTCCTCTAATATTTCCCAGTTAAATTCTATTACTCCTATCCCTTAATTCACTCCCCATTGGATGGCGATGATTATGATTGTTTCTCTTCTGTCTTAGCGAATGGATGGTTTTATCAGAATTCTAGTCGTACTAGGCCTACGCTTTACGCCCTACGCCCAGGAGCCATGATGCGTATGTGCAATTCATGCAGACTCACTAACAACTACATGAGTGGTTGTACTTGGCAGAAAATTTTTATGACATAAAAAAGAGAAATAAACGAAACATATTGTCCAAACTATTGCGCCCCGTCCTAGTTTTCCCAGCAGATAACTGAAGCAAAGAAAAATGATATCTCTGATAGCCTAGTGTTGTTTTTTTGTATGTTTATTATTTACCGTCCGTCTGGGCACCAAGCCTTGGCTTGGGACCCTACTACCTACTAAATCAACTAGAAGCATGGACGCCAGCGCTTACTGCCCTGGTTACTTCGCACCTGTATTATAGTTATAAGTGAGGAAATTTTGCAATGAAACTTAGTTGCGAGTTGTCACATATGATTCCTCGAGCTGAGGATAGAATAGTAATAAATAAGTAAGAGTGTGTAGGGTATAAGATATATTTGACTTAACTACTCTTCCATGTAGGTAATACACTCTCCTTATTGACACAAGTCGTTGTTACCCTACTGCCCGGATCCTATACTTGCGCCTAGTATCTACCAAGCACCGAGTCGATTCTACTAATATCTATTGACAGAGTTAGAGACTACTTCTCGTATTATTTCCATACAGGGTCTCCTTTTGTCTTGCGACTCATATCACCTTACTCAGCCCATCTGACTCGGTATCCTCGGCACAAATGACACAGTGTATCCGTACTACAATACTACAGGCCTAAGTCAACGATATTGCATTAGCGTGACAGAGGCCTATTTAAATTGATGACTATTACAAAAGAGGTAATAACTCTAAAGCCCGATTATCTAATCGTTCAATACTACAGTAATACTTCTATAACGCGATCTTCCGTAAGCCTATAACCTCCTTTACGCGATAAATTTTCCTTCAACTTGTGTTTTTGGCTGGCAACCTCTGACTTCCCAAAAACGACTGCCTTCTGGTCGATTATCGTGTTATGGAGACATCCAAAGTCACCAAACAACGTGGCATTTCTGTCTCTCAGAGGCAGTGCCTTCGCCGATATGCCTAGCAGCACCCACACCTCCGTCAACAGGCCCTGAGAGAGTGGTTTAGAACCGAATTCCAGCGAGATATCAACCAGTCTACGGTGTCAGAGAGTCTATCAGCCAAATTCAGCCATCTAGACAGCGATCAAGGCCGACTTCAGGCTACCCAGCAACGCGAGAAGGCTGTCAGATGGCCTGAACTTGACAAAGCTCTAAGTAGATGGGTTGAAGAGAGTCAAGCGGACCTTCCACTGACAGGAGAGTTACTGAGGCGTAAGGCAGCACGCTTCTGGCAGATACTGGACTGCTATCAAGGCATGGAGGTTCCTCAATTTACGAATGGATGGCTTGACAAATTCAAGAAGAGGCATGGAATCAAAGCAAGAGGTCGTCATGGAGAGGATGCTAGCATTTAGGAGGAGGTCATTCAACAACAAATTGGTCAGGTTCAGGCTCTTGTAAGGATGTATCCTCCACAAGATGTCTATAACTGTGATGAATCAGACATATACTGGAAGATGGTGCCTGATAGGGGGCCGTCAACTCAACCTCTTCCTGGAGTAAAGAAGGAGAAGTCACGGATAACAGCACACTTCTGCTGTAATGCTGATGGCAGTGATAGACTGCCTATCTGGTTTATTGGCAAGGCTCGCCATCCACGATGTTTTGGCTCTGCGAACATCAACATCAACAGCCTGAACTGTATATGGAGACACAATGGCAAGGCTTGGATGACTACAGAGATTATGGTTGAGTGGTTCTACTGGTTTGGCCAACATGTTGCTGATAGGAGAGTCCTCCTAATGGATAACTTCAGTGCTCATACTGCAGCCCTTGCAAAGGTCCAAGAACAAGGCGGATTACAGCATATAACAGTATGCTGGCTTCCACCAAATTCAACATCAAGAACCCAGCCACTTGATCAAGGAATTATCAGAACATTCAAGGCTTACTATCGAAGGAAATGGGCTGAATATATGCTGGATGAGTACGACAAACAGAGTAATCCACTGCGAACAATGAACGTGCTGAAGGCAGTTCGCTGGTCAATTCAAGCATGGAACTCTGTCAAAGTTGACACAATTCAGAACTGTTGGAGACGATCAAACCTGACAATATCCAACGGTGAAGTGCCTGCTGAGTCAAACCAAGAGGAACTTATGTTACAGGCTGCATTGGATCGACTACAGTTACAAGGCAGAATCCAGCAGACTATGTCACTGGACAACTTGCTGAATCATGCAGATGAGGCCTTCAAGACGTAGCAAGTGATGAGGAGCTGGAACTGCAGATTGCAGGCCTAATCAATCCACAGCCTGAGTACGAGAGTGATGAGGAAGAGGAGGTTATTCCTCCTATATCAATGTCAGCAGCTGTCTCTGCACTTCAGACACTCCGTCTATATGAAGAACAGCAAGCAGACTGTAACAACACGTTCCTTCAACAGCTTCATAAGCAAGAACAGGTGCTGGATAGCAGGAAACAGCAGAGATTGAGACAGCAGTCTATCACAACTTGGTTTATGTAATCAGTATCTTGGCAATTCTACAACACGATAACCTCTATAACACGATCAATCCAAGCTCAAGACGTTGTATCGCGTTATGGAAGTATTACTGTACTGTTTCCCCGCACTATAAAACTCTTATTCTTGGAATACCCAAGTATCTCCTCTCCACGTACAAATAATTACATCCTACCACCAACTTCGATCAAAAAAAAATGAGTACCACTAATTTATAATCGCAGCGCCGACGAAATTACATTTCATCGGAAGACTGTATTCGCGTTAAAACATTGCGAAAACATACGAACAAAACAATCGAACAAATTGCCAAAGACCTAGGGCTATCCTGGCACCAAGTTCAACACGCTTGTGCCCGACGCAGTGAGAGTCCAAGTGTTCGGACTGGGCGCCCGCCTATACTCTCAAGTCAACAGATAGATCAATTGGTGGCCTTTGTAAGGTCTTCATATGAGGCTCGACGGATGAGTTATCTGGATCTGTCACTAGATCCATTAAGGGAATGGAACGTTGGTCAAAGATGCATTCAAAGGGCTCTCAACAGTAGGGGATATTCTCGTCGCCGGGCTCGCTCAAAGCCGGTACTGGGTGACCTTAACAAAACGAAGAGAATTGAGTTTGCCCAAACTTACACAAACTGGTCTTTGGATGATTGGATTCGAGTTCTCTGGACTAATGAGATATGGGCTACCGGTAACCCTCACAAAAACGCTTGGGTGACTAGATTGGTAAATACAGAGGCTATCTAAATTCTGTCTAGCTCCAATGCGCTATTTAGGTCGATGAACAGGTTGAAGACTGTTGTGTAGGTATAAGGTGTTTGAAGGGGAATGGCTGGATGCTCTGGGGATCTTTTATGGGATCTCAAAAAGGTCCACATATAGTATGGGACAAAAGATGGGGAAAAATTAACCAAGCTAGCTTCAGTGAAAGGGTTGTGCCATCAATTATCAACTATCATAGAGAGCACCCGGGCTTAATACTCATGCAAGACTCGGCACCTGCTCTTGGAGGTCGGGTGTTAGATGAACTTGCTTGAGCGGGAATCGAGTTGATGGAATGGCCTCCCTTCTCCCCAGATTTAAATCCTATTGAAAATGTCTGGAATATCATGAAAGATAAAATGCAGTTTTATTTCCCCGAATTAAACGGGCAACGGCTGCCAGTTTCAAGGATTCGTGCAATAGTCCAAGCTAACTGGGACTTAATCGCTGATGAACATCTTACGCTACTTCTCGCGAGTATGCATTCGAGATGCCAGGCAGTTTTGGATGTAAATGGGGGGCACACTCGTTTCTAAATTTCGGATTGTTTTTCAGTGTTTTGTCTAAAGTCATGTGAATAATGATAGAATTCGTAGCATAATCAGGCGTATCATAATAAAGATTTGAAAAAATAATTAAATG
Source organism: Podosphaera xanthii (assembly GCA_028751805.1). Lineage (NCBI taxonomy): Eukaryota > Fungi > Ascomycota > Leotiomycetes > Helotiales > Erysiphaceae > Podosphaera > Podosphaera xanthii. The sequence continues at coordinate 1,903,349 of JAPWIX010000018.1, forward strand.
AATCCAAATGTGAAACAAAAAAAACTAAGAATTTCAGAATCTTAGAACATCGTTCACTATGGTTCGTTAAAATAAAAAGCAATTTTCACATACAAATCAGAGTTTTATTTAAAGATAGCTGCCTATTTGAGATAGAATATTTTAATTCCCTTACCAAAAACCCCTGTCACGCTAATGCAATATCGTTGACTTAGGCCTGTAGTATTGTAGTATGAGTACAGTTGTCCCTCTCTAACTCGATAGTGGGTCCCGGTATAAGTGTTGAAAATATTAATAGAAATTCAGCCAGTTACATTTGCAATACTTACCCCTGCACGAAAAATAACCTGTAAGGGTAAGTGTTGCAAATATAAAAATTCCAAGCTACAATGAATATTTTCAACACTTATACTGGGACCCACTATCGGGTTCGAGAGGGACGACGGTAGTTGTAATAGTGTGGACGTTTACTTTTTTTACCCATTTTGACCAGAATATACACTCACAATATCCTCCGAGTAAGACGGTCTTTTGACATAAATTATTAAATAAATCAAACTCGTCAGTCAACTGAGGGTATTGGTACACGTACGACCTGCGATATTTGAAACTATAATAATCACGGGATGTCAGGGATACTTGAGCTCTTTTTAAAAACCTGCATCAGTCTAGGCTAAAGTCTTTGTGATATACAAGGCCTCAAAAAACGTATGCATATGTCACGATATCTGTTTGAATTCACTAGTAATAAGATGGAATGATTATAAGGATAAACCTCTCGTACTCTTAAAGCCCAGCAGCATTGATCGCGGAAAATTAATTATCCTTAGATTATAAATAGGTGCCGATAAACCCTCGGTAACCGGGGCAGTAGAGAGATAATCTTCTTAATCAACAGGAGAAAATCATGGCCAAATGGCTTTACCTACTCGTCGTCGCAAGTTAAACTGCCACTATTGCAATCAGAAATCTAATAATATTTATGATGGCCAAATTACTAAATGGGAATGTAATAAGTGTGATGCTACGAATTATCTAGATGAAGTATAGAGTTCTATCCCATATCTTGTACGAGAAGCTCATGTAATCAATAGAACGGAGAAATTACAGATCCTCCGGTCGCAGAAATATCCCCTGCTGCTTCTGTCAGATATGCCACAAACAGTTCCGAGTCTTCGTTGCCATCTTCGAGAAAAAATATTTTTTGCGCGCGTTGTCTCAAAAATCAGCATCTATATACATCATCTTTAGCTCAGTATCACGTTGAAGTTGATACTGATAGCTTTGAAATAGAAAAAAAAAATGGCGCGTACTACAGATTTCGAAAAGATTTGGAGACGCGATATCCTCAAGTTTGTCAAGATTGTGAGCCTGCGGCATTACAACAGATGAGGCAAGCTGGAAAAACTGCCAAAGCCGATCATTTACGTCGTCTTATGGACAAGACTCGTGAAAGCCGCTCAAAATTAGTTAAACCCCCCGTACTAACCCTTGCTAATGTTGGAGAAATAATCTGGGATTTTGGCCTCGGTGGTCAACTCATGTGGAATTTTGGGACTATACTCTCTAGTATTCTGGAAACCCGATCGACTCTCAGTATCACTCCGTCTATTAGCCTGAGGAAACTCGAATTATTACTAATGCCTACTTGCTCCCGCTCAATGGCTCACATAACTCTTATTTGTACGATCTTATCATCTTGGTGGTCTCCCAAGTACAGCGAGGCATCAAGAGGCTTCACAAGACATATACATGGCTTCAAGAGTTGGTACCAGCTTCAAGTGATCACCATCTTTCTTCGGTACCTATTCTATTATATGATGGGAACTCAGTTTTTTTCTGAACAATTATCCCCCATAACTGCGGCAGCACACTCTGTGATGGCTATCTTGACTACTTTGGTGAGTCAATATAAGTGAGTTTGATAGTAAATTTTTCACTCAGACTTTACAGATCTCAATCAAGGCCAAAAGATCATTGAAAATAAATATGGCACCGTTATGGAAAAATGTTCCAGAAAAACTCGCTACGAGTAAATCAAGAATTCGATCTTGTGAAAACGAAGAATCTATGGGAGATATCTTGGAGCAGATTTCTTCTGAATCTTACAGATCAAACAACGTTAACTCAGTGAATTTGCGTAATTCTAGCTCAAGTCTGTCGTCCAAATTAACACAGGCTTCTTCGTCTTCCGTTTCAGCACATCATACTTATTCAAGGCCTGACAATTTATTCTTTAGCCAAAAATCTAATTCCCAATTAGCTAGATCAAGTTTTGAATTAGCACCGCGGGAAAATATTAATTCTGATACAGTAGTGTCTTTCAGGAGCACGCCTTCTCTACTGAATATGTCAGAAAAAGAAGCAACCTATTATCTTAAAACAGGTGAATGGCCTAAACACCTCCAAGATCAATACCATCAACCTGATTATGAGGAGATGGATTGGCAGTCCACACAATCACAGAGCATCAATTTTAACCCTCGACCAAAAATGCCCCCACAGCAACCCGTCAAAAGTCAAGCTCAAGATAGACCTCCAACTTTTTGGTACAAATTACCACCAGCTCCTCAAACACCAGCCCAGAAGATTATCAGCCAACCAAGTAAGTTTAGTGGGCAATTACCTTCAAAGCCAAACACGGAGCAGTTCAACCCAACGTTATCCAGAGACACTCGGAAACAAAGTATCAGTGTTCCAGTGCAATTTCAAGATACTGTAACTCAACACAAGCCTAGTAAATTAGGAATTGAGTTTTCTCCACAGAAATTTTTTCCTCCTGAACCTCCTGGCGAAGCAGAAAAGCTCCTCGCAGATCTTCTGACTGACTTCTCGCTTACCAATATTGAAGATGAAAAAAATAATTTAAACCAAACTCAACGTATTATATACATTGTAACTTTTCTTGTTCTCGTAATAAGCATCATTTATGCCTGGTATACCCATCGGTAAAGATCGATTAGGGTATTTTGATACAGCGCGATACAATCAACCATCTAAATGACGTAGACGGGAAGGAAAAGATACAACTTACGCAAACTACAATGGGAAGAAATAAATTTTTTTAAACGATGACAGGTTAAAGATTGATTAAAAAAATCGGTTTTTATTGAGCCTATAATCTACAAACTAAGGAGTGATTCTGGATCTCGTTAACGGGTTGTTAGCATCCAGGATCTTTGAAGTCGTCCTATCACTGATCTGTAGCTGTATTCCGTTGGACGCTATGTGCGATAAATACATGCTAAAAAAATTTATTTAATCATGTACACGTAGCGACTATACAGCTAAGCTATCATGGTGATTTTTTTATACTTCTCCGCATCAAATATCATTCCAAACGAGCTGGAAAGAATTCTTGCAATCCCAGTTTCGGCTCACAGATTACTGCCCTAATATTATTCCGAGATTTTTAAAGTGAATCGCTGCCGCAGGCGTGTATATAAGCATAAGCCCATCCATAATGTCTTAGCGTAATTCAAAATATTTTTTAGGCCGAACAATACTCAAATCAGCTTTCAATTAAATTTGAAAAAACGTACTGCTGGTTCCGCGGTGCCGTTTAATTTACCTCACGTAACTGACACATAGATTATATTTTACGATGAAAATCTCGCCGGAGTGAACCAAGACTCTTCTGAACGATGAAATAACATCCTCTCCGTTTGGAAAATTGAGGTTAGAGCGTTTTGAATCCCTTCTCAAACAATTACTCAAAGAATTGGTATCCAAAACACCCTATCTGAATGACGATGTCACTCTAATTGTGGAAGACGATGAGCCAAATTTCTTCAGATGGAATTCTCAACATGTTTTTATCATAAGCTCGTGTGCTGATGGATTGCTGGAACAATTAAATCAGGCTTATGTGCCGTTCGACAAGTTAATTAATATGATATCAGGACTGATTATATCTTGATCATGATCGTGCTAGAGCTCGAATTTGGTGTCTGTTCAAGCTCTTAATTATCTCGTCCTTCTACAGAGATATATGCCGGTGTTTATTAATCCGAAAATCATAAAAAGGCGCCTGTTACTGAAAATATTAACAAAATGATTGGATTATCAAGCTCCCCCCCCAAAAGTATTTTTAAGACAAGTACATTACCCACAAATTTTATAGATAAAGAGAAAGCACCCTGGATCTAAAGCCTATTCAATCAGATTACTGGTGGACCGGCAATTATCTTAGACTGCTTCAAGAAGAAGGGGGGTTACACTCGTCAACTTATAAAAGAGCCGCACGTCGCTATCACAACAAAGATTTTACCGGCGTTGATGATAAAAAGCGACACAAATTCAAGGATTATTTGTTTATCTACGCTCTTTTTTTTCACTACACATGTCTTTTAAACACTATTCTTAAACGTTAACAACCGGACCAAAATATTTCACCTCATCAACCTCAAGATGTTTCATTCGTTTTAGAGCCCTAGCCTAAGCCTGGCATATCAATTCAAATTTGGCTATGAATATCGTTTCTTAGCTAACTCATCTTACACTCGTCAATACAAGTCATATTTCTCAATCTCCTTTCCGGGCTCATTTTTTAACACTCAATATCTAGAAGGCAATGCGATCATGCTTTTTTAGAATGGTATTTTTGCGCACATTATGTTACGGTTATTAGAATGCTGGATTGAAAGCGTACAACTTAATGTTGTTTAATTTCATGAACCTCCAACCTTGCAATAGCTTTGATCTAGTTTCTAAAACTGTGGCCTCTTCTTATGATGTAACACGTTGATCATCATAAAGTTCATAAATACTTGCATTCCGACTTATCGATATCTGGTACTGATTATTTAATCCAAAGTCACAACAGATCAAAATCCTATACAAATAACTCAGGGAAGATATATCACCTTCAAACCGGTTGAGTCCGTTGAAACGGCGAAAGAATGACCGGCACTAAGTGCAACCAAGAAATTGGAGGTATTGGTTCTCTGATCATATCCGCTTCTTGCGCTATACTTGTGTTAGAGCATAAGAAAGCAAATTCTAATAATTCCTTGCTTGAGCTTCAACGGGCTCTCCACATCCAAGCTAATCTCATAGCACCTCATGGCGACCTCTGAATCTCGGACTAAAAAGTCAGGAAGGACCTTGATGTAATGACCGCCAGTTTCGACGATCTACTGCTCAAGCACAATAGCTTATGCGTTCAGTAGGGAGCGCAAATAAAAGGCGCACAGAAATTTTTATCTGGAATCTAACAGCTAGCGAATAGCAATAAAAAGCTATCTCGACCTCACTTAGATCCAAAATTTTCTGGTATTAATAATAGTTTGCTGACTCAATTCATTCGTGGCATGCGCGGGAGACTTGAGATCAATGTTTATTTGTAGGATACGAAACATCTATGCATGTTCTATATCTCGTCCTGTTATCCGAGAGGCTTATTTCCAAAAAAAAACGGTCAAATCATCTGTAAATCCATCGAAGATATCGCTAGCCCACCTAAACAGACTTTGTTGATTTATTAATTGATGAAAAATCCACTGCTCAAAAGAGCTAAAAACAAATTTTCAGAAAATCTAATGCGTCGCCACTTTCCTGCCAAATTGGTTTCGTCTACAGAAATTTCTGGCTTTGATCAGAGTTTTTTTGTTTCTAATCTGAAAGATGCGCTTCATTCCGGTATTTACTATGGCCTCTCTGTCATCAAAGGGATAGTATCACAGAAAAGCTCACTGATTTTATCTTCCTCGTGCATGAATAGGATAAGATTTTACGCATCCTGGATCCGAGATATTTTCAACAAAATCGCTGAAAAGTCTAGCTCTACAATATTTTACCTCATAAATTACCAGTGATAACTACTATACTGTCTCTAACTTGCAAGCATTCAGAGCGGGTAACGACTGAAGGAGATTACGCCATGAAACTTAGTTTAGTCCAGGTTAGTGGCCTTCAACGAGTCAAGAAATGGACAGCCGAAGATGTGGGTCGAACCCCCGTCGACGCTGTTAGGAAGGCGTGTGGTTACGCCTGCAATGCTATCAATAATTTCTAGATCTTTTGATACTTCAAAGATCTATTATGACGCGATTGTGCCGTGTCTTTTCATTATCGCAAAAAGAAGAGAGAAGAGAATTATGATAGCATAATTATTACAGAAAATTCTAAAGTCAAGTATACCACGAGAACATTAGGGGCAGAAAATGCGAAGCTTCCAGCGAGAGTCGCCGCTGGGAGCATTAAAAAAAATTTACAAGTACCCATTTGTATCTCCTCATTTAAAAGGGAATACTATCATCATTTTTTTCTACTGTACAATATTACTTATTTTAATGGCACGTCTATAACAACCAACGTCTTTCTTGACCGTGGACATACTGCTACTTTCCTTATGGATATTGTCAGGAGACGTGTCCAGCACTTTAGCTATGATCCGGACCGAGGAGAGAATAGGGGTCTACTCGGAGCAGGGGAGACGGGAGTTTTAGCGATGAATCGTCGGTCTGAGGGATTCTAAGATCTGAAAGATCTCAAGTACCAAAGATTTCTGATGATCTAATGGTAGAATAAAATGACCGAAAACAAACCGTGGCCTTCTTCTACTCGGCTTTGCCCTGTAATATATGTCCTTTCGCCCAACGTCACGACGTAGAAAACTTGCTTGGCTAGACTTCTAAGAATCTGATGTTCCAGCATTTCCCAAACAATCTTCTACAACTTAATTCCAAGCGAAGCAATAACAAGCGAAACAATCCCATTTCGGATGGGGGATGGGGTCGTCTTTTGACAGATATTGACGTTTGCGCTATTTACAAAGTAACACCTAATGCACTTCAACTCTCGAGAAAACTCACCACTGCTCATGGGACAAAGTCGTGCTGGAATGTGTAATCCTGGTCAGATTCCATCGGAATTAATCGGTGATAAGCATGTTCATTGACGACCTGAATCGAGCGTCAAAGGATCTAATTACCAGCCACCAATCATAAAACTAGTAGCTAGCACGCCAACTTGTCGGGGGATGAAGATGGCGATTCTACCTATATGTGGTATCCCTACGAACGTAGAGTTTATCTTCAGAGCCAACAGAAACGCGCATTACTTGGTCACGGAGGAAACGTCACCCAGATGAGTTTCCGGGGCGTACCCAGCTCCCGTTGTGGTGGTGATGGATTAGACTAAGTTGGCCCTTTTTACCAAGATGAAAATTCAGTGTTGATAGATATTCTGGCATTATACTGTCTCCCGAGGAAAGAGCACCGCTATCTCAGCGCTGGTGGTGTCGGTGTAAGGAGGATATCTGGACAATGGGATATTAGGGAGATACAGATGAGGATACGCACCTCATGTGGCTCTAGTGTCTAGGCCTCGCCTGGCTGGAGTTGCAGGTTTTTTGAGACTTTTTCCCGCGTACCGGTTTCCATGGCTGCTCTTTTTCTATTTTTTTGAGCAGAAGGTTCCGTAGAAAAGGTGGTTGAATTCTACGGGTAATTACTGAGCTAAATGGCTACCCGTCATGGGTCAATGAATCAATGATCTTAGGCTCGAGGCAAAAGGGGACAGGGGCCAGGGGCTCTGTAGAAGGTTTGGCCTGGGTTAGAGAGGATGCCTCGTGTTATAATAGTCGTGGACTCCAGATAGCACGAATAAATACACCTATGCCGGCTTGTATCTCGATCTATACCAGACATTGGGATACTAATGTTAACAATTCACTCGTAGTTAGCGATCTGCACAGACGCCAGACAGAATAATTAGCCTATGCCAATATTCGGGAATGTCAGGAATGAAGAGGGATCATGATATTAGGGTTGATCCAACGGAAATGGGGGAGCCTGGACAGGGATGTGATGCGTGTATAGATAGCTGGCTCTTGACCTACTTTTACATCATGATGCTTCCGATAATATTTACAATATGCTTACCGTATTTCCCATATTGATGACCTATTTCCAAAAGCCTAACCTCCCAGCCTATCCCTTCTCGCCTTGATCTCTATCACGATAGGCCATACTTTACTTCCACATTGTTGGCTATCATCAAGGCTCTGAACTGGGACCTTTCAAATCTTAACAAGATCAATTCATCCTTTATCTGCCTCCAGATTCATATCAAATTCTTTTTACCCAATAAAACCCTCCTCTTAGCAACCTTCTTGGTCAGAGTCACACATCTGACAAAGCTCCTCCTAATCTCTTAGAGGTTACGTAGAAGCCAGATCCCTGGGCACCTCACAGAAGTTCTTAATTCCATGGTAAGCTCTTCAGTATCTAGTTTTGCGGCCGAAGGTTACCGCTTGGAAAAATGGAATATCTCAGGCTGAGATTTCTCAAACACAACTGAGATGAAATCAGCCGGAGCAAAGGGTGTGTGACGGCGTGGTGATTGAGTCATGATTTCCCGGACTGAGGAAGTAGCATAGACGATCCAGATACCGTCAACAGATGGAACTTCTTAAGGTTGTTTAAGGAGAATGGGCGAGGATCGCTCGATGATTGAGAAATGAAAGGGGAAGGCTGGGACCGGGCTGCTCTGAGGTGCCTCCACCGGGCATGGTTCGCTTAGGTGACCATGGAAAAGGAGTGAAACTTGCCTGTAAGACCGAAATGTTATGAAGTCACCTCGAACCAGTTGACTAGGCTGGAGTCTATCAAGGGTTCTCAAAAAGTCCCAGAATGCACCAGAACCCACTCAGTTCCTAGAAACAGATTGCCCAGAGACGTTCGGAGGAAAGACGATAGAATGAACGGCAGGCTTCTGTCTACTTCCTCCCATTTGACGAGGGTAGAGCTGGATGGGTGAAGTATGTGCAAGGATAGTGTCAGGAGTTGTGGATGTAAGATAAGAAAAGTGTGAGGGTAAGGATAAAGTGTATAGTAGAAAAGTTCCAGCCTTTTCAAGTGTTTGACAATAGCGTCTACAGTTGTATTATCACGGGTACATAGAGATAAACATCGAGAGGTAAAAGCTTCTCTTTCTTGTCTTTTCAAAACTGAGGTTTTCGAAGAAATATAAATTCTTCTGCAGTCATAGGTATCCAACTGTTTCAAGATATTGTAACCTAACTGGCTTGATTTTGAAGCATTGGTCGCTACAGGATACTTTCACGGATAAACCAACGCTGATGCAAATGTTCGGTTTACGATAAGCCGCGTACCCGGAACGCGTTTTGGTCGTGAGACGCGACGTTGATTCATGGCTACTGAACTAGTACGGACCATCTAGTCAACATTGAAACTAAGACCAGCGCTCGATGTAAACATTGACGGATATCTCGAGGCGAAATTCCTATCTCACACTCCTTCTTGAGACTTGGCGATGTGGTTAGATTTGATGGAGCCTGGATTATATTTCTCAGGGTAAGAGATAGGTCCAGAAAAAATCCCCTCTCGGAATTTCAATAAACAGGATATCAGAGAGAAAGGTCTACATGTTTTAGAAACTGAGCTGTTCGGCCTACTTCTCTTGGTCATGATGATACCAATAGATTCCTTCCCTACAGACGGATGTTTGCCACATTGATATGTCAATTTAGAGAGAGAAACAATTGGACGCAAACAAGAACTTGTTTTAATCATGGACGAGTCAATCATATCCATTCCAGGAGCTTTTTTCTTCTCATCTATTGCCTGCAGAAGCTCATTCAGAATGAGTCCATGCCAGTTCCACTGAGACTCGACTGGAGGAATTCCAGGACTTACTAGACAGGGGTTTAACCAGCGGACACGACCACTACACTTAGAATTAGATGGAGTAGAGAGAGATGAAACTGAAAGAATATAGCGTTGGGTGAAAACAGAGCTGTCAAGCCTCAGTGACTTTATCACGCAGAAGAGCTAGGATTTAGAGACTTTGCGTATGATAGTGGAGGGTTATTCAATATACCCACTTCAGTACAGATAGCATATGTTATGATTTACTCCAACTAAAAGATGCCAGGACTAGTAACTCTTCATATAAAAATGGGTGGCTAGTCAATGTATGAGTAGTCATAATCCTGAACACAATGGGTGTTGTATTTAGACAATCCATCCATTTACTAGAACTAGCTCTTCACGACTCTGAGGGATATGCTCAGGAGAAAACCCATCGTCGATCTGATCCTCAACACTATGGTAGACAAGGATTCAGCACAGGGTATAAGTCTCGTTGATTGTTGAACAAAAGTAAGGAAGGAAAGGAATATTTGTATACGTGGTGGCCCTCTTCATAATTTCCTTCGGTAGTTTTGTATTCTATTTCATTTGGTATAGATACACACAATCTAGTCGACCAATCCTCACCCTTTGGTGTTTGTATATTTACGGCTTAGTGATCCCTGTCGCTACAATGGGCTTTGATCTGTTGCGACTATCTATAATAATGATAATCTTCATTACCAAATAGCACCAATTGCGAAAGAAGGAGAATTTGATGTGTCTGGCTGCTCGTTAGGTTCTTCCTTGGGAAAGAGAGAATTGACTACTATATTACACTTATCTGCAAAAGTAGAAACCACCAGGTCCTGGCTTTGAGCGCTCTTGTATTTAATTTTGGAATGGGGAAAGTCTGGATAAATTTGGGTTTAGAATGATTGTAGACTTTGAACAACTTATTATCCTTATCCATAGCTAGAAATTCTTCCCAATGTATTTTTTTTGGTTAGGTTTACTGTTCAAACGTAGTGATTTTTTGAGATTCTAGCATCTTTAATGTCATCAGAGAGCCCAGTCTCCTCGGCTCTTCTCTTTTCAGAATTGTACTCCTGTCTCGGAGTAATACGTTCACCTACATAGCATACTTTGGAGTTACTTGATGGGTTTCGTTTGGAGATGGCATCATGTATTGCTGTGGTAATAATTTCTTCAAGGAGCCGTGCTGCTGGGTCAGGCTCGTTCGCTTTAATAGCTCAGTGGATAAGGACTGTGAACTGAATTCTAGCGTTTCAAATTTGTTTGAATAGACGTCCCAGTTAGCTTCTTTAGACCCTACGCGAGTCCCTGCTACTCCAGCGAGATTCTGCGAGATTACACAATGGTAGATCAAATCCGGCTGTGCGCCGGATTAAGTCTCTGGGCTCTAACCATATGACAGTCTAACCTATGAAGAGATTTTAGACCTCGAGAGTATTAGAGCCTGACGCCGTAGCCTCACCAAAGCCTTTGAGAAGGAGCTATACCCCCGCCGCGTCGCCACAGAGAAACCACTCCTTACAGACGCCCACAAAGAAGCACCCCTTGCCTGGGCAAGCACTCATGATACTTGGAATGAAGAGACGTAGAAGCGAGTTATCTGGACAGACGAGGCCCCGGTCAAAACTGGGCTCTGCGGTCAGGTCTATCCTACTCGAAGGGCTGAAGAGAAGCATGCGAAATCTTGCTGTGTATCTAAGTTCAGGTGGTATTTGTATTGAATGATATGAGATGCTATTTCAGGCGATTCAAAAGTGTCCCTTGTAGTTTTTGAGGAGTGGAGTATGTTCAATGACTGGGTCTATAGGGAAGAGATTGTTCCAGTAATACATTAGTATGAGGTGGAGAGACAGGCTCAAATGGGCATTGGAGCACCACCAAATTTGATGGAGTTCCTGTTCATGCGGTAGTAGCTACGCAAGATTAACACCTCCAGCTAGGTCTGTTGCGTACTAAGTGGCCTGCAAACTCGCCTGATTATGATCCTATTGAGAATATATAGCTGCGCTTGAAGTATGGAATGGGTAAAAGGGTTCCAAAAACAGAAGACGTGAGGCAGTATGCTGAGGAAGAGTGGGAGAAAATCTCAGTCTTTAACGTCGCATAGTAGACCAGTAATATGGGAGAGATGTGAGGCTGTAATTACTGCTGGTCGTAGCAGAAGTCCAAAAATGCCGTAAGATTCAAGGTCCTCACTGGTTTAGTAGGATCAGAAGAGATACAAACAGAAGAATAGATCAAAAAAAAGAATTGATTGATTCCCCTTCTCGTCAGAAGAAAGTTTTTTATTACATGTAAACAGTTTCATGAGCAACATATCCGGCATCAAAGTATCACGGACCAGCACTCAGCAGATTTCTGTTCCATCAAAACTAAAGAGTTTGCTCTTCCACTCCAAATTAGTCCAGTTCATGGACAGATGACACTATATTTATCCACGTAATAAATCTGTGCACTCATACAAATTGAAACCTCTAAACCCCCATTGATAATTTATCCTAATTTTAGAACTCCATGTTCCAACGACTACCGTTTCCATATTGGGCCTAGCGCTTCAATCTACGCTAGTCATGGGGCATTCGGCTCATGATCGCCGATTGTCGTAGACCTGATCCGATCCAACTCCCGAGGAGCGGAGAGCACTCACCGGTCTGTCGCGTAAAAATAAAAAAAAAAACTCGGATTGAGGAAGTTACTGATCTGGACAGGATCATGGGTGTCTTCCCATGTAGAAGAATCAAGTCTGGGAAGGATTGCTAGATCAATCTTCGGCGAGCGAGGAAAATTCATGGTCTCCTCGAGAGGACTACCAACAATCTCCATGAGTCGGTGAGGTATAATAAAGTGTCATATGAGTATTGGACCACAAGCTCATACCATACTAGTTAAAGACTTTCCTATTTTCTTCAAACAGAATGATAAACAAACTCCGCTCCAGGCCACAACCTTTCAGAAAATCTACTCTTAATTTTGTTACATATTCTATAAAATATGACGAATTCGTTTCTATAAATAAAATACTATTTGATAAACACAGACAATAGGGATATATTAATTTGTGCTAGATGCATTCGTCGGGATGAGATGAATGATATATTACTGTGCACAGAGTGAGTTGTAAGAATTTAAAAAGGCAAATTCAACCAACTTTGGTACGATTAATATAAGCAGATTTTCAGGTACCAGGTCATCAAGCTCCTTCCTACTACGAGCTGACATGTAAAGGGTGCACTGTAGTTCGATGACAAAAGTTTTTTTACATGTCTCAAACTTCTTCCAATCTGTAGAGTGAAAATATGTACAAACGTATTTTCTCCATCGACCTGCAACCAACTTATTTTCTTGGTAGAGTATCAGACTTCCATTGGGATTAGTTACTGCCCAGCACCTGGTCAGGATGCTTTCGGTCAGTCGGGAGATATTGTGGGTTGATACATTTCAAATCCTCATGAATATTCACACGAAGTCAATTGAAAGTTGTTCGTCTAATATTCAATGACGGGTGATCGCCGTTGAAAGACCCCATGTGTTCCCACATAGACGGTAGTGATTGAAGTCTGGAGGACATGCCAGCCAGTCAATCTGCCGAGCCCTGTGAAAAAAATCATTCCTCTCTGGTTTTCACGCAGAGTACAGGAACGATCCATCTTGCAGGAATTGAAGAGTAACATTTGATTGAAGCTTTCCCGTGATTTGGGGAACTAGATTCGTGCAGTAGCTCCCGGCAATAGTTGAGCCCCACCACTTCTGCCAAGTTAGGCGTGACCTTTTCTCGTTCTCGGAGAAAGATCCCCTAAGCGTGCAGCCGGTACCATTTCTCACCTCTATCATGACACAATCTAGAAGACAGATTTCATCACACTTAAAACCTAATTTTAGTGTAAGAATCACACTTCAGCTAGTTAAGGATCGCCATTTAGTATGACCCATGCCCTTGAGTATCTGAAACCTTTGGCCCAGATCTCGCCTGTCCCGAGGATTTTATTCCACTGTTTGATGTTCTAAGAAAACTATTTCTTGGCCTCATTACTTCATACTCTCATGTGTTCGAGAATGAGAGATGACTTTGTACGGGCGATTCATTGTTTATATCCTCTCGGTTTGAGAAGCTTATTGATAACGTTTTGATTGATGTTCCAGTGCTGAAACTAGCATTTGGGAAGTTGAAAAAAAAACTCAATTTTGAGTTAGGGATGGATGACGTGACAAATGCTTCAGATTTATCCATTAGGTCACTGTTTGTTATAAATGGACATCCCCACCGCCTCATTCATGGAAGTAGCGCCCTCTCAAAGGTGTCCTGCACTTGTCTTCCAGTGTATCTTACCCCTCTAGCTAGAACCAATTGGTTTATTCCATGCTCTCGTAGCGTGTGAACAAGGGAATTTTGATCACGGGAGAGATGCCCTCGATCGTGGTGAGTCATTGGCGGTGAGTGATTCGTGGTAATCATATTAAATCTACTTGCTAGATTATGACTGGCTTCGATTGAGATACAGGTAAACGGCCTTGTGGTTTTCTGAAGAATTATGCAACGTGAATTAGGGATGAAAGAACTTTAGGGCTGTAGGAATGTTTGATGAAAACTATTGTCAATAAAATCATGACGTGCCAAAGGAGGTTGGAGGAAACAGCGGATGGTTAGAATTTGACTTCTCTGGTGCTCATTGTGACATGGATGAGAGGATTTAGAAGGGGATATTCTTCAAAATAAAGCTGACCTACTAGTCATTGTTCTCGTCTTGTTTATCTAGCGAAGTCACACTCTTCACCTTCTCGCGGTGATGGCACTCAACGCGCTCGGCGTTCGCTGTATAGTTGAGATAGGCAGGAAGAGTCGCGTGCTATCAGGGTCAGAGGCCCACAAGCAGTCTCAGTTGGAGCCCTCTCAACAAGCCAAATATACCCTCAATCATTACTCCATTTTCGTCCCAACAACGTGCTCATCTCCTGAATGCCCTACCAACTGCTCTCCACCACCGAAGACCCCTCTTGACCAAGTCGACACGACAATCAGCCTTGTTGAGGTCCCCGAGTATACATCCTCGATGTCATGGATACCCGACAGAAGATGGAAGTCGCTGGATAAAAATTTTAGTAGGGAGATTGCTCGTGTCGATCGAGGAAGGATATGGGTCTAGAGGAGTGTATGCCAGAGACGGAGGATAGAAAGGCCGATTGAAGAGATGGTATGTCATCTTAGAGGGGAATTCTCCGAAGGGTATTTCCACCATCAAGGGCGCTTTGTGCGCACCAAGACCTTGATTCGAGTATGTGCTGTCATTAGTTTTAACCCTAGCTACAATTCCTTTCCGGGGGCTAGACTTGAAGCCTTCGGCGCAAGAGGAGTTGCCGTAAAAATAATTCTCTGCTACGAGGATATTTGCGTCGGAGATGATAGGGGACTTGTGTGTCTTTTTGCTTTTTTTCATTTTCAATAGATGAAGTTTATATAGGAATCTTTGGGAGTCTTACGAATTAGTGGTTAGGGGTATCTACGGAGTACAGTCGTCCCTCTCTAACTCGATAGTGGGTCCCGGTATAAGTGTTGAAAATATTCATTGTAACTTGGACTTTTATATTTGCAGCACTTACCCTTACAGGTCATTTTGCGTGCAGGGGTAAGTATGGCAAATGTAAATGGTTGAATTTCAATGAATATTTTCAACACTTATGCCGGGACCCACTATCGTGTTAGAGAAGTTTTACTGTACAGTACAATCTCGCTATAACAATGTGGGGCAAAACTTAATCAAGTCTCCCGCATGGAGGATTCAATTGAATTGGCCAATTGGGAGCCTTTGCTAAGCTTTGCCCCACATTGTTATTGCGAGATTGTACTGTATTCTTGAGTCTATTTAAATCTCTTGTCATAGCTTTCAGGCTAAATACATTATGATTTTCTGAAAAAAGAGTCCTAAGGGATCAGCTTACCGTATCACGCCTCTTCGGTGCAGGGCTTGAGCCTGTTCCAAAATAAGTCAATCAATCGATCCTCATCTTATTTATCTAGCTGGAATAGGGAAATATCAGCAGTATGTATGGCTATGCCTTGTAGTTTCTGAAATTTCCTTCTAATGTTTCTAACATCGGCGGACTAGTGGCACTCGTTCATAAAAACAAAGCTTCAAATGTTTATTTAGCTATATGTGCACTGTAAATTGGATTTTGAACTATATGAGACCGTGTCCGTCAATAAACATGCAGGCCCTCCCTGCGTGCAAGCCAATTTATCCATTCCTCGAATGAACTATTCTTTTATATGCTTTGTTAACGATTTGTGAAACTATTTCTTCCCCACAAGTCTTCATTAGAATACACACTTTGAGCCCAATAACCCTTCATTATCTTCACTCTCCAGCGGACGAAGAAAAATCTACTAGCTGGTGTGTAGCTGCTGGGGAAAATCTACCAAAAAACCATTGTGTGCGAAGCGGCCCTACAACCGCTACGAAGACTAAATCCTAAGACAGATTTATTCTGCAGAAGCGTTCGGGGATTTCGTCTCGCCGGAAGCAGCAGACTTGTGTAAACACAAGAGAACCACTCTGTCCCTAGGATCCCCATAATCTCTTCTCTGATTCGTGTGTCGGAACATGACAAAATCCTTAAATATCTGAATGTCTTGCTCAGATGTGAATGCCTTTGCGTGACATAGTCTAGCCCACAATTATGGCGTAGACTCAGAGTTTTCGAAAAACTCGTGCAATTAAACAGCCTTTCTAGCTTTTCGAACCGAGGAATAAAGGCAGCCTGGTACGGAGTTCATGACAGTTCTGATTTCGCTGGTCAAAGGAACGAAGGGTTTCGGACGTTATTGTGTGCGGGCTTCATATTCATCTGAGGGCGGAATGGCACGCGTCAAATAGGAGGGTTCCTCTAGCCATAGTTGGAGCAACAAGATGTCCCACACTACGCTCCTCTTTTCTTCTGTTCTTCTCGACATCTTTCATCGCCAATTGCTGATGGAAAGCGGATCTTCCAGCATGAGAGGGATACTCCGCTCAAAGTTATTCAGGATGATACTTAGCCTTATCTCTGTGGACTCCCAAATTAGAGCGAGAAGTCCGTTAGGAACATCACGTACGGATGCTGAATGTCGAGCCATTTTCTTGTACATTTTAACCCGAAGAAGGGGCCGTTTATCCTTTTTGCTCTTCCCGAATCTTACACCGTTATATCCAAGATAAAGGGGGTTAAGCAAATTGTTATCTGCGTTGATGCTACGATATACAGTCGTCCCTCTCTAACTCGATAGTGGGTCCCGGTATAAGTGTTGAAAATATTCATTGTAACTTGAACTTTTATATTTGCAATACTTACCCTTACAGGTTATTTTTCGAGCAGGGGTAAGTATTGCAAATGTAACTGGCTGAATTTCTATTAATATTTTCAACACTTATACCGGGACCCACTATCGAGTTAGAGAGGGACAACTGTACTCATACTACAATACTACAGGCCTAAGTCAACGATATTGCATTAGCGTGACAGGGGTTTTTGGTAAGGGAATTAAAATATTCTATCTCAAATAGGCAGCTATCTTTAAATAAAACTCTGATTTGTATGTGAAAATTGCTTTTTATTTTAACGAACCATAGTGAACGATGTTCTAAGATTCTGAAATTCTTAGTTTTTTTTGTTTCACATTTGGATTCATTTAATTATTTTTTCAAATCTTTATTATGATACGCCTGATTATGCTACGAATTCTATCATTATTCACATGACTTTAGACAAAACACTGAAAAACAATCCGAAATTTAGAAACGAGTGTGCCCCCCATTTACATCCAAAACTGCCTGGCATCTCGAATGCATACTCGCGAGAAGTGGCGTAAGATGTTCATCAGCGATTAAGTCCCAGTTAGCTTGGACTATTGCACGAATCCTTGAAACTGGCAGCCGTTGCCCGTTTAATTCGGGGAAATAAAACTGCATTTTATCTTTCATGATATTCCAGACATTTTCAATAGGATTTAAATCTGGGGAGAAGGGAGGCCATTCCATCAACTCGATTCCCGCTCAAGCAAGTTCATCTAACACCCGACCTCCAAGAGCAGGTGCCGAGTCTTGCATGAGTATTAAGCCCGGGTGCTCTCTATGATAGTTGATAATTGATGGCACAACCCTTTCACTGAAGCTAGCTTGGTTAATTTTTCCCCATCTTTTGTCCCATACTATATGTGGACCTTTTTGAGATCCCATAAAAGATCCCCAGAGCATCCAGCCATTCCCCTTCAAACACCTTATACCTACACAACAGTCTTCAACCTGTTCATCGACCTAAATAGCGCATTGGAGCTAGACAGAATTTAGATAGCCTCTGTATTTACCAATCTAGTCACCCAAGCGTTTTTGTGAGGGTTACCGGTAGCCCATATCTCATTAGTCCAGAGAACTCGAATCCAATCATCCAAAGACCAGTTTATGTGAGTTTGGGCAAACTCAATTCTCTTCGTTTTGTTAAGGTCACCCAGTACCGGCTTTGAGCGAGCCCGGCGACGAGAATATCACCTACTGTTGAGAGCCCTTTGAATGCATCTTTGACCAACGTTCCATTCCCTTAATGGATCTAGTGACAGATCCAGATAACTCATCCGTCGAGCCTCATATGAAGACCTTACAAAGGCCACCAATTGATCTATCTGTTGACTTGAGAGTATAGGCGGGCGCCCAGTCCGAACACTTGGACTCTCACTGCGTCGGGCACAAGCGTGTTGAACTTGGTGCCAGGATAGCCCTAGGCCTTTGGCAATTTGTTCGATTGTTTTGTTCGTATGTTTTCGCAATGTTTTAACGCGAATACAGTCTTCCGATGAAATTTAATTTCGTCGGCGCTGCGATTATAAATTAGTGGTACTCATTTTTTTTGATCGAAGTTGGTGGTAGGATGTAATTATTTGTACGTGGGGAGATGATATTTGGGTATTCCAAGAATAAGGGTTTTACAGTGCGGGGAAGCAGTAGTATTGAACGATTGGATAATTGGGCTCGAGAGTTATTATCTCTTTTGTAATAGTCATCAATTTAAATAGGCCCCTGTTACGCTAATGCAATATCGCTGACTTAGGCCTGTAGTTTTGTACGTGTTAATCATAATTACAGGACAATCTCGCTATAACAATGTGGGGCAAAACTTAACCAAGGGTTCTTATTGGCCAAATCATTTGAATGCTCCAATCGGGAGCCTTAGTGAAGTTTTGCCCCACATTGTTACAGCGGAATTGTACTGTATATCACAAAAATTCCCCCCAATGTAAACATGTTATTTATGTACATTCGAGTTATGATTGATCAATTGAAATTCTGATCGTATGGATGGAGCATAATAACTAATATGCGCAACGTCCTTGTGTTTACTAGTAAGCTGTTATGGACGAATATTGTCCTTGACAAAGATTTATACATTTTCCAGTGTTTCATACATGTATCAAACGATAATCATTCCAGATATCGCTGATCTATGAACACTTTTGAGCATCGTCGAAACGATTTTTGGCCATCAGCCAGACAAAAGGGTATGTATCCCTGTCCAAAATCATGTACGGTACACTCTCGTTATAACAATGTGATGCAATACTTAAACAAGGGCTCTCATTGGCCAATTCAATTAAACCCTCCAATGAGGAGCCTTATTTAACTCCTGCACCATATTCTTGGAACGAGAATGTAGTATACAGTAGAACCCCTCTTAGCTAGTAGTGGATCCCGGTAAAATTACGGAAGAGATTCATAGAAATTTTGCCATTTATATTTGCAATACTTATCCCTGCGCGCAAAATGACCTGTAAGGGCAAGTGTTGCAAATATAAACGGTAAAATTTCTATAAATCTCTCCAGTAATTATACCGGGATCCACTACTAGCTAAGAGGGGTTCTACTGTATACTACATTCTCGTTCCAAGAATATGGTGCAGGAGTTAAATAAGGCTCCTCATTGGAGGGTTTATTTGAATTGGCCAATGAGAGCCCTTGTTTAAGTTTTGCCCCACATTGTTATAACGAGAGTGTACTATACGTATTATTAATAGAAATTATTTATTTTTAGCATTTTCATCAAAGATATCATCTGATTACAAATATTATAACTCGCGTAAATTCTTTTGCGACTGCTCTCCACTGCAACGTTAACCACCAGAAAAGATTCTTAGTGGCACTCTAGTTTAATCGAACCGTTGAACTGAAATTTTGATTAGGATACCAAACAACATCTGAATGATCACTTGAAAGCACCGGGATTTATTCAGCGGAATAAGTAGATTGGGTTTGACGCAGATCAATTACCACATTAGGTCAAGTGAACCTCCTCACCTGCAATGAACTTAACGATCCGCCCTCGAACAAATTTCGAAAGGCTTACCAAAAAGGAGAAAATGAAATATCAATTGATGTTGCTACAATAGTGGTGTCTTGATCGGTTAACGCCAATCTCAATGGGTTTCGGGCAGTGAAGAAGATATAGCTTCCCTGTCTTGATTTTTTGATGGACAGCGCTGAGATCAAACCGTGCGGATGTTCTAAAAGTAGAGTAGCGCTTCAAGGATCTTTCACACATGTTTTACGGCGACGAATCTTCCCCGCCTTCCCCCGAAGGTTCTCCGGGTAGCCGCTTGCTTGATAATCGTCCAGGATAAAGAAGATGAAGCTATTCCCTGTCCTGACAAGCTCCGCAAATCTCAGCATAACGTTTTTGTCTACAAGGCGCCCCCGTCTTAAATAGAGTTTATGGGTGCATACCCCCATGCTGATCTGGTCTTGTATGGACGATCAATGCAGTATATTTAATGGTAAATTTCATGTTGACCACTTGTTCAAATTCGCGTTGTCCGCCACTTCTTTCAACTCATGACAGCCTCAATGTATTTCGAAATGACTGGTTCTGTTCGTGACAGCGAAATGCAAGGCACACATTCCATCAATGGACAACCTGTCAGTTCTGACGATCAGCTATTGGCCCAACTGGGATACCGGCCCGAGTTAAAGCGAGAATTCTCATACTTTACGGTCTTTGGACAAAGTTTTGGCTCAATGGGGATTGCGCCAGCTATCGCCGAATCGATAGCTTTCTCCCTAGGAACTGCCGGTACAGTCGGAATGGTCTGGACCTTTCTTCTCGGCTGCTTTTTATTAATACCCGTTGCATTGAGCCTGGGAGAATTGGGGAGCAGCATGCCTACATCTGGGGGCTTATACTATGTGAGACCAGACTGTTCTTACCTTCAAAAGCGTAAAATTGAAGTGAATCTAATCGAACAATTGGTAGTGGGTTGCACGCCTGTCACCTCCTAATTACAGAGCATTCATGTGTTGGCTTGCGTTTGTTCCTCGTTCTGGCTGATTAAACTTGGGCTGACATTTGCAGCGGATACATGAATACTCTCGGCTACGTTTCTATCTATGCTTCTACTATATATGCTGCAACACTTATCTTAGGCGCAACCTTCACAATTACAACGAATGGTGCCTTCGTGCCTACTGCGGCTCACCTGTATGGAATTTTCTCCGCGACTGTCCTCATAACATTTGGCATGACATGTGTCTCTACGGCTGTGCTTCATAGACTGAACTTTATTTACATATTGATCCAATTCGCCATGTTGTTTGTACTAATTATTACACTTGCGGTTGTTACTCCACCGAATCTACGCAACACAGCCAGCTTCGTCTTTCTGGAATTCCAAAATATGGGAGCATGGAATAATAATGGTTGGGCATTTATGATGTCATTTCTAACGCCAGTATGGGTAGTGTCTGGATTTGAGTCTGCGGCTACTATTGCAGAAGAATCGAGTAATGCTGCCAAGGCTGTCCCTTTCGCTATGGTATCATCCCTAGTGACAGCTATGTTCACCGGATGGGCAATCATAATTACCATCGCATTCTGTATGGGCACTGATATTGATGCTATAATTACAACACCTCTAGGCCAGCCGCTCGCCCAGATAGCTTACAATGCATTGGGTAAGAATGGTAGTGTAACGCTGTTGATACTACTTTGGCTCAGCTCTGTCTGTAACTGTTCCATTCTTATGGTAGCAGCTAGTAGAGAAACATTTGCTTTTGCAAGAGGTAACTAGCCTATATTTTCCGTCAGCTTCTCAACGCTGACACATTACTAGACCATGGCCTGCCCGGCTCTTCCTATCTTCGTGTACTCTCCGCGTACTCCATACCTGCGCGAGCTCTTGGGTTCGTCGCTGCGGGTGCTCTTCTGGAAGGGCTCCTGATGCTTGTCAACGTTATTGCTATCAACTCCATCTTCAATCTTGCTATCATGGGTCTTTACTTCGCGTACTGCATGCCTCTGATCTTACGGCTGATTAATGGCAACTTTGTTCCTGGCGTGTGGTATATGGGCGATCGTCTATCGATCATATCAGCATGGTATAGCATAATTTGGATGACATTTGTTTTCATTCTACTGCTATTTCCATCCATTGAGAGCCCCACGGTTAACCAGATGAACTACGCAGTAGTAGTCCTCGGCTTCGTGTTGATCTTCTGTGTCGCCTACTACTGGTGTCCTATCATCGGTGGGAAAACATTCTTCAAAGGTCCCGTGCGAACTATTGACGAGCTCGTGACTTCTGATGAAGGCAGCCAGAGATATGAATTGACTCCAGCGCAGGAAGCTGAATTAAAACAATCTCGCCCCTAAACATCTATTGATACTAAAAAGACACTGGATTTAAATAACATGTGTGGAAATATAGCGCTCCAATTGTACTAAAACATTGAATACCTTGAGGCCTCAAATTTGATTACTGCCATCTCTCGGAGAAAACCATCACCTATCTATCCAAAGTCATCAATTTCTTTCTACATGCCTATGGAAGAATAAAAGCAGGGTAACGGCTGTTCTACGCAACCACTAAACGGAAATTTTGGGTGATTAAATCTTAATTGCCTACAGAATCCCACCATATCATCAGTATCAGCTTACACTGAAATCAACTTAAAACTAATAAACTTGCAGACAGATTCTCAATCTTTAGAATACTTGCTTATCTCTCTGCTAATGAAGAGATAATTCTTTTGGTATCACGACAAGTGGTGCTGGCGAAAACTCCACAAAGTTGGCAGCTGAAGTTTAACCTTTGGTTGTTGAAGTTAACTTAATTTAAACCGATTCCACTCTGAAGTTTACAGCAGCGCGTTGACCTTCTTACACCCTAGACTTTTATTGCAGCGCGTCTACGTGTACAGAGACGAAATACCCGAGGCTCCTAATATTATATGAAACACACTAAACTACTATGGACGTATTATCATCTTGGTATAATGATCTCTGGCAGAACCCTCAATAAGGCCCGTGGAGTGTTAAGGCGCTAACAATAGGCGGAATTAACTAAGGTTTCAAACAAAGGTGTGCACCTAGGACTGGGGAAGGAACTCGTCTTCAGATTCATGGACAGTGTCTGTGGGCATTAGTAAATTACAAGATCGTCACAGCGAATTAATTTTTTTTGGTTGTTTTTCGATTATCTACAGTCAAATAGTTCTGACACAGAAACTTTGCTGCTTAAGTTAGAAACATTGCTACATATTATTCTCTGATGTAGTATTATCACCAAAAGCATTCGGCCCCAGTTCTGTCGAACGTAATTGCCTGGGAACCGAGTTTCTGCAATATAATTACTGTTTTAGCCGTCGATAAATTTCATTGTCTATTCAGTTTACTAGGCAATTGACCTGTTGTAAGATCGTATCGGACATGCGTCCAGAAGAGTGCCTCTTTTTTCGCAGTCTTTCTCATGCACCAGTGGGAATTATCATTCCAAGTACTTTGGGAATTAACAGCGCATTAGTAATCTAGAACCAAACCAAATCTTTCAAGCGTAACAACCCATCGAAGTTTCTCGGGTAGAGCTTTGTTTGTGTAATCTTATTGGAATAGGCAACAGAGACTGAAAGGAGTTAAGGAATTATATCTATGGTCTTTGTCCTAAATCGGCCTAGTGGAGCCGTTGCTAGGGCGATTATCGGATTTTTTTCATCCGAGATTTCATTTGCTCTGCTTTCTTATAAAAGCAGTAGTGTTTCTATTTTCTACACTCAATTCAGAAAAGGAAAATGTGATTTACTGAACCGGTCATTCGAGGTCAACATCCGTATTTTATTCTTTTAGCACGCTCATGTGATTAGTATCTGCTATGATGAAGTAACTTCTACTGCGCTCAGCCTTGGCATTTATTTATTTTACGTTGTAGACCACTCCGCCTAACTACAGTAGAACCCCTCTTAGCTAATAGTGGGTCCCAGTATAATTACTGAAGAGATTTATATAAATTTTACCGTTTATATTTGCAATACTTACCCCTGCACGTAAAATGACCTGTAAGGGTAAGTGTTGCAATTATAAAAGCCCAAGTTACAATGAATCTTTTCAACATTTATACCGGGACCCACTATTAGCTAAGAGGGGCTCTACTGTATTATGGTTGACACGGTTCGACGGTAAGAATTAACACTCACCGCAGTCAATCACGCCGCGTAATTTACGCTTGCGATACACGTTGATGGGTGTGTCTGGTGATTTGCCGTCGCCACGAAAGATGCATGTCATATGTTAGTGCCAGTCGGATCTAATCGTCCACACCGAATCTTCACCGCAGGGGCTACGTCTGCGTGGCGGACGGATTTCGTGCATCAATTCTCAGGGTGTTCATCGAATCATGTTGAAATGGTGGACGCCGTACATTCGCTTGTCAGGAGGCGTGGATGAAACCGCATTTACGGAATCGAAGCCTGAGGCATTTCATCAGGCTTACAGATTGCTCTGATCACGTTGATGATGATGTCATCGTGCCACGACCGAGCTGAGACGTTCGTTGCAAGTGTCGGAGTGCATGAACGACGTGTCTTGGTCGAGGCCTTTGACAGGTCTGTGTCGAGAGAACATTGGCAGCGTGCATGTGTTCATTATGTCTACTATTAATAATGATTGATGTTTAGGTGAGATCACGTTCTGGTTACGATAAAGATATGTCGCAGCGCAGCATGACACACACTGTGCGTCCTCCCAAGTCGCAGAAGTCCCGTGATGCAGAAACGTTCAAGGACGGGTCGAATTCACGATGGGATAGGCGTTGATCGACACGCATAAGGATACAGAAATGATACGAGTTTGGGACAATTCTTTTTCGTCTGCGTTAGGCAGCATTCTTCATCTTGCTCCAACTAACACATTCAATCTGGGACTGGTGAACCCCTTTCATCTGTTGTTTTCCAAGTCATTCTTGTGTATGCAGCCCTTAGGCGATGAAACCAATGACACTGGTTCGGGACACGAGGGGCACTCACATTCAAATTTCATTCCACATCACTCCAAGTCACGAGCCGTACAGTCCCGTCTACCCTCCACCGTTGACGTCTGCCGCAGAAACGCATTCCAGCTACCCACGACTATCCCGTCGATCTTCGTCATCGGCATGGACATGACCAGGCAAGAGACGTGGAAAGGGCCTTGCTGGATTCGAACCAGCTTTCTCCTATCTTAAGTGAGGCCCGTGTCTCGGTTACCTGGATTGTAGTTAAAAAGACGGCCCAGATTGTGAAC
The DNA here is from genome assembly GCA_028751805.1 of Podosphaera xanthii. Lineage (NCBI taxonomy): Eukaryota > Fungi > Ascomycota > Leotiomycetes > Helotiales > Erysiphaceae > Podosphaera > Podosphaera xanthii. The sequence goes on from JAPWIX010000018.1 coordinate 1,928,521, forward strand.
CACTTCCCCATCAGACTCGTTCGAGCACATGACGTATATTATTTGTCTGCGTCCACACCCCACTGAGACCGACACACGATGGCTAGCTGTAGACAGTAATCATCTCGTTCCAAGTGCTTCTGGACCCAACAGAGCACGTTCAGATTTGCCTCACGATCGACGAGGATTACTACACGACCAAGCAAGTTCAACTGCAAAAATTTCGCGGCCCAATACCTCTGGCGCAGATGATCACGGGATACTCGTAGTGTTGGTGCCCGCGAGGTCATCTTCGACGATCCTGTTCAAGACGTGAACTAGTATCCGTGTCTCGGCACTTAAAGACTTCGCGCTCGATCAATGTGGTTGATTCGCGCGGTCTTGACGCTTACCTCTGGTGGATGTGCAGCTTATTTAATCTATCAACAGGTGCTGCTATTCGCATCATAGCTGTATTTATTTATCTGAGGGAAGCCCCCACAGGAAGTTTGGGCTTGTTCGTGGGTTCAAGCGTCAGCGAAATTGTTTCAGGTCGTTGTCTGTTTGAGTTGCAGCCAGAATTGGGGAGTCCTTGGTCGGACCATCACTTTTGACTAACTAGTATTATTAAATTGGGATTCGGATATAGTAATAGATAAAGGACAGGAGATCAGACACGATTGATTGATGTGGGCTTGTACAAGTAGGATGATGATTGTTATTGTTCTCTACAGATATTCTAGAGCTGTTTGTACATTCGTCTGTCACTTCTAGATGCTTCCATTTACGACCTTCTATCTAGCTCTATGCCCGAGGCTGATTTCCAGATTTCTCCTGAACATTCTTTTACACCATATTATTCTGCTCTGTATGAATCTTCTGATTAGTTCCAGAATGTTCTGATCGACAGGGGCCTAGTTCCCATGTTATAGAAAGCCCTGTTCGGTCCCTGTATTTATGTCGAGGCTAGCCGAGATTCGATGTGGTTAGCGCTATCATAACACTTCCCCTCGCTTAGCACATCTTATGTGGTTAGAAAATCGGTGGTGGGCGGATCTAGGTAGGGCCTTTGTCAAATGGTCGGCAAGATTATTCGAGGATTTAACGTAGAGAAGTTCAAAATCTCCTTCGTTGTGTTTGTCGCGGACATAATGATAGTGCACGTCAATGTGCTTCGAGCGATTATGGATCCGTGGATTTCTTGCCAGTTCTTGTGCTCCATTATTATCAGTGTAGAGCATAGTGTCGTACTTTTGGCGCAATTGATCGAGTCCAGATTTTGTCCAAGTGAGTTGGCGTACAGCTTGCGACATGGCCATGTATTCGGCTTCAGTAGTGGAGAGTGCTACAGATCGCTGTTGTTTGCTGCTCCATGAAATTGCGGCATCGCCAAGCAAAAATATGTATCCTAATGTCGATTTTCGATTGTCGGGGTCTGTCACAAGCGGTGTGTAGACAGCTTGGGAAGAGAGAGGGACAAGAGGTGGGTGTCAGGCTAAGGGTTGCCATCCTACATGATACACAAGATAGATGTATCACCACTCGGCTAAAAGGCCAGACCAGAATTATAGAACACTATGATCTGGCAATTTCCATATATGTATATATATATTATACAGTAGAGGCATTCCTGACAGGATCGTTGGCATAGGATGCATCGGCGTAAACTTCGAGAAGCTTGTTGGATCCGGAGGGGTAGAAGAGATCCCAATTGGCGGTTCCCGCTAGATATCGAAGTGTTCGTTTGGCGGCTTGCATATGGGTTTCGTTTGGACAAGATGCGAATTGGCTTAAAAGTGTGATAGTGTGAGCTAGATCTGGTCGGCTTCCTATCACGAGGTACATTAAAGATCCGACGATGGCTTGATATTCCTTCATGCTTTCGAGACGATCCTCTTCACATCCTTTACAAAGGGTTACGTTCGGATTAAGAGGGGTGCTGACTTTGTGTGCGTTTTCAAGACCAAAACGTTTAAGTATCTTTAGTGAGTAGCCTTGTTGAAAGAGCCGGATACCAGTTTGTTCTAGTTTGATTTCTAACCCTAGGATGTAACTTGCATTTCCCAGATATTTGCAATCGAAATCGGCTCCGATTGATATCTTTAGGGATTGGCGGAATTCGTTGTCTGGGGCGAAGATCAATATGTCATCTACGTATACCGCGACATAGGCGTTTTCTGTCGGATGAACGAAGACGCATGGATCAAAGTTAGTTATCTCGAATCCTTTTTGTCGAAAGGAATTCGAGATACAAGCGTACCATTCACGACCAGATTGTTTAAGGCCGTAAATACATTTACGAAGTTTAGCACATTTTCCGGATGTGCGGAATCCAGGAGGTAGTTCCATATAGATTTCTTCCTCTAAATTTCCGTATAGGTATGCCGAATTTACGTCCATTTGTTGAGGCATCCAATTATTCTGGGAAGCAATTCTTAGAAGTATGCGGAGACTGTCATATCGAGCTACAGGAGCAAAAGTTTCGTCGAAGTCGTGACCAGGAAGTTGACTGAATCCTTGAGCCACTAGTCGTGCTTTATACCTGTCGATAGATCCATCCGCATTCCTTTTAATTTTGAATACCCATTTAGATCCAACAACGTTGCGTTTTGATGGTCAAGCAGTTTCATCCCAAGTGTTACTTTTATTTAAAGATTTGAGTTCCTTGTCAACTGCATCACGCCAAAATTTCCTGTTAGGTCTTGAGAAAGCCTCCTCGATGTTTTTTGGTTCCTCGTTGATCTCCACTACGGGCTGTACCGCCAAAGCGATTGCGATGTGTCAAATCCCTTCTTGAATTTCTTCAACGACATCCAGGCGTCCTTTTTGTCTGTCATGCTGTTCTCTTGTTCGAAGTGTCGGGCCATGGCGTATGGGTGAGCCGTATCGTTTGATGGGTTTCGATGATATTTTAGGTCGGCCTTTTGGTGACTCGAAGAACGAACCTGGCATGTTGGACGATTCTGGGTCATCGTTTGAAATTTGTGATTCATTTTGGTGGGACATCGATTGGTCTTCTGTGAGGGTTAGTTGTGGAAGAACGTTGAGGTCATCTTTTGACAAAAGCTGTGAATCGGCTGATGGTGGTTCGTCTTGGTTGAATGTATCAACTGCTCTGTCATCTATTTCTTTTGTCGGGTTGCTTGGATTTTCAAGGTTGATTGTGACTTCCCCTGAATTGAGCGGCGCAAACTTGACGTTGAGAGATTCGATAACCTTGTATTATAAATATAGAGTAAGTGTAGGTGGGCCTTGTGAAAGTGTGTATTTAGTAATATATAAAAAACTCATGTATATATATCGAATGGTGCTAAGCTATGTGATTATATACACTAAGGATTGGCCTGTGCTTCAATCCCATTATACCTATATCCGATTACTGTCACTATATGTTACTCGTATCGAGTTGTGCAATCTAACCGATCCTGACTAGTGAGACTCATTGCATAGATCGAGTCTGCACAGCGACACCGATGATCAGTGCTCAAGTCCTTGCATGGCTCATTAAACACCCTGGACATGAGCGGTAATTACAACACCTTGCTTTTGGATGGGATCTATATCCGAAAAATTTTCGTTCTGTTCGTATATCTCATAAACTTTCCTTCTAACGCCCTTGGTAGTAGCTTTGAGCCAGGAGGTCGCGAATCCTCGTGAATGTGGACATAGCAATTTCTACCGAAAGGTTGTAGATGGTGTATTGTGGGTTTGATGCCATAGAGTGCCTCATAAGGCGTTGTATTTTGAAATAGCCGAGTATAAGGTAGGCGATTTTTGAGGTAGCAAGCGGTAGCAATAGCTTCCGCCCACAGCGAGAGTCCAAGATTCATGATTAATGAACGGGCCATTGTTTTTAATATTCGATTGGACCTTTATGATGTACCATTTCGTTCATATTCATGAGGCGGCGTTTTTTCGTGAACAATTCCTTTCTTTCGAAAAAAGGTCGATACCGTTTGGTTGATGAATTCTCCTCCATTGTCGGTCCTCCAACGTTGAACTTTGGCGTTGAACTGATTTTGGACGAAGCGTACAAAGTCGATCATATATTGAGCGGATTCGTCCTTGGTTCGCAGGAATTTGACCCATGAATATCGAGTGTAATCATCAATAAAGGTTGTGTAGTAAAACTTCCCGCCTAATTATGGAACTGAGAACTTTCCGGAAAGATCGGAGTGTATTAACTCAAATGGTTTTGTTGCATTGTGATGAGTTGGCTTCGGAATGGCGTGTATGGATTTGGATTTCCCGCATGTAGGGCAATGGAAGTTTGGGGTGGTGAGGGAAGGTTGGTCAGTGAACACAACTCTGTTGTGCTTGGCACTAACGGAAGTAATGGGGCATGAAGGACGCATAAACGGGCGTGTAAGCAGGCGGATGAGCGGAGTGATGTTCGTGCCGCTGCACAGAGGTTACGGAAGAGATGGAAGACCAGCAGTTCGGATGGAGCACGTGGCATAGTTAGGCGAGAGGCATCACACATAGTTCTCAGTGTTTGTCATGTTTGTCCTATCCATGCACAGACCATTTCGGAGTATAATAGGCCTGGGATTCCCATGTAATAGAGAATACATAGACATCATCCAGTGACAAGATAATACTACATTCAATCCACATATAACCCGATCACTCTAATTCTAGAATCAATCTTAGCTCCTCTAACCAGTGTACGTTCCCTTGTCATACACCTAGTAAAACAAACTCAGAGGGGTTTTTAATGGTAGTAACTCCGGGATGTCCCAACGCCTGACGGAACTCATTATAAGAAGAGAAACAAGCACTATATTTATCTAGTTGTACTATGTGTGCTCATAATATTTCTCGCTCATCTTTATCTATGATTATGATGTCTTTTCCTTCACCTATCAACTTGAACCCTTTGCGGCTTACAGCGTCCTAAGAAAAATGTCGTGTCTTTTTGAATGATGGTACCAATAGGACATCACTAAGGATGGTAGAGAAAACTTCTCCTTTTCGGTTCTTCAAATTTAGACGAACGGTGCCTTTTCCGGTTTCTGGAACGTGGGTGTTGTCAGCAATCTTTACACTGTAATTGTGTAACGGTGTGAGTGTTAGGAAATCATGGCTGCACTCTGTCATGTGTGCTGACGCGCCGGTGTCGAAAATCCAGTTTGGGCAAGAGAAATTTGATGAAAATTTCGCAAGAAATGCGGTGTCGCAATGCTCGGTGTGATCATCGCTTGTTGATTGAGCAGTTTTCGCTGAATTTTTATTTTCTTTCCTTTTTTGCTGATGTGCTTTTAATTTTCTACACTCGGTGTAAAGATGACCTTCGTACTTGTACTTTTGGCTCTTACACCACGAACATTCCTTGACACTGTGGTTCTCTGCTGAGTAAGCATTGTTGTTTGCGCTGGGTTCTGTACGGTTTGCCGATACATCTAGAAGTTTAGCCGAGATTCCTTCGTAGTTGATGACTTCCTTGGTAATAAGATTGTCGACGATGTTCTCCATGGACTTTGGCAGCGAAGACAACAAGAAAGCACCTTTTACGTCATCGGATGAGGTTAGGTCCTTGAACGCTTTAGCGAGAGTGGTTTCCGATGCCTGAGAGCGATTTCGGAGGCAGTTCCAGCTGTCGTTGAATTTGGTCAAGTACTCGGGTGTACTTTCGCTGTCACGCAGTGATAGGTTTGTGACATTTTTAAGAAGAAAAATTGTTGAGTTTCTCGTTTCCCTGTCGAATCGTGCTTTTAATTGATCCCAGGCTTCTTTTGCGGTTAGTGCGTCTATCACTAAAGTCTACAGTGGTTCATCAACTGCGCTCAGGAGTAAGCCTCGAAGTTGGTTGTTGGCTTGCTCTCATCTTTCATAGTCAGTCGCTTTGGATTTTTCAGGGATTGCTCCAGTAAGATACTTGAGCAGACCCATTGCAGCGAACGAGATTTCCCAACTGCCGACCCATCTTCGATAGTTGTCGCTACCGGTTAAGATTGGGAGTCTATCGAGCTTTAGTGGAAATGGGGCGAGGTTTTCAACTGATGGCAATATTTGGGAAGACATGATGGCAGTGATGAATAAGCTGACCGGGCTATAACCTATTATTAAATTGGGATTCGGATATAGTAATAGATAAAGGACAGGAGATCAGACACGATTGATTGATGTGGGCTTGTACAAGTAGGATGATGATTGTTATTGTTCTCTACAGATATTCTAGAGCTATTTTTACATCAGTCTGTCACTTCTAGATGCTTCCATTTACGACCTTCTATCTAGCTCTATGCCCAAGGCCGATTTCCAGATTTCTCCAGAACAGTCTTTTACACCATATTATTCTGCTCTGTATGAATCTTCTGATTAGTTCCAGAGTGTTCCGATCAGCAGGGGCCTAGCTCCCATGCTATATGGTGTCGGAACTTTGTTCCCCGCCCTCATGAAAATGTCAAAACACCACATTTTCAAAAAAAAACGACAACCTCTACAAGCCTTCAAGTACAAAGAGCTGACGTGAATCGATAGATAACCATTAGATGAAAAAATTAATGCGGGGATTAAGCAATCAACCGGAGCAACGCGGACTTATTATTGTTACAAGTGGGACCTATTTTGGTGAGGGAAAAAATATTGGACCCCCCAGCACCACAGTAGCGCCACAAAAACGCCACACACGCCACGTAGAGCAGCCAATGAGATCGCACCAAATATGGTAATGTAGCCCCAAATTCTCACGGATTTTGTTTTATTTTTTTTTTTAAATCATTTTTGCGTATGCAGCCTGAGGCTATGACGCGAATGATTACGGAAGGTATGTATGTGACGCAGAATAACTCTGTTTGACGTTTGGAACACTCAAACTCAGATTTCATTTGCAGATACCACTACGAGAATAACGTGTTACGACATGTACCCTCTTCCGTGAATACCCACCACAGGGAAAAGCGAGAAAAACCTGTGGCTATCTGAGCATGCTTTCGTCATTCTACGAATACAGTATCACCGCGAGAGAAGTGGTGTGAGGGTCTTGCTGGATTCGAACCAGCTTTCTCCTGTCTCAAGTGGGGCATGTGTCCAAGCTACCCAGACTCTACCTGGAAGAACGGCCCGGATAGTGTACCACTGCACCATCCGACCCAATTCTCACAGATTGACAACGGCAAAATGTGCCATGAACATGATTAACATGCCCTTCGCGCTACTACCTATCCTCCCCAACTGTGTAGGGCTTATGATGCGTGGTTAACAAGTGTAGGTAGCTACAAGTAATGGAAGCTCTGCAACGGATGGTAACTGATATCACGGATTGAAAAACTTATCGTGAGTAGCTATGTACTTAGACAGGTAGGTATCATATGATGATTGAACAAGAAAGATCGCGACAAACTCGAAACATCACGTCCCGGGACGCGTCTATCAGACAGTGGTACCATAGGCAATTAACCATGAAATTCGGAATCATAGAAGCTTCCAAATTAAGACTAGCGTCTTCTAATCGGGACTAGTGCGGCCGCTAACATCCACTAGCGCACAGATTAAGCGAGGACTGAATGAACCCCGAGGGCGGGGAACAAAGTTCCGACACCATAGAAAGCCCTGTTCAGTCCCTGTATTTATACCGAAGCTAACCGAGATTCGATGTCGTTAGCGCTATTATAACTAGCACCACCATTCAAAAGGTGAGTCCACCATTGCAGATTACAGTTTTGCCGTGTATAAGTTATTTTTCTTGATAACAGAGTAAATTTGAACCAAAATTATTCTTTGTCTACCTACATAACTTACTCAAATAAAGTGTGACTGAGCTTGTGCGTGTTGAGTGAATTTTAATACACGGCTAGTATTTTTAACCAATGGATTTGGCAAATAGGGAGTTAGATCTCACGTTACCAGTAGTCACAATGTCTAGTAATGCGCGAAGTTAATTGAGAAAAAGTATTCGAATTTATAAACTCCAATTACAAGCAGAATGCCAAATAGAACAGATGAAAGTTGCTAAAGAAGATGGTTTATATAATTTAATAACATAGAATGTTTCGGTCCCTTTGAGGGCAGATGCTACGGTGGTTTCCTGTTGACCGACGTCCTCTACACAACTGTTTCTTGTGCCCGACTTGAGAGCAAATACTACAATGTGAAAGTCAAACTTGATCATGTTTAAACCGGCTCAGAATTCTGCCCGTAGCTGCAGCTTGGGGCCTCGTGTTTTTTCGGCCTTGAGCCAGCCACTCTGCCGCTTCGGCTCGCCTTCTGGATGCTGAGATGGGGTCAAGAATAGATCGAGGAAGAGGCATTGGCTCTTGACCTAGCAATGGTCTTTAAATATAGCAAGAAGGATGAAAATCCTGTGGCATCACAGCTTTTTGGATTAGCTAAAGATCTTTGGGGTGTAATTTAGTGCTAAATACTTGCAAAGGTTGTTTCGTCGTCGAGACTTTAGTATGTGCAAACACAGTAGCCCGTGCGACGCAGTGAATAGACCGGTGTATGTTAAAGAGACGAATCAAATTGGCGCGAGTTGGGCTTCGTTATTCAGAATCTGTTTTTTTTTTCGGAGCTTGTAGAGCCCAGTTTTCGAGATGGAATTCATACAATGGCTGTATATACTTGCCGCCAGAGCCAGAGGGGTTGGGCTCTGCTTTGCTTCTACCGGAACTGATATTTGCCTCAATTAGGAGAATCTTCCAATCCGGCAGGCAGAGATAACAAGCTCGAGACCGTTAGACGATCTCCCTATCCAATCCTTCAACTGCCGATGTCTTCCCTCAATCCTCGAAGTTTAGGTATTACCACAATTGAAGGGCTGGTCAACCCAATTCGAAATGATTTACTCCTTGTGAGGTCCAAACCACCGCCCAAGGATGTATGAGATTGCCATATCCTCAGTAGTTCGAGACTTAACTCCATCTGTTGTATCCTTGACTTTGCCATAAAATTTGAGCGATACTTGATATTTATCTGATTGAAATCTATTCGGAAGTTCCCGCACGGTGTCTAAGTATTCAACGGCTATCGTCAGCAAAATTAAACTGTAGACCGTAGTCTCGAAAGTTTCCAACGATCTATAGAAACGAGTCTATTCTTGAGACGGGCAGCTAAATTTTTCAATGTTTGCCTCCAGCAAAGGACGCACCTTAATTACGGAGCTGGTAACTTGAGTTCCAGCACATTCGTTAAGACCATGTCGCAATCATATACGATTACTGATAGCCTTGTTCTCGTCCGCTCAGGTGTTATGTAGATGGTCTCGATCAGCAATTGAATTGCCTTAGCGTGATTTCCCTCGGTTTCCCGACCCAAGAAGTAGAGAGCAACGGTAAAAAAGTGGCTATACTTGTCAACACTTATATTAGGGAAGTAGTATGTCAACCTTATCTGTCTTGAGCTTTCAGTTCAACAAAAGTATTTCATGATGTCTTTGAGCGTACCGGACTGCACGATAAACGGCGACATAAACCGTACAGAGGTGACACGATGTGTTGAGGTCATATCGGATGAAAATTTTGCTTCTGGCTAGATCCTCATCTAACCTTGCTACAAGTGCTTGAGAATGTGGTGAGCCTTGCCGAAGAGTTCGGGCAGCTTCAGATCTATTGTTATACAGGTTGCGATGTGATACACACGCAAAGGGACTTCTCATACCTTAATTAATTGCAACCTGTCTTGGGCGTATTGAGGTTGACATTACTTCTAGGGCTTGTTCAAATGCTTCTGTCACAAACGTGTCCGGCACATTTTACTGGTATGGGCAATGACCGAGTGGTGATGGGGTTGATGTGGTGCGGGTGACTAAAGATATACCTGAAGGTGGGGCTAAAGATGAGTGGCGGAATGGGGCTTGTTGATTAATTTTTACGTCGTGCCAGCGCGCAGCGCACAGCCTTAAGGATCGTGTACCGGTTAATGTTTCATTTATGAGGAGTAGATGCAATGTTCTGACTTGCGAGTATAATGTATGATTTCTTAAGGTGAGGAATGAATGAGAATAGATAGAGGTGTGTAATTGTATATAGATTTGACTTGTCCATTTTTCTATGAAGGTAAGACGTCCTACTTATATACATAAAGCAATACTTGTCATATCTTTCTCTCAACTATCTTTAGGTACTGCACCAATCTACCACTGTCTAGTCAGTCAATTCATGAATACTACTTAATCTATTACTTTTATTTTTATTTTTATTTTGTTTTTAATGTCTACCGAGCGCTAGTTATAACTAAAGCCCCATCCCTAGGGGGACATGGTGACTGCAAAATGTCATACAACGAATATAGTGTGGTGGCAGAAGCGCCATTAAGATACATGCAGATACTGCGAGCGCTATGCAGCGGATTCCTCACATCGCTGGCTTAACTGGGACGGATGGGGCAGATTTCTGATAGAAACCTAACCTTCTCCAATATGGTGGCGAAACGCTTAGCTCCATGGGAGGTTCCGAGAAGAAAATCAAGTGAGCACAGACTTCGACGGTGACCAGCCGAAGCCAGTCTTTCTCGCACGAGGGGGCAAAATACTAAGTGTGTGATTGACTTATTAGCCCCGCAGCAACAAGTCAGAAGGGCATCATTATTGTGAAACCTTTCGTGATAAGCACGAAAGTCACCATGTCCAGTACGACATTGGATTAAATACCCAAGATAACGGCGAGGTAGTCGTAGTTCCTTTGGAGGTTTTTTGGGAAATGGCATACCCAACTCACAAAAAGTAGGGGGAGCATGAGATTGCCACCATGCTGTGGTCATATCCCATATCTGCCTTTGTATCTTTGCGCGGATTCCGGCAAGGGATGCACCAGGGGGAGCTGGTTGACGGGCAGCCTCTCCTGCCAACTTGTCGGCCAACTCGTTACCAGGAATGCCCATGTGACCGGGGGACCACATTACTTGAACCTTGCCAGGAGATGCAATAGGAAGAATTCTCCTCGTAGGCCAGCGAGAAGCGAGATCCCGAAATTCCAAAATCTCCATTTGCGAAGACTTAGAGGGTGAGGCTTCGAGAAGGCGGTGTGCAGCCTCTTGGTTGTCAAGAATTACATTAATGTTGGTTGCAAAATGTGTCGAAGGTGCTGCTATGGCAGCCTTAAGGCCTGCTAGAGCGCCGATGATCTCGGAGTCGTAGACCTCAAAGTCGGGACCAAGGGGCACTTTCACTTCAGCCACAGTGATATCTCTGTGCAGAACTACGGCACCTGCCCCAGCAGAACCGTTCGCCAGCTTTGAGCCGTCCGAAAAGACGAGAATATCCCATGGCGGCAGTTCTCTAATGCGCTCAGCAAATTCTTGGGCAGAGAAATCAGCTCGAGACTGATTGAGAGGGGATTTATAGGAAGGAGGAAAAAGCTGGGGTCGAGAGATGGGAGGAACGAGCTTTAATTTTTCCGTAAGGCGAGTTTGTGGGCGGGAGACGGTGGATCTTCTAACCAAAGGATGAAAACAGTCCACGGCGGCCAGTCTAACAGCAGAGCGGAGGCGAATCTCCTCAAGTAATATATGAGCAGGCTTGAGCCACACTTCCCTTAGGAGTGCCGAAGTAGGCGTGGTCTTGTATACCGGTAAAATCGCTCGGGCCAGGGTGACTAGAGCTCGAGAGATCATGTCTACCAGGTGCTGAGATCGGATAGATGTTGGACGTCCTCGACGGAGGAAAGTTTGACCGCGCCACCAAACCTCGACACCGTATAATAGAACGGGTAGCGCCGCAGCTAGGGCTGCAGTTCGTAGAAAAGTTGTTGGTACACCACTATTGGTATTTCCAAGCTGTCGTATGTGGGCACTGATTCGTTGCGTTTTAGCACTCCATTCTTGTACATGTTGTTTGAAAGAGAGCTTAGTGTCGAGGAAGACGCCAAGCCACCTCAGAGTAGAACTGGTAGTTCTTAGGACGTCATTAACAATTACCGGTGGAGAGGGTTGACGGGATCTGTGAAGATGTATGATTTCTGTTTTGTTTTCCGCCAAAGAGAGTCCGTTCTGACCGCACCAATGGGTGATGCTTCCAACATTGTTAGTGGTCAGACGAGAAGTGTTGACTAGCGTTTTAGCGACCGAGAGGATTGCTACGTCGTCTACGTATCCAAATGTGGGAAACCCGAGTTTGAATAAAGGCTCGAGAAAGAGGAGGAAAAGTATTGGGGAAGCAGGGGACCCTTGGGGCAAGCCGTGCGGAATTTCCAAGAAATCACCTACAAAATCATCCACTCTGAGGCGAGCCTTCCTGCAAGAGGCAAAGGAAGCAGCCCAATTCACGTATGGTAAAGGCCATCCCTGCTCACGTATGACAGCTGGGCAGCTGGAAAGCCCTGTAGCCTACGCTGGTAAGCGCAGGCGCCAAAGTGGGGGCGTAAACTGGGACCTATGAAACTGAGGAATATGAAACTAGGGTAGTGGTGGCGCTATCAGGTTTCATCCTTGGGGACTCAACTCGCGGCATTGAAACAGACTACGTGGTATCAGATGGTGATCGTGATGAGCTGTATCAAAACTTTACAAGCAACATAGAGTAGGCCAAATGTATAATAGTAGCTATTGTTCTTCGATGAGATTTTCCTTTTACATAGTTAATTATAAATTACTCTGCATTACTTAGCAGCCTAAGCAGTTAGTAGTGAACCGTCACATATAATTAACTATCTCTTTACGTCTCTACGTCTCTACGTCTCTACGTCTCTACGCTCTATAATATTATACCTTACGTCTTACGTCCCCGGGTGTTCTACACCTTACGCAGCTGGCTCTACGTTTTGGTTCAGTATCCTCACGTTATATTTCCTTGTGTTACACAATCTAGTGTAATACCCTCAAAAAAAGCTTACATCTGTTGATAAAATTTACCCTCTGAATTCTTGACTCACGAGGACAGTTTGATCAACGCAGGCGGAAAGAGTCAGAATCCTACTCCTGAGGCAACTGGGTCTGCCATCTCGAAATCATATAATATTTACGAGCACCTCCAGGACAAGAAAGAATTTGAAGCCACGACCAGTCAGCAAGAAACAGTTATAATGTCGTCATCATCCAAGTCGAATGAAAAGACGAAGAGATCATTCATAAAAGAGATGGATTTGGTTCATCAACAGTTATCACAACTTCACGAGCAGCTTGCTGGCTTTGAAGGTTTTGAACACCCGGCGACTTCAAAATCAGGGAAAGTAACTATTACTAAAAACCCAGCCCGCCAGATTACACAGGGCATAAAGCCGACGAAATTCCCGAGTTTTAATGGAAACCGAGCAAGCTATCCAGGATGGAGGAAATTCATTTTGAATGCGCTTAAGGTTGACTGGAACACATTTGAGTACGATGACACTCAAGTTTTTATGATGATCTACCAATCGCTTGAAGGTGCGGCCCACAATCAGTCTGTCGGATTTTTCGAGATGGGAGGATGGAGCAAGGAGGACCGGCCAGAAGAGTTTATAGAGTTCCTTGACCGAGCGAACCACGACCCAACAAGAGTCAAACGCGCAGCAAACGAGCTTCACGACCTTAAAATGGGGTAAAAGCAGCAATGGACGTCTTTCTACCCAATTTGGGCCAATAAATTGACAGAGGCCCAGGGCGATACGTGGCCTGATGAGAATAAAATTACGATAGTCCAAAGGGCTCTCAATGGAAGGCTTTTGCAAGCCCTGGCTGGGAACCACCTATTACCAGACGATAACTTTGCAGAATTTATTCGAATAGTCAACAAAGTATCCCACCAGGTAGACTTTTTGCAGGGACTTTCACCTTATCCTGCCAACTTTAAGGAGAGATCAAAGAGCGCGGAGTTGAGGGGCCAGACCACCTTTGATAATAACGAAAGTAGGCAGGTAGGATGGACCACGTCAGGGAGTAATCGTGGGCAAGTTGGGCAACTGGATTCTGATGGAGACACTGTAATGGGTGGTGTAAATATGGCAAATGTCGCGAGGGGACCAGATGGGCAGCCTCTTCGAGCAAAATGGAAATCAAGGGAACAGATTGCCTTGCTAAGGAAAGAAAGACGTTGCTATCGCTGCGGGCGTAAAGGTTGTGGCACAAGGAGATGTCCACTCCTCCCTGCCGTTAATCCAAATGAAGGGCTCCGTGTCAATGCAGCTGCGTTACCTCCTATTAATCTTTCCTTGTGTGAATCGGCGGTTGGAGGGGAGGTGATAACTATAGATGAGAAACCGACGGAAAACTAGATGCTCCTGGGCAAAATCGCACTCAGGAGCTTAAGCCAGTTGTAAGTAGAGAAGTATACATGAATACATCCCCATTTCTAGTCAACGCTCTGATTAATGACTGTACAATGGTACAAGCCTTGGTTGATAATGGATGTTTATGTTCCGGCATCATCGATGATGCATTTGCTTTGAAATTGCAGCTGTCGCGTTTTCCTATTTCCCCACGACGCTTAGAAACTGCCGAAAAATCTTTAGAGAAGCCAATAGTAGACTCAATCACATGTATTTCACTGGACTTAGACGGATATATTACACCGAAACTCTGGCTCTATGTGGTACCAAACAGTACACATCAACTGATTCTCGGGAAAAAATGGTTGGAGGATGAAGATGCCGTTATCCATGCCAGAGACGAACATTTGGAACTTCGTAAGAAGGGAGGGCGTATTTTCAACACTGAGAGATGGGGGAAAGAATTCGAGACTGGGGTCTCACCCGAGATTTTATCGGTCAATGTTGTGGTGTCTATGAAAGATTCAGTTCCAATTTGCAGGGCATCTTTAGAAGATATCAGCAAAGCGTTGCGTGTTAAGCCCCGATTAACGACAGATGAAGCACGTTCACGTCTTCCTAATGAAATTAAGGATTTTGCTCACCTCTTTGCCGACGATAATGGTGCAGATGAATTGCCTCTATCACGAGGAAAACTAGATCATGCCATCAACTTGCAGCAGGAAAATGGGAAGCCTCTGCAACCTCCATGGGGACCCCTCTATGGGATGTCTAGGGAAGAGCTTCTAGTCTTGCGTAAAACACTTACAGAACTTCTGGACAAGGGATGGATTCGGTCAAGCGGGTCACCAGCGGCAGCGCCAGTTTTGTTTGCCAGGAAACCAAGCGGTGGACTGAGATTTTGTGTGGACTATCGCGGGCTAAATGCAATCACGATTCCTGATAGATATCCGTTACCCCTATTTAAAGAAACACTGAGACAGCTATCTAAAGCGAAATATTTCACAAAACTGGATGTTAAATCAGCTTTCCACCGAGTACGTATTCGAGAAGGAGACGAATGGATGACGGCGTTTCGATGTAGGTTGGGGCTTTTCGAATGGTTGGTAACTCCGTTTGGCCTGGCTAATGCACCTGCTACGTTCCAACGCTACATCAACGAACAGCTGCGTGAACATTTGGATATAGATGCCACAGCTTATGTAGATGATGTACTTGCCTATACCAATGATAGCGAGGAGGGTCACTGGAAGACTGTTCGAAGTATTTTGGCCAAACTCGACAAAGCTGGGTTATATCTAGATATTGATAAGTGTAACTTCCTTTGCGAAGAAGTAAAATACCTGGGATTCATTGTGAAAGCTGGTCAAGGTGTCACGGTAGACCCTATAAAAGTGAAGACGATCTTGGAATGGGAGGCACCAACGTCTGCTAAGGGAGTTCGGTCGTTCCTAGGGTTTGCAAATTTCTATCGTTGTTTCATCGAGGGATTCTCAGAGATTGTAGCACCTTTAACGAACTTGACAAAGAAAAATTCGGCATGGAATTGGGGACCCGATGAAGAAAAGGCATTCAAGCGATTGAAACGAATTTTTGCTTCAGAGCCGGTTTTGGCGCAGTGGGATCCTGATCGGGAGACAATCTTGGAAGCAGACTGCTCTGGTTATGCCTTGGGAGGTTGTTTGACGCAAAAGGATTCTCAGGGAGTGCTACGGCCAGTTGCATACTTTTCAAAAAGTCTTAGCAGCGCAGAAGTTAATTACCCCATACACGATAAAGAGATGCATGCAATTGTATCATGCCTCCAGGAGTGGCAACCAGAACTTCTTTCAGTTTCAAGACCCTTCACAATCTTAACCGACCACAAAAATTTGAGCTACTTTTCGACAAAACGTCTGTTGAATGAGCGACAGGTGCGTTACAACGACGTTTTATATAAATTCAACTTCAAGCTTGAATGGAGACCTGGTAATGCGTGTGAACGTCCTGATGCTTTATCACGACGGGACCAAGATAGGCCTACAGGACTTGATGACGAAAGGAATAGTGGACGGGTTATGCAACTTCTACCGACAGGATCGCCGCACTCAAATAACACGCTAATGCCAAAATTCAGCTCTTTTTTCCTTGAGAGTTTGGAAAATAGGGCCATTGAAGATGATGTAACGTCGACACAAGATCCAGCTGCTAGTACACGGTTATTTGATGATGATGAGATGCACGCACTTTGGAAACATGGGGTTCTGGCGGACAGAGACTGGCAACGAGCACGGGATGTTGTCAAATCTGGCGATAGAAGTTTTCCCCCGGATCTATCACTAAAGTTAAAAGCTAATATAGCGGAGTGTACAGTGGCTGCAGATAACGTACTTCGTGGTAGAGAGAACAGAGTGTGGGTGCCAGACTACGAACCATTGCGTACAGCAATTATGCAGAAAACTCATGATAGCCACCTCGCCGGTCATCCTGGGAAAGACACGATGGTGGGGATTCTGTTACGCCGATGGTTCTGGCCAAAGATGAGAGATTCGGTGAGGCGATTTATCCGAAATTGTGACGTTTGCGGAAGGACGTCTGTGTGGCGCGAAGCAAAAGCGGGGTTCCTCAAGTCCTTGCCAATCCCGGACCGAGTGGGGAGTGAACTAACAATAGATTTTGTCACCGACTTGCCTAGTTCGGAAGGCTGTACAAACGTCATGGTTATCACAGACCGCTTATCCAAAGAAGTATTCATGTTCGGCACTAAATCAATGGAGGCGGTGAAGAGTGCTGAGGTATTCATTGATCGGTATTATCGTTATAACGGATTTCCTCGATATCTTACTAGCGATAGAGGCAGCGACTGGTTAAGCCATTTCTGGAAAACCTTTTGCCAATTAACTGGAATTACGCAGCGCCTTACTACAGCCTATCACCCACAGTCAAATGCCAGCGAAAGGGCCAATCAAGAGATGTACAAATACCTGCGATCCTTCACTTGTTATGCTCAGACTGACTGGATGAATCTTCTACCTTCGGCGCAGCTGGCTCTCAATTCACGGCCGCACTCGGCAATTGGTGGTATCAGTCCTTTCTTCCTCCGACACGGCTATGATTTAGATCCCATCACCGAGCCGACACCAGATATAAATAATCCACGGCACCCTGGAACAATTTCAGCCGCCAATTATGTACAAAGACTAAGGAATGCGCAGGATTTTGCTCAAGCGGCTATGGCATCTGCACAACAACGTTATGAAAATAATGCAAATCTATTTCGTCGCCAGCCAGAAAGATTTAAAGTGGGTGACAAAGTTTGGCTGAATCTTAAGCATATTAATACACCGCAGCTGGCAAAGAAACTGGCATGGCAGCACGCCAAGTACGAGGTCACTGCTGTTCCCGACGCACTTACTGTCGAACTAAACGTCCCAGGTAACATCCACAATCGGTTCCACGTTGAACTCATAAAGCGTGCAGGTACGGACCCGTTTCCAAGCCAATTACGTGATGATACGCAAAATCCTCCAATTATTGATGACCTAGGGGAGGCTGAATACGAAGTCGAAGAAATCTTGCGAGCTCGAACAATTCGTCGTGGACAAGGAACTTATTGACAGGCATTAGTAAAATGGATTGGATGGGCAGACCCAACGTGGGAACCCATTGAGTATGTCCAAGACACTAAAGCTCTTGATACATTCGAAATGACCTATGGCCCAATTCTGAGAAATGATGGACCAAACGAGTCTAGTGTTGGATCGTTTGTTGGACCCGCGGAGCCACATACCAAGCAAGCAAGACGTGAACGCCGAAGTAAGCGTATTTCCCAACGCAATTTTCAAGGATAAGGGGGGGGATTATGACAGCTGGGCAGCTGGAAAGCCCTGTAGCCTACGCTGGTAAGCGCAGGCGCCAAAGTGGGGGCGTAAACTGGGACCTATGAAACTGAGGAATATGAAACTAGGGTAGTGGTGGCGCTATCAGGTTTCATTCTTGGGGACTCAACTCGCGGCATTGAAACAGACTACGTGGTATCAGATGGTGATCGTGATGAGCTGTATCAAAACTTTACAAGCAACATAGAGTAGGCCAAATGTATAATAGTATCTATTGTTCTTCGATGAGATTTTCCTTTTACATAGTTAATTATAAATTACTCTGCATTACTTAGCAGCCTAAGCAGTTAGTAGTGAACCGTCACATCACGCAAACAAACACGAAGACGGCCGGGCTGTATACTATCGAAAGCACTTTGGATATCAAGGGTGGCGAGAGTGCAAACTTGCTTTGTCTCCCACGCCTTTTCGACATCGTGAACCAGACATTCCACAAGATCCATGGCAGACCTTCCAGGTAGCGCTCCAAGTTGCGTCAGGGAGATGATACGATTTGACAAGGCCCAGAAGGCAAAGCGTTTTGCAAAGAGACGTTCCAGCCCCCTTCCCAATAACTGGGAGAAGCGAAATCGGACGCCAATTGGCGGGGTCAGTAAGATTGTCCTTGTGTGGTTTAGGAATAACTACCACTTCAGCGCGGCGGAAGATGCTGGTATGGTGACCATGTTCCAAACATAGGCTGTAAAGCTGAACAATCCACGAGCGCCACCTATCCACTCCCCATACAAGGCGGATGGCTGAGACAGAGAGGTGGTTGTGTCCCGGAGTAGTTGACGAAACTTCCAGAAGACAGTAGCGTACTTCATCTTTGTCTACAGATAGAGGAGCAGGGATCGCACGCAGTGGGCAGGTAGGGGTATTCCTGGGTATATCCGGCTGACCCACAGAGCGGGCCAGCTTAGTTCGAAAGAATATGTCTGCACGCTCGGTCGGGGTGCTGAAGGTGACACCTTGATGAATAATTGGGGAGGGACCAAAGCGACTTGATAGCTTCCGCCATCCAACAACTTTATGGGCTTCCAGGATCGAAGCCACATTATCCAACATGGAGCGCTTATGTTCGCGTTTGGCTCGTCTAACAGACTTCCGAAAATTATTGTGTGCCTCGCTAATGAGATCTTGGTCGCTGCTATGGCGAGCTTCGAGATACTGACGACGTTGGTCCGAGCATTCGCGATTCCAAAAGTCTTTGCATGGGACGCAGGTAGGCCTCGGCGGATTAGCTGCAAGCAGCATTGCCGAGAGAGAGGCAATGCCCGATGAAGTCACCGCGTCCAGGCGCTGAGAGGTTGGGTCTCCAATAGGAAGGCTAGGAGGTGCGGTAGCGGAGAGGGCAAGACAAAATACCTCAGCGTTCTCGTCGTTGAATTTGGGCTGCTTCAGCGTTGGGTGACGTCTAGATGACGAGAGTTGGACGAAGCCGGATATCGTCTCGTGATCGGAAGTGGAATGTGTCTCCGGGTCCACTCGGGCTGAAAGTCCTTCCATGTTCGTGAGTACTAGGTCGAGGACGTGGCCAGCTCGGTGTGTAGGAGCTCCGTAAGGCAATGCCGACCTCAGAGAATAGTTGTCAATCCATTCAACAAAGCTGCTGACGCCAGACGAACGGGAGACGTTGGGCTCCCATAGTTCGTGATGAAGATTAAAATCTCCCACGACTATGGTATTGGGTTGAACCGGCCAGCTTAAAAGTGCCTCGAGACTCTCTGGCATTTGAGCTTGAGGTTTTCGGTATACGTTTATGATCTCTAATGAAGGAGAGCTCTGGAGACGGAGGGCGATGATATCAGGTGAAATACCACAGTCCAGCTGGATAGGTCGGAGGTTAGATTTTTTTCGGACATAGGTTAAAACGCGCGGGCGCGAATTTTTCCAGTCACGATTAGGAGGAGTGAAAATGACATAAGCCGGATGGGCCTTGGTTACGTTCTTAGAGTTTATTGTTTTAGTCCAGGGTTCTTGGACAAAGATCACATCATACTTGCCGTGAAATGCAGCTTGAAGAAGAATGAGGTGAGAAGATCCACCACGCCCAACGTTTGCTTGAAGGAAACGAAGGCGAGGCGGGGGGGTGCTCCTTAAAAAGGCTCTATTGCTCATGGGAAATACTAGTGGAGGAGTTGGGAGCTTGCTCGTCTAGGTCTACTTCCATAGACCCGTCCGAAGCAGAAGCAAGAGGCGTGAAGCTGTTCAGGCTAGCAGAAGGCATAGTTTGAGAAGGGACAGAGGGGACTTCCGTCGATAGAGTCGGTGCGTTGGACCTGTCGGGAGAGGAATTTGCGACGGCAGCAGCTGCGCGACGTTGTTTCCGGAGCTTATTACGGTTCTGTGAACGGAGGTCTGTAACCGCTTTTTCTGAAGGGTGAATAAGTTTGCCCTTGAAAGGGCGAGGGCGGAGAGGGCAACTTGAGTCGTCTGCAGAATGTGGCCCTAGGCAGTTAATGCAACAACAGAGTTGGCGGCATTCTCCGTCGTGGCGAAGGGTACCGCAACGAACGCACGACGCTTGAGTGCGGCAGCGAGAGGACTGGTGAAACCCAAAGCAAGCATCGCATTGGACTACCTTTGGGTTAGGGATGTACCATCGAGAAGGGGCGCTGTCAACAATTCGAAACGTGGACACCTCTTTAGGAAAGAAAATAACAGCCGTGTGCAGAGGATCTCGTCGATCTTCATGTATAGACCATTGGGCGCCCGATGGAGCGACGCCTTTCTGTGACTGGGCAATGCTCTTGACATCATCAAGCGTGGTTGGAACCAGATTTGAGGCCGGATTCCAGTTAGTGCGTGGGATACGCTTGACAACGTACCCAATGCGATCCTCAATTTGGATTAGAGAGCCCGAGAGAGACGCTCTTATAGAGTCAGCATTGTCCAACGCAATTTTCAGCGATGCATCTGACGAGAAGGCGACGGTGAAACCGCTGGAGCAGCGAGAAACGGAGGCGATTCCATCCTTGAGACCAGGAACGATGTGGATGAAAGCAGACTTGACTGCAGTTACGTCTGCTCTGAGAAGTGGAGCTTCTTCAGAGAGACGGAAGATGGCTTTGGGACCCTTGGTGATAGCAGTTTGTTTAGAAACAGGCGTGCTAGAGGGGCGAGACGTTGTGTTGGGTCGGGCCGAAGACGGCACCGGAGGACCAGTGGCAGGATGGCCTGCGGCGGTCGCTGTCCAACTCTGCGGTTGCTTAGCTGTAGGGATAGGAGGTCGAGCTGGTACGCTTTGGCTGGGCTTGGGTAAGGAGCCCGATGATTTAGGTGGTCTTTGGTTGTCGTGTCGCATAGGATGCCCGGAAGCAACCGCAAGGAGAAACGCGTCCATTTGCTCGCGCACGAAGGACTGGATGAGGGGATCGGCCTCTTCGACGGCTGACCAAAACTTGATATGGAAGGATTGAACCCAAGTAGCTCGACCCTTCGCAACGCGCTGAACAAGCTCGAGCTCTTCAGCGACGCGCTGGGCCAAAGGGGGTGGTTGTTGTGATTTGGCCATCACGAGCGCGATGCCCAAACGAAAATGCCTTTGATAGGTATCGAATGAGAAATCGAATTAGAGTGAACAGCAGGAGAGGAATAAGGAGACGTGATGGATGTCTGTTGTATGTGCTGAAAATGTGTACTTAATCTATTACGACCAAGGGAATGTCTGCCTCACACGACTCGTGTCACCTGACTAGTACTATCTAATCTAGTCTAGGCGACTCAAATTACGCGACTCGGTCCTCATGCCTTGATGCACCCGTCCACTCAGATCATCCGCGCCTATTCATGGGCCTCGCACATCTCTAATGTCGCTATTCGCAACAGTTAACTCAGCCCGTCTATGGCTACCTGACCTGTCAGTCTCCCGAAAGATTCCAACCAAGTAGATTGTTAAACGGAATGTCGCCTATGAATAGGATGATCCCCCAGAATGAGAGTATACGTAAGAAAGGCGTTGAAGTATGTGTACAGATAGATTCAATATTAGCTCAGACTAAATTAGAGTAATCACTAGAAACTAGATACACGAAGAAATATATACCTCCTTGCGTAGGCCCTACTGCGTGTACGCGTAATTACGTGACAGTAGATTCGCTTGCGTTTAAACTTTTATCATAGATGTTCCATCCCCACCTACACCCATAAGATTCCGCCCAGCTAATTCCATCTTTCGACCATCCGTCTCGGGTCATTGATCCCATGGTTTCTCAATTATTAACTGCCCTCCCCAACAGTTCATACAGATGTGACTCTTCGAACGGAAACCCCCGAAACAAAAAACCAATCGACTGGGGCGGTGCCGTTCCACGGATTTACTTTGCCAGCTGAAAGAGCTTTAGCAGTCTAGAGCACAGGGCGATTTAGAAACATCGGATATGTGCCGGTAGTTAGAGTGTTGAAAGTACTTTTTGAGACATTGCTCTGGCACACGCACGGCGCACAGAAGTCAAGATTCCTCATGATTCGTTATCCAAAACCATCTTCTTCATCTCCCTCATCTCAATGCAGGTCCATCCTTTTCTACTATATATTCCTCTAGATCTCTTATTAGAAGAGAACCGTATGTCACATCTCCCTTTCCAGATTTGTGCTCTACGACTTAAATCCTCCATCGGGTGTTCACAACGTCCGGAGCGTATCTGTGGGTGTTTATTCAGGTAGACGATAATACTGTTTTTTTTTGGGTGAGTCCCTGAGGAAGGGGGCTCCAGTTGATGAGATGGCTGAGCGTGATAGACTTAGGGTTGGTTGGGTCCAGGTCTTGTCGAAGAGAATTATTGACAGGCTGAGGAGCCATCAACTGAGAGTACCTTGGAGGCCTCCAACTTGGAATGAGTTGCGACTCTTCTTCGTTATCCTAGATATGCGAACATACGGGGCGTTTACGGCTGGCACCGCATGAAGATGAAAAATTCGGCCCTTAAACCCGGAGTGGCGAAGTGGTGTGGGGGTGCGGACACGCGGGGGTAAGTTGTTGACGAATGAAGTTAATGTTCTAGAAGTGACATTGCAGATCATCCACAGTAGTTACTTATCTAAACATAATCACCCGCCTTCCTCAATCTATCAGAACTAGAACTATACACGACCTTGCCTGGTAGTATACTGGCTTTGAAATTGCGTGTCATTCTCTTCCCAGCTCACTTTGGAGCTATCCCTAGCTAGTTGTATTCCCTTTCATCACTGCCAATGTGCTGCTAGTTAACGAATAACTGGTTAAAAGAATAATTGCAGGTCACTCTAATGATCCAAAGTCCTCGACCCCTCCTGCTATTGCCCATGCATCAACTCCGGTAAAGCTATCGCCTACTCCTGAGATTGCTGCCTATGTCCAGAAAACAGAATCTACCACTAAATCATCTGACCCTGCTGCACCAGCCTCCTTATCCTCTCAGCCAGTTTCAGGAATGGACCTCTATTCAACTGCTGACACTACCACCATAACCACCTTCGGCTCACACCTCCGGCTCCTCCCTCTATCCAAAAAACTTATTCTTTCCCAACACCTTCGAGACTCGTCATACCTACTCCTCCATCTTCGAATCCGCGGCATTCGTCTCAAATGACGTTATTCTCTCTACCTTCAATCCCTTTCGAGCCCCTACTTCTTTTTCGCCTCCGCCTCCTTTACATTCTGCCTCTCTAAATCCTCTCCTCTAGAGCTGGCCGTTCTCAAACTACTGTCTCCCCGCCCTCCATACTATCCATTATTAGGAGGCCCCTTCGTCCTCTTAGATCTCACGTTCTTCTCCACTCAATCCCTTTTCTCTCTCACACCTCATTTCGTCTGGGTTTCATCATCTCCCATCTAGGCTACTCTCGCTTCAATGGCACCTGCTCCCTCGCGATAGTTTCATCATAGAGTAACCCATTCCACATCTATATTTCAACCACATCATCATCTTCATCTTCATCTCTTTCACCCAAACAAGTACCCCCCTCCATCCTCTTTATATCCAAACTCAGGCCTTCCAAACGATGCAATGGCCTCCACCAGCGCACCGTCACTATCTGCGCCCGCTAGAACAAGCGAAGAAATCCATCCAAGTCTTCGTAGCATTGCTGCCGCCATGGAGAAATCCGAGCGAGAACAAAAGCAGAGAATGGGCCTGGCTCAGGAATTCCTGCTTAATATCGACGCCTGGGCCAAAACCAAGGCAGGAACAGAAGATGCGCCATTGTTGGCGCCTTTCATCAAGGAGATTGCACCCATCGTGACCGCGTTCGCGACCGGCAATGTTCAAGTTTCCAAATTACTCTGTAAGATTCCATATCCTAGAATGAACACGGTAATAACAGCTGCCTCCAGGATAACAAGACCGGTCGAGAATCTAGACCTCGCCCTCCCAAAAAAGCCCGAGGAAACCAAGTCCTCTTGGGTCACAGTAGCAAGGAAAGCAGCAAAACTCTCCCCGCCACCCGCTGCACCAACATCCCGAAAATTTACGTAGCAGAAAAAGCCGGCTCAGCACGAAGCCCTAAAAGAAGATAAACGCATTTTTTTCCAGATAGGACCAGAAAACGAGTGACGTAAGCTATCACTTGTCACAATCAAAAAGATGATCACTGAAAGAGCTGGCGTAGCGGCCTCAGATATTCTAGCCATGTCGCAAGTCAGGTCTGGCTTGGCAATCGAGTGCACATCAGATGCGCTTCGAAATTCAATTCTAAGGGTGGCATAATCCCTCGAAAAAGATAACGCTACAATCGAGGCGGCGTCTGACTGGACATCCGTCATTGTGCCTCACGTTCCCTTATTCATAAAAACCCTAGACAACAGGCTAACAGTGACCAATGAAATGGTAATAAAAGAATGTGAATCTGTGTGTGGCGTAACACCAGTAAATGTCCGCTCAAATAAAGTTAAAGAGGGCCAGTACACTACAATTTGGATCCTCCACTTCAAGCAAAAGCCAGAAAACCTGAAATTCAGGCTGTTCGACGAGAGCGGACCAAGTATGCCATTCGCACGACGATGACCAATAGAACAATGCCAAAAGTGCTGGGGCTTCCATGCAACTCGTGCTTACACAAAAGGGAAAAGATGTGGACGTTGCACTGGAGGACATGAGATGACAGAGTGCTCGGTTAAGGTGCCCAAATTCTCTAATTGCGCAGGGCCACACGAATCAATCAACCTCAATTTCATGGTTTGGCCCAGAAGACAAAATGGTCTGGTAGTGCCGCACACTCCAGCAGAGTTACGAGCAACCCGAGAGCGTGGTCACCTAGACTTCCGCGCCGCGATAATGGAGTCAGAGAATAAGGGCAAGGCCTTAGAGGCCCCTAGCACTCCGGAAGCAACAATGCAAGATTAATGAGTAGTACACCAACTAACCATAATCGAAACGAACAATGTAGTACCCTTCTTTTTCACCAAGTGAATGTTGGAAAGGGTGGACCGAACACGGATATCGCACTACAGC
The DNA here is from genome assembly GCA_028751805.1 of Podosphaera xanthii. Classification (NCBI taxonomy): domain Eukaryota; kingdom Fungi; phylum Ascomycota; class Leotiomycetes; order Helotiales; family Erysiphaceae; genus Podosphaera; species Podosphaera xanthii. The sequence continues at coordinate 1,953,889 of JAPWIX010000018.1, forward strand.
AGGCTTGCGATGCTAGAGCACACATAGTCATGGTGCAAGAGCCATGGACAATGCAGAAGGACGGAGAATTCATCGCCAAAAGCCACTCGGGCTTCAACAGTTATATACCGATGGCAACAAATGGGACTTGTCCGCGTACAATCAGCTTTGTCCGCAAGGGTGTAGCAGCCACGCAAATTTTTCCCTCGTCCCTAGAACAAACCGGCGACTGTTGCCTTGTACACACCCATGGTGTAATGTTTGTCAAGGTTGATCGGGCACCAGGATTGAGCGGGACGCTGGAGCTCCTACTTAGATGGAGCCCTTCGGGTAATGCAGTGGCAGAAGGAGACTTCAACGCTGTGTCAAGGCACTGGCAACCTTAGGCTTCTCGTCAGTATGGTAATGGAGATCAAATAATGGAGTGGGCAACAGCTCAAAACATGCATCTTTTCACTTCTATTGGTATTCCCACGCACAAGGATGGAAATGTTCTGGTTCTTTTGTAGAGCAAAGCCACTGCAGAGGCATCCGTATCACGTGAGATCAACTGCACATCAGACCATATGACCATTGTAGGGCCGGTTCAAGTGAGAAGAAGCCCAGATTTCTCTGGAATAAGCCAGGAACTTCGGTTGCTCGACCAGGATCTCGCCAAGTTCGCCCAGTACGTCAATGTGACAGTCTAATCAAGAGCGCTTGTGCAACTAAATGAATAGAGGTAAATTAATATTCGAATCTATATCGAAGTCGCGTATTGCGACATTTGAAAATACTATATAGATTGTTGCTTCCATCTAGAAGATTGTACCCAGGCTTACTCCCATCTAAGATTCTCCAACTTTCCAACTTCTGGGAAATTCCAGCTAAACAGGTAATTTCAGGGTCATCGAGTTGTATCAAGGAACCCCTGTCCATTCATAAAGATCTACATTGCATAATATTATATGAAAGCTTATGCACAACATAGGCTACAGGAATGGTACAGTTTACCAGCTGTTACAGTCAAAGATTGGGTCCATCCAGGGTCTTTAAACAGCATCTAAGATATTAAAAGCCAGATAACAAGTCTGATGGATGCCCTGGGAGACGCTCGTTGGGCAGTGGGGCGAAACCCCAGAAGAGCTTGCGGAAGCGGAGCACCGTGGTGGAATGAGGATTGCAAACTTAAACACCGCGAATTTAAAGAAGATAGAAGCTATCTGGAGAACTCGGCACAGGCACGGTAAAGGTTCAAACAGGCGGACAAAGCGGCAAAAAGGGACCACTGGAGGAAGCAGGTTGAGAACGCCACCACAGACGCACAAGTATTCAAGGTGATGCAGTGAGTCAAGCCTAAGGCAGGACGAGTCTCCCCTCCCCTCAAAATCGCAGAAGACACGTGGATATCAGATTCCCTAAAACGAGCCGAGGCTCTACGAGACAATCTTTTGACCAGATTCGACGCAGCCCACGACATTCCCTCCTGGAAATCCGCACAAATGGAGTCCATCCCGTGGAGCACAACAATTTCACTCGAGGATGTAACGGAAAGCACTCTAGGCACTGGAGAAAAGTCCTCAGGCTCGGATAGGATAACAGTCCGATTACCCAAAGCACGCTGGGCAGCCATAGGCGTTCAGGTGAAGAACATCTTCCAAGCATGTTTGGAGCATGGGTACTTCCCCACCGCATTTTGAGTAACAGAGATCATCTTGCTTCCAAAGCCAGGACGCGACATCACAACGGGTAAGGGGTGGCGACCAATCTCTCTTCTCTCTTGCCTAGGAAAAGGACTGGAACGATTAGTCGCGAAGAGAATGGGTTGGCTTGCAATCGAGCACCGACTCGTTCCTCAACAGCTCTTTGTCGCACTCCCAGGACGATCAGCAGTAGACCTTGTCTCTTGTGTCATACACGATGCCGAGGCTGCAATGCGAAACGGCAAGGTTACTGCGATGGTTACCATGGACGTACAAGGGGCGTATGATGCGGTCCTTCACAAGCGCTTGCTACACCGAATGCGTAACCAAGGGTGGCCCAGATTAATCTGCCGATGGGTCGAGTTCTTTTTGACTCAACGAAAGTTACGCGTTCACCATCAGAGTGGAATAAACTCTGACAAAGTCGTAGACTGTGGAGTTCCCTAGGATTCGCCGCTATCACCTTTCCTGTTCCTTCTTTATATTGCCATCTTACTGCAAGATGGAAATGAAGGCAGTAAGTTCGGTTATGCCGACGACATCGCGATACTAGGTATAGAAAGCACAGCGTCCGAAGCAGTGGCAAAATTCCAGGTGGAAGTGGAAAATCTTGTCCAGCTAGCAGACGAGCACAAGATAAGTTTTGATCCGGCCAAGTCAGACTAACTCGTGGTAGGAGGAGGATCCAGGAAAAAGTTAGAAACTCTTGGCCTAGCCAATAGGATCCAAGGCCACAGCATAGCAACATCCTCGCACGTAAGATGGCTAGGAGTATGGCTAGACTCCCAGCTCAATTTTAAACAGCATGTCCAGGAGTGGTGCGGAAAAGCTCAAAGTATAACACAGTTTATAAGCCGAATAAATACGGTATAATGGGGCGCAGGCCCAGATCCAATGGTTAAGGCAATACAGGCGTGCGTACTTGGCACGGCGCTCTACGGGGCAGAGGCGTGGTGGCCAGGACTTTCTCGGACTATGACTGTACGAAATAAGAAATTAGGTACAAGAGTTGGTTGGCATACGGATCTACTCGATAGCACGACTATGAAGGAAATTCGGGCGGCGCTACCGGCATGGCGAACTACTCCCAACAGCGTTCTTCACAGAGAGTCAGGCATTCCACCAGCAGCCATAACTCTCCAGCAGAAGCAACTAAGAGCCGCTGCGTGAATCCAACGACTAGACGCATGGCATCCTCTGGCAAACCGATCTCGAGTGTCGTGACTCCTCGTACTTGGATCTTGATTACTTAGCTTGGGCTTGATCTTGGTGGACAATCTCTTGAAATACTGAATACCTGGAACTCTGGGACACTGACAATAGCAGATAATGTCACGTAAGCTTTTGTAACAAATGACAAGTGTAGATGTGGATATCCTGACTTCTTGAATCCTGACTAGACTAGATGCGTAGAATAAATACAAGACTGAAAGCTGGAGAGCTTTCATCTGAAAGGCCTAACCACTATTTATACTTGAGTCCACCTAGTACATTCCCTAGTACTGGTTACTAGAACCCCATCCCATCGAACGCCAGCGAATACTGTAGAACACCCAAAATAACGTCGATTGAAATAGAAGTCCATAGAACTATGCAATGCCTGGAATTCAATCGTTGTTAATAACGATCAACAGGAAAAAAACCAACAATAACAACAATATTAAGTAATTAGTGACGATCGGCAAAATAATTTATCAACGTCATTGAAGCCATTGATGAAGATCGACAAAATGCATGAAAACTCACGCCAATTAATTAGACAATATGTGAATAAAATTTATGCAAAAGAACTAAATGAATTCAAGCCAAAACGACTAGCTACGGCGGGCCGTTCCGTGACAGGGAAGGTAGCTGCCTCAGCCACAAGAGCAGTAAGCTCTAGCGTCTTTTATTAAGTTAAGCTTGCACAGGCCTCGGCGTGTGCCAGATAGATGGTAAATAATACAAACAAATAAACAAACAATTCGAGAAAACTCCCTTAGAGTCACTATATGCCCAATTTCCCCTCCTCTCCTCTTCTCCAATTATCTTAAAACCCTTCTCCTCGTTTGTGCGCTGCCGCAAGGCTTGGCCGACATGCCGGCGGTGAAAAAGAACCAACCTGCAGCAGAGACTGCAAGAGAACGAGCCCGTAGGGCACCCAAAACTCTGTTGAAATGATTGCTATCATGAAACAAGTAACGTCCAACTTTGGATGTGATAGTCGTTTGCACTTACGTAGATCTGCACGTACTAATCTTTCCATACAGTTGTGAGGCTGGTAAATACGCTAAACCATATTAACACAAATCACTAGATTTCTGTTTCTTTAGATAGATATTATATATATAGCGATCTGTTTTCTAAGCTGGAGTAATAAAGAACTCCACAGCTTACGATTAATAGCCTCTTACATTCCAAAATCTGCAAGATCGTGATATGTGCCTAATAAGTCTTAACAAACTGTTGCTAATCCCTTCCAAATTTCTACAAACTCAAGGCCTCGCGCAACATTCTCAAGCTCCCCCTGCGTCAGAGGCCTTTAATCCGGGGAAGTCCTCCTTCCCCAATGATACTGAAATGACTGATGCTGAAAATCTCAGGCTAGTTGGTCAAGGATCCGCATCAGGAACCCCCACCAACCCTCCCTCAGAGACTACGAATGTCTCCAAGAAAGTACAAGCGACACAGGCCGAGCCGACAGGTCCCGCAGTGCGTAAGATACTGAAAGTTTCTCTAGTTGTCCCGAAAAACGCAGCAGGGACAAAAGATACTTTTAAGATCACCAACCGACCGACAAGCAGCACTGCCAACCCAACCGGGGCCGATCAAGTTCCTCTCGAACTCCGCTCAATGATTGAGTCCGAAGAGTGCCGAGCAGCACAGACTGCGTCAAAACTTACTTTATGCACTGCTGCCATCAATGGCGTAGAAAACGCCCTCTCTGCTCTGGTCAATGAAGGCAACAGACTGTACATAGACGCGATGAAAGCCCACTTCCGAGCGGCAGTCGCGCAATACATGACAATGGGACCTGGAGTCTCACCAAACTTACCTCCTCGCCCTCCTCGCCCAGCTAGTAACATCATTTTTTAAGAAAATCCCCCGGCTGGTTCTACAAGCAGACAACCTGTACAGATTTTCGAACCGACGACTGCAGAGCCAGGTCCTAAATCATCATGGGCCACAATTACCAAGAGAGGACATCAAAAATCCTCTAGACCTGCAAATTTTGGTCGCGCACCAACTACGCGGCCCTCTCCACCTCGAGTACCAGTGAAGACGGTAGCTCCGCCTCAACAAGATGAGAGACTTTTCCTCCGACTTGGTAAAGACCACGACTGGCGCCAATTCTCCCCGGCAGGCATACGAGAGGCCGCAACCAAACATCCCGGCCTCCCACCTACCACCATTGAGCATGTTTACCGTGTCCCCACTGGTTTCGCAATTAAAGCAAAAGACGAAGAAACGCGCCAGTCTCTATTAGATTTGGCCGAAGCTTTTACTCCTTTGGGAGCGAAGCTGGAAAAAGCGTCTGATCTGGTGGTTCTATGTTTCTCCACGGTCCCTGTTGCCTTAAACACGGCGACGGGCAGAGTCATAGTCACAGAAGAGCTGATCCGAGATGAGATCATAAGGAATACCGATATTACTCCCCTCAAGGTCCGCCCACACGGGAAAAATCGACTAGGAGCTCCACAACAATCTTGGCTGGCATACTTTGAAGGGTTTCTGCGCCCCGACCCGGTTTCCGTCTATTCGACGAATCTGGTAGTGCAGTACGACATCAACCAAAACGTACTGTACAGCAATGCAAACGATGCCTCGAGTTCCATGGGACTCGTGGGTGCTCTCGTGCACCAGCTTGTTGGAACTGTTCATCCAAGTTGCACTCCACTTCTGAATGCAAGGCCCACACCAAATGTCGAAACTGCGGAGGACCTCACCGTTCCGACAGCCGTAGTTGTCCAGCACGCCCGACTCGATCTGGTTCGGTCACCAAAGAACAACTGGCAACAATTCGACAAGCCAGTCAACGCGAGTTTGCCGCGGTAGCTCGAGCAAAAGCCGCTGTTAGGCGCGCCGAGGCCGCCGCTATCGCTGCTGCTGTGCATAAACCAACATGCCCACCTGCCTTCTCAACTTCAAATCAATATGAGGTTCTGGCAGAAGACACAATTTTACCTGACGCTGAGGCCACTGGGGAGACAAACCCCGAAACGCACTCATGAAGGGTACTCCACCAGTCCCTTCCCGCCCCCCACCTACCCTTAATTTTATGTCAATCAATGTAGGAAGAGGAGGAGCAACGCAGAATATCGCGCTTTCCCGAGCTTATGAGCTAGGCGTTAATGTTTTGCTAATTCAGGAGCCTTTGTGGCAAAAGCGCACAAAGACTACAAAGTCAGATCCGGGGTACACTTGCCATATACCTTGTGGTGGGATCGATATCAGACCAAGGGCTGTGATTTACACACGAAAATGTGATAGGACATTGTCAGCTACGCAGATATTCCCCTGCGCAACACTAACCGGAGATTACTGCTGGGTAGTAGTCAACGGAATCACACTATTCAATGTATACAAGGCACCAGATAACCCGAATGCTTTTCAACCGATAGTCAACTGGGCACCAACACAGAACTCGCTAATAGCAGGCGATTTCAACTCAGTGCATGAGGCCTGGCAACCCAACACCACTAGCCCTCATGGACAAGGTGAGCAGATAGAAAAATGGGCAGAAAGGCACCACCTGTCCTGTCTCATTGTCGGTGAGCCGACACACCGAGCAGGAAACACACTGGACCTCGTGTGGTCCAATATCAGTGGCGCTCATGACTGGGTAGACCGCAGTGAGTGTGTGACTAGTGACCACCTCCCATTCCGAGGGTATATACCAGTGAAAAATGTAGCTGTGGACCCAGAGACATCAAAGATCAGGGATCCAAGAAAAAATTTACCGAGATACACTCACGCTATTGCACAATGGACTAGCCCGCCTCCCCTGCTGGATTCGATTGAAAAGGTCGAAAATTACGCACAGGATCTCTGTTTCCACCTCTCAAACCCGATCAAGGCTACTGGTACTCGGTCCAATAAAGGAAAAGGGAAAGCCGCGGCTTGGTGGACACCTGAATGTAAGATTGTTCATACAGAATACCGCGCGGCTACAGATCCAGCATTACGTAGAGTAGCGGGGAAGAAGCTCAGATCTACAATCGCCGATGCTAGAAAGGAGCACATTGTGACGGCTGATAAGCCGATATGTACCTGTAGCCTATGATGATTATCACAGGCGAACTGTGCATAGGATCAGCATAGGTGGGGCTCTATACAGCCCTATTCTCTAATGCAATCTTCCCCGCTAGCGATCGGCAGATGCATATATTTAGTTTAGCTCAGATGGAACATTCTCGAAGATTGATATCGTCTAACTATTTATTGTGGAAGTCGAGAGAATGTTCGGGAATAGGAAGCTAGAAGAACAGGTAGGAGGCAGGGCGTATAAGTGGTTGTTGTCAGACATAGTTGTTCGTTCCTCCTTTATAGATAAATATAAACTACGTTAAAGCATATCGTCGCTCAAGCACCAATTGCCAAACCGTGACACACATGACTCGAAAAATCGAAGGCATGACTACACCAGACGATATCTTCAAGCTCATGAAAGCATCTTCTCCTCGACAAGCCAGTGTCCCTCCCCCACTCATGTACGAAGGTAGACTAGTCACTGGCCAGGCCGAAAGAGCATCAATACTTCGAGATGCCCTCCTCGCACGTTACCAAGCATCTGGTGATCTCCCTCCATGCACCCTTCAAAGTGATGATCGCATTCCCTGGAACATCGAGGTCACAGAAGAGGAAGTTCGTGCCTGTACGATTAAGTGCGGAAATACGGCACCAGGGGCAGATGGAATCTCTGTAGAGCTTTTAGCAACCTGTTGGAACACAATTGGGCCGTATGTGACTGAAATTTTTCGCTTCTGCATTCAACTTGGCACTCACCCAAACTGATTCAAACTGGCTGAAGTGGTCCTTATAGAGAAACCAAACCGAGATCCAACCACAATTAAAGGTTGGAGACTAATAGCTCTTCTATCTTGTCTTTGAAAAGGACTAGAGATACTGCTGGCAAAACGAATGGCGCACCTTGGGGTCATACACGATGTCATCGGCAAACAACAATTTGGTGCATTACCGAAGCGATCGGCAACCGACCTTGTCTCCTGTGTGGTGCACAACATCAAGGAAGCTCGCTCCCAGGGATGGGCAGCAACGTTTTTAACTCTGGATGTACAAGGTGCCTTTGATGCTGTACTCCATAACCGACTAGTAAGAAGGATGCAGACCCAGGGATGGCCTACTTATATTCTTCGATGGACGATTTCATTTTTCTCACATTGAAGAGTCCAAGTGCGACATTCAGGAGGAGTAACCTCAGAGAGAACTGGTCTGTGGTGTGCCCCAGGGGTCGCCTATCTCACCACTATTATTCATACTGTAATGGCAGAACTGATGCGAAGTGGAAACGCTTTATCCAGATTCAGCTATGCCGATGACGTGGGTATTCTTGGAATTGGCCCAACTATTGCTGAATCAGCCGCCGCGGCGCAGAGTGAAATAGATCATTTCCTCGAATGGTCCCGCCAGAATGCTGTCGCCTTTGACACGAATAAGTCTGAGCCGGTTCAATTTCCTGGACGTCGACGTCAAACTGCCGTTAACATTAACATCAACGGGACGCTCATCCAACCGGCCGAACAAATCCGCTGGCTTGGGGCTCATCTAGACCCCCGACTCAACTTCAGACACCATGTTACCACATGGTGTGCCAAGGCATTAAAAGTTGCTCACCACATGCGACGCCTCAACTCGAATTTCCGAGGAGCAGCTCCCGGTGCTCTGGTGAAGGCTGTTGATGCATGTATCACACCGGTCGCATCTTTTGGAGCAGATGTCTGATGGCCAGTCATCAAACGTCCGACACAGGGGAATAGTCATGTTGTCCACTACTTGTTGGAAATGAGGGTTTCATTAGTGATTTACTAATCGTCATGCGTACTAAAGGGAATACCTACCTTAGTGCACACATACTAATTAATGCACTTACTAAATGCGCTTAACCGTATTTATCGCTAATCACGTAAACCCTGTTAGTCAGTTTTACATATTGGTAGTATATATAGTCTGGTAAGATCCCGATTGTGAAAAATCACCAACTCCACCGTGCGTTTCTGACAAAAATACTTCAGTCTTCTTATTCTCTCCATGTGACACGTGATTAATCAATTGACATTGATTCAAAATTCCCTACTCTTTTCAACACTACTAACCTTTGCAGCATGATTCACAAGGCTATCTGTTATAATATCGCTGTCCAATGACCGACGAATGTCCGTGCACTGTGAGGTACATGTACTAATTTGGAGCACAAGCTCAGACTAGCATAATGTGCATAAGTACATAAAGTGCACAAGTGCATTTAGCTGGAATAGAACCGATATGGAGGACTACTCTAGAATGTTCTGGAATGAGGGAAAAAGATTCCAGTGTGTGTGAACAGATGTATTTAAAGATGTATCTAGGCCATACAGTTCCGTATCTTGTGTGTCATTAATTGATCTCATATTTACCGCGAATTCTATTTCTCGCTTCATCATCCTGTCTGATATACATCCTCCATCCCAGGTAATAGACATCAACCTGCTCATCCTCATAACCTACTTTCAAAAGACTATCCTACCGGGACTAAGGGCTGCCCACCCGACAATGAGGACTGTATCGACGGTGGTGATTCATCGAGAAGGAGGAATCCCGCCTGCTAGAGTACTGCTCGAAGGAAATCGATTGAGACTAGCAAATAGGCTTCAAACTCTTGACAATCGCCATCCTCTGAGGACTCGTGCCGCGGTATGCCCCAACGTGGGTACGCAGAAATACAAGAAAAGATACAAGCTGTCGAAGCAACCGGAAATTCAGATGTCGCGTGTTCAGCGTGCCTATCGACAACTCCCGGAAGCCGAAGCCGCTGGATCGCTACTGCCAACAGTCTACTACAAGATTCCAGGCACGAAACAATTCAGACCAAATTTATGGCGACATGGGATAGAAAGTATCCCTGACTCAGTTATCTGCGCCTATCCGGATGGATCCTCACAAGGACACGGACGCTCGTCATGGGGGTTTGTCCTAAAGAGAGGAGGCAAAACATTTCTCAAAGAAAGCGGCGTCATACACGGAGGAGAAGTGCTAGACGCAAAAATAGTTGCAGCAAGAAAGGCTCTGGAGGCTACACTCCGTGTAGTTAGAGAAAACCACGGAACAATAACAGGACGCGCGCAGCGAATTCATCTCCTGGTGGATAGCCAACAAGCGATAAAAGCATTAGAGACAGGTTTCTCTACCACGAGCCTGGAAGACGTGCGACAGTTTCGAGCACTAACGCAAGGAGCTGCAATAATACTGAAATGGGTACCTGGGCATGCAGGAGTCAAGGGCAACGAAGAAGCAGACGCTGCTGCTCGTGCTGGTCTTAATGATCTGCCCAACCCGGGTACACAACCGGAACAAATTACCTGGGATGCCTTCGTCGCCTTAGGAATCAGCAACTGCAGGGTCTTCTTGATAGCTGGTGGGAGGAAGCATGTCCGTCTCGATATCAGGAGCTTGACTTGCTCATGCGTCGACGCAAGTCACCTGAACTAGCGCTCCCTAGGCGTTTGCTTCGAGAATTGATCGCAGCCCGCACGGGTCACGGCAACTTCGCGGCATATCACCGCCGATTCAACTTTTCAGACTCTCCAATGGAGTTGTAAGAGGCTCAACTCGCATAACTCAAAAGTGAGGTTCTAAAATTGTAAATTAAATAACTAAGAAGTGCATGGAGATTATCTACAAGAGAAGAGCGCAGGTTTAAATAGGTATCCCGATCTATCACCCCCGAAGCCTTCCGAACGCCATAGAATTAGAACTTTCAATAACCCATAGAAGATGCTAGAATAATCTCCACGCCTTAGGATGCCAACAAACCGTTTTAGAACTTTCTGGAAGCTTTCTCAATATTCCCCAATATACGCGGACATAGCTATCATCCAAATTGGGTAAGTAAGCGATGATCATTATTTAGACGAGGATCATCGTAATGATGGCTAGCGCTTAGAAATTGTTACCTAATGTAAGCGAGAACTCCTTGCGCCACAACATCCTGATCCACGACATCCAACACCGCACAGACAGTAAGGTAATTATACAAGGGCAAGAGCCCGAGTCATTAGCAGGGTCCTGACCCTCACAGGAGTGTGCCTGCGGAGAGGAAACATCTCCGAACCATTTTATTCACTGTCGCCTTCATGCTCATGTCACGCGCAGGCTCAGGAGGTCTGTGCATCATAATGTCTTTGTCAATAAGCTTCTTGGGCCCAAGTGCCTTAAGAGCTTCACAGTATTTGCGCAGGAAACTGGTTGCTTCGAGCGCCAACCTGCTAACATATCTACTGCTCTCAGCAGGGATCTCATTAATTAGCGACTGCTAAAGGCAAGTCAAGAACTAAATCGGAGCGAGAAGTTTCGTTTTATTTTACTAAAATTGGTATTGATTTGAATTAAAGCTTGGGAAGTTGCGGCGGGGGAGCTGGAGTTTGGGGTTTTTGTATATTTAACTAGCTACTACTTTTGTAGCAGTTCGGGGGACGAAGACGGCGTTTCTACCTGTACGTGGTGTCCCCTACGAGCCTAGAGTTTATCTTCAGAGCCAACAGAAACACGCATTACTTGGTCACGGAGAAGTCACCCAAGATGAGTTTCCGGGGCGTACCCAGCTCCCGTTGTGGTGGTGATGGATTAGACTAAGTTGGCCCTTTTTACCAAGATGAAAATTCAGTGTTGACAGATATTCTGGCATTATACTGTCTCCCGAGGAAAGAGCACCGCTACCTCAGCGCTGGTGGTGTCGGTGTAAGGAGGATCTCTGGACGATGGGATATTAGGGAGATACAGATGGGGATACGCACCTCGTGTGGCTCTGGTGTCTAGGCCTCGCCTGGTTGGAGTTGCAGGTTTTTTGAGACTTTTTCCCGCGTACCGGTTTCCATGGCTGCTCTTTTTCTCTTTTTTTTTGAGCAGAAGGTTCCGTAGAAAAGGTGGTTGAATTCTACGGGTAATTATTGAGCTAAATGGCTACCCGTCATGGGTCAATGTATCAATGATCTTAGGTTCGAGGTAAAAGGGGATAGGAGCACTGTAGAAGGTGTGGCCTGGGTCAGAGAGGAGCCCTAGTGTTATAATAGTCTTGGACTCTACATAGCACGAATAAACAAAACTACTACTTTGTAGCAGTTCACGTGGTGAGACCGAGTTAGGCGTGTTGTAGACATGATCTTAGCCGTGTACACCGGTCCATGACCCCAGAGAGGAAAAAGGGCTTAAGCCTGGGACGTAAATAAAGTAAAAAAAAATATAAAAAAATAAACTCGCCTAATTCCAAAAGCGATAGGGAGATTATTCACCGGGACCGTGTAACGACAGATCAATCAAGTCGTATTATTTTGGCTGGATCACTTACGAGTAAATAGACATGTATTTAATGAGATGTTAGAATGTAGTTAGTTGGAATAAGGTCATATTTAATATTTATCAAGTATATTTCACTTTTAACATATATTGCAACAGATCTAGTATCCAACATCCCGTCCTCCGCCAGCCCATAACCATAACAAGAGCCCATATACCATCGGCATGTCCTTGAGCCTTAGGAGAAAATTTTAAGTGAATTTGATCAGCGAATGATCCTGACGCTCGGACAAAAGCTTCACCTGTTTTGCAGCTGTTCTGGAGGCGTCTTCGAGCGGTTTTATCTATCACATATGTGAGGGCTCGGCCGACACGCCTGCAATCCATGAACTTTGTCTAATGACCGAAGCGTTTCTTAGATCTTCTGAGATGCACAAAAGCATATCCAGTAGCTCTTACGTGATGTTGGCAAGCTGAAAAAAGAGGCTCATACAAATGAGACAGGTCCTCACGGGGGGGAAAGTGGTTCTACTTCTTCTATCTTTAATATACAGGAAGATATTGGCAGATTATAAGCAAGGGGAAAGCAACCAAATGTTTAAGGCTTCACAGAAATATTAAATGGGTGCACATGGAAGGACTCCCACAAAGTAGATATCTCTTTTTAAAATCACAATGTGCTCAGGCTACTTTTTTTTAAAAAAAAATCAATCATGCGTATACAGCCTGGGGCTATGACGCGAATGATTACGGAAGACATGTATGTGACGCAGAATGACTCAGTTTGACGTTTGGAACACTCATACTCAGACTTCATTTGCAGATACCCCTACGAGAATAACGTCTTCCGACATGTACCCTCTTCCGTGAACACCCACCACAGGTAAAAGCGAGAAAACCCCATGGTTATCTGAGTATGCTTTCGTCATTCCACGAATACAGTATCACCGCGAGAGAAGTGGTGTGAGGGTCCTGCTGGATTTGAGCCAGCTTTCTCCTGTATCAAGTGGGGCATGTGTCCAAACTACCCAAACTCTTCATGGCAGAACCTCGGACGACGTACCGCTATGCCATCCGACCCGTATTCAGCCTATTACCTATGACAAAAGGATATAATACGTTTCGTGTTTTATCAAATAATCCATGCATCCTGAACTCCAACAAACTTATGTCCCTTTGGCATTAGTCCGGTATAAGTGTTGAAAATATTCATTGTAACTTGGACTTTTATATTTGCAACACTTACCCTTACAGGCCATTTTTTCGTGCAGGGGTAAGTATTGCAAATGTAAATGGTTGAATTTTAATGAATATTTTCAACACTTATACCGGAACCCACTATCGAGTTAGAGAGGGACAACTGTAATGTTCGATAGTCTTCGTCAAGTCATGAACCAAGACTAATGCCAAAGGGACATAAGTTTGTTGGAGTTCAGGATGCATGGATTATTTGATAAAACACGAAACGTATTATATCCTTTTGTCATAGGTAATAGGCTGAATACGGGTCGGATGGCATAGCGGTACGTCGTCCGAGGTTCTGCCATGAAGAGTCTAGGTAGTTTGGACACATGCCCCACTTGATACAGGAGAAAGCTGGCTCAAATCCAGCAGGACCCTCACACCACTTCTCTCGCGGTGATACTGTATTCGTGGAATGACGAAAGCATACTCAGATAACCATGGGGTTTTCTCGCTTTTACCTGTGGTGGGTGTTCACGGAAGAGGGTACATGTCGGAAGACGTTATTCTCGTAGGGGTATCTGCAAATGAAGTCTGAGTATGAGTGTTCCAAACGTCAAACTGAGTCATTCTGCGTCACATACATGTCTTCCGTAATCATTCGCGTCATAGCCTCAGGCTGCATACGCAAAAATTATTTAAAAAAAAAAAAATAAGACAAATGTACAGAGTCTCAACCCTAAAGATTGTTAAACTTTAAATCATGAAATTACAGGCCTTATCCTTGCATTTTACGCCTATTATTCTAAAAAGGGCCAGCAGATTCACTCTAAATCACACATTTAATGCACCCTCAAACCATCTCCTGAGCCTACAACCGTATTCTCGAACTAAATTTAAATATTACCTTCTAATCTTTGCAGCCATGAACATCTGACCACTATTTTTCCCGCTTCTTACTCCAAAATCATAGCCTGTCACTGAATTATCGAAATGAATTCTCACACCCAACAGACTTCGAAGAGACCTCGTCGCCAGAATCTTATTTGTGATAAGCGGGTCGCAATCTAGACACTTCGAAGGCACAAGCTTTCATATGTTGACATCGCTCATGAATTAGGGTTAAGTCACTGACAAGTTCAAAACGCATGCGAACGTGGTGATCTTTCAGTATTCAGGAGTCCCGGTCGACCTCCAGTCCGAAGTGGGGTTCAAGCTGATGAGCTTGAAAATTTTGTTTGCTGTTCACGCGTCGGTCGGTTCATGGCCTACTTAGAACTTGCCACGGTGCAATTTTCTCACTGGAATATCGGTAAGAAAGCTATTTGGAATGCTCTTGAAAAAATGGGATGTGAGCGTTGTGTCTCCCAGAGTATGCCTCCGCTCAGCGAAGAAAGTAAAAGGCGACAGTTACTTCTCGCTCGGTCTAATTCAAGCAGTGGAATCAAGCCCCATGGACCGACGAAGACTGGATTACTGGCGGTCAGCACACGCCTTTGTGGGTCACTAGAAAGGTCAGCTCGCCTATTAATAATTTGGGTTTTCCACGAACGAAGTCTAGACGGGTGAGGAGTTTGACGAGATATGTTTATCTCCTAAGCTTATTCGAAGAAATTGCTGATGTATTGAGAGTATTTCCATGGGATCCAAAAAATAGTGATCTAGCATAGAAACAAAGTTGGAGAAAATTGAACTTGGAGACCTACTGCTAATGGGTTTTACCAAGGATAATAACGGCACGAGAAGCTAAGCCATCGCTTTTACTGATGCAAGATGGTGCTCCCTGCCATCCTGCACGGAATTCCATACTAGCTTTACATCAAGCTGGGGTAGAACCCATCGTGTGGCCTCCCTTCTTTCCCCACTTAAACCCAATCGAGTCTGTTTGGAAATCGATGAAGGATTACACTCAAGCTCGATATCTGGAGCTTGATAATGGAAGGCAAATATCTCAGCAGACGCTTAAACGAGCCATAAGAGAAGCTTGGGGCTCAATCTTATCTGACGCACTCAGTTGGCTTGTCTTCAGCATCTCTGTAAGGTGTCAGGCTGTTATGGTAGCAGAAGGGGGCTCTACTTCGTAGTGGTGTATTTTTACGATAAAGTTTGTTCTATTTGTAGATGTACAGTAGCTCTGTCTAGTCGTAGATTAGAAAAAATGAGAATATTAAGTAACTTTAGGTTTAACAAAATTTGGGCGCCAAGAAAAAATTCCTATCTATACTCTCATGATAGGGTATTGTTCGTTGATCCGCTTCTTATAGGGTACAGGGGTTAAAGCGGGGATAAAGTGGAGATAAAGTGGTGATATTCCAGGTTACCTCACGATAGATCCACAGTATCCCTGTTAGCTTCAAATTTTAAAATCTTATGGCCTAAGGCATAAGAGATATGCATCTGTATATGAAGTCCAACGCCCACCTTCATGCCTGCACCTTTCTTCGCTCGCGCACACCTGAGGTCGTTTAGTTTAAATCATTGTCAGCTATTTACTATTATTTTGCTCAACGGCATACTTTTATTTCATTCATCTATCTAATTTTTACTTCATGTGAGTGCATCTGAACCTTAAGTCAACTACTTTAGAAGATTTTAATTTACTGTACTAGATTGCCGCAAAGATGGATTCACCTCAACAACCTTCTCCATCATCAGCATCTCCTACTTATGCAAAACGCCTAACACAAACTCAACGTATTCAAGTAAGTCTGAAATCTACAAATTGATAAGGTTAAGAGAGTAACATGTGCAGGTTAGAACCTTGGCCAGTGAGGGACACAGTTACGTCAAAATCTCTCAACGCCTTGGGATTACATGGCGACAGGTACAATACACCATGAGCGTTGAAAATACCGAGCCTCAGTACTCCAGTGGTAGGCCACCTATTCTAAGTAGTTCCCAGGTCGATGAAATAGAATTTTTCGTCTGTTTATCATCGGAAAATCGTCGGATGTCATTTTTCCAACTTGCACATTTTATATTTCGGCACTTTGGTGTGAGCGAGAATGTGATCCGACGTGAACTGGCAAAGAGGGGATATGCACGCAGGATTGCACGATTAAAACCTCCTATCTCTTCAGTCAACAAACTGAAGAGATATGAGTTTGCCAGAATACATCTCCACTGGCGGAAGGAACATTGGATGAGAGTCCTCTGGTCCGACGAGACTTGGGCTATGAATGGTCGGCAAAGTGATCGTTGGGTCACAAGAAAGGTCAGTAGTCCCTTAAAGGCTCCTAAGATTTAGAGTTCCCTTGAGCTAAGTTTAAGTCAAAGATTGGGGAAGTGTACGAAGATACCTGTGTCCTAGCCAAGACGCGGAGGAGAGTTGGGTGGATGTTCTGGGGATCTTTCTTTGGACGACAGAAGGGGCCTTGCCTGATTTGGGAGAAGGAGTGGGGCCATATCACTGCGGCCAGTTACTGCGAGAGGATAGTGCCTCTCATAGAGAGTGCGGTCTTTCGGGAACCAGGACTAGATGTGATGCAGGACAACGCCCCTCCTCACAAGTCGAGGCAAACTATGCGTGAGTTTGAAAGGAGGAATATTTCTCTAATGGAGTGGCCGCCATATTCTCCTGATTTAAATCCGATAGAAACTTTGTGGAGTTATATGAAAGCGTACATGGAGCGTCTTTATCCAGCGTTGGATCAAGGGGGCAGCGGAGTCAAGGGCATCTTCGTCAAATAGTGAACGAGGCGTGGGATCTGGGGTTTAATGGGGATGACTTGGAGAAACTGATAGATTCGATGCCCCGAAGAATCAGAGCCGTTTACGAAGCTGAAGGCGGATATGTAAATTATTAGCTAGATAGAAGTATAATTTATTTATGAAATGTATTAATGAATTAAAAAGTGAATAGAGGGCTATAATGGACCAAAAAAGCAAAACCAACGAATATTTCGTTGTGAAATTTTTGCCATACAAATTTAAAGTTTAGGTGGGGAGATCTACTTATCGTCATGCTAATTCAAGTTAGTAAAAGCCTATATACCCTGTAAAAGTCGAATTTTAGCGCCTATACACGATTAATACCGTAGTATCAGAGTAGAGCTCTTTCAAGGTGTATTGTCCCTAATGCGGTAAAGTGTTTCCAGGATGTCTCGGCAAGGAGGTATGATCGTTTCTTAATAAGCCAAAGATTTTCAAGATAACCCACTTTAATGCCTATTGTTTATGCAAACTAACAATCTTTAGGGTGGTAACACTGGACATCTGTATCGAATATTATCTGTGAGCTATGTTATCTGAAGTATTCTTATCAATTTCAATCCAAAGGCTGGATGGTACAGTGGTATACCGTCTGGACCGTCATCACGAGTAGAGCCTGGGCAGCCGAGGCATGTGCCCATCTTGCGACAGGGGTAAACTGGCTTGATTCTGGCAAGACCATCCAGCCATAATTTTCACTTGTTCATGTGTGTGACGATAACGATAGCATGATTTATAATTACGGGTGGTGAAAACGATTTACTGCGGCAGTCATCAACGATGAAGGGTTGAATGGCTATAAGGCGCATGATTTCGAATTGTGACTACAAGTAGTTTTCGGATGTGAGTGCCCCTCATATCAAATTGAGTCATTGCTCCCTGTACCATACCAATGTCATTCGTGTCAAAGCCTCGAGCCTGCGTACAAAAGACTGCTCCTTTTAAAAAAGGTTAACGACGTATTGGCATCTGCAGACGAAATCTGAGTATAAGTGTTTCAAACATTCAGAATAAGACGTTTTAAGAACAACACTTATCCTCCGGAAATGCCTGCGTGGACCAATAAGGCCCCAAATCATGTTAAATGAAATAAAAAAATGCATCAAATCAGTTTGTCTATTAAACTAACTAGTTCCGGTTAGAGGTATCTAGCACAGATGATGTGCTAAACAATTCATGAAATATAGATCATCACACCAGAAACTTCCACTTTGCCATGAACATGTACATTTACATTTCTTATCTTTCATGTCCTTCTCTCCTAGCACAGTTGCGATACACTAACGAGACCCCTCGAGATAAACAAAATCGCAAACTTATGAGGCATGATCATATTTATGGTAGACTGAGATAAGATTTAATTTAACTTTCTCAGCCTACTTTTTTTTACCTCTTGGTGCCTAGTTAGCCATCTCTTGCTGCGACGGCAAGCTTCAATGCTTCGCCAAATAGATGGACGAAGGTCCAGACATCCTGAAAGCTATTATAGAGAGGTGCGGGAGCTACTCTCATTACGTCGGGTTTTCGCTCATCAACTACCACACCATTTTCCTCAAAATCTTTCATTATAAAACTCAAGAGGCCAGGCTCTAGCTTTAGACTCAGTTGTGCACCTCGCTGATTGGGATCTTCCGGCGTAATTATTTGGAATCTTTTTACTACAGATGGTTCCAGGCTCTGAAGTCGGGCTTCAAGATAGTTGGTCAATTTAATTGACTTATTTCGCAGAGGTAAAATACCCTGTGTGGCTGACTCGATCTCATCCCATGAACAGACAGAGCCAAATACTTCAAGCGATGTCAAAATACTTGTGTTATCAAAAATAGATGGGTTGGAAAGCTGAAATCCTGCTGCACCACGGATAGGCTCGAATTGATTTGTCATGGCAAACCGCGAGGACTTCTCACTTCCCCACCACCCGGTTAATCTATTCACATATTTCTTCTCAGTGCCTTCGTTCGAGACCTGTGCGTGTTTCTCGTGGATAAATAGACCACCTGTCGTACCTGGACCAGCGTTGAGATATTTATAGCTGCACCAGACTGCGGCATCTACTTCCCAGTCATGAAGTCTCAGGCTAACGTTACCGATTGCATGAGCCAGGTCCCATATCACGAAAATTCCAGCTTTGTGAGCGGCAGCGGTTATAGTTGGAATATCGAGAAGCTGGCCAGTGTAGTACCTGTAACGGTTAGTTGATCTTTCATGGAGTAATATCCAACTTACTGAATTCCTGGTAACAATAAGACAGCGGTTGTGGCCGCATGCTCCTCAATAATGGAGAGAAATTGTGAAGTCGAGATCGTGAATGATTGAGCAGGAGGCGTAACAATGATGAGAGAGGTCTCAGGGTTAAGATTGTGATGCCTTATTTGGGATTCGGCTGCAAACTAAAAAAAGAATCAGTATGACACTGCAAACGAGTAAAACATCCAGATAAATAAATCTACACACATGATCTGAGGGGAAAGCCTGGCATTCCACGATAATTTTGTGTCGACCATTGATGTCTGGTTTGTAAAATGCTGACAAGATTAAATGAAGATTCGCCGTCAGTGTTTGCATTACAGCGACTTCAGATGGTAGAGCACCGACAATCGGAGCGATACGTTCTGAAGCACGTGCATCTGCATCAACCCATGTTGGTAAAGGAGATTCAGGAGATGGTCTAAAATGACCGTTCACACCCTGAGTAGCCCAGTTCACCAGATACTGTTGGATACGGGTGGAAGTCAATCGAGGCTGAAGACCCAACGAATTACCGCAGAGATAAATACAGTCAAGAGAGGGATCATGCGATGCGGTTAAATGAGTCGGTAAAGCCTGAGCAAATTTCGCTTTTAACTGGTCCTTGGTCGGAATGAGAAATAGCTCTCTGGAGTGGCGTAGAGGATCGTTTGCATCCAGGGATATCGCATATTCTCTGCTTCCATCATCTCCTGGAAATGGCTTACTGCTGAGATTTTCTTCGGATACCATGCTAGCCGTGGTACCAAGGGATCTCTTGACTAACGTACGTCAACTAAGACGTCTCTCTAGGGGAACTGATCTGTAATTGAATAAAGCACTGAATGGACGAGTAAACCTTTCTCGTGCGCAAAGTTGTAAGGAGTTAGAAGTATATGTAACCAATAGATCTTATACTTCCCTGCTAGTACAGAAACAATGTATCGTGGTGGAGAGGCTTGATAATTAAAAGCCAAAAAATGTTTTGTGCATTATCCACCTCAAATGGCCTAACAAAGAAAGCAATACTTACACCAAATTTAAACATTCAACACCCCTCTGCCAAGGTTTAATGATAATAGCGATACCCCGCCATGTGCCTATTAATTTTGATAAGTAATGCCGATTTTTCTTCATATTACTCTTCAAACATGGAGAGAGCTGAATGATGAACGTGACTTGATGTGAATTTGAACAAGCAAAAAGTCATCATCATGATTTGGAACTGGTTTGGAGGTATTCGAACTCTTCCTGTGTTCCTGGCCAGAGAATATCTGATTTCTCAGTGGAGAAAAAGTGAAGCGAGTGTGAGGCTGAAAGTTTGCTGATCCACCTTATCTCGCGGGTCGGAGATCGGCAACTACCGACGTCCTTAACCTACAGAAATTCGACCACCGCAATCACTCCCAGT
This sequence comes from Podosphaera xanthii, assembly GCA_028751805.1. Lineage (NCBI taxonomy): Eukaryota > Fungi > Ascomycota > Leotiomycetes > Helotiales > Erysiphaceae > Podosphaera > Podosphaera xanthii. The sequence goes on from JAPWIX010000018.1 coordinate 1,974,568, forward strand.
CTGCAACCAATATTTCGGTACAATGGTTGATATAATTGTTCAAACTGGGTCGGATGGTGCAGTGTTACACCGTCCGGGCCGTTCTCCCTAGTAGAGTTTGGGCAGCTTGGACACATGCCCCACTTGAGACAGGAGAAAGCTGGTCCGGATTCAGCGAGACCCTCACGCCACTTTTCTCGCGGTGGTACTGTATTCGTAGGACGACGAAAGCATGCTCAGATAACCATGGGTTTTCCTCGCTTTTCCCTGTGGTGGGTATTCACGGAAGAGGGTACATGTCGTAAGGCGTTATTCTCGTAGTGGTATCTACAAACAAAATCTGAGTATGAGTGTTCCAAACGTCAAATTGCGTCGTTCTACAATGAGAATACGCATCTTCCGAAAATACCTAAGTGGGCTTTATGGCGCCAAATCAAGATACAGTAGAACCCCTCTTAGCTAATAGTGGGTCCCGGTATAATTACTGATGAGATTCATAGAAATTTTACCGTTTATATTTGCAATACTTACCCCTGCGCACAAAATGGTATGTAAGGGTAAGTGTTGTAAATATAAAAGTCCAAGTTACAATAAATCTTTTCAACATCTATACCGGGACCCACTATTAGCTAAGAGGGGCTCTACTGTAATTGAATTATTTAATTTTAATTTAAATTTTCCAAACATGTATTTTTGTGTATATCATGTGATATATCTGGAAAAGGTTTCTATTTAGGAATAGCGCTGACGTAAGCGAGTAATTGGGTTTTTCCCACTTGTACAGTAAAACTTCTGTAAGGCGAGAGTGGATCCCGATTTAATTATTGAAAAGATTCATTTCAATTTTGCCGTGTATATTTGCAATACTTATCCCTGTTCGCAAATCTACCTGCATGGATAAGTATCGCAAATATACACGGCAAAATTGAAATGAATCTTTTCAATAATTAAATCGGGATCCACTATCGCCTTACAGAATTTTTACTGTATATTTAACCTCGATTACCCGATAGTAGACAACAACAAGATTTTATGATGCAACAGTAGCGACATATCCGCAACCGTGTATTCCGACAATAACCCGCTACAAGTTACTTTTATCTTGGTTTACGCGCTATTGATAAGGGTTTGATCACGAAATCTGCTGTTAAGCAACGATGGATATGCATTGATCTTTTTTTCTTTTTTTAAATCATATTTTGCGCAGTATGTTATAATTGTCACGGTCCTAGTCCCGTTCCAAAATCTTGTTCAAGGGATCTCTGGCTTTCTAATTAGTTAAGCAGGATTCTCTCGGAGTCCGGAGTGCAGGAATAGCGGTGTGTGTACAGTCGTCCCTCTCTAACTCGATAATGGGTCCCGGTATAAGTGTTGAAAATATTCATTGAAATTCAACCATTTACATTTGCAATACTTACCCCTGCAAGCTAAAAGGCCTTTAAGGGTAAGTGTTGCAAATATAAAGGTTGAAGTTACAATGAATATTTTCAACACTTATACCGGGACCCACTATCGAGTTAGAGAGTGACGACTGTAATTCTATGCGTTCGGAGTTGGGCATAATTCGGAGTTGTGCTAAGCGTTGGGAATTTGGGTTTTTTTACAGGATCAGGCTTGTAAGGAGTTTACTGTGTGTCTCAGTCAGCGCGGCCACACTAGTAGGGGGAGGCCCGACGAGGCACATGAGAAAAGGGATTAAGCGAAACCCCCACATTTGACGCGTAGTTACAGTCTGGCACAGGTCAGTTTCGTAAACTACTTAGACCTCCCCTCAACACTGTGTCCTCCCCGTAGTTATCTCGGTTTCGGGTCGAATGGTGCAGTGGTACACCATCTGGGCCGTTCTTCCAAGTAGAGTCTGGGTAGCTTGGACACATGCCCCACTTGAGACAGGAGAAAGCTGGTTCGAATCCAGCAAGACCCTCACACCACTTCTCTCGCGGTGATACTGTATTCGTAGAATGACGAAAGCATGCTCAGATAGCCACAGATTTTTCTCGCTTTTCCCTGTGGTGGGTATTCACGGAAGAGGGTACATGTCGTAAGGCGTTATTCTCGTAGTGGTATCTGCAAATGAAATCTGAGTATGAGTGTTCCAAACGTCAGAGTTATTCTGCGTCACATACATATCTTCCGTAATCATTCGCGTCATAGCCTCAGGCTGCATACGCAAAAATGATTTAAAAAAAAAAAAAAGTGGCCTGCGAAATCTTTAATGTACGCGTTAGTCGGTCGCGGGTAATTTTCCATCCGATTACCGTGTCAATTATTCCGATATCTTTTACAGGGAAACATGAGGATAGTCAGCCTTTTGTCTCGGAGACTTTCCGTATATCTTTTCCGCAAATTACGAGATCATCGACATATACACCAATGATGACTGGTCTTTCGTTATGTATGTAAATACATTGATCGCTGCTGAATTTCTTAAAATTAAATGATATAAGTGTACTGCAGAGTTCATCGTTCCAGGCCTTCCCTGACTGTTTCAAGCCATTTAGAGCTTTATTAACTCTGACAAATTTTGAACCAGGCATACCTTCAGGAGCCCTCATATAAATCTCTTCAGATAAATCTCCCTCTAGATATGCTGTTTTGACGTCAATTTGGTGGATTTCCCAATCCGAAAAGCTGCAACGGCAAGCATGATCCTCAACGAGTCCATACGAAGTGTGGGTGAGTATGTGTCGAAATAATCTACACCTGGCACTTGACTAAATCCTTGGGCTACTAGCCTCGCCTTAAACCTTCCATCTGATTTTACAGTGAATACCCAGCGCGATCCAATAGGTCTCCTCCCATGAGGAACATGAGTTACCGGTGTGAAAACTTTCTTAGACCTGAGGGACTCAAGTTCATCCTGAATTGCTGTCTTCCATTCTACGTTATCGACCCCACTTACAGCACTACTGTATGACTGAGGAATTATATTGTTTCCTCCAACGTAATGAACTGTTGGCTGCCACGCAGATCTTGGCTCGATTGGTTTGCGTAATCTGGCGCTTCTTCTGGGGAGCTGAGTTTGCGAACTTTCTGTGAGATCAAAAGAGCCTGGAATTGATGGGGTAGGTGGAGACGATGGTGGTTGATCAGTGCTAGTATCGACTTGAGTTGGAAGGGGTTGATCGACTGATATTTCTCTAGGTCGGAGGAACGGGGAGGGAAGTGAACCTGATTCTGAAACAGAAGGGGTATCTGAATCCGAGTCCGACGAAGAAATCGTATCTGGTTCTGGATTATTATCATCTGGATTAATTGGATCTTCTAATTGTTGAATATTCAGCTGCTCTCTGTCCGATTTACTCCAATCCCAAAACGAATCTTCTAGGAAACGAACATTCGCAGATACGACAATCTAATTTGTACCACTTTTAGAGGGAATGTAAACACGGTACTGAGTCGAAGACTCTCAGTATCCGATGAAAATTCCCTTTTCAGAGGTCGGAAGCAACTTGTACCTTCGGGGGTTTTGGGTATCAATTAATGTATAACAAATGCATCCCCAAACCCGAATATGCGAAACAATGGGCAATTTATCATGCATGATTTCAAATGGAGTTTTATTTTCCGGTATAATGGGCATTCTATTTTTAAGATAGCACGCAGTAGTGACTGCAAGGTCCCAAAAACGCATCGGAAGCTTGGCGTGTTGAAGCATGCATCTAGCCATAGTAATTATGGTTCGATTGAGTCGCTCTGCGACGCCATTTTGATGCTGCGTGTACGGAGCACTTATCTGTTTGGTGATGCCGTTAAACTTTATACTTTTGTACTCCGCTCCTCCATCGAACCGCATCGCTTTTATCTTCAGGCCAGTTTGAAGTTCTTTTTCTTGTTTATATTCTTGAAACTTTACTTGAACCTCTTTAGTAGATTTAATCGGATATATCTTACTTTCTCGGGAGGCATCATCTGTGAAGGAAACGAAAAAATTATTGCCCTGGATTCCCTTCACACGACATTTTCCCCAAACATCCGAATGAACTAGGTCAAGAGGGTTGGAAGCTCTCGATACTGGAACTCTATTTATTTTTTCAACCTGTTTGCATGAATTACAGGTGTCACAATTTTGAACTAGGTCTGTGGTAAGATGAAAGTTTGGCAAGTCACTTTTCTTGGCGTTGTGTAGGTCGAGTTCAGAGGCACAAATCTTTTTCAAAAGGCCTAAACCAACATGAGCAAATCGATGGTGAATTAGTTTGGATGTCAGTTGATTAGAGCTCTGGGACATAAGAGCTCGATCTATTGCCAAGGAAACCGGTGTAGCTGTTCTATTCAGTTTTATGGTGCTGAAACGGAATAGACCGTCTTCCTTCCGGGCGCTTGCAATAAGCCTGTTTTCCGATGAATACACTCCTAAACCAACTTGATTTGTTCTAATATTAAATCCATTTGTGATTAATTTTGAACCTGAGACTAGATTTCTGGTGCACGTTGGTAAATACCAGACGTCATTAAGTGTGAGAGCCCGATATTTATTCTCACCTTCGATGCTGGCAACATAAAAAATAACTGATCCAATTCCTGATACAGTTGATGAATGTCCCGAGGCTGTTTGGACACTTTTTTCGGTGGGTGACATGGAGGTAAATAGGGATTTATCGTGAAATATATGGCAAGTAGCACCAGTGTCAAGGATCACGTCAGAGTTCTTGGGACGAGTATAGGATAAAGCAAATTCTTCTTCTAGAGTCCATGCCCCGTCACTAGGTGTCTCTTCAGTTATCTTCGGCTCCTTTCTTTTAGCATACTTTTCTTTTCGCCTAAATACACTTGCAGCTTTTGAAGGATTCTTAGAAGCCCATTTTGTTTCATCTGGAGTCCCAATCCAATGAAAACAACTCTCACGAACATGATTTGGACCATTAAAATAAGCACACGTTCTTCTTGACCGATGTGGTCCATCTCTTTCAATTTGCTTAACGTGGGCTACGGTCGCAGCTTCATGCCGACGGTTGAGCCCTGATTGAGCCTCCCTCAGAGTGTTAACCGATTGGCTAAAAGTGATTGTATGGTTGAGTTTCAAGTACGCAACTACCCCTCCGTAGTAACCATTGGAAGTCGATTCAAAGTGGCGAAGGAGTCGACTCTTTTTAGTTGTGTCTGAGGGACGCTTTGCGGGATCGAGTGAGGCGATTTGAGATTGTCTTTGAGTAAGCTCGTTGGCATATTCGTCGACGTCAGCCTCCTCAGTCATAGAGAAACTCCAAAACTCCTCCAACAAGGTATCCACCACTCCATCTCCCTTGGGTTGATAATAGGATTTTAACGTTACCCACATTTGTCTAGCAGTATATTTACCTTCAATAATAAAGTACACCTCTTCGGGAACAAGCTGAAGTAGAGCGGCTTTAACGTTATTGTCATTAATTTTGACCACTTTCTTAAAAGCCTTTGCTGGTTTTGGTTCGCAGTCATCAGAGAGCTCTGGAACACTTTCCAAAATATACTGATCGAGGCTGAGCCCGAACAAACACATTCTGAATAACTTGCTCCATCTGGCATATGATGATTTGCTCAGTACTGGGGCACTCTTGACGCCTTTAAGGATATCAGCTGTAGACATGATTGAATTTTAACTGGTGACGGCTCCAGTTAATACAAAATTAATCGAACAGGACTGGTGCTCAAGGATAAACGGCAAGAAATGTCAAGACGAACTTGGTCGGCTCGAAGAGAACGAAGAGTAAAAATCAAGTTGTCTCAGAAGGTCAGAGAATTGGTCTCATAATCTGTTGAGAGTGAAATATACTTGATGAATATAAAATATAAACTTATATGAACTAACTACATTCTAACATCTCATTAAATACATGTCTATTTAGTCGTAAGTGATCCAGCAAAAATAATACGGCTTGATTGATCTGGCGTTACACGATCCCGGTGAGTGATCTTCCTATCGCTTTTGGAATTAGGCAAGTGATCCGCCTGCCTGCCCTTTTACCCCAGATACATCACGTGATGTCAGTTTCCAATTCGCAACAGTTGGTATTGTGTTAGCAGGGCTACCTATTACCAGCAGTCTCCACAGCGAGTTTCGGATGGAAACAACTCACGCCAGACTCATGAGACGTTGCGAAGAGAGAATTCATTCTGAAGATTATCTGGCATCTTGGGGTATGGTCGTGCGAAGGAGATCATGTACATATTATAAATTCCTCCTCGATACACAATTGGAGACCATATAGAAAATAGACAGTATTTGGCCACCATTCCTTTTTGTTACGTTATGTTGGTGACTGCCCTTCACACTGGGACACATATTCAGATTCAGTTCTTGAGGTAGCCACTGATTTCTGTTTCTTACTCCTCCATGAGACCAGTCCTCCATAAAGTCTTGCAGTGCTACCGGAAGTACTTTTTCGGTCTGATTTGTCTCAAGCCCAATCGGCGTCAGAACATACATAGAGCTCATTTTCCTGACCTTCCACTGGACCATGACGTATCCTCCGGTCGACAGTGTCTCCTAGATATCGTAGGAGAAATTTTGCTCCGTAGGCGTGACGCTCTGTGGGGTCAGACATAAATTGTGCGAGTTTCCCAGTAGAATAACAAATATCGAGGCGAGTATATACCATCACATGCATCACACTGCCTAAAATCTGTTGGTACTCCGGTGTATTGACATGCGGTTCACTAGGGGTAGCGGGTTGAATATAGTCGTATCCTTTTATGAGGATGGATCGGCCACGACGGCGAGGCTCAGTAATACCAAAACGTTCGAGTATTGTTTCTATAAATTTTTTTTGGTCGAGGTAAAGAGTTTTATCTTTTCGATGACGTTCAAGTCGCATTTCGAGAATTCTCTTTAGCTCTCCAAGTGAGGCAGCTTTAAATTTTGCAGTTAAGTGACGTTCAAACCATCGAATTTCGCTCGTATATACAGCCGCAACTGATATATCGTCGACATAAAGAAGAATAATGAGTTTACGAGAGTGAAGGGTGAATAGAAAAGGGTCAGCTAAACTTTGCTGACAGCCTATTTGTTGGAGGAATTTCAGAGCTAGCAGGTTCCAATCATGGGCTGCTTGCTTTAAGCCATATAAACTGCAAAATAGGCGCCAAACGTGATTATCTTTGATTGGGACTCCTATCGGTGGACGGCAGTAGAGATGTTCTTTAGGTGTAGCCTAAGTGAAAGCTTGCTTGGTATCATATAGTTCAGCTTCTAAATCCTCTGCGGCAACGATTGCAAGGAAAGTTCTTTAAGTATCAATTCGTACCGTTGGGGTAAAAGTTTCGGTGAAGTCTTGCCCTTAAACTTATGAAAAGCCACGAACCACCAGGCGAGCTTTAAACCGTTCGACAGAATCATCATTTTTGTTTATTTGTTTGTAGTTATGTTTGTTCGTGCTATGTAGAGTCCAAGACTATTATAACACTAGGGCTCCTCTCTGACCCAGGCCACACCTTTTACAGTGCTCCCATCCCCTTTTACCTCGAACCTAAGATCATTGATACATTGACACATAACGGGTAGCCATTCAGCTCAGTAATCACCCATAGAATTCAACCACCTTTTCTACGGCACCTTCTGCTCAAAAAGAGCAGCCATGGAAACCGGTACGCGGGAAAAAGTCTCAAAAAACCTTCAACCCCAGCCAGGCGAGGCCTAGACACCAGAGCCATACGAAGTGCGTTTCCCCATCTGTGTCTCTCTAATATCCCATTGTCCAGATATGCTCCTTATACCGACACCACCAGCGCTCAGGTAGCGGTACTCTTTCCTCGGGAGACAGTATAATGCCAGAATATCTATAAACAGTTAGAATTCATCTTAGTAAAAAGGGCCAACTTAGTCTGATCCATCACCACCATAACGGGAGCTGGGTACGCCCCGGAAACTCATCTGGGTGACGTTTCCTCCGTGAATAAGTAATGTGTGTTTCTGTTGGCTCTGAAGATAAGCGCCAGGTTCGTAGGGGACACCACGTACAGGTAGAAACACCGTCTTCATCCCCCTCATAATTTTTGTCCATCACCGTGAAAACCTATTTCACCCCTACGATGTTTGCACCACCCGGTGGAATCACCTCTTCACAAGGCCCGTTAGCATAAATTCCATTTAGTTCCTTAGTCGTAGCTATCTTCCATTCATGACGATACTTGGGATCGGAAATAGCCTGGATATATGACCTTGGTATGCGGATCGTAATAGGAGGAAAGCATATAAACGTAGAATCAATTTCAGTACATTTTTCCTCATCTTTAAAACGGGCGATCATTGCTTTAATTCTTTTATGATTTATTTTATCGACGCCAGTAGGATTATCGTCAGAATCTGAATGAGAATGTTTTCTTTAAATCTTACGGAGATAATATGGATGCCGGCATTTTTCAGTCTGTGAAGTTTTGGTACCTATCATCCTAGGTGTCAAGTCGGTTTGAAATTCTTTCTCAAAGGGTGTCAATTTTCTTGGCGGTTTATGACTTGGTGAATCGCTTGTCTCAGACAAAGCTCTTTTGTAGCTGGTATTTGAGACGACAAACTGACTGTTCTTGGGATCTTCAAACGAACTATTAGCGTCGCTCTTGTCAGACTCTTCAAGCTCATTCTCACTCATTCTTTGTTTCATTTGTGGTGAACGAGTTGTATTCTCATCTAAATCTTTACATGCTATGTTAATTAATTCTAGATTTATTACTTGAGGGTCTGCATCCTGTCGGCTATTTTTGTCGGATTTTTCTTTAATTTCCTATTTTGGTACTGAATTTTCAACTGAGGTGTTTGATGGTTGATCCGTCTGAGTCTTGTCTATTATGTTGATTAGTACTTTATTTGTCAGAGTATTTTCCATTAAAATGTTTGGAATTTGATTTATCTCGTCAACTTCAATAGTAGTCGGCAAGTTTGACGGCTTTTAAGCATTAGAGATCGGAGTATGCCTTGGGGCGTTAGGAGGGCGGCCACGAGGAAGTCTATCTGGTAGCGTGTTTGGCGTACCTTATCCTGTAGCTGAACCACGAATTTTGAGGTTTAAGGAGCCACCTTTCTTCGGCTCATCAACATCTACATGTGTTACTCGGATAGTGTAACCACGATCAGGGGCATAGATTCTAAACTGTTTGTCAGTATTATTATCATAACCCATAAATACGCCTTATCTCCATCGGGGTACAGCTTTATCAGTGCGAGCTTTGACTGGATGTTATTTGGGATCAACGTAGCTATAGGGAATACTCCCCCAGATGCGGATATGAGATACATCAATCAGATCGTTGGATTCTTCCCAAGCTTACAGCTCACATTGACGTTTTCCATCTTCCGTAGGAGGTCCTAAGTTGATGCGATTGCATTCATAGTTAGTAGCTTCAACCACTTCATCCCAAAATTCAATTGGCAAATTCGCTTCTTCCAGTTTTGCTCGCATACATTCTTTGGTAGTGCGAAACTTCCTCTCAGCAACACTATTTTGGTAGGAGCAATAAGCAGCAGTAGATTCGGACTGTACACCATCTTCGATAGTCCACGTTTCCACAATTTTCTTTATTTCACCAGCAAAGTCAGAGCGGACCGAAATAACTTTATATCCTACAGAGCTCTTTTCTAGTTAAACCATTTTTCTCCAGGATGTTAGTTTGGCTTTGATTTCATCACGTGTTTTCAGTAAGATGACTCATTTGCGACGGCTTGCATTATGAATGACTTCAGCCCAATATTGATGACCTCTGAGGCTAGCTGGAAAGAGCCCACAAATGTCGACTGATACAAGGGCGAGAGGGATCTTTTTCCATTTGGCAAGCGCTTTTCGTTTCTTCTTTGTCATTTTGGAAATCTTACAGATACGGCAAATGTCTTTCCGTTTTGGTTCTCTAATACCCCCCTTGAGATTCGTAAATTCATGGAGGTAACGAAGTTTTCCGATACCGAAGTGTCCGAAACGATGATGGTATTTTCTCCACCTTGCACGCTCAATCTTGTCTAGTCCTTATTCATCATCGCTAAGGTTATTTTTCCTGTCGCTTTCAGAAAGTTCATTGGAGGACGAGGCAAATATTTGTTTTGCACTATCGTTCGCAGCAAGTGCAAATTCCTCAAAACCTGGGGCAATATTTGAAACGACATAAACAACATCAGATGAAGTTGCAGTAACGATAGTATTTTCCTTTAAACAAAAGTACAAATTTTTGTCGTTAAAAGAACCTACGAATCCTTTTTGACACACGCGACGTCCGGAAAGCAAATTAACACCCAAATCAGGAACATAGAGCACGTCTGAAATTAAAATACACCCTCCATCAGCAAGTCTAAGTTCTACAGTGCCTTTGTAGTCCGAAAATAGCTCACTTCCCCCGACTCTAATTCGACGACGTTTTCGTAGGATGATTAACAAGCCTCTAAAAAGAGAAAGATTGTCAGTCATATGGGATGAGGCAGCAGTATCTGAGACCCAGCTGGAAGTAGGAATCATGCTTTTTGGACTCGTTCTTTGGATATGGTGGCCATTTCTTCAAAGGACTCGTCGCCACTATCCGTAGCGATGCCATTTGGGTCAGAAATATCTTCAACCGCGTAGGAATTTTGAAGTATCCGGCGATCCCCTCGATTTAGAGAAGATTGAAGACGAAATTGATTGCTGTATTTTTTGCTGGGGCGTCTAGAACGCTCAGAGCGCTTTTAAAGTTTACTTCTACTTTCGTCTTTCTTCCGTAGTGCGATAGCAAACTCCCGGACACGCTCGTCATAGGGACATTCGAGTTTGGTGTGTTTGCCTCGACAGGTCCAACAAGTAGGACCGGGGCTACCATCATCGCTTAATGAGCCGCGGCGATGTTGGTAGTCGTCATAGTTAGACAAAGGTCGAATATTTAAAGCTCGAACACGACCATGACCATGAGCAGCCAGTGCGGATTCTTCACTAATCTCGAGACGGATTTCATCTTCTATATTCAAGAGAATGTCGAATTTTTCCATGGTAGATAAGTGTGATTGACTATCCAAAGATTGACGAACTATTTTACACTCACCGTGCAGCGCTTGAATAAAGAAATCGAAAATAGTAGCCTCATCGTACGCTTCAGATAATTTAGAGTTGGTTTCGACAACACGACGACGGTATTCTTTTATTCTTGACCATCCACTTTCAAGCGATTCATCAATTTGGAATTTGAAAGAGGTTAATTAACTGAGTAAGTCGCGATCAGCAGCAGGGCGAGTCTTTCGGTATTTTTCTAACAAGGTTGCCCATTTTTCGGCTGTGTTTTCACATTCTTTGACGAGATCGAGGTCCATATCGTCTAGACAGATGTAGATTTCGTACCATGCGGAGGCCTCATCTTGTAACTACTTCTCTTTCTTTTGAATATTCCAGACATACCGAGTCTTATCATCGGTAAAACCAGAGCTATATTCAGCATCTTTCAGAGCAGCGAAGCCTGCCAGACGCTTAGCCTTCTTTAATTTTTCATACTCTTCTTTAGAGAGATCCTCTCTTGTATCAACTAAATTCCCTGACAATTCGTCTGCAATGTCTGGTGGACAGGTGACAAGAGCGTATTTATTTAGGGAAGATGTGCAGGTGTAGAGCCATCTCTTTGACTTGAGGAATATCTCTATTGTCTCTTGCCATCGGATATAATTTTAACGAGTAAGGATAGGGGCAGCCCGTCTGCGAGTAAGATAATCCATTATATATATATTTAAATAGAAAATAAAAGCTAGAAGGAAAAAGGAAGGGAGTGCAAATAAAGCTAAAAAATAAATTTATGACAAAATTGAATAAATTTAGGTAAAATTATGCAAGAGTGAGGAATAAACAAAATAATCCCCAGCAAGTAAAAATAAGGGTGAGAGATTAAGATACTAAACCTGAATGAAAAGCCAAATGATAAGGGAAAGTTAGAGCAAACGACGAATATGATTGTAAAAAGCGGCTTTTCAAGTCCGATAGTCAGAATAAATAGGGGGATCAATTCAATTAGGTCCAGCGGTTTCAGGGCCCGTAAATACTGTTGAGTCGCTGAAAACTTAGGTGAAATCTTTCTCGCTGGACTGAATTCCTCGCACTTTGAATTCAACAGCTTTGGATGTGTTTTCGATCTCGCGGTAATGGAATCTCGATTGAGAGCTCGAGTTAGGCCTTTCTGATTCCGGCTGACGACACCTCCAGTGATTTTAAATATAGGCAAACCGGTGCTTCATAGCCTTTTGCGCAGTTTATTATAATCTTCTACTCTTACTACAAAGGTTACATATAACAACCTTATATATGAGCCTTAATTCCTAGGCTCTACACGGCTTAGCGCCAGTATTCTCAACATCATATTGTATTCAGCCTTATAGCTATGACAATATATATGGATTGATCATATGAGTAAGTTTATGCCGTAGAGTGATGCTATAGGCCCGATATGCCTCAGGGATACATGAGTATTCAAATGTACGTTACCTGGTAATAATAGGATATGGTTTTCTTTGGTATCTGTATAGTCTGCGGTCGTCTGAGGTTGGAAGCTGACGCAAGAGCAGGTCTCAACGGTACATCTATTTTTCTCTATCTACGTGTATATTTTAATGCATGACTCCGAGTAATCAGTTATTCTGTCTGTTGACAGTATCTCGCTCGATAACTAAGAGCCGATACCTCTCCACACACACAAAGTAATCGCTTTAGTTCTCTTGGACTGGGTGTAGAGCGGGTTAAAAATCTCTAATGCAGAACGGCTTATGATGGTATGCGAATATATAGAGAGGAGGTTCGCCGGGTAAATGCATAGGCTTAAGATGATTTTCCTCTTCTACCACCATAGGCGGGATTATGCGACTTCGTTACATACGACAGCTCGGATTTTCAGACACTGCAAATAACCGATTCAGTATCTGTGAGCTTTGAACTTCAGACCTGTTTGAACTCTCCTATATCTCTTGCTCTTTCGGCCTCAAATTACATTAGGCTGCTGCTGTTTGGCAGTCCTTCTCATCAAAGCACCTTTAAAGCCCCCCAAAATGTAAGCGTGGAGAATTCTGATCATACAAATCCTCGCTTAATAATTCCAAATCACCCCGAAGTTCATCTCTCTGCCTAGGGCTTAAGGCGTTAGTGAAGTTTCATTCGCTATCTTCTGACCAGATTTCACACTCAAGTTCCCCTGGAATGCCTCACTAGCAGGTTGGAAGCGTGCATGTATTGTGGAGCAGCTAAGGGCTCCCGACCGGCTTTGCTACGCTAACCGGCCATAGCCCCGTCCATTTCTATCCACTGACAATTTTATTGCTAATTGCGGCTGTTTGGCGTGCCTTATGGCAACCTGTGACGAAATTTCTCTTGCCCATAAACGTACTTGCATCCAATTCAATAATTAATCCAAGCTTTTTTTGGTATACCGTATTGAGATGGTCAATGATCGGTTGATCGAGAGGCCGAAGGATGTGGGATGTATGAAGCAGGAGAGATAGTAAGTTGACGTTATTCTGGAAGCATATATACATAGATTCAGTTGTTTCGTGGCGTCCATGGCCATTCGTAATGAGCAAATTCTCCTCCCGAAGATCATCTGATGTAGTCGAGCGTAAAAGCATTTCTCTTAGCCATTCATTTGTAGTGAAGCTCAAAACTAACCCATTCCTTATTGTTGTAAACCTCCAGCAGTCGTTGGAAGTCAAATCCAAAGGTCAAGGCTATTGCTGAACTTTGGTATCCTTATATATCACGGGCGGAGGAAGTGACTTCTCGAATGCTTAGATGCACTCAATAATTGATGTCTAAGCACGCGATCTGACTGCTTTCGTAAAATTGAACGGTACTTTAATTATTCAGGAGCTAGGCCGTTCGATTCCTCAACCTCTAACATTCCAGTCTCGCTCATAATCTACCAATTACACGGTTTAATTGCCATAATCTCAGGTTCAGCAAGCCTAATAATATTTTCCGAGGTTTTATTGGCAGGCTCATAATCAATTGCCCAACTTCATTGGACCTTAATTGATTGGATCCTCTCCGTGAAAAATTGAACGGAACTTTTTCCGAGCAGCTGTAAGTTGCCGTCAACTCGTAGAGCCGGTTCAGCCATGTCCTTCAACTGATGGGAAGTTGGTAGCAGGCCTAAGTTGCCCTGAACACGAATCCGTTCGGCCAAATGACTCTATTGTGCCGACTCGGCTATGACTCATGGATATCTGGAGTTTGAAGCTTCTGGATAATGTGCCAAATGACAGAATTGCTGAAACTAATGAGCCATATATGACATTTTCTTTATACATTAATAGAACTCGCAATTTAGTTTCATAGTTGGTATTGGATATTGATATTGGAGGTAATATGTATATAGATACTGCCATAGTCAAAGCAGCAAGAATAATAGTCTCCATCGTGACCATTAAGGCGATATTCCGTCCACTAGACGCATTCACTAAAATCATTTATATCGTACTTACCATTTATTCACACTATTTGCTATTCCATCGAAGCACAACACCGTCATTAGACAAGTCGCCAATCACCTCCATATCCCAATTATCCCACAACACTCTACCGGATCGGCAAGAGTTCGTGTAAGTCAGAAAATGCCGCATCACGAGCCGCAACACCCTCTATACTGTTCTGTGGTGTTTATCGAGATACATCACATTCAGATGAAAATTTTTTAGACTTCAGCGATTCGCAAGGGCTCCAAGAGCCCGTTGGACTTTAGTTTCTGTATATCAAGGTACAAGTCTCGAAAAAATGCCACCCCAAAATTTCAGGGAAGCAGTTTTAAGGATTGTTTTGTACCTATGCAATTTTTCATTCAAGGGCTGGCTGAAGAGGTGGGACTCTATATGGGGCCAAGATCTGGGTGAGGGACGTTGAAGTTGTGGAAAGCTTTATCAAACTTTGTAGATTAATGACTCCTTCTCACTGTGACGGGCTCGGCCCGGTATTGCTAGCTGGGTCATGGACCAGCTGTTGGAATCCCTGAGGATACAAGGGGACATACGCGCATGGGATCTAGTGTTAGAATAAATGGATGGAAGTCTAGCGATTAGAGGTGTCAATCTCTAGAGTAACAAACCACAAGTATAATATTGGAGCATGAGAATAGTTTGTCTGTCAAAAGGTGTGTTATCTTATTAGTGGTACATCTCAGCGGTACTTTTGCGCTGAGTTCCCTTACTACGCTATTACTAAGCAGGTACATCTCATTTATCTTGAGTTCCCTAACCGCATACTACTAACCAGGTACTTCTCATTTATCTTGAGTTCCTTGATCGAACACTGAGTCATAGTGAAACCTTATGTAGAGACCTAGACTTCTAGCGTGCGTCGAGTTACTTCCGAGCATGCCCGCCACCAGATTTCATCAGTGGATTGTACTGAAGATCCTTACTAATACCAATGTGGTATTGTAGATGGCATGCTAGCTACAGGCTACAGCCTAGTAATTGATTGACTCGTGTCACACTTTCTAATATCTAGATGAAGGTTGACAGGGATTATCTGTGACCAGGTAAGGAGTAGGTTAGCGTACAGTTGCCCAGGTCCTTATTAGCTGCTCTCTTCCGGTTTGTAGATAGCCATGGAAAGATAGACAGTTTGTCAACATCACGTACGTAGTGTTATACCGTTCGTCCATGCCCATCACAATTATCTCCTTTTCCTGTTTCAGATTCTTTCAAATTCCCTTCCCGGCATCTCTAAATATCTCCCACGGGTTATCTTTTTCATTGAGAACCGAGGGTCCCACCAGTTTTCTTTCCCTTATTTCCTTCATGATTAAATATTCCATTTCTGCTTCTCAGATGTGATCCTAGAAAGTGTTATTACACCACATTTTCCCTCTCTCTCAAGTATAGCACCCGCCTCTCTGTTTGGAGGCCGAAAAACCGAGTCGAGAGCTCAAAGCTAAGGCACCTCTGCCCCTGTTTTCATCGAATGCTCATTCTTCCTGTGTTGGCAACATGTCTATCGTATATCGCCGCCGAGTACCGTTGAAAGTCGAGTTAATAGTGTTGCAGCCGAGTTGTAATCGAAGTTGATGCTGAGCAACTGCCCAGTCCTCCATGCCATACTGTTTGTGATTAAGGTGGTGAGAGTAGAGTGTGATCTTAAAGAATGTGAGAGCTAGCGCGCTTCTATGGTTTGTTTGTCGGTAGATATGTAGTATAAAGATGGGCTACGATTTGGATATTTCAAGTGATTGATCCATGACAGATAGCCATTCAGCTCAGTAATCACCCATAAAATTCAACCACCTTTTCCACGGAACCTCCTGCTCAAAAAAAAACTAGAAAAAGAGCAGCCTTGGAAACCGGTACGCGGGAAAAAGTCTCAAAAAACCTGCAACCCCAGCCAGGCGAGGCCTAGACACCAGAGTCACACGCGGTGCATATCCCCATCTGTGTCTCTCTAATATCCCATTGTCCAGATATGCTCCTTATACCGAGGCCACCGGCGCTCAGGTAGCAGTGCTCTTTCCTTGGGAGACGGTATAATGCCAGAATATCTGTCAACACTGAATTTTCATCTTGGTAAAAAGGGCCAACTTAGTCTAATCCATCACCACCACAACGGGAGCTGGGTAAGCCTCGGAAACTCATCTGGGTGACATTTCCTCCGTGAATAAGTAATGCGTGTTTCTGTTGGCTCTGAAGATAAACTCCAGGTTCGTAGGGGACACCAAGTGCTGGTAGAAACGCCGTCTTCGTCCCCCAATAACGCGTTGTTGTTTGTTTACTAAATCTCAGAGGACATTGATCAATATGTCCTAACGTGCTTCACTACTTGGCCGGTCACCTTATAGAGGAACTGGATAATAGAAGGGCTTGCCGATAAAAAAGCGACTGGCCATGCGGTAAATCACGTTACAAGACATTTATCAAAATCTTATAAGAATTAGTAAACAGATAACAATGCGCTAACTTGTATTTATTTATTTATTTATTTATTTATTTATTTATTTATTTATTTATTTATTTATTTATTTATTTATTTATTTATTTATTTATTTATTTATTTATTTATTTATTTATTTATTTATTTATTTATTTATTTATTTATTTATTTATTTATTTATTTATTTATTTATTTATTTATTTATTTATTTATTTATTTATTTATTTATTTATTTATTTATTTATTTATTTATTTATTTATTTATTTATTTATTTATTTATTTATTTATTTATTTATTTATTTATTTATTTATTTATTTATTTATTTATTTATTTATTTATTTATTTATTTATTTATTTATTTATTTATTTATTTATTTATTTATTTATTTATTTATTTATTTATTTATTTATTTATTTATTTGTTGTTTATTTATTTATTTATTTATTTATTTATTTATTTATTTATTTATTTATTTATTTATTTATTTATTTGTTTATTTGTTTATTTATTTATTTATTTGTTTATTTGTTTATTTATTTGTTTATTTATTTATTTATTTATTTATTTGTTTATTTATTTATTTATTTATTTATTTGTTGTTTGTTATTTGTTTGTTTATTTATTTATTTATTTATTTATTTGTTTATTTGTTTGTTATTTATTTATTTATTTATTTATTTATTTATTTATTTATTTATTTATTTGTTATTTATTTATTTATTTATTTGTTTATTTATTTATTTGTTTATTTATTTATTTATTTATTTATTTATTTATTTATTTATTTGTTTATTTATTTATTTATTTATTTATTTATTTATTTATTTATTTATTTATTTATTTATTTATTTATTTATTTATTTATTTATTTATTTATTTATTTATTTATTTATTTATTTATTTATTTATTTATTTATTTATTTATTTATTTATTTATTTATTTATTTATTTATTTATTTATTTATTTATTTATTTATTTATTTATTTATTTATTTATTTATTTATTTATTTATTTATTTATTTATTTATTTATTTATTTATTTATTTATTTATTTATTTGAATTTGATTTCATTAACCCGATAAGGTACCCTAAGGGCCCATGCGGGACTATATACTATGTTATTTACATAAGGGGAAACCTTTCGGTGAAAACCCCTTGCATCTACAGGTATAAACTATGATTTTTCGGTTTTACTTTAGAAAGTGCATTTATGCTGTTCAACCAAGTATAGCTCCCTTTTCCCTTGATGTTGTCTTAGCCTCAATTAAAATTTCTCTTCATTTTCTTTTCTTTTCTTTTATATAGGAGATTCTCAACTGCCCCTGCCAACCGGAATTGCTCGAGCCAGCCTTCACTAATTATCCATTCTGTTATCCGGGCTATATCGCCCGGACTTTCTAGCATTGCTGTATAGGACTTATCTTTCGCTCTTCTTAGCACCTCTCCTCGGCCTCTAGACCATCTAGGGCAAGTTGTAATCATGTGTTTGACGTTCTGGGAAGGGTAGCCACACGGGCATCTTGGGTTTTCGACTCCTGGGACTTTTCTCCTGTACAAGTAAGCGTTGAGGCCTATGTGCCCACTTCTTATTTGTATGGCAATGCTGCTTTGGGACCTATTCAGATTGTTGTAGATGTAGCGGGGCGAATTCTTAAGGTTTAGTTTTATTTTTCCTGTATTCTTATCTCTGTCAAAACTTGCTGCTTTCCATTCTCTGGGATTCGCAGGCTCCCTTTGTCTAGAGCACTGTCTCTCGTTATATTTGTTCCAGGCGTGCCTCCACTCCTGGAACGCCGTAACTTTTATTGCCTCCTTCTTTCTTGATATTGATTCAAGTCCCTGACTGAGTTGATCCCATTTGGCTAGGTCACGTTCTCTTGGAGATTGTTTGCGATATTTGATGCCCTTTCCAGATTTCTTAATTTTATTACAAGCGTTTTCGATAGCTAGTTGAGCTGGAAGGTTATTGGATAGTCCTGCATATTGAATCCTTCTATATTTCAGATATATTTCTATTGGTAGTATGGATGTCTCATGTTCAAGAACTCTTGTGCTTGTTGAATTGTATGCCCCGGTTACTACTTTCAGGCAATTTCGTTGTATTGATCTTAGTGGTTTAACTAATCTTTCAGGAATTTTCTGTTTTTTATCTTCCTGAGCCCATAATTGGCTGCCGTAAGTGATTGCCGGTCTTACTATAGCTGAATAGAGTATCCGAGCCTTCTTGAAGGTCGCTCCCCAGGTGGAATGCGTGAGCCATGTTAGCGACTTTATTTGCTTCTCCGAATTTAATTGGGTTTGTTTCACATGTGCTCCCCAGTTAAGTTTGGGATCCAGATATATCCCAAGAATTCGTAGGGATGGTTGTGGTAAAGTTTCGTGTCCCTGAATATTTAACGTTGCTTTGAGGTTATGAATCTTTGTTCTCCGCGAAAAGTGCATTAACTGGTACTTTTCTGGTGCGAATTTAACTCCGTGACTTTTTGCCCATTGTTCACATATTTGGTGTTTCTTTTCTAATATACGGCAATTTTCCTCGGTAGACTCTGACCAGACAAGGATGTTTGTGTCATCGACAAACCCTGCAGATGATGAATTTGAAGATTCCAGTTGAGGAAGGAGAGTGCTGACAAAGAACAGAAATAGGATTGGAGATAGTGGCGAGCCTTGTGGTATTCCTGTGTTGGTAATGATCTGTTCTCCTTTGTACTTTCCCAGGGTTATTGACGTGGTTCTTTCTTTTAGAAACGATTCGACAAACTTTGTGATCCACTTTGGGATTCCTTTTTCCCTCATGTTATGAATCAGCCTTCTATGTGAAACATTATCGAAAGCTCCAGATATGTCTAGGCTCAGCAAGGAGGCTACCATTTTTTTATTTTGGCCCCATATTGTATGTATCTGGTTAGTTATCAGCTCAACCGCTGATATTGTCGACCTGTCTGGTCTTGCCCCCATCTGTTCTTCTGGAAGGAGGCTGTATTTTTCAGCTGTCTTAGAGATCCGGACGGCTATAATTTTCTCTAGTACTTTACCTATGGTGTTTAGTAATGCAATGGGTCGGTACGCTTTCGGTACCCTGTAGTTTGGTTTTTGGGGCTTTCGTAATACCATGGTAGTTGATTCTTTAAATTTTTTGGAATGGTATCCATGTTCGATGCATGCGCTAAATAGATTTGCTAGAATTTTCTTGAGGGAGCTCCGGCAGTGCTTTAATAGCCTGTTGGGGATTTGATCCGGGCCGGGACATTTATTCTCCGATAACTTTGACAGAACCTCCTCTACCTCGGATTCAGAAACAGTCTTAGCAATATCTTCTATTTCCTTAGGGTATACTGCATCCTCTATATCTTTTGTTTCCGCCTGGGTCGGTTGTGGGAAGAAGTGGGCTGCTAATACCGCCGCTTTATCTTTGTCTTGGGAGTAGGTATGACCCTGTATGTCGATTATGTCGGGAAATTGTGGTTGACGATGTCTTTCCTTGATGTCTCTTTTAGCCCATTTGGCTAACTTCCAAATTTTCTTCTGATCGTTCGTTGCTTCCGCGACTGCTGCCCTCCAGCCTAGGTTCTTATCTATTTTGATCTGTTTTTTCTTTTTATTTACTGCTTTTTGGTATAAAATCCAACTTTCTACCGTACCTTCTTGGGTCCAGTGTCTTCTTGCTTTGCGTGAAGCCTTGACTGCCTCTGAGCAATTTTCCGTCCAGTAAGGTTTGGCGTATTTTGATGGTTTAGTCTTGGGGATCGTCTGTTCAATTGATTCCTGAATTGCTTTGGTGATTTCCATCACCCTTTGATCTATACTGTCTATCGAGGAGCAGTTCCCGCCGCTGTCCATTATGTATCCAAGTTTAGAGTCTAGGTATTGACGTACTTTTTCCCAGTCTACTTTCTTCCATTGAGGTCTAGGTTCGTCATTTTGTTCTTTTGGCGGCTCAATTTTTAGTTCGGTGATAATTGGGAGATGGTCGGACGATGACTCCAGTTCCTCCGCGGGGTGGCATCTTATAACGGTCTCTTCCAGTCTTTTTGAGATGAAAGCCAGGTCTAGGGTACTTTGGCTACCTCTGCTTTTCCATGTGATAGTACCTTTAGGAAGAACACATTCCATGTTATGTTCATTCGTTATCTCTATTAGATGTTCTGCTAGATTGTGATGGCTTAAGACTGTCGAGCCGCCCCACTTCGGATGATGAAGATTAAAGTCTCCTAGTAATATATGTTTTCCGTCGTGGGCGAGGATATCCGGAAGCCAGCGGAGTGAACCTACCTCTTTACTACTATGAGAGATAGGGGGAGGGTTGTATACGCTATGGATCCAGATCTTTCCTTGGCTTGTTACTATACTTATTGATGTTATATCTCCGCCAGCTTCGGTTGGTGTTGCTTCCCTCTTCCACTTGTTTACCGCTAAAAATTTACTCACGTAAATGCAACTTCTACTCCTGGGTCCCCCTGGAAATATTAGATGATAGGCTGGATGCTTGATTGTCGTATTTTCGATTTTGTTAAGCCATGGTTCCTGGACTGCTACCACGTGATGAATTTTGGGGTCTAGTTGATATAGGAAATGTTGTTGAACTTTGTTCTTACTTTTGTTTACGTTGTACTGTATTATTTTCCAAATATTAGTGTCCTTCATAAGCGCATCTCGCACTGAGGCGCTTGGCTTTGATTTGAGATTGGCTGATTACAAGTCTGGGGGCTGTTAGGTATGGTACTTTGGAGTCTCTCTAGAAACTGGCTGTTCGAAACCTCCGGAAAAATTTGTTCTGCTGGAAATAAACTACCTGGAATTTGGTTCTTTCGGGGTCGTCCAGGGCGCCTTACTCCTGGCGTTGGGGCATTTGTTCCAGTAAGTTGTGTGGCTGTGGTTTCCACTCTTCTTTTCTTGTTGTTTACTGTTTGCCAGCCGGTCAAGTTTTCGAAATGAATTTGTTGGGTCTGGTATCTTCCTGGATCTTGGGTCCTGTTTTGGACCGTTTTGGCTTTAGCTGACAATCTAACTGGGCAGCTGTGGTTCCATGCTTCGTGTTTACGCCCGCAGTTACAGCATCTTAGTTCGGTTTTACTATTACACTGTCGAGTATTGTGGTCTTTGGCACAGTGTCCACATTTTGCTGTAGCCGTACAGGTTTTTGCTATGTGGCCGTATTTTTGGCAGTTGAAACACTGCGTTAGTCGGAACCCAGATTTAAATATTTCTGTTGTCTTTAATTCATATCTCCACATAATTCCTTTGGTGATAGCTTTGTCTGCTTGGTCTGCCTTATTAAACCAACATATTAAGGATCCCGCTTTCTTCCCCTCTGAAGCGGGATTTTTAAGCCACGTAGCTCTCTGAATGTGGAGGCCCGGGATGTACGCTTCATTTGCTAGCTGTAGTTCTTTGATCATTTCATCATTTCTTGGATCAAATGAGTGCGGCATACCATGGATTAGTATCTGGTAGTTCGGAGTGGTCACTTGTGCACTGCTGGCTAGGTTAAGTGCCCAATCCTTCTGTCTTTCCATTATCTGTTTAGTTGTCTCTTCTGCAAAGTAGACTTTGACTTGGCCATTATTCATTTGTCTCGCACCAATGATCTCTTTTTTCCCGATTTTTTTCACTAATTCCTCGCTAGAAAGCTTAGATATCTCTTTCTTCTCCTGTTCGTTTTGTTTCCTGATTGTGGTTTCAGCCACTTCGGGTCCTCCAACCACCTTTGCCCATGATTTCTCTATACGTTGATTCGAACTTTGGTTTTGTATGATGGTTGCTTTAATGCTTTTGACTTCATGTAGAATCTTGGACATAGCCGCGTTTACGTCTTTTTGGTTGGACTGGAGAGGGATATTGGAAGGGGCAGCCTTTTTTACAAGATCTTCGATGATATTTATAGCCTCCTTGAGAGCTATCTTGTAGGTTCTGCTAGGAAGCTCTACTCCTTCTATCAAATGATTGAATCTTTTAAGTGTCACGCATATCTCTTGCGGTGACGCCTTGGTACTACCGCTTCCCTCTGGCTCTCTGCTGATGTTCGGCGGAGCCTTTCCAGCACCAGTAACACCACCACAACCGGTTTCCGACGCGTTTCGAGTATTTGTACTGCTAGAGTCTTCAAATGGATCTACCTCCATTGCATTAGACGCGTTGATTCCACTCATATCGAAGGGGTCGATTTTGGCGTTTGTTGATTATTATTTTTATTTATTTATTTATTTATTTATTTATTTATTTATTTATTTATTTATTTATTTATTTATTTATTTATTTATTTATTTATTTATTTATTTATTTATTTATTTATTTATTTATTTATTTATTTATTTATTTATTTATTTATTTATTTATTTATTTATTTATTTATTTATTTATTTATTTATTTATTTATTTATTTATTTATTTATTTATTTATTTATTTATTTATTTATTTATTTATTTATTTATTTATTTATTTATTTATTTATTTATTTATTTATTTATTTATTTTTTGTGTCTACCGGGCGCTAGTTACAACTAAAGCCCCATCCCTGGGGGGACATGATGACTTCTATATGTAGTACGAACAAGGTGCTGTGACAGAGAGGCCATTAGAATACATGTAGATATAGTGAGCGCTATGCAGCGGATTCCTCACATGACTAGCTCATATGGGACGGATTGGGCAGATTTCTGAGAGGAAATTAACCTTCTCCAATATGGTGGCGAAACGCTTGGCTCCATGAGATGTGCCAATGCGCTAACTTGTGATTTTGTAAACACAGGCTATCAGCGGGTATGTTACACGTGAGGTGCCAAAATGGTAAACATAAGGTGCTAAATCGTTAAACGTAAGGCGCCTGCCAGATAACAATCAGGTCTACAATGATCAGCAACGGTTGCTACCTGAGAGGGCTAGTAACCGATTCACGGTGCCGTTTGTCTTCGTATCCAAACGTGTACATAATCAAATTCGATTAATCATGAAGCGTCAACACAACGATTCAACATCGTCGACAACTAATAAAATAGAGGATCAATAACAATAGAATGTAATAGCTGCTAAAAAATTTACACATATAATCGTTGGTTAAAAATTCTGCAATTAATACCGAGCGGTCCAAATTTCTGTTCTCCAGTGTGAAACGCTAACTAAAAAAAATGCTCTCCGATCTCGACAACCTCGTCGTCCTCTGTTGCTTCCACGCCACGTCAAGGCTGTTGGTTATGTCGACTGAGACTTGCGTGTCGGTGATGAACAGGTCGTACTATGACACTGAAAGTTAGCCTAATACTGGGAAGTTGAATAAAGGTCAACGCACTGTTAGACTTGTGTTCATAACTCTTATCACCGGCTACTTCAACATATCTTACCTAATGCTGCCATTGTTCTCTTTATAGAACTAGGTCATTTGTCACAACGTCAACTTTTGGTGCTACAGGCGTTTTCTGGTGTTCGATTGATTCTAAACTCTTCATGTTATCACATGAACACTTTCCATCGTGACAGAAGTTACTGCATGGTTTCCCCCTTTTACGACAGCATCAATCTCGTTTTTTTCAAGGAGATTGTTACATTTTACGGGAACAAATTTTGGGTTCTTATAATTGACAAACACATTTTTTAGCAGTGGTGTTTATCAACCGTGGATGTGAGTTTGATGTCGAGAATTTCAAGGTGTATTTGGACTCTGATGATTTGTTTATTTACCTCTATGGATACGAAGACAAACGGCACCGTGGATCGGTTGCTTGCCCTCTCAGGCAGTAACCGTTGCTGATCATTGTAGATCTGATTGTTATCTGGCAGGGGCCTTACGTTTAACGATTTAGCACCTTATGTTTACCATTTTGGTACCTTACGTGTAACATTCCCGGCTATTAGGGGCAATTAGTTTTACTTGCATACAATACAGTCTCGCTATAACAATTTGGGGCAAAACTTAACCAAGGGTTCTTATTGGCCAATTCAATTGAATCCTCCAATCGGGAGCCTTGGTTAAGTTTTGCCCCACATTGTTATAGCGAGATTGTACTGTTTAGTGTTGCAGACCTAAATATTATTACTAAATGGCGCCAATGTTGTCTAATTAGTAACGATATTTAGAGCTGCAATACCACAACTATGAAGGGGTAATGAGCGAACGCCGATCTAATGCAAATGTAGGGATGGATCCCAGAGATTTATACAGGCTCTTATGTAATGAACAGGGCTGAGGTTGGACGTAAGCGAGTTCAAATTTTCATAGTACACCTCCTTCCCCTCTCTTACAAACTCTTCATCCCGTGCACACATCTACACTGGTTGTGAACTCTATCAAAATATACAAGAGCCCACAACGTTCTGAATATCGTGTGCGATTAAATTCGCACCATTTACTCTCGAATAATCAATCTGCCTTATCAATCTATCGCTCAGGTGAATTTTACTGATAAATCACACCCAAAAATCTTGAGTCAACTTTCTCACAGGATGGAAATATCCCAAGACTCACTGACACCAACGACTTGCCGACGTTGGAACCGTCTCACTAGAGATAACAGATTTAGAGTGTGTCACATAGGCAAATTAATATACTATTTAAATTAAGGATATATAGATTTTGACACTATACAATGCGGGTCATTCGAAGGAATTTATGATGTCAACTTAAAATGTCAGTAAAGGACGATTCTACAGAACAGTTTCCTCCGGCCGTGTTTCATCCCTGAGATCCTCTGGACGGCCTCATGCACTTACTTCTGAACAAGTGGACGAACTAGTAGCATATATCTGTCAATCTCTGGAAACTCGCCGGATGACTTTCCTGGAATTATCGATGAAATTTCCTCATTGGGGCGTCGGGCAATATGCCATCGGGAGTGCGCTCAAACGGATAGGATACTAACGGCGGCGTAGCCGATACAAACCTTCGCTATCAGAAGCAGTCAGAGCGCAACGACTGTCATGGGCTCAACAGCACATCAACTGGACTCTCGACGAATGGTTTTCAATAAGCTGGACCGACGAGACGTATGTAAATGACGATAGTGTCATGTGTCAATATGTGACAAGATTGGTCATTTCCATTTTAATCAATAGCTACGGAGATAAATAATTGCTTACACACGAGATAGGTATCTGAAGAGTACGACAGTACCTGTACTGTCGACCATATAAGAAAAAACAATTCTTACATGTTTTGGGGCTCTTTTGCCGGTACTCAAGCAGGCCCCTGTGTTTTCTGGGAAAAGGCCTGGGAGAAGATGACAGCACGAGGTTATTGTCTACGAATTATCCCCTAACTTGCAAACTTCATAAGGTCCAATCCGGGAAATTCAGCTCGTATACTTATGCTGACAACGCGCCTGTTCACACTGCGACAATCACTAAAGACTATCTCAGGCTGCAGGGAATCCAACCTGTCGCCTGGCCACTTTACTCTCCAGACTTGAACTCAATCGAGTCTGTGTGGAGCACGATCAAAGATCATGTATATACCACATATGGAGATTCAGACATAGGAAGGCGGCGACACGCCAATGTGGTACGTCCACTTGTGCAGGAAGCATGCAATGAGTGCACCCAACCTGAACTTCTCTTGGATATTATAAGAGGAATGTGTGAAGCTGTCATTACTGCTCAAGGTGGGCACACGCGATATTAACTGTAGAGTTGAGATGGTAGTTAGTACGTCAATTCTTGGAAAAACCGAAAATATATTATTAATAACACACCTTAGGTGCATGATAACACCGTCTCATTATTTATTTTATCGTGAATTTGAGAGAAACCTCTTACCAAAATTCCATAATAGAGTTTTGAGCATTGCCTATTTCGAACACGCTAAAGAGAGATCGTTTAGCAAACTAACCACATCTGTATAATGATCGACCAAATTGACAGGGTTATTGGCAGGGTTTCTCAATACTTACCCCTCAATAGCTGTACAGTCCAACCTCATCTATAGCGATAGTGGGTCCGGTATAAATGTTGAAAGGACTCATTGTAACCTGGACGTTTATATTTGCAACACTTACCCTTGTAGGTCATTTTGCTTGCAGGGGTAAGTTATGCAAATATAAATTGTTTAATTTCGATAAATATTTTTAACATTTATACCGGGACCCGCTATTGCTATAGATGAGGTTGGACTGTACATGTAAGTAAAACAAATTGCCTCTGATAGCCTATAGACGCACATCGACCTGACTTGAATCCCTGCAATAGGCCCGCTTATTGTTTGATCCAAGTATTGTTACTGGGGTTACCCTGGTGGCTCTTGATTTTGTGATCAGAATAGCAAAATGTGTGCTTGAATTAGACATCTCCATGTAAATCTTACAAAAGAGTAGATCGATAGCTTTTCAGTGATCTTCTATCAAAAACCCTCAGATGGCTTTGGTCTGACTATGAGCAAGATGGTCGAAACTAAATTGTCATCATCATATCATAAACGCTCACTACGCTAACAATGAAAACTAGGCAGCTTCTATGTGGTTTTTGACCACGAATTCTCTCGAGGAAAAAGACATAGCTGTGAATATTCTGCTTTTGAAACAGGTCGTCATTTCATGTACTGAGCCACTGACCTAAGCAATCAAGCTTTGCGCTTCTTACACGATCATTTGGAATAATACCAAGTGATTCTGCAGGCCAACAGTTGATGAATTATATGTTGGTTTTGATTTTTAGTTTGAAGCTAATGCAGAGCAATGGAGCCCAAAATATCAGAATGCTTAGTTCTTGTGAAAATTGGTACTAATTAGCATGTAGTCTTGGATTCTTTGTGTGTAATCGTGAGCCACGGTCAGTAATTTGATATTAAGGTTGTTGGTTCCTCCATGACTTTGCTTGTTACATCAAGTGTATTTATCGTATAGCTGTGGCACCAATGACAATAATTTGGTTATGCAGCAGAGTGGATTGTTTTGATGTGAGAAAACATCATACCTAGATGTTCTTTCCATACCACTCGAAGTGAAGTGCCGTGCAGCATTCTTCTAGCCTTAATTGTGCATCTCCCCAAATACGAGGAAAGTGAAAAGAGCTTTCGTTGTCTGAGAACAACATCGCCGTCATCGGATATTTGATCAACGCAGGAAAGTGAGTCTGGATGGTCTTACTAGACCTGAGCTAAAGATGGCCTATCTCGAATAGATATTTTTCTTGGCTAAATCGACTCTGCGTGGAAAATGACATGTACGATGTACCACTGACCCATGCTTTCCGGTTCATCCGCCATGTAATGTTGACACGAAAAGAATGTTATCGTTGGCCTGCAGAATATATGCAGCTTCACCCTCCAGCTCCCAGTCAGCATCGTTGATGAGAACAAGAATTCCAGGTCGACTTTGAACCAATCAGTTTGTCTTCGTCATTTGAAATCAAATTTTAAAACAGATATCTGTTTTGAAGAAATTGCCGAAAAACAGAGGGGTTATGGTGAAAAGAATCTTAAGTTGTTACAGAGGACTTACATTCGGTCATCCAGAACGAACATCTCCTTTCTAGAATCTGTCATCAAGTTTTCGCACAGATATTCGATGAGCCATCCAAGATTGACATCTTCGCCCTCACTATTCTGTGCAGGTACAATTAGCGAGTGCTTGCGTTTATCGCCGAATAGTGTCTCCAGTCCACCACTGTGTTATTAAAATGTTAGCTTGATGTGTCTGGATGATTACAGTAGAGCACTTGAAATCCCCTTACGTGAATTCAACCACGAGAGATAGATTTCTCTCCGACGGCGAAGCATGTTCTGTAAATTTTGCGACGGCAGTGGAGTCCATATTTCAAAATTTGTGGTACGTGAGACAAGTTAGTCGTAGTAAGATATTGTTATTTCAGTCGTATAAGTATCGGAGTATGCACAAGCGTATTTGAAAAACTTCCGGTAGCTAATAGATAGCTAGTATCGAATTGCTACACGACAAGAAGTGCATGTCGCTTTTAGTTTGCAAGGGTGGTAGAACGGAGGTTCTATAATTTATCTCATTACTACCAAATAAGAGAAGAAAGTGCTCACAAATAAATACATATCCACTCACGTGTGTCGAGACTTCACTTTTTATACTTTTTTCCACTTAGCTGTTTGACTTTGCCAATAGAAATGTGTCTTTGTGTTTTTTTTTTTTTGTTTAGCGTGCCATAACACCCTTAGTGGGTCAGACACGAGTGAGGCCGGGTGAAATCAGGTTGACTGCTCAGCCTCGTCTCACGCTAATGACCGGAACCATGCTAGAGTACATACTTGTGTTGAAAATGTTGACCCCAGCAGCCCAGAGAAACAAACAACCGAAACTTTTTAAAGAAAGATAAAAATAAGTAAAAATAAAAACTTTCTCGCGCCTTTACGCCTTTATTCCATTTAGCACTCCTTCTCGTAGTTCTTCAATCTCGGCCACCACGCACCCGAGCTTATTTAATCCTGTTCTGCTAATTTTGCAGGTACCGCCCCCCTCCGTAAATCCTAGCTGTTCTCAGTTACTCTGACTCCCGCCATACCGAGGACTGTCTCTTCGTAGATGCCACTACCTCGGACGTATTCCGCGAATTTCTGCCACCCGTGTGCTCCAAGTAAAGTGTGAAGCGATGGGGCTCTTCGTCTTTCGCTTACCTCCCGCCATCTATTCAGCGCCCTTCGACACTGGACTAAATGGGCGACTGACTTTTCCCTGCCGCACTCACACAATAGTGGTGCGGTATCGTGGTTCCATCGGCGGTGGTAAGACGCGAAGTCTCCGTGGCCGGTTCGGGCTGCGATAAGGCGCGCATAAATCGCCCTAGGAAGCGCGAGTTCAGGTGGTTTCTTGCGGCGCATTTGTAGCTCGAGGTCTTCGTATCTTCTCGGGCAGGCAGAGATCCACCAATCCGTGCATAAGTCCTTTGCCAATGCTCGAGCTTTGCGTCCAGCTGAGGCTAAGGTGAGGGTTCCTATGTCTTCGGTGTTTGAGATTTGGTCTAGCGCTTCACGTGCTAGTTGATCTGCCATCTCATTTCCCGGTATGCCTACGTGGCCCGGTATCCACTTCACGCGTACTAGAGTTATTGGACCTTCCGCCCGCCTTCGGAATCTACGGGCACGCCAGTTGGATGACGTTGTTTTGCCTGTCCGTAGAGCTTGCACTGCTTCAGCGTTGTCCAGTAGGATGTAGATTTTTGAGATGTTGCGGTTGCCAAGGTTCGTGATGATCGCTTCGAGAGCTGCCATGGCGCCGTGGACTTCCGCGTCGTAGACTTCTGCCCCTGCCAAGGGGCCAGAACCGCTGAGCTCGAGGTTTGTAGTCGTGCCGCCAAAGTAGACTGCGAAGCCCCAGGCTGAGCGGGACTCTGCCGCACCAGATCCGACACTATAGGCACACAGGCAATCTTGGGGAAGTCTGCTGAGCCAATTCATCGTGGTTCTGGCAGCTGTTGCTTTGTCGGTGTTGCAGAGCCGCGGGGGTGAAGGAATGGGTCTTCGGGGAGGAGGTGGGCTCTCTGTCTCTGGTAGTAGTCTAAATGCTCTCTGAACTCTGGAGCCATGGGTTCTATCTCCTGGGCGCCGGTGTCTTGCGGCCTCGGTATTTTCTAAAGCTCTGAGTCGCAGCGGGTGGAATTCGTCTAGGCGGCGAATACGGGCGGCTGACATAAGGCGCCGTTCTTCAAGCAGAATTTTTGCCGGTGGGATTCCTGTTTCTCTCCAGAGGGCTGCTTTCGGCATGGTGCGCCAGGTCGGTAGTACGGTTATTGAAAGCTATGTAGATGGATAGGGAGAGACGTCACCTTGTGAAGAATACCGTGTAGAGAAGGCTTTCAGCAGACAAGAATATGATGATCTAAGGCTGTAAGGTAAATTGATTATTCTATTTCTTCTACTTTTACATCCGCTTGGGAGGGCCCTAATATATACAAGAAAATCCACCCTTGTTCCCCAGTGCTTCCATGATAGCCATAGAATATAAGAGAAACTGATAGAGGCTCTACAATACAGCGTAGGCATTGTGGATGTTGCTAGAAAGTGCTAGAATATAGGAGACTACAACTGTTAAACTCTAAGCGACTTTAAGCGACTTTAGGGGTACTAAGCAATGACTAGGCTACCCCCTGTTACTGATGCAGTTATGGACCCACTAATTACAACAACGGTTATAATGCCTGTCATAAGTACTCGGTCAATTGCCTCTATTTACATTCTGCAAGAATTTTGAACTCTGCCTCTAGTTGTTTCCCGAGTGAGACCGGGCCACCAAACCTCGGAGGCGTGGAGTGCAATGGGCATCACAACTGTGCGGATGACTATGATTAACGGTCCAGGTGGGGGTCCCTGGGTGCATCTGGTGAGCCGGCGGAGATGTTGTACTAGACGGGTGCTTTTCCTTGTCCACTCGGCGACATGATGGCGGAATGTGAGGCCTCTATCTAGGAAGACACCAAGCCATCTTACAGTTTCGGATTCTTGGATCGCTGTATCTCCAATGATTATTGGTGGTAGGTCTGTGATTCTTGCTCTGGGGCCGAGGAAGTACAGGACTTCCGCCTTAGCTGGATCAAAAGTGACGGCGTTGCTCTCTGCCCAGGCCATGATAGCGTTCACTTCGCGTTGGGCGGCTTCCGCTGCCAGAGCTGCTGTTGCTCCTACTGCGAGTACAGCTAGATCATCTGCGTAGCCAAACCTCCGGTTGCTTACCCCTGCAACCTCTGACATGTACAGAAGGAATAAGATCGGCGATAGGGGTGACCCTTGTGTGAGGCCACACTCAAGATTTACTGCGTCGGTTACGCCTCCATCATATCTAACACGAGCTGAGCGCCCCTGCAGGAAGGAGGCTGTCCAGCTAATGGTCTCCGGCGCCCATCCCATCAGCTTCATTCTTCGCAGGAATCGTCTGTGAAGAGTCGCGTCAAAAGCTCCTTGGACATCCAGTGTTACCAGTACAGCTTTATGTCGTAAGCTCAGTGTATGTTCCACGTCGTGGATAAGGCATGCGACCAAGTCGTTGGCTTATTTATTTATTTAAGTGTTTTTTATGTCTACCGGGCGCCAGTTATACTAAAGCCCCATCCCTGAGGGGACATGGTGACTGCGATACATGATACGGAAAAGGTGTGCTCTGGCAGCGAGGCCATTAAATTAGGTATGGGTACAGCGGGTGCTATGCAGCAAATTCCTCACATAAGTACATCATCTGTTGCGGGTGGGACAGATTTCTGACAGGAAACTGGCCTTCTCCAAAATAGTGGCGAAACGATTGGCTCCGTGAGAGGTGCCGAGGAGAACGTCAAGTGGGCCCAGGCTTCGTCGAAAACCAGCCGAAGCAAGTCTCTCACGCACGAGGGGGCAGAAAACTAGGTGTGTGATCGACTTGTTGGCCCCGCAGGAACAAGTCAGGAGGGCGTCTTTATGATGAAACCTTTCGTGATAAGAACGAAAGTCGCCGTGTCCAGTACGACATTGGATCAAATATCCCAGATAGCGGCGAGGAAGACGTAGTTCCTTTGGGTGTTTCTTGGGAAATGGCATACCCAGTTCAGAATAGGTGGGGGGAGCATGAGATTGCCACCATGCTGAGGTCATGTCCCATATCTGCCTTTGTATCCTTGCGCGGACTCCGGCAAGGGAAGCGCCAGAGGGGGCTGGTTGTCGAGCAGCCTCTCCTGCCAACGTGTCGGCCAACTCATTACCTGGAATGCCCATGTGGCCGGGAGACCACATTACTTGGACCTTGCCAGGAGATGCGATGGGAAGAATCCTCCTCGCAGGCCAGCGAGAAGCGAGATCCCGAAATTCCAAAATCTCCATTTGCGAGGACTTGGAGGGTGAGGAATCGAGAAGGCGATGTGCGGCCTCTTGGTTGTCGAGGATTACATTAATATTGGTTGCATAATGTGTTGAAGGAGCTGCTATAGCAGCCCTAAGGCCTGCGAGAGCGCCGATGATCTCGGAGTCGTAGACCTCAAAGTCGGGACCAAGGGGCACTTTCACTTCAGCCACAGTGATATCTCTGTGCAGAACTACGGTACCTGCCCCCGCGGAACTATTTGCCTGCTTTGAGCCATCTGAGAAGACAAGAATATCCCATGGTGGCAGCTCTCCAATACGCTCAGCAAATTCTTGGGCCGAGAAGTCTGCTCGAGATTGATTGCGAGGAGATTTATAGGAGGGGGGTAAAAGCTGGGGTCGAGAGATGGGAGGAATGAGCTTTAGTTTTTCGGTCAGGCGGGTGTGTGGACGGGAGACGATGGATCTTCGAGTCACAGGGTGAAAACTGTCCGCGGCGGCCAGTCTAACAGCAGAGCGGAGGCGGATCTCCTCAAGTAATATATGCGCAGGCTTGAGGCAAACCTCCCTTAGGAGTGCTGGAGAGGGCGTGGTCTTGTACACCGGTAGAATAGCTCGGGCCAGGTTAATTAGCGCTCGAGAGATCATATCTACAAGATGTTGAGATTGGGTGGAGGTTGGACGTCCTCGACGAAGATAGGAGTGACCGCGCCACCAGACTTCAGCACCGTATAAGAGGACAGGTAGAGCCGCTGCCAGTACTGTGTTGCGGAGGAAGGCAGTGGGTACGCCACGATTGGTGTTTCCAAGCTGCCGTATAATAGCACTGATCCGTTGTGTCTTAGTACTCCATTCCTGGACATGTCCTTTGAAGGAAAGCTTGGTATCAAGGAGAACACCAAGCCACTTAATGGATGGGCTAGCATTCCTTAAAACGCCGTTAATGGTCAGGGAAGGAGGGAGCTGACGGGATCTATGAAGATGCAGGATCTCCATCTTGTTCTCAGCTAACGAGAGGCCATTTTTATTGCACCAGTGGGTGACGGTATCAATCCTGACGGCAGTCAGACGCGAAGATTCGACCAGAGACTTGGCCACCGAAATAATTGCCACGTCATCAACGTAGCCATATGTGGGAAAGCCTTGTTTAAATAAAGGCTCAAGAAAAAGGAGGAATAGAATGGGTGAGGCAGGAGATCCTTGGGGCAAACCATGCGGTATCTCCAAGAACTCTCCAACGAAATCGTCTACCCGAAGGCGAGCTCTCCTGCTAGAAGCAAAAGAAGCAGCCCAATTTACATAAGGAATAGGCCATCCCTGTTCGCGCAAGCGGGCAGAGAGACGACCAGGCTGGATGCTGTCAAAAGCGCTTTCTAAGTCGAGGGTAGCGAGAGTGCACACTTGCTTCGCGTCCCACGCTTTCTTGACATCGTGGACAAGACTCTCTACGAGGTCCATGGCCGATCTTCCAGGCAGTGCCCCTAGTTGCGTTTGGGAGATAATCCGGCTTGACAAGGCCCAGAAGGCGAAGCGTCTAGCAAATAAGCGTTCCAGCCCTTTCCCTAGGACCGGAAGAAGTGAAATTGGTCGCCAGTTCGAAGGGTTAGTAAGATCACCAAGTCGTTGGCTGTGTCAGGAACAGCGGCTAATCTACCTACTGCTGTCACGTGAGTATTAACGGATTCACGTGTTGTCACTTGACGATTCCATTCTTCTAGAAACTTCTGTACATCTTTCTAAACACTAGGGATTTTGGGTTAAGGTTCTATAGGTTTCCATACTATTCTCTCTCTTGTAATGCTCGATTGGGCTTCTACAGCATTCTCTAATATTCTATGTATTTCTAAGATGGCCTGGTCGTCAGCCAGATGGTCCTTGTAGAGATTGAGTTATACTTGTTTAAATAGTGGCCTTGCCTTTGTATCTAGAGGTTCTTCAGACCTGAGTCTTGTTATCTAATCATTGTTTAAATATAATCTTATCTTGATTCATAGTTATTGTCATCGTCATTGTCTTGTCCATCGATTTCACGGTCCACGCCCTCAGTCCATAGCCACCGTCTACAGTCAGAGTCATCAGCCAAAGTCAACGTCCAAGGGTTCAATTATCGTCCATAGTAACGACCTTTACAGGCTGACCGGCCGGGCAGTGCTCCAATTAGTTGCTGAGGTACTTTCTGGCTGCTGAGTGCCGTGTGTGCTATGTGTTTGGCGACCGGGCGCTCGAGTCCTTTACCGAGGCACGAGAGAAGTGCGATAGGTCGCCATCCTTTTGCTGTGCTGAGGTCGCGGCCTGGTTTGGGGATTAGGATGACCTCGGCTAGTTTGAATGTAGTCGAAAAGTGCTTGTAGTGGAGGGATCCTTCGTAAAGGGCTCGTACTGCCTGTCCTATCGCTGGCCATGCTGCACGTAGCAGCCGGACAGTGATGTTGTCAGCGCCTGGGGCCTTGTCTTGGCACGATGTGGCTACCCATTTGGCTTCCTCTTCTATGACCTCTATTGTCCAAGGTAGATGATCAGTTCCGGGTTCAGTGTCTGTGGGGTCCGTAATGGCTTCGATGTCATTTTCGCTCGTGAACCTGGCGAGTAGCATGTCGCGGAGTAGAGTGGCGCGGCGGCGGGGGTCAGATTCGAAACCGTTTGTGGTTCTGAGAGGGGCAGTGTTAGAGTACACATGTCGTTTAGCCCAGGTTTAGTTGTGTTTTAGGTCGGCGTTTTGGTTTGGAGTTGTCTCTGTTATTTTATTCCTTTTATTCCGGCATTGTATCATGTATTGGACGAAACTGACGTTTTGGAAGTTCTCTGGTTAATCTTATGAATTGTAACAAACTACCTTGGATTGTTTTGGGATGTTATTTTGGATGTATATATTAGGGCACTCGTTATTCGGTGAACTCTTTACGCTTAGTTTTCCGTCATCTCGAGACTATAGAATTCAAGTTAGTCACCTTCAGTCTTCAGTGTTTTTTCAGCCTTTGGTGTCTCTTAGCCTACAGTATTTCTCAGTCTTCAGTAACTTTCAGCTCTCGGACTTCTCCAGTTTCTAATCTCTTGTCTTTATCTCCGCTCCCTTACTCCTTTATTCGATATTCAGCATAAGTCTTCAGTTAGCTTATAGTTACCCTCTCGGCCCCTTAAGTCTCCATATCTCAGCCTTGCGCTTCCGCGCTTCCGATCTTCAGCCTTCAGTCTTCAGCCTTTCGCCGTCGAGTCACATGCTGGTCACTACTCTGACAGGCAGTTTTTCCTTGCTGCTGCGGTTTCGCCCATCGAGCCATTCGGTAAATATCGCTGTCTGTCTTAGCTTCGGAGAACTTTCGGCGCCAGTACTGGCGTTTGGCGGTCTTGACTGCTTGTCGAATTGCTTTTCTGCTGGCATCGTCCCCAATTGTTCTGTATGAGCTCTTAGCCTCCCGGCACTCGTCTGTCCACCATGGTGCCGATTGCCCAAGCTGAGGGGAGCCTCGCCTGCCGGTTGCTTTTATTGCGTCGCTGAGGGTTTCCACTAGGTCGTTGGCAAGATTTTCCACGTCGACTGACGTCCTTAACTCTTGTCTTCCTATGTTTCTACTCCATTCTCCCACTACTTTGGCAAAGTCCTCTAGAGAATCATCACCTACCCGTATGGGACTGCTGAGTCTGATAGTTGCCGATCCGCCAGCGTTTGGCCGTGGGACGTCGCCTGCGAGTGTCATGTGGTCCGAAGTAGAATCGAGCTCTGGTGTGACGTCGGCAATAGCCCCGACGTTAGTCCAAATTAGGTCGAGGGTATTACCTCTTGTGTGCGTTGGGACGCCTGGGCTCGAAGCCAAGGCCATGCCGTGCTGAAGCATCCATTCAATAAGGATATGGCCGTCTCCGTGCGAGCGTCCTGCTGTTGGTTGCCACTCTGGATGCACTGAATTGAAGTCGCCGCCGATTACTGTCGATCCGGTGGGGTTCCATGATAGAAGAGGTGGGAGGGCTACCCCTGGGGCCCGGTATATAGAGACAAAACTCACACCGTCTATCACCGCTGCTGTGATGTCTGACGATGTGCCGCATGTGAAAAGCTGCCTTGTCTTCCTTCTCTTTTTAGCGTATATTAAAGATCTTGGCCTAGGCGTATCTGCTCCCCCGGTGCTTGGTGAGTATCTGTCGAAACCAGGATGTGACTTCATAAGCCAGTTGTCGTTGCGTTTCGAGGCCCAGGGTTCTTGAATGAGTAGAACGTCTGTGCCTGCGTCACAGGCGGCTTGTAAGATGATGTCATTCGCGGGGCCTCCCTTGCCAAGGTTTGCGCAGAGAAACGTGATTGTTGGTCGAATGGTTGTCCCAGGAAGGTTGTGGTCCCTTACGGGCATTGAGAGGGGGACTGGGTGTTGTTGTCTGCAGTCGCCTCGGCAGCCTTCTGCTTAGCTTCTGCTTCTCGGATTTTCGCGGTTCTATCCTTCTGCCCTCTTTGGCGGATGACAGTAAGCTGATCCTGGGTCCGCTGCACTGTCATTCCTTTTGCACGTACTGGGCGTGCCATACAGCAGGGGTCATCAGCTCTATGCGGGTCGTGGCAGTTGATGCAGCGGGGGATTTCTTGCTTGCATGTTTCAGCTTGGTGCCCTAGAGAGCCACATCTGATACATCGCGATGCTCTGGAGCAGGTTTTGGTTGGGTGATGCCCCCAGCAGCGATTACATTGGGCTATTCGTAGCCGGCGGTGGAACTCTGTAAGACGCCCACTTTCCTCAAAGAGTCGCTCTCTGAGCTTGGGGGTGCCGGTTGGGAAGTGGATTACCCAGTCGATTGCGGGTCGATCCGTGCTAGATGCGAGGGGCCGCGCTGAGATTGGTACTATGCTAGTTTTGAGAGTGGCTTCTTTTATGACCATTTCTCTAGTAACTGGTACTGATATTTGCTGAAGACTGATTGGTGTGCCAGACTCGACAGTTGTGGGAATATTGTAAGTTTGCAGGTGGTCCGGGACATTTGGGGCGAGAACCGATGTCCATTTGGATGCCGCTTCCAGCCTGAGGTCCTGCAGGATGAGGTTGTTATTCTCAGAATCGCTTTCCTTGCTCCCTAGGCGATACGCCTCGTCGAGGAGACGGTTTCTGGCTGCCTCGTTTGTTGCAGTGACGGCAAATCCCGAGTTAACAATCGTGACTTATTGAATTGCTGAGTGTGACGGCTGTTTAGCCGCAGTAACCCTGTAGCCTATGCCGACTAGCATAGGCGAGTAGTAGCGCTTGGACATTTATAAGTGGGACTAATCCACAATACTAAACCTGATGGAGCTTTCTAGAATTGTGGAGCATGCTGTATGTATATTTATATCTGTGGCTACACACTTCAGTGGTCTGAGGAACATTCCAGAAACCATGACATTGAACATTTATACAAATTGTAATTACAAACATAGATTTCTTCCTTAGATAGAATATAAACTACCATTAGGTATACAGTTGCTTCAGCCTATATACTGCGATCCGTGACACTGAGCTGGCGACCCGGAGTTTCGCTGCTAGGCTCATCTTTACGAAGTATGGCGACATTTTTCGCCACGGATGGTCTTCTTTGAGTCGTAGGAAGAGCCTCTCGTCGGGGCGGGTCGACGGGGGTGGGTGTACCCTTGCCGGCCCCCGAGGTGGGTTGAGCGAGGGAATAGTCGTTTTTGCAGGTTTAGGGGCTTGCTTTGTCTGCTTATTGTTCTTGCGGACAACCGCTGTCCACGAGCCTTCTGTTGGCTCAGCTCTTATTGTCGGTAGCACGGCTCCTAGTTTGGCGCCACGAGAAGTATCCGCAGCCTGGGGGGCTTTGTAGTATCTACCGCATTTGCGGCAGGCCTTTTGTGCTGTACAGGGGGTTGGGCAGCTGGCGTAGGGCCTTGCTTGGCTCTGGTCCTGGTAATGAGGTGTGGCTGGTTGTCAGGCTGGGTGATACTTGCCTGGCCCAATAGGATGTTTGCGATCCTATCCCTAAGGCTGGCAGTTGCGGCTTCGGTTGAGCTTTTTAGCTCTTTGTCCTCTATCGCGTCCAGCAGTCTGCAGAACGTACTCAAGATGAGTTTTGCCTGTTCGACACGTTTTTGGAATTTCAAAATTTCCGCGTCGATGTAGTCTGTAATGCTCTGCTCGAGAGAGCCTTTCTGTGGTTGTGTAGGAGGGTTTGTTGCGATGGTGCTGGCGGGTCGGATATTGACCATTTTGACATCTGGTGATGCCGTGTTTTCGTGAGGTTGCGGGGGGGGCACTGGGCAGTCCCGTTTGAGAGCTGCGAGGCCATTGTCTTTAATTGAGGTAGATTGTGTGTGATGTATCGCGATATGTTGTCATTATCATGGGTGTCAATTACAGGATTTATCTTTTATGTGTCTTTGTGTTGGTACATATACTATGTCATTAAAGAATATTTATGTTAAAATATACTTCGGGAAAGGGCTGAGTGCTAGCCTCGGCAGCTGACTCTTGTGTTGATTGTCAGGGGTTGCTCCAAGAGAGTGCTAGCGTTAGATCATGGGGTTTTTTAGATTACCTAGAAGTTCTCACTCTCATTAAAAGTTAATTCTGTAATAAAACTTATTTAGGGAATATCAAGTCTGGTATCGTATCTTCCTATAACTTTGGGTTGAAATTTTAAAAATTTAGTAGAACCTGTAAAGACCCGTATCCCTTGATGTACAGAATAGCTATCATCACGACAAGTTTTCTTCGGCCTATGCCCAATTTCAAAGACTCAGTGGAATCCGGGTTTTAGATATTTAGAAAAAAATCCGGACAGACATTGTTGTGACAATAACTTTTTGTTTTACTAAGTATATGATGGGGTACGTACACTTGCGCAGAGTTACTAAAAGGATTCAGATGCTTGAGTAGACCAGGCAATTGTGCGTATGGCAGGAATGTAAGATTGAATTGAAAGATGAAGAGAATGATGTCTAACAAAAGCGGCGAATCTAAGCCTACATATACTTCTAAAATCATCCGTGCGCCAACAGGGCAAACAATGCAAATATCAAGTCTCATGGGACCCACACCTCGCCTAACTAGTCCCAACACGTCATCCTAGCCTCGGTGGTGTCACCTCATCAGCTGCTTATGCAGCCTTGCCATGTCCACTATGTTCCTAGGCACAACACTTTTTCATCAGCTGAGGGTTACGGGTTTTGACAAAATCTACAGTGAAGGCCAAAGAGGATTTTTTTGGCTGTTTTCTAATCTTTGATAATAAGATTATCATTATGTTATTGTCTCAGGCTTAGATGGCGGAGTGTTATACTTTCCAGGATGTTCAACCAAGTCGAAGAGGGGGACGGAGACGGCGTTTCTACCAGCACGTGGTGTCCCCTACGAACCTGGAGTTTATCTTCAGAGCCAACAGAAACACGCATTACTTATTCACAGAGGAAATGTCACCCAGATGAGTTTCCGAGGCTTACCCAGCTCCCGTTGTGGTGGTGATGGATCAGACTAAGTTGGCCCTTTTTACTAAGATGAATTCTAACTGTTTATAGATATTCTGGCATTATACTGTCTCCCTAGGAAAGAGCACTGCTACCTGAGCGCCGGTGGCCTCGGTATAAGGAGCATATCTGGACAATGGGATATTAGAGAGACACAGATGGGGATATGCACTTTGTATGGCTCTGGTGTCTAGGCCTCGCCTGGCTGGGGTTGCAGGTTTTTTGAGACTTTTTCCCGCGTACCGGTTTCCAAGGCTGCTCTTTTTCTAGTTTTTTTTTGAGTAGAAGGTTCCGTGGAAAAGGTGGTTGAATTTTATGGGTGACTACCGAGCTGAATGGCTATCTGTTATGGATCAATGTATCAATGATCATAGGTTCAAGGTGAAAGGGGATAGGAGCACTATAGAAGATAAGGTCGGATGGTGCAGTGGTACACTTAGCGGGCCGTTCTCCCAAGTAGAGTCTGGGTAGCTTGAACACATTCCCCCATTGAGGTAGGAGAAAGCTGGTTCGAATCCAGCAGGACCCTCATACCACTTCTCTCGCGGTGATACTGTATTCGTGGGATGACGAGATCATATTCAGATACCCGTAGGTTTTTCTCGCTTTTCCCTGTGGTGGGTATTGTTACAGTTATTAGTTAGGGAAGTATCATCATGTGCTGACTTTTGCAAAGATGTCACTATGGTATTGCAGGAGAGCGTGTGAGAAGATAATGTATAATAATAGATGTGTGTTCTAATTAGTCTCATTACATTGTGCGAAGAGCCCACTATTTATATACGGATATTCTCGCTTAGTGTTTGACCCACCGTATCAAACACATCCAACATATTATGAACGACCTAACACCTGACCTCACACGTGCGGTATAGTGCACCTGATGCGATCCACATAACGGTTATGTAGATCGCCGATGTCGATAGCACAACAGGTACTCATGGAAGAGGGTATGTGTCCTAAGGCGTTATTCTTGTAGTGGTATCTGCATATGAAATCTGAGTAAGAACGTCCCAAACGTTTAACTGAGTCATACTGCTTCACATACACACCTTCCGTAATCATTCGCGTCGTAACTTCAAGTTGCGTACGCTAAAATGATTTAAAAAAAAACTGTAGAAGGTGTGGCTTGGGTCAGAAAGGAGCCCGAGTGTTACAATAGTCTTTGACTCTACGTAGAACGAAAAAAACACAACTACAAACAAACAAACAATTCGAGAAGAGTGCCCTATATGCCCATTTTTTCCCTTCCTTCCCCTTCGAATTCACTGATACGCCTGTATCTTCTCGTTGTAAACCGCCGAAAGGCTCCCCAGGATGCCTCCGGAGAGGACAAAAAATCAGCCGGTGCCAACACCAAGCAACCCGATCTCTTCTGCTAGTAAGCCAGTATCTACGGCTATTTGCAAAGGAAAGACAAGCAAAACCTCAAAAATCAAAGGCCTCGCGCATAAAATTACAAGCGCAAATGCGTCTGAGGCCTTTACCCAAGGGAAGGACATACACCTTCCCGATACAGAGATGACTGATACTGAAATTAGCAGTCCCACCAACCAAGTTCCTGAGAATAAGGAACCTTCGCAACAAGTTCCAGGGGCCTCCAATAGCTCCAAAGGGAAAATGATAGCTTCTACAGATACGACACACCTGGCAAACGCATCTGCTAAAGAAATTGATACAACAACGGCAACGCCAAGACGCATTGCAACACCTAGGACTGTAAGGATAGTTACGGGTAGTACCAAGCAATCGACAGGAAAAGTAGACACCGCCCAGTCTAGCTCGAACCCATCGAAGGCAAATACTGTACCACATGAACTTCGCGCCTACCTAGAAGCCGAAGAGCGTCGTGCAACACAAACGGCCTCCAATATAGCTCTCTGCACTGCTGCTATTGTCGGTGTAGAAAACGCCCTCTCTCCTCTGTCCAATGGCCAGAACAAGCAATTTATAGACTCAATGAAAGTCTATCTCCGAGCGGCTATAGCACAATATATGTCGACTGGTCCTGGATCAACAGTACCGACCCTACCCTCACGCCCAGCAAGTAATGTTATTTTTTGGGAAAACCCCCCTGCCGGCTCACCTTACCGCCAGCACATCCAAGTCTCCCAACCATCGGTTGTAGAGCCAGTGGCAAAGGCAACATGGGCTACAATCACAGGGAGAGGAAAAAATAAGCCGTCTACCTCGACAAATCTTGGACACGCTCGACTGAAGCAACCCAACCCACCCCGAGCACTGGCCAGACCCAAAGCCCCCACCCAGCAGGATGAGAGAATCTTTCTTCGTCTCGGAAAAAGCCACGACCGGCGCCAACTTTCCCCAGCAGGCGTTCGAGAGGCTGTGGCCCAACATCTTGGTCTCCCACTCTCCACCATCGAGCACGTTCATCGTGACCCCACTGGCTTCGCGCTTCGAGCAAAAGACGCTGATACCCGCCAGACCTTGATAGACTCGGCGGAGGCTTTCACTCCCCCTGGAAGCTAAGTTGGAAAAAGCGTCTGATCTGGTTGTTATACGGATCTCAACGGTTCCTGTAGCCATTATATCTGTTCTCGGCAGAGTCCACATCACGGAAGAAATGGTCTCGGATGAAATAACAAGGGTCACCAATACAGTCCCTTCCAAGGTCCGACCGCACGGGAAAAGTCGCCTTCGAACCCCCCACCAGTCATGGCTGGCATATTTTGAGAAAGCCTCTGCGCCTCGACCCGGCTTCCGTCTATTTGACGAATCTGGAATTGCAGTGCGACATAACCCTCAACGGAG
Source organism: Podosphaera xanthii (assembly GCA_028751805.1). Taxonomy (NCBI): domain Eukaryota; kingdom Fungi; phylum Ascomycota; class Leotiomycetes; order Helotiales; family Erysiphaceae; genus Podosphaera; species Podosphaera xanthii. The sequence continues at coordinate 2,017,277 of JAPWIX010000018.1, forward strand.
TGTGCAGCAATGTAAACGCTGCTTGGACTTCCATGGTACTCGAGGATGCTCCCGTGCACCGGCCTGCTGGAACTGCTCCTCAAAGATGCATTCTACCGCCGAATGCAAGGCCCACACAAAATGCCGAAACTGTGGGGGCCCTCATCGATCCAACAGCCGTAACTGCTTGGCTCGCCCAACCCGATCTGGACCAGTCACTAAGGAACAACTCGTAACTATCCGACAGGCCAGTCAGCGTGAGTTTGCAGCAGTAGCCCGAGCCAAAGCAGCAGTTCGACGTGCAGAAGCAGCCGCTACAGTAGCCACAGCAGCCATGGAACACACCCCAGCAAGCCCCGCGGGAATCAAGTCAGTCAACACGTTTGACGTGCTTATGATAGATACAGCCTCTACTGACGCCGCGCCAACTGGAGAGGCCAACTCCGAAGAGCAAATATGAAGGGCACACCTAGTGACCCTTCCCGCCTCCCTCCTACACTAAGTTTTATGTCAATCAATGTAGGTAGAGGAGGCTCAGCACACGACATCGCGCTTTCCCGAGCTTATGTGCTAGGCGTGGATGTCCTGCTAATACAGGAGCCTTTGTGGCAAAAGCGCACAAAGACTACCAAGTCACACCCTGGATATATCTGTCACACTCCCACTGGTGGCGTAGATGTTAGACCAAGGGCTGTGACTTACACGCGAAAGAGTAACAGGATATTATCAGCCATACAGATATTTCCCTGTGCAACGCCAACCGGAGACTACTGCTGGGTAGTTGTCAATGGAATTACCTTTTGCAATGTTTACAAAGCGCTAAACAACTCAACAGCCATTCGTCCCCTAGTCAGCTGGCTCCCCACTCAGAACTCGGTAGCAGCCGGTGACTTTAACGCCGTGCACTGGGCCTGGCAACCAGGAACGACTCGACCCTATGGACAGGGCGAAGAGATAGAAAGATGGGCCGAAAGTCACAATCTTACTTGTCTAATTGTCGGTGAACCCACACATCGAGCAGGTAATACACTCGATCTTACCTGGACCAATGTCAGCGGCGCCCGTGCTTGGGTCGACCACAGCGAATGCGTAACCAGTGACCACCTTCCCATCTATGGCCAAATACCTATCGCTACCGCGGCTGTGAATAGTGAGCCTCCCAAGATAAGAGTGCGAAGAGAAAATCTACCTAGGTATGCCTTAGCCATTGCGCAATGGGTACATCCACCGCCGCAACTCGATTCCATAGAGAAAGTCGAAGCATACGCCGAAGATCTGTGTTTCCATCTCTCTAACGCGATCAAAGCGACAGGGACCCGAGCCAAAAATGGTAGTGGTAAATCTGCTCCTTGGTGGACGCCCCAGTGCAAGACTGCCCATGCAGAATACCGAAAAGCCTCCTCGCCCCTAGAACGTGCAGATTGTGCGAAGAATTTACGAGCGACAATTAGCAACGCTAAAAAAGAACACCTGACGCGTAAGGTCGAGTCCATGACTACCTCGGGAGAAATATTTAAGTTGATGCGTTGTTTAAATCCTCGACAAGCAAATATCCCTCCCCCACTCAACTTTAACGGACGACTTGTTTCAGATCAAGCAGAACGGGCAACAATCCTGCGAGATGCTCTCCTCGCTCGGCACAAGGCGACAGACGACCTTCCACCATGCACCAGCGTAAATGAGAGTTGTATCCCTTGGAATGATAATGTATCCGAGGAAGAAGTCCGCGTTTGCACAATTGGCTGCGGTAACACAGCACCAGGTGCAGATGGAATCTCAGTAGAACTTCTTACAGCCTGCTGGAAGACTATTGGACCCTATGTAACCCTACTATTTCAAGCCTGCATTCGGCTTGGAACACATCCAACTTGCTTCAAGTTGGCTGAAGTTGTACTCCTCCAAAAGGCCAATCGAGATCCAACCACAGTCAAAGGCTGGAGACCAATTGCTCTCCTCTCATGCTTGGGAAAGGGATTAGAGAGGCTTTTAGCTAAACGCATGGCACATCTTGCGATCACTCACGACGTGGTTGGCAAACAACAATTTGGTGCACTCCCGAAAAGATCAGCGACTGATCTTGTATCTTGTGTCGTGCACGATGTCGAAGAAGCTCGCTCACATGGGTGGGCTGCCACATTTGTTACACTTGACGTCCAAGGAGCGTTTGATGCAGTCCTCCACAATCGACTAGTGACCAGAATGCAAGAACAGGGATGGCCCAGTCACATCCTTCAATGGACGACTTCATTTCTAGCACACCGAAGGGTTCAAGTTCGTTACCCTGGAGGGATAACTACTCAGAGAGAGCTAGTCTGCGGTGTACCTCAGGGCTCACCAATCTCTCCACTCTTGTTTCTCCTCTACATGGCGGAACCCATGCGTAGCGGCAACTCACATCTAAGGTTTAGCTATGCAGACGACTTTGGTATCCTAGGATTTGGCCCTACTATTGCTGAGTCCGCTGCAGCAGCTCAGCGCGAGGTGGATCATCTTGTTGAATGGGCACGAAATAACGCTGTAGCTTTCGACTCCGAGAAGACAGAGGTTATACAATTCCCAGGACGTCGCCGTGAAACAGCAGCAGTCGTCAACGTGAATGGCACGCCTGTCGAACCAGCCGAACATATTCGCTGGCTCGGAGTCCATCTCGATCCACGCCTCAACTTCCAGTATCACGTCACCCAATGGTGTGGTAATGCTATGAAAGTGGCTCAACATATGCGACGTTTTAACTCCGCCTACCGTGGAGCAGCACCGATGCCATTGATCAGAGCTGTAGATGCATGCATTGTCCCAGTAGCGACTTTTGGATCAGATGTTTGGTGGCCAGGCCTAAAACGACCTACGCTAAGGGGGATAAGTACTCCTTCCACTACTAACATGTGTAGCATGATCGATAAAGCAATTCTGACGGGCCTGCGCGCTGCATTACCTGTTATGAGGACCACACCAAACGCTGTCCTGCATAGAGAAGCAGGAATACCACCAGCAAACATTCTGCTCGAGGGTAACCGAATTCGAGTTGCAGCTAGGCTTAAATCTCTCGATAAACAACACCCTTTGAGAAGTAGGGCATCTGTGTGCCCAAACGTGGGAACTCAGAAATACAAGAAAAAGAAAAAAGGGTCCGCGAGACCAGAGCTTCAGATGTCGCGCGTCCAACGTGCCTTCCAACAGCTACCGGAATCAGAGGCACCTGATATCATACCTACTCCAATTTACGTCCCCGCACTGGGAACAAGGGAGACAGAAACAGAGGCCTGCACACGGTGGATCAAAAATGTTCCTGGAAGAGAGATTTGCGCCTATGTAGATGGATCATCGGAAGGACACGGACGCTCTGCTTGGGGCTTTGTCCCAGAAAGAGAAGGGACAACCTTCTTCCGAGGCAGTGGCATTGCACATGGGGGAGAAGTCCTAGATGCAGAGATTATAGGGGCTAAAAATGCTCTAGAGGCTGCCCTGAGTTTCGTTGAGGAAGAACAACGGAAATTTGGGGATACAAAGCAGCGTATCCACGTCTTGTTGGATAGCCAACAAGCGGTAAAAATATTAATTACAGGTACCTCATCTTCCAGCCTCAAAGACGTACGTAGCTTTCATGCGTTATCTAAGACAGCTGAAGTATTTGTTAAATGGGTGCCGGGTCACTCAGAGATTCAGGGGAACGTTGAAGCGGACTCCATAGCTAGATCCGCCCTGAGAGGGTTGCCGAACCTGGAAATAAAGCCGGGACTACTTACCCTAGCATACCTTCGACGACTTATGAATCAGCAACGACAGACGCTCCTTGACGACTGGTGGGAAGAAGCTTGCCCGTCTAGATAACGGGAACTAGACTTGCTCATGCGACGACGCAAACCCCCAGAACTGGCTCTCCCACGGCGGTTACTCCGCGAATTGATCGCAGCCCGTACAGGTCATGGTAACTTCGCAGCATATTATCGCCGTTTTCAATTTTCAGACGCTCCCACGGAGTGTACATGCGGGGAGGAAACAACTCCAACCCATTTTATTCACTGTAGGCTTCATGCGAAAAGCACGCGTAAGCTTAGGAGATCAATGTCTCACAACGACTTCGTCAACAAGCTTCTTGGGCCCAAATGCCTCAGGAGCTTTAACATATTTGCACAGGAAACTGGCTGTTTCAACAGTCAAACTGCTGGTCAATCTACTGCTCTCAGCGGGGATCGAATCAATTAGTTATCGCTAAAGGCATGACATGAAAGAAAACGGAATGAGAAGTTGCGCTTTCTAGATTATAAATTGATATATTTTGTTTTTCACATGTTGGGGGAAGTAGGTGTTTGACTTTGGAGTTGGGCTGGGTTTGTGTTAATTGTATATAACTAGCTACTATTTGTGTAGCGGTTTACGCGGTGGGACCGAGTTAGGCGTGTCTTAGACATGATCTTAGCCGTGTACACCAGTCCATGACCCAAGAGGGAAAAAGGGCTTAGCCTTGGACTTAAATTAAATAAAAAAAAAAAAACTGATTTATGCAAATTTTCAATATTGTTAATTTTCAGAAATTCTTAGCGTCACATGCTCCAGGATATTTATCGGTGCTTTACGGTTCGTACTTCACATTATGTCAATCTTCTCGCAAGCTTGTCTGAAGACGTAAGCTTCATCACCGTTCAAGACATTCTAATCCGAAACACTATATTGTAATGTCGTCGTCTCCCAGATGAGACGGCATATCGTGCAAATTTCTCTTTACAATAGTAATCGGAGTGATGATTTTCGAGGTTCGCGTTCTTTCCTCTCTGTGTGTTGAGCATCTCCGTTATTCCTTATTAGACACCTCCGAAATAATCATTCTACGCTATACCTCAGCCCTGAAATGCTCAACCTTCTGGACCATCATTCGCATCCTGTTGGAGAACTGTTCCATCGGAATGTTAAAAGCCAGCTTGAATATGGTTACGTAATAAGCTACTACGAGGCTGTTAGATTAAGCCCATTACTCTTCGGTCGTATCGGCTCTCCATAGGCCCCTTATCGCTAGATTTGGGTAATTGGGATTAATTTCTAAAATTACCGGGTTTTAGTTGCCATTTAACTCCAACCTGACAGATGGGTGATGTTGGAATTAGTTGGCAGCTCGGGTCTTGCCAGCTAGCGCTGGGTGGTGTTCGACAAGCAAGGCGTTGGCAAAGTCGGGATTGCTGTAACTGAGCGGGTAATATTAGCAGTCTCATTCATCGAAATGAACCTCCAGTTTATCCTTCTGTTCTCAAAACGGTCTCAGAATAGAACTTTTCCAAATCCATGTTGGGTCCTGGTATTAGTATTGAAAAGATGCACTGAAATTTTACCGTCTATGTTCGCAATACTTACCTCTGCAGGCAAAATGATGTGTACGGGTAAGTGTTGCAAAAGTAAGTACCAATAGCTCAATAAATCATAACAATAATTAAACTCGAGACCCACTGTGGGAATTGACAGGTTCTACTGTACAGTGTCTCAGCCCTAAAGATTTTTAGCGGCTGATATTAGTTTTGTATGTTAAGATGGAGTACAGTCGTCCCTCTCTAACTCGATAGTGGGTCCCGGTATAAGTGTTGAAAATATTCATTTTAACTTGGACTTTTATATTTGCAACACTTACCCTTACAGGTCATTTTGCGTGCAGGGGTAAGTATGGCAAATGTAAATGGTTGAATTTCAATGAATATTTTCAACACTTATACCGGGACCCACTATCGAGTCAGAGAGGGACGACTGTACTCCATCTTAACATACAAAACTAATATCAGCCGCTAAAAATCTTGAGGGCTGAGACACTGTAGATGGGCAGAAACGCGTTATTGGGTGTGGCGCAATAGCGTCCTGCCATTCCGCTTGTGGCCTCAGTTTTTTTCATTTTTAAAATAATATTGTATTCAGCCTAATACAGGGCCTCAGGGGCATGTTTTACTCGGTGATCGACATTGAAAAGTAGGGATAAATCCCAGTTTATTACAGGGCATATTCATATTACAGAACCCATACTCCTCGGTGGACAAAATAGCTATGGGTTATGACAGGTTATGGGAGTATTCTAATTTTAGATTTAAGCGTCGTTTGGCTTCGCTTAAATTTACGTATCACATGTTACCACTACGGCGAATGCCACTAGCTACATTCAGTTACACGTAAATATATACGTGCATATACAGAAACGAATGCCTGTAATTGTAATTAAATTAACTGCAAGGCTTGAAGTTCATTTGTTTGTTCTAAATTAAATACAATTACATTTTTACCTGCTACTTGGAGGGAATAAATTTCTGAAATGGCAATTGTCGAGGGATGTGGAGACATGATGATGAATAGTATGAAGGGAATAACTTTTTGTTGTGACGACAAAGAAGGGGAGTTGTGATACAAACCCCCTCTCCCCCCTTTGAGATAGACTCCCCCCTCCCCCTTGAAATTTTGATGCAACAGTTTTATGATGCTAAATCCGTCGAGCGGTGAACGCAAATTGAAATACTAATTAAACTGAGTTTGATATCCGCGTCGCTACAGCAGCAGACGTAATTACGTCCAGTAAAATAATGTGCAAATAATAATTAACAATCGCAAATAACGAAACCAACCAAGCATTTCTGGCTACTTTCAACTCTTTAAACACTTGTCGTAACTTAGAGGCTGATTGCAAGATGAATCAAAAAATATAAAATATAATAAACTCACAAAACAGAAGTACTTCAGGCCATTTACTTGTTCCACAGTCTCAATTTCCAAGGATCTATCTAATAATCCTTAATTACTAATTCTTTTAACTTTATCCACGTACGTCTATATCAATTTGAGCGCCATCGACGTCCAGCTCTAAAACTAAAAATGGCAGAATTACTTCGTTGAAATGGAATCAACCCGGATCTTACGTTTCTATTATAAAATTGTATGAGGCGGTCCAAAATCACGCTACGTCTGCCGGACATGCGAGCAATTCAGAATAAAGAAAATGGCGAAGAAAGAAACTCCCAACCTACAAGAAAAGTAGAATGTTTCACAGCGAAGTGGACGAGACATGCAGGGAACGACGTAGATTAACGCAAAATACCAACTGTCCTTTCAGATTTAACTCCAGAGAGGAGCCCTAGTCTTATGATAGTCTTAGACTCAAGATAGCACGAATAAACACAATTACATACATATTAGGGCACATAATAGGCAGCCGGTTGAGCCTGTCTCAACACGAGACCATACAAAAGGTTTTACGATTTTGAACAGCTTGTGTTGAGCTCAGATAAATTAAAGCAAGATATCAAGGATGTAAGGCAACTGGCCATACTCGTAGTTAATGGCCTAATAAGTAGGGATATTTCTCACATTAAATTGAAACGATACTATGGAGCGAAAATGTATTGTGTAATTGAATCGAAATTTGACCAGGAAATAGATGTAAATGATACTAAATACCCAAACAGTTCACATGTGCAACAGATTTACCAAGTTGATAGAGTAACTGATTTAATTTTATCCCAAATGAAATAAAGTCCGTACATTGTCCAAAAACCCTGAGGTATTAAATAGGCTGTAAAATTTTGAGATGTTCAACAAAGATGTACAAAAAATAATCAAGCACACATGTACTTGTACGTGCGTTCAGTATTTGTTTACAGTTTATAATTAGACAGTTTTTTCGTAAATGTTGTGGGGTTTTCGATAAATCCATATTTCCAGGCAGAATAGGTTTTTCGAGGGGAGGGGGGTTTGTATCACGACTCAAGAATGAACGCTTGAATGGACGCTTGAATCAAAATGGAATATGTGATGGTATCTGAGCCGCACATGACTTGGTCATGTGACAATCTTGTAATTTTTTATAGCCTCCATAGTGTGAGGGTCTTAAAGCAGGGTTTTATTCAAACTATACTCAGAGCTGTATACAAGAAAATCTTGAAGTGAAGAGGAAAGTAATCTAAGAAGTTTCTCTCTTATTTATCTACATTTCGAGAATCTTGTTTCTCTTGATGACCAAATCGAATGAAATAAAATCTCCCTGTTCAAACTTATGACTTCTTCCCTCATCTCCTTCTATTTCCATTGCCATCATTACATTATATTAAATCATAATGGAGCTTGGATTAGTTGTTCAAGGAGTGCCTAATTGCAAGCATAATTGAATCTTCTTCCAGGATGTTGTATGACTCGGTTGAGGTTGTCAATTTGTTTTGTTTATATTCCTGGATAAGATGATGTTGCTAGGTTCCGCTCTCGGCCCATTATTAATAAAATTAACAATAAGTATTATGCATAATTAGCTCGGCTAATTAATTTTTATGTGGTTAGGCATTAGCCTAACTAGAGTCAGGCTTCAGCCCTGTGACACATAGTTTACAATAAATCTTCATGCATGTACACACGACGATAACATTCCACAGATTGTTCCTATTAATCCAAATAAATCCTTTCTCATCAGGCCATCACACCTGCGATGGTTAAATCTCAATATCCTCCCCCTTTGGCCCAGCGCGTTGCTGATGAGCTTGAGCTTGTACAGCGCGTTGCTAAGGGCCGAGCTACTTGGGTTCAAAATTTCCACACCAAGTTTTGGACATCCGTTGAAGAGGCTGATCCCCTCATCAAATCTTTTGTGCGCGAGCAAATGGACGCCTTTCTCCTTGCTGTTGCTTCCGGGCACCCTATGCGTCACGACACTCCGATACATCCCAAGCCGGCAAGCTCCTTACCCAAGCCTAGCCAAAACATTCCCTCACTGTGAGGGTTAGAACCCTTGTTGGAACTTGGGCCCTGGCCCTTGTATAATTATGCCACTGTCCGTGCATTGCTAGCTTGTGTACATGTACATGTACTAGTTATATCGGACGCTTAGGAAACAGGGATGTAGCTAATAAACTAATGAACCTTCGCTAAAGCGTTGCTGATGATTATCAAAATACATGTACCAAGCGAGATGATGATAGGCATGTGTAAAGATGTTGTAATGGCGTTTAGGCGTTGATGATAATTCTTATAGCTTCGATCTAATTCTGAAGTTTGTACAATCGGTCGTGGTGATCTTGGGTTGGTTAGATTCTAGAAGAATATGGAATTGGAAGAAAGGTATATAGGGCTACGTGATTATATGTTAAACTTCACGCACTTCTTAATTTATTATATTGAACCTCTACTTTGAGTTATTCGAGGACGGGCCTCTCACACTCACGACCTCCCCTATCCAAGCCACCTCAACCCCATAACTGGGCAGCTATCGCTGCACACCCTCCTACCTCTGTCCCCTCGGCTTCGTCCCAACCCGTCTTCAACAACCGTCCCCCTCGCACTTCTTTGCAAAAGCCTACCGTAATACCCAAGGGCCCGAAAGCTATCTTCCGCCTGACTGAAGAAGCACCTCTCCTCAGAGCTGACGCAACATCAGTGAAAGCTGCTTTATTAAAAATCGTCCCTGGTCTCAAGGACGGTATCGCCTCTGTTTCCCGCAGCTCAAGCGGATTTAGCATTATGTTTTCATCCGAGGAGTCGCTCAAATTTGCGATGGAACATGCCGACTCCATTAAGGCCTCTCTTTCCGGGGCTTTACATCAAGTTGAGGATCGAATTGGATATGTCGTTAAACGAATTCCACGCACCATTTGGAATCCAGTGTCTAATCTGGTTTCCTCGACGATCGATGACGTCAAGAACATTGCCGAGGCGCAAACAGGCGTCGCCCCATCCAGCGCCCACTGGTCACTGTACGAAAATCGCCACGATGCATTTCATACTGTTGTTATCTTTCCTAAAGAAGTTCCCACTTTTCGTATCGTCGATAGCGCCCCGTCTCGGCGATACATACCTAACCCTAAGGTTGTCCAGTGTGAAGCATGCTTTGGGTTTCACCAATCCTCCTGCGGATGATCTCTCCTGCCCCCTTCGCCCTCGGCCGTACAAGGGCAAGCTTATTCAGCCCTCGGATAAAGAGGTTATGGAACTCCGGTCAACCAACCGTAATTTACTCCGCAAGACTCGCCGCGCTGAAGCAGCAGCAGTGGCAGCCACTAGTGCCACTTCAGCTACTTCTGCCACTACTATCACTGCCCCTGTCAGCGCCCAAAGTCCGTCTCGCGCCACTGGAGCCTCCACTAGCGCCTCACAAGATATTCCTCCCGCCAGCCTGAATAGGTTTTCCGCTCTCGAAAATGCCTCGTCTCACCTATGGAAATAGATTTCGACGTACAAGCCCCTAATAATGCCCTTAGTCTTGCTCTACATGAATAACAGAGCTTATTTTAGGAGTACCCCCCCCGCCTCGTCTTCGTTTTCTCTAAGCTAACGTTGGACGTGGTGGATCTTCTCACCTAATTCTATTAGAAGCCACATTCAAGGGTAATTATGATGTGATCTTTGTCTAGGAGCCTTGGACAAAAATCATAAATTTTAAGAATGTTACCAAATCCCATCCAGCTTATGTTACCTTTACCCCACCCGACCGAGACTGGAAGCTTGCGCACCCACGCGTGCTCACATACATTCGGAAAAAATCCAACCTCCGCCCCATCCAGCTGGATAGTGGTCCTTCACCAGACATCATTACCCTCCTTCAATGTTCTCCTCAAGTAGAGGTCATCAATGTCTACCAGCAACCTCAGGCACACATGCCTGAGAGTCTCTACCCACTTCTAAACTGGTCAGTGAAGCCCAACTCCATAATTGTTGGAGATTTTAATCTCCATCACAAGTTATGGGAACCTAATGTGTCTCGTTCGTCCGGAGTTGGTAGCTTTACCGACTAGATTGAAAACCACTTTTTAAGGTCGGCTTTACCGTATGGAGCTCCTACCCATCGAGCTGGCCATGTTCTCGACCTTGTTTTAACGAATATGGAAGGACTCCTGGCTCATATGGACCCCGTGGCTCATTCGACTTCTGATCACGAGACCATATCTGGCTCGGTTAATCTCTGTTCAGCTCAAAGACGACACCCATCAATGAGAATCCCTGAATTTACAGCCGAAAATACGGAAATATTTATCCAAGCACTTATTGCTACCCCTCCTCCTGTTCTCCCTCTCGACAACCCTAACCCTCATCTCTTAGACGCTGTGGCCTCTTCGGGGGTCGCTGCGCTATCGGCCATACTACTTGCGGCTAACCCACCAAGGCCCCCATGTGTGCCACGTAAGGATTTCTGGAACCTCGAATGCTCTGACAAACGCTGACTGTATGTTGAAGCCCGCAACAGTGGGGACCCGGATCGTATTAGGGAGGCACACCGAAATTTCCGCAGAACTGTTAGGCGGACTAAGAGGGAGTATGTGAGCTCGAAGCTGGATAGTGAGTCTTCGGTTTCGGAAGCCCATAAAGTGGTTGGATGGCGAAGGTTTGCCAGTGTCACAGTCTAGACAAGAGCGCTTGTGCTGCTAAATGGGTAGAGGTAATTAATATTCAAATCTATAAGGATGTGAACTATTTCGTTCCTCAACACATATATATACAGTTTCTCTCCAATCTAATAACTCGCCTTGGCCCTAACATGACTGGGGGTCTCTGGGGAATCCTCATGTATCAGAAAGTCCTCGTAATAGAAAACCCAGGTGTATCAAGGAGTCTCCACGCCTCAGCTTGCCTCCGAGTCTCAGCTAGTCTCTGTATTCCAGGAAGTTTAACAATAGCGAGAACCCCCCCTGCCGTACAGTACCCTGCCCTTTGCCACATGCCCCATGCGCCATACCTTTATCACTACAGAGTTTGGGCCTGCCCATGCGCCACATAGGCTACAGGATTAATTCAGCTTATCAGCTGTCACAATTCTCCTTCCCTCTCTCAAGAACGGGTTGCTGGCTAGCCTCTTTGATTTACGTTGCTGGAGTATTTGTGGTTCCGCGGGTCCAACAAATCCACCTACTTCTTTAACTTCTGGGCCGTCAGAAGATTCAACTGGTCCATACTTTGCTTCGAATTCCTCCAAGGTTTTTGTGTCTTTGACATACTCAATAGGCTCCCAGGTAGGATCCGCCCAGCCAACCCATTTAACTAATGCCTGGCGATATTTCCCTCGGCCACGTGATTTAGTTCGTGCCCGTAGAATGGATTCCACTTGGTACTCAGGTTCTGCTAAATCGTCACTAACTGGAGGGTTTTGAGAGTCATCACGTGATTGGCTAGGGAACGGGTCAACTCCGGCTCGCTTGACTAGTTCGACATGAAAACGATTGTGAATATTTCCTGGCACATTTAACTCCACTGTTAGAGCATCAGGTACTGCGGTGACCTCATATTTTGCGTGCTGCCAAGCCAATTTCTTTCATAATTGCGGCGTTTTGATATTACGTAAATCAAGCCAAACTTTGTCGCCGACTTCAAAACGCTCTGGTTGACGGCGAAAACGGTTGGCATTGCTCTCACTTCGTTGTTGGGCAGATGCCATCGCAGCCTGTGCAAAATCCTGCGCGTCTCGCAGACGCTGTACGTATTTCTGACCTGCAACTATTCCTGGATGTCAAACTTCATTCTCTTGTGGTGTGGGCTCTCCGAGTGGGTCCAAGTTGTAACCATGGCGCAAGAAAAATGGACTGAAACCTCCAATTGAAGAATTTGGTCGGGTGTTGAGGGCCAACTGTGCTAAAGGTAACAATTGCATCCAATCATCCTGAGCATAACAACTGAATGCTCTTAAGTATTTATACAATTCCTGGTTTGCTCTCTCGCTTGCGTTTGCCTGGGGATGATAGGCTGTTGTAAGTCTTTGCTTGATGCCCGCTAACTTACAGAATGTTCTCCAGAAGTAGCTAAGCCAATCACTACCCCTATCGCTCGTCAAGTATTTAGGAAATCCGAAGTAGCGGTAATACCTATCAACAAAAACTTCAGCGCACTTTTCTGCCTTCATTGACTCTGTTCCAAATACAAATATATCCTTTGAAAGTCTATCCGTAATCACCATAGCGTTGGTACAATTCTGAGATTTTGGGAGGTCTGTTATGAAGTCTATCGTTAGATCGCCTCCAATCCGTCCTGGAACAGGCAAAGAGCGAAGAAAACCAGCCCTTGCTTCGCGCCACACCGTTGCTCTTCCACAGACATCACAATTTCTAACAAAACGCCTCACTGACTCCCTCATTTTTGGCCAGAACCAACGTCGCAATAATATAGCAACCATTGTATCTCTTCCAGGATGACCTGTAAGTGAGCTATCATGTATTCTTTGCATTATTGACGTTCGCAAAGGCTCATATTCTGGAACCCAAATACGATTTTCTCTGCCATGGAGGACACCATCCGCAGTTACTGAGCATTCCGAAATATTGGCAGACAACTTTATTGCTAAATCAGGTGGAAAGCTCCTTTCTCCTGATTGAACTGCATCCCTTGCTCGCTGCCAATCTTTGTCGTGTTCTACTCCCTGCTTCCACAACGCCCGTAATTCGTCGTCATCAAATATATCAGACCGTGTAGCTGGATCTACTATCAGGCTTTCTTTACTTATAATAGGTCTATCCTCCGTCTCAACGTGTGCACTATTCGGCTCTTTGTCTTGGATATCAACTTCATATATTTGAACATCTGGGAGAAGCTGTAAAATTCGGCCAGCTGTTCTCTCGTCTGTAACTCCATGCGGTCTATCCTGTTCTCGTCTTGAAAGCGCATCTGGCCGGTCGCAAGCTTTACCTGGGCGCCATTTGAGGTTGAATCTGAATTGTTGTAGGACATCATTATACCGTACCTGCCTTTCATTTAACAATCGTTTGGTTGTAAAAAAACTTAAGTTTCTATGATCGCTTAAGATGGTAAATGGTTTTACAACCGAAGTCAGCTCTGGCTTCCATTCCTGTAGGCAAGCTACAATTGACAACAACTCTTTATCGTGGATAGGGTAGTTCGACTCCGCACTGTTCAATCGTCTGGAGAGGTATGCAACTGGCCTTAAATTCCCCTGATTATCCATCTGCGAAAGACAGCCTCCAATGACATATCCTGAACTATCTGCCTCTAAAACTGTTTCGCGATCAGGATCCCACTGCGACAATACTGGCTCAGAAGCAAAGATTTTCTTTAGTCTTTCGAATGCATCGTTTTGTGTCTTTCCCCATATCCAAGGTGCATCTTTTTTTGTCAGGTCTATCAATGGCGCCGCTATTTCCGAAAATTTGTCCACAAAACATCGATAGAAGTTAGCAAAGCCAAGGAATGACCGCACTCCCTTCACTGACGTTGGTGCTTTCCACTCATAAATTGCCTTGACTTTTGCAGGGTCAACGGTAACGCCTTTTCCTGCCCTCACAATGAAACCAAGATATTTGACTTGTTCACAGAGAAAGTCACATTTGTCAATGTCCAGATATAATTCAGCTTTGTCCAATTTTCCTGAAATGCTCCGCACCGTCTTCCAGTGGCCTTCCTCGCTACCATCTGTGTAGGCTAGAACATCATCAATATATGCTGTGGCATCGAGATCTAAATGCTCCCGAAGATGCTCGTTTATATATCTCTGAAATGTTGCTGGAGCATTAATTAGTACGAAGGGGGTTACCAGCCATTCAAAGAGTCCTAATCTGCATCGAAAAGCCGTTAACCACTCATCACCCTCTCGAATTCTGATTCTATGGAAAGCGGATTTTAAATCCAGCTTGGTGAACCATCTTGCTTTTGAAAGTTGTAGAGTTTCCTTAAATAATGGTAGCGGATACCGATCGGGAATGGTAATAGCGTTGAGGCCGCGATAGTCAACGCAAAATCGTAAACCTCCACTGGGTTTCTTAGCAAACAATACTGGTGACGCAGCTGATGAACTACTAGGCCTGATCCATCCTTTACTTAAGAGATCCGTCAAAGTCTTACGCAACACTAGCAACTCTTCTCGGGACATGTTATATAAAGGTCCCCACGGCGGTGTCAGTGGCTTTGCTCCTTCTTTTCGGAGGTCAATTGCGTAATCCAGATCTCCTCGCGATGTAGGCAACTCGTTAGCGCCACCATCGTCTGCAAAAAGGTGAGCAAAATCTTTAACCTGATCCGGTAAGCGACTGCGTGCCTCATCTAAGGTCAGCTTTGGTTTTCCACGTAGTGCTTTTCCTATGTCCTCAATAATTGCTTTACAAACCGGAACGTTTCCAATCAACGATGCCATCTCTTTTGCTGAAGAATTCTTGGGATTAGCAACATTCTGTAGGAAATTGGTATGGGTTCTCAGAGGAAGAATACTCTCAAAGAATATAGGCACAATTTCTAGGTACTTCGTAATGTAAAACTTGAATAAATTAAAAAATTATCTCATAGTCTATATGACGGAAATTATATATATATAATGATTTCAACAATACATTTTATCATTCTCGCTGTTCAGCCGTCGAGCACATCAGACCTGAGCATACGAGGTTGTTCAGACAACCGCACACGCCCTGAACGTCTCACTTTGCGCACACCGATTCGTACTCGCTTAAGTAGCCACCTAAGCCCGACGACCAGTAAATTCGGATGAGAATCTTCATCCGACATTGCGAATTGTTTCTCATCGAATTATCCATTCGCAAGTAAGGCGATTGATGCGAAATCCCAACACATTCCGAAAGTTTTCTCGCCATTGCTTCGCACTATGGACTGAACCGTTTTGCTTTCGAAGTTCCAACCGTTGTTCCCTTGAGTGTATTACTGCGTCTTGGTCTTCCAGCCATTTCTTTCCAAGTATTATCGGATGGCTGCTTTGAGGGACTACATAGAGCCATAACTTGTCCGTGGTGTATCCATCTAGATCTAATGATACAAACGTAATATCCTTTACAATTGGCTTGTTATTGGTCGAAGCTTCGGCTGTTTCCAGATATCTTGGTGTAATCGATATGCGCGGCAGGTCAAGTTTAGTTGTTAAAGCTTCATCAATAATTCCAAAACACAAACATCCATTATCTACTAACGCTTGTACCATTAATTTATCATTTAGTAATGCGTTCACCAAAAATGGAGATGTATTAAGGCTAACAACTTTCCTTGTTCCTGCATTAAGCTCCCGAGAGCGACTCTTCGCGGGAGCGTCTAGTTTTCCGCCGTCTCTAATTGCGTCTCCTCCTTTTCCAATGGAAAGAAAACTGAGGGATCAATTTCCGGAAGTTCTACGGAATTCACCCTTGGACCCATCCCGCCAGGTCTTCGGGCAGGTAGCAAAGGACACACTCGACTAGTACAACCCTGCCTTTCGCATCGGTAGCATTTTCCTTCCTTCCTTAACCGATCCAGCTGAGCCCTAGACTTCCACTTCGCACGACCTTTAAATTTTCCTCCCACCTTTGCTGAATTAATTCCTCCCATTCTCACATCTCCGTCGTCGTCCAAAGAAAGTTCCTGTCCTAGTTGACTATTCGAGTTCTCGGATTGTCTCTCTTCCTGGGCACTGTTGGTGCTGGATCCGCTTATATTGTTACCACCAAACGCATCCTCTCTCGCTTGATAGCTCTTTCTTTCTGGCTCTTCCTGGTTCAGCGACCAACCCAACTTTTTCTCTGCCCTTTCAACTCGCTGAGCCACTTTACTCACAATACTGACCCATTCATCCAGATCGTCGTCCGGAAGAAGATGGTTCGAAATTAATGCCTTTGTCAACTTTTTGTTAATAGCGCTCTGGAGCATTGAAATCTTATTTTCATCTGGCCAGAAATCGCCCCGGGCCTCTGTGAGTTTATTTGACCATGCTGCAAGGAAGTCGCTCCAACGCTCGTTCTCCCTCATCTTCATGGCGTGAAGATCCAAATTTGCCTGTGCTACCCGCGTCGAATCAAGATAGAGACGATCCAAGAATTCGATGAAATCCTCCGGATTCCTGGTTTGCATGATACCCCCAGCCTCATAAAAAGGTCCTGCCTTTTCCAAAGCCCCTCCCTTCAATGCGTTGTAAATCATCGAGAAAGCCCGAGAATCATCGTAGCCAAACATATTCCAGTTCATACGAAATGTATCGAAGACAGCAGTTCTCCAGGCTGGATACCGTATTCTGCTGCCATAGAACTCTGGTAGACTTGTGGGCTTTATGTTCTTCGCAAATTCGTTTGGTGAGTCTTTTTCAATTACTACTTTTTTAGGCGGAGGTTTGTTCATAGTCTGCTGTTTTGATATCAGCTCGTCAAGCTGGCGCTTCAACTTGTTGAAGTCGGACAAGGAGACATTCTGAGAAGAGGAATCGTTCCCTGCCATACTGAAATCTCTGAAGCCGAAATAGTGAAAACTGAAAGCTAAACTTTAAAAATCTGAAAATCTGAACACTGAAATCTGAACACTGAAATAAGGAGATTTGAATATTTGTCACAGTCTAGACAAGAGCGCTTGCGCTGCTAAATGGGTAGAGGTAATTAATATTCAAATCTATAAGGATGTGAACTATTTCGTTCCTCAACACATATATATACAGTTTCTCTCCAATCTAATAACTCGCCTTGGCCCTAACATGACTGAGGGTCTCTGGGAAATCCTCGTGCATCAGAAAGTCCTCGTAATAGAAAACCCAGGTGTATCAAGGAGTCTCCACGCCTCAGCTTGCCTCCGAGTCTCAGCTAGTCTCTGTATTCCAGGAAGTCTCACAATAGCGAGAACCCCCCTGCCGTACAGTACCCTGCCCTTTGCCACATGCCCCATGCGCCATACCTTTATCCCTACAGAGTTTGGGCCTGCCTATGCGCCACATAGGCTACAGGATTAATTCAGCTTATCAGCTGTCACAGCCAGTCGCTTCGGCCCCCCTCCAATTCAATATCAAGGAGTCACCTATAGTACCCCAACTA
This sequence comes from Podosphaera xanthii, assembly GCA_028751805.1. NCBI lineage: Eukaryota > Fungi > Ascomycota > Leotiomycetes > Helotiales > Erysiphaceae > Podosphaera > Podosphaera xanthii. Next base: position 2,034,961 of record JAPWIX010000018.1, read on the forward strand.
AGCGTGCGGCCCTTTTTTTTCGTACGAAACTTGCTCATGGAATCAGGGAGCCGGACATTCCCGTGGTCACCCCTACTTGTGCACTGCGAGCGATTCCCGCACCTGCCTCACTGGACGAAGATGAGGTTCAACAATGTCTTCTTGCTACATCGTCCACAACTCCATGTCACGACCATCTCTCGGTTGCTGCCCTTCGCCATGTCTGGCAAGTCGATTCTTGGCGTTCGTGGATCGTAAACTTATATAGGCTTTGCCTGGTATACGGACTTCATCCAAACATATTTCGCCGCGCCGAAGTTGTGGTTATACTTAAATCTCATAAGGATGATCTCACACACCCTGCCAACTGGCGACCAATTTCGCTTCTTCCTGTTCTCGGTAAAGGGCTAGAACGGCTTTTTGCCCGTCGTTTCGCTTTCTGGGCTCTATCGAGTCGCATTATCTCTCCCACGCAGCCCGGAGGCCTTCCTGGAAGGTCAGCTATGGACCTTATAGAGTGTCTCGTCCACGATGTCGAAAAGGCATGGGAAGGGAAACAGGTCTGCACTCTGGCTACTCTTGATGTCGAAAACGCTTTCGACAGTATTCAGCCTGGCCGTCTATCCGTCCGCTTGCGCGAACAGGGATGGCCACTACAATACGTTAATTGGGCGGCTTCCTTTGCTTCAGGTAGGAAAGCCCGCCTCCGTGTGGACGACTTTGTTGGTGAATTCTTGGATATTCCGCACGGCTTACCGCAAGGATCCCCCGCTTCACCTATACTTTTTCTCCTTTTCCTTGAACCTCTTTTCAAGTTCGACTTCCCTACTTTTGGATACGTGGATGACGTAGCGATCCTTTCCGTTGCTAAAACTCTAACCGAATCCTCACGCCTGACTGCCGCCAGGATTGAAGTAGTTACCCAATGGTGTAACAGAAACGGACTTTCGTTAGCCGAAAACAAGATGGGGATCATACATCTCCACAGAACCCGTCAGCTTTCTCCACCTCTAACAATCAATGGCGTCGTAAGATTTACAGATCCAACTTTAAAATGGCTAGGTGTCCTTCTCGATACTAAGCTTTCCTTCAAAGAACACGTTCAAGTTTGGAGTGCTAGGACACAACAAATCAGCGCCCATATACGTCAGCTTGGCAACACCTATCGTGGGGTACCCGTTGCCTTTCTCCGCTCGGCAGCCCTTGCTGCGGCTTTACCTGTTCTATTTTACAGCGCAGAGGCCTGGTGGCGCGGTCATTCTTACAGCCGCCGCGGACGCCAAACCTCTACTCGGTCCCAACATCACGTAGATATGATTTCCAGAGCTCTAGTCACCTTGGCTCGTGCAATTCTACCAGTATTCAGAACCACTCCCACTCCAGCACTACTAAGAGACGTATGTCTCAAGCCCGCTCATATTCTTCTCGAAGAGGTGCGCCTCCGCTCTGCTGTTAGAATAGCTGCCGCAGATAGCTTCCATCCTTCAGTTAGAAGATCAAACGAACCCCGAGCGCATACACGCCTGACCGAAAAACTAAAACTCGTTCCGCGCTTCCCTTGCCCCCAGCCTTTACCATCCTCCTACAAAGCCCCCCTTAATCGCTCTCGCGCAGACTTCTCCACTCATGAATTTTTTGAGCGTTTCAGAGCATTGCCTTCATGGGATATAGTCGTCTACTCAGACGGCTCTAAGCAGACCGATGAATCTGCTGGGGCTGGCGCTGTCGTCCTTCACAAGAATGTCACTTTAGCTAAAGTGAGGGTGCCACTTGGTCCTGATTTTGAGGTCTATGACTCCGGAATAATTGGTGCTTTAGCAGGGCTCAAAGCCGCTGTAGCAGCCCCTACCTCTCATCTCGCAACTAATATCCACGTTATCTTAGACAACCAGGAGGCAGCACAACGCCTCCTGGATATTTCTCCTTCCAAGTCTTCGCAAGCGGGAATCTTTGAGTTTAGGGATCTTGCAGCTCGCTGGCCTACAAGGAGGATTTTTCCATCTGCGGCTCCTGGCAAAGCCCATGTAATGTGGTCTCCAGGCCACATTGGTATTCCTGGTAATGAGCTGGCCGACAAGTTGGCCGGAGAAGCCGCACGACAATCGGCCCCCCCGGCGCATCACTTGCCAGAGCCCGAGCAAATATACAAAGACAAATCTGGAACCTGACTAACGAATGGTGGCAGATGCATGCTCCCTCTACCTACTGTGAGTTAGGAATGCCATTTCCTAAGAAGCCGCCAGAGGAGCTTCGACTCCCTCGCCATCTTCTTGGGTATTTGATTCAATGCCGGACTGGACACGGTGATTTTCGCGCCTATCACGAAAGATTCAAACATGATGACGCCCTCACTTCTTGTTCTTGCGGAGCCGATAAGTCTACTATCCACTTGGTTTTTTGTCCCCTCGTGCGGGAGAGATTAGCTTCTGCCGGTCATCGACGCAGTTTGGGATCACTCGATTTTCTCTTCAGTACCTCTCGTGGTACGATGCGTTTTGCCTCTGTTGTAGAGAAGACTAGATTTCTATCCGAAGTCTGTCCTATCCGTGCTGCATAATCTAGACAAGTGAGGTATCCGCTGTATAGCGCTCACTGTAACTTTAGGAATCCTTTCCAAGGCCCGAGGGCATCCATAGTTTAGCATTATTTTCAGTTAGTGTCGTAGTCACCATGTCCCCTCTGGGATGGGGCATCTTCTTAGACCTTGTCCGGTTGACCGTAAAAATAAATAAATAAATAAATAAATAAATAAATAAATAAATAAATAAATAAATAAATAAATAAATAAATAAATAAATAAATAAATAAATAAATAAATAAATAAATAAATAAATAAATAAATAAATAAATAAATAAATAAATAAATAAATAAATAAATAAATAAATAAATAAATAAATAAATAAATAAATAAATAAATAAATAAATAAATAAATAAATAAATAAATAAATAAATAAATAAATAAATAAATAAATAAATAAATAAATAAATAAATAAATAAATAAATAAATAAATAAATAAATAAATAAATAAATAAATAAATAAATAAATAAATAAATAAATAAATAAATAAATAAATAAATAAATAAATAAATAAATAAATAAATAAATAAATAAATAAATAAATAAATAAATAAATAAATAAATAAATAAATAAATAAATAAATAAATAAATAAATAAATAAATAAATAAATAAATAAATAAATAAATAAATAAATAAATAAATAAATAAATAAATAAATAAATAAATAAATAAATAAATAAATAAATAAATAAATAAATAAATAAATAAATAAATAAATAAATAAATAAATAAATAAATAAATAAATAAATAAATAAATAAATAAATAAATCTATAAATCTTCATGCTTTGATCACAACAGGTTATGGCCCTTTTGTCACTTCCACTTCGTTCTCAGCTTCCGTTTCTTAAACAACGACATCGATTAAGGTGCTCTCGTATTCATCTGAATATGTTATCTGATAGCAACTCTCGCACATCTTCACGATGTCAGACTCCTTTAAGACCTCGACTACTGAGGGAAAACAACCCCTTAAAGATGATAATCCTGCTTCCGACGAATTAAATGATATTATCATTGGTGGTCTCACATTCGCAACTGCGGATGATTTGAAAGAATCGATTAAAGAGTCTCAGAGAAAGACTGAAATCTGGACGCTAACTGACCGACTACAAAGCATTAACAAGATGATACCACTTCCTTGTCTTAAGAAAAACAATTGGTTTCAGTTGTTTGAATCTGTCGAAAATCTGATTTTTCTATCCCAAACATCTGCAGCATTCTTTCCTCAACTACCCCGAAATAAAGCCATTCGAATGTGGTCAACGTGGTGGGTTGCTAAACTTCGTGAGACAGCCCCTCATGTTAGAACAGCACCTCGTGATAACCCTCGAGCTATTCTTAATGAAATCGTCACATTCTCTCAAGCTATTCTTAATGAAATCGTCACATTCTCTCAAGCTACTTCATTTTCAAATGTCAACTTTATTGTTTCTCGATTTCGGACTTATCAACCTGAAAAGAACATCAATTTACAGAGCTTCATAAAAGAGTATCAGAAGCGATATCAGGATTTACGAGAACATTTTCAGATTACGACATAAATTCACCTTCAGATGCATCATCTCTTACTCTTTCACATTAGAAAGCTTCAACCTGATCTGGCAAATCGGTGCCGTGATCTCTCTTTTGAAAATACAATCTCTGTGTCTGAAGTGGACCTGTGGTAGTTTAGATTTTCAGGCAAGCCTTTGGCTTGCAACTTTTGTCATATTTTTGGACACTGAAGACAAATGTAGAAAGAAAATGAAGGGCAAAGCTCAAGAACAGCCTCGTTCGGGTCTAAATCAAGGGAAAAAGAATGTTCTTTCTGTTGATAAATGTTTAGAAGATTCTAGTTATCAGCCAGATACAGCTGCAGATTTTCACGTAACTGGAAATAAATCAGACTTTTCTTCATATTCCCCTGCATTGCAGACTATTCATGTAGCCGGAGGAGGTAAAGTGATAACTTCTGGCCGTGGTGACTTGAATTTTCCCACCGTTGACGGCAAAACTGAAATCCTAAAGTGAGCTATTCACATGCCAGGTCAAAGGGATCAAATTCTCTCCTTAGCACAACTAGAAAGCCAAGGATTCTCAATACGTTGGCCATCAGAATATCGTAATATCGATCTTCTTCCTGATGGTACAGTTTGTGCAATTTTTCGTCGTACTTCTGGCAGATTAATATATAAGCCCCCTTTGGATTTGGTAAATCCTGAACTCTATCCTGTTCAACGAGGTTGGCATGGTATACTCGGTCACCCTGAACAGAAAGCACAAGAGATTGCCTTAAAAACCGCAGGTATTAAAAGTTATAAATTCCCATACGACTGTGAGACTTGCATCATAACTAAAATCACCAAGTCCAAAGGATATAGCTCTTTACCTAGTGCATCTTCGCTCGGAGAAATCATCCATATGGACCTACTCGGAGGTCAAAAGTCATTATTCCCTACCACGACTGATAAATCGATTCCTAATGCAAGCTGATTTCTCCTTGCGGTTGATGAGTTCACTTCCTGGAAGTAGGCATGGCCAGTCTACTCGAAGAGAACTGTGCCTAGCCAAATTGTTAAACTACTGAATCATTTGATCACAAAATTCGGCAAAACTCCTAAAATTATTGTTGTAATCTTGTTGTGATCCTTGCTCATGCATGAATAACCATTATGGTATGCATTATAGAGTTTTCCAACAAACTGGTGTTGGTGTGTGGCTTCGATTGATCGGGATGACACAACTCCGGTCATTAATTACTCAGTGGAGACAATTAGTAATGAGAGCTAAGGCGCGGCCCAACAACACAAGTGTATAGAGTAGCTTTACGTCGCACCCAGAAATAATTAATTAACCTTTTCTTCTACCTCTCATCACACATTACAAGTATTCCTACTTTGTTAAATACACATCTTAAGTTCTAATCCTGTGACATCAGCTCTACCATATCTGATCCCGGTGTTATAATATAACAATTATACATACCAACAGTGGTACTGAACTCTCTAACTCAGATCTCCAACAAGATCTCTTATCCCGTGAAATCGAGTGGCATAGGTCTTCCTCACACGCTCCAGAACAAAAAGAAATAGTGGAGAGAAATGTCCGCACTGTTACAGAGAAAATGCGTGCTCTCCATTTACAATCTGGCTTACCATTACGTTTGTGGCCTCTTATTCTTACAGCTGCTATTTATATCCTCAACGTCACTCCTAACTCGGTCTCTCCAAATTCCCCGTATTACTCAGTTTTTCAAAAAATGCCTAAAATTCATAATCTTCATCCTTTTGGCTGTCGTGCTTTTTGGCTTGAGCCAGACAGTAACAAACTGAAATCTAAAGCCAGAGAAGGTATTTATGTTGGCTCCGAATTCTCCGGTGGTCATATTATTTTGAATCCCAACACTCAACGAACGGTTGTAAGTCGTGATGTCCGCTTTCAAGAAAACTCTTTCTCTCTCAAACTTCAAGTTCATGCTCTTCATTCAACTCGACAAGTTATCAAGACGGCTTTATCTGGACCCAGAGCAAGTGATTGGAATAGCGCTATGGATGAAGAAATAAATAATATGATACGAAATAAGGTCTGGACTCTCGTCCCTCGAGCTGAAGCAATGGAAAAAGTAATGACGGGAAAATGGGCAACTAAAAGCAAGATGGTGTGCTCGTGGATTTTCAGAACCATTCGCGGATGACACCTACGCTGATGTCCTTCCTCCAACGTCAATGCGCATGCTTTTGGCACTAGCCGCTAGGAACAACCTTTATATCCGCCACGTTGATATTACAGCAGCGTTTCTTCATGCAGAAATTGATCGCCCAATTTATATTGAACAACCACATGGTAAAGAATTGCCCGGAGATCTAATCTGTAAGCTTCATAAGGTAATTTATGGTCTGAAGACGGCACCGCGACGATTGCAATTAAAAATTCGACATGTTTTAAATGGAATGAAATTACAGTCGCTAAAGACCGATAATAACATATTTAGATATAAAAACACAATTATTTCAACATATGTCGATGACTTTATGATCATATCTGAAACTAAATCTCAAATCGATCAGATTGTTACAACCTTAGCTGAATCATTCCAACTTAAAGACCTTGGCAATATGACCAAATTTCTTGGTATCAATATTGCTAGAAAATCTGATGGTATAAGAATCAACCAACAAGACAAAATCGAATCTCTGTGCGAAGAAATGGGCATGGTACATTGTAAAGGTGCAAGTACACCGATCGCTGATGATAATCTGTTTGATTGTGAAACAGAAAACTTATGCTCAAAATATGATGCCTCATCGTTTCGATCGGCATTAGGAACGCTTCTACATATTGCAAATATGACGAGGCCTGATATACAATATGCAGTTAATCGACTCTGTCGCCACATGACAAACCCCTCTCAAAATGCCTTAGCGTCACTTAAACACCTTGTTCGTTATACTTCACGAACAAAATCAGCATCCTTATTCTTTCTAAAGGAAGGTCACTTGAATCTCACTGCTTCTTCTGATAGCAGTTGGGGTAACATTACCTCATCAAAAGGATCATCTGGAATTCTTTTTATGATTAATGACTCACCGATTGCTTGGTGGTCGAAGAAACAAACAATAACAGCCCAAAGTACATGTGAATCTGAGTATGCTGCGCTTACCATGCTAGATGTCGCTGCACAATGGCTAAAGCCTCTTTATGAGGAACTTTTTCGAACCCCTCCAAAGCCAATCATAAATGAAATAGATAATACTGCAGCAATTATAATAGCCAACTCTAACAAAATTTCGGCCAGAAATCGGTATTTCATAATGCGGCATGGAACTGTTCGAGACGCGATTAAAACCAACTCCATCAAATTGAAATATACTCCCACAGACCTCTGCAAAGCTGATGGTCTTACAAAGACACTGCAACGCCTGAAACATAATATATATTGCGATCAAGGAAGAATTGATCTAAAGCATTCAGTTTCAGGGGGGGTGTGATGGTATCTGAGCCGCACATGACTTGGTCATGTGACAATCTTGTAATTATTTATAGCCTCCATAGTTTACAATAAATCTTCATGCTTTTATCCTATCGGACTACAAATCATTTTTGTTACAGACATCTGGACAGTGTATGTACGCAAACACAGAGCTCACAGTTATACTGAGATTCCGCACTTAATTATCATTTTCGCAATAACCTCTGCGAGATTATGGCGCCGCCTCTGGTCCCTAAGCGTGCGCTCCCCTCTGACCCCCCAGAAGCCGGGAATCGCGTCTCAAAACCGAAACCAGTAGCAAGCAAGGGAATTATCAGCAGCTCCTCATCCCGCTCGCCTCTTAAAACAGTTGAAGCCAATCGTAAGGCAAAGGCTATTGAGAAAGCACTTAATCTGTCACAGTGCTTCACCGATGACCACGAGAAAGATATGGATGAAGTAACAGAGGATTCTCCGAACAACTCGACCGACAAAATGCTCGATGATGGCCCTCGGGGCACCGTTGGATTAATTATGTCTTCCGACAGCGCTAATCAAGCCGATCTTACCCCACGCAGCTCTGCAGAGCTCATGAAGGATATCAAAGGTCTCAGATCTCACCAACAAGTACCTGCAGGATCTTGAAAAGAAGCACCCAGGTGTTGGAGCTGACTTTCTCGCGCTCCTTGCAGATGGCGCATCCCGTGCAATGCGCGGCCAGCGAGTGTATATATCACCCCAAGCGAAAGCTAACAGAATGAACTACGGGAAAAGACGTGGGCCGAAAGGGCTGCCTGCCAGGACCTAGAACAAAAAGCGTTCTCAGTCAAAAAGCAAAATATGAGAGCGAATCCACCTCAAGGGCAGAGCAAAGAAGACCGCCGTGTCATGATCCGGCTTGGACCAGAGCATGAAGCCCGCAAAGCAGGAGCATTTGAGCTTCGACAGACCATTTAAAAACTTATCCCTGATGGTAATTTAGTGTCTGACGTTTGGACCGTCCCCTCAGGAGTTGCTATCCTGGCACCGACCGCTGCTAAAGCTGCAACTATCCTCTAGTCAAAAGACGCGATCGAAAACAGATTCGGCAACGCGGTGGTTGAACGACAGGAGGCTTGGTCGACATTTGTTATTGGCCCGATACGGAAAAAAATCTGCTGCCTTGACAAGCGGATAGAAGAGGGGGTCCGTTCTCGTGAGGGTTCAGTCGACCCGATGGACGGCCTCCTCCAGGCAGAACTCGCTCCTGTAAGTGAAGTTATCCCAATTAGATCTATGGTTTGGATGAGACGCTCTGTGTAGAGTGATGAACCCTTCGGATACGTTCGCATTTGGGTTCCTGAGTCTAAAGCAAGTAGATTCCCATCTAGACTGCGCAACTTTGGAGAGGCAGTCTCTATACAAAAAATACGGAAGCGCCAGCAAATAATTGTGTGCTCCAAGTGCTACGGCTTTCATGCCACCAGAACCTGTGCACGGTCGAACAAATGTCACAGCTGTGGCACTAATGCTCATGAAGGTTCCTGCCGCAAACCTCCCAGGTGCCTGAATTGCAAAGGCCCCCACGACTCGACCGACCTCTCTTGCCCTGCTCGCCCCCGACGCAGGAATGGGGTCCTAGTCCGGCCATTGGGAGTACAACTAAAGCAAATTCGGGCTGCAGGGGGTAGAGAATACGCAAAATTGACGCAACAGCAGACTAACACCTCTCCAAACTCGTCTTCTGAGAGCTCTGGAACCGAAACTATTCCTTCCTCTCAATAGAAATGGTCAGAAGGCATAAACAGCGGAGGGCTGCCCCCCTCCGCATAATGCAAGCAAATGTCGGTAGAGCTTCCTCGGCTCACGACGTTGCTCTCGCTCTCGCAAATGAAAATCATATAGACATCCTTCTTGTTCAAGAACCTTGGACTTATCACGACATCTCCAGACAAAGAACCAAAACCCACAAAGCGTTTGAAACCTTTTCCCCTTGGTCAATTTGGAACTCTCGACCAAGGGTCATCACTTACGTGCGGAAAGACGCCCGACTTAAACCTTTTCTATTAGCCGCAGACAGCTCCCGTGACCTGGCTCAAATCGCTCTTACACTCGGAACCAGCACAATTTTGCCCATCTGGAACGTTTACAATGCGCCCACGGGTTGCGATGGGGCCGGAGAAGGATTATCCAAATTGCTCAGCTGTACTAGTAGCCCCTTCTTTGTAGAGGGTGACTTTAACTTGCGACATCCGGCATGGGATTCAATAGCTACTGACTCGCGTGCTTCATGTGAGGCCCTCAATTACTGGTACGGATCTAAGGGCTTTATGCTTTTGAATCCCACCCAGACGCCAACCCACAATCGCGGGGGCACACTTGACCTCGCATTCTGCACCGATAAGAACGCAAGCTGTGAGATGCGTGCTGACTTACATACAACCTCCGATCACGAGACACTGGCTTCGTCCTTATGTCTCAATTGGAAATCTCCGAAAGAATCTAAGCTGCAGTACAAAGCTATTGATAATGATCTCTTCCTCAAACTTTTGGGTAATACTCACGCTCTTCCTATCATTGCATCTCAAAAAGAGTTAGAAGTCGAAGCAAATGACGTAATTGATTCATTACATGTTGCACTTACTGGCGCTTGTCCCCGAAAAAACTTGAAGAGTCATGGCACCCCGTGGTGGAATAATGATTGTCGGCGTGCAGCTCACGCCTACCGGAGAGCACGCCGCTCAGGCCCTGCAACATGGGAAAAGTTTGTACTTCAGAATGCAGTGCGTCAAGGTAAGAAGAATCACTGGAAATCGATTGTGGAAGATTCTAAGTCACTACCCGACGTCTATAAGATATTTCGCTGGCACAATGCCGCTCCAAGACATCAATCCCCTCCACTCCGCAGCGACGACGATACTAGCGAAGTAGTTAATGATCCCTTGTCAAAAGCGCTGCTCTTTTATAGGTCTCTACTTTACCATCACTTAGAGACTTTAGATATACCGTTAGATACACCCACCGTGCCGCCCAGAAACATCCCCTGGGAAACCATATCTAATCCCGAGGCATACACAGCAACCTGTCAAGCCAAATCAACAACTCCCGGTGAAGATGAACTTACTACGCATACGCTCCGCTTAGCGTGGCCAATCCTTAGTAATCGTATAACTAACCTTTTCAATCACTGCATCAAACTTGGGTTCCACCCATCTGCCTTTAAAAAAGCTATTGTAATTATCCTCCCGAAGACAGGGAAAAGAGATCGATCCCTGCCCAAATCATACAGACCCATAGCCCTTTTATCTTGTTTGGGGAAAGGCCTGGAGAGAATTATTGCTAGACGCATTTCTTACTGGGCGCTTAAGTCAGAGATTCTTGCCCGAGATCAATGCAGTGCCGTTAGACAACGCTCGGCCATCGATCTCACAACTGCCCTTCTCCGCGATATTCGACAAACTTGGGAAAACAAAAAGGTCGCTGGGCTAACCACAGTTGATGTCAAAGGGGCTTTCGATGGAGTTCTTTGCAACCGTCTGATTTTCAGACTTCGTTCTCAGGGATGGCCCGACTGTCTCGTGCAGTGGGTTTCTTCTTTCCAATTCGAGCGACAAGTACACATCCGTCTCGATCATATCACGACCGGCGCATTACCTATTCTTTGTGGTCTCCCGCAAGGGTCCCCTGTATCTCCTATTCTATTTCTCCTTTACATAGAACCCCTGTTAAAGCTCTCACGGGAACGTTTAGGGTATGCTGATGATGCCGCCTTTTTTTCCACGGGCAAGACATTGAAATACTGCCAATTGAATCTACAGAGACAGCTCAACCTTTCGCTTGATTGGGCTAGAGAAAATGGTATCATTTTTGATATGAGAAAAACAGAACTAATATACTTTCACAAAAAAAGGAAGCTCGTTGACCTCCCCTTACGTGTGGACAATCATATAATCCCCGCCAAAGATCAAATCAAGTGGCTTGGGATATATTTCGACAGAAAACTTTGTTTCAAAGAACATGTGCGACTGGCCTGCCAACGGTCTCGAGTAGTTACTGACCATGTGCGCCGACTGTGTAACACTACTCGGGGGACATCCCCTGGCCTACTGCGACAAGCATTGCAGGGTTGCGCTTTTGCAACTCTCTTTTATGGGGCGGAAACATGGTACGGCCCGCAAATCTCGTAATGGGCGTTGAATCAAGTTCAAACGGCTATGAATCGAGCATCTTGAGCGGTCCTCCCTGTATACAAGACGTTCCCTACCGCTGCGCTCATGCGGGAAACTGGTTGGGCCCCTGCGACCATTTGGTTTGACCGCATACTTGACCTTTTAGCTGTGAGAGTTGCAGCATCTGACCCAAGCCATCCACTTCCCTACAGATGGGACTCCTCTCACTTTTCATGGATACGGCTGAGGCAGTCATTAGAGGTGTCAGCGAACACTTTTTGCCCACCCTGGTCAAAATTTAATCGTAATTTAGAAGCTCAAAATATTGGCGCTTCCGGCCGCACAGAGGGTCTTGAAATTTTCAGGCGTTGGTCTCAACTACGGAATCCCCTTGACCTTACAGTGTTCTCAGACGGCTCCCTTGATAAAGACGGAAAAGCAGGTGCAGGGTTTTGTGTGTTCCGGGGTTCCCAAGAAGTTCTTTCTGGGCGTGTTCCTCTGGGTCATACAGCACAAGTTTACGATGCAGAAATTGCTGGGGCAGTGGCCGGACTCCGCGCGGATTGCTCGCACTTTATGGCCCGTTTTGCGACAAACGTAGCCGTCTGTTTAGACAATGAGGAAGCAGCCCTTCGTTTACATACAGGGTGCCCTACTCCCTCAAGCTCTACCCGAATTCTAGAGTTCCAATCTCTCCGCGATGTATGGGCTCGAAGAGAACGAGCTGCAGCCACTGAAGCTGGTTCTGTGCAAGTAAGGTGGATTCCTGGCCACCAAGGAATTCCGGGAAACGAACGAGCAGACAGGCTGGCAAAAGAAGCTTGCGATCTTGAGTCACAGAACACAGAAGCATCAGTTGCACGTGCTAGCTCTCTACTAGAAGAAAGATACCGACAAGCTTTTGCCGCGTACTGGGAACGGAATGCCCCCAAACGTTACCAAGATCTCCACATTGGGGTCAGCCCTCGCCTCCCTCCGGAACTTTTCCTTCCAAGACGTATTCTAGGAAAGCTACTAGCCGCCCGATCTGGCCACGGTGATTTTGCAGACTATCACCGTCGATTTAACCACAACAACGCCGAGCTCTACTGTTCCTGCGGACAGGAAAAATCGCCCGAACACCTATTTTTCTGCCGACACACCAGATGCGATCATAGACAACCCAGGAATCTCCCACGCACCAATTCAGATTCCGTTATTAGATGGACCCTCGGGACATCAGACGGCGCCAAAGCTTTCCACTCCTGGTGTGTCGATCCCCCTAAGATGTTTTAAATGGTCCGTATGGTAAAATACTGTACTGTGCTATCGTTATAGCTGTATCTAGCGTCTCTCTACGCGCAGGAAAAGGTATTTCTTTTTTTTTAGATACCCCAACATCCCTCGATCTCTCAGGGCTGTTTGTAAATAGAGTTGCTGTCCATCGGACAATTTGTTAAGCCTGATGGCCTTAGGCCATGCAGGCACGCCAAGTGCCCCCTGGGAGGCGTGAGGCCGGGAATAGCCCGTGAGCCTGCTTGGCGTAAATCGTAAATAATAATAACAATAATTCATGCTTTGATCACTACAGAATGAGTAGCTGAATCCGAATACAGTAGAACCCCTCTTTGCTAATAGTGGGTCCCGGTATAATTACTGTAGAGATCCATAAAAATTTTACCGTTTATATTTGCAATACTTACCCCTGCACGCAAAATGACCTGTAAGGTGTTGTGATGTCCCTGCCCATTGCTAGGAAGTATCTGTGCACCACAACACAGTGCCGTGGTTTAGGGGCTAAGCTCGGACCTGTATAAATACATGAGTAGCATAAGTCCATGTAAGGGGAGTGGAATCGAAATGAAGGGCATTGCCATCGAATATTCTTGAATGAGGAAGAGGATACTAGCGTGTATGCGCATGTGTATTTAAAGACTTACTGAGTATGTAGATATTGTGATAATCTTTTTTTCACTTCTTAATTACTTCGCGACCTACTGCCGTTCAAGCACTTAGGCTATCCTTGTGTCCACTATATCATTTGTGTACGAGGTAACCGTCATCCTGTTCATCCTCATAACCTACTTTTATAAGATAAGGGTAAGTGTTGCATTTGTAAAAGTCCAAGTTACAATGAATCTTTTCAACATTTATACCGGGACCCACTATTAGCTAAGAGGGGTTCTACTGTAGTTGGCATACTAAGGATAATATGGGAAACTAGTAGATCTTTGTACATACTAGTACTAGTACCGATACATGTACAGTGTCTCAGCCCTAAAGATTGTTAGTGGCTGATGTTGATTTTGTGTATCTAAACCATGCAATCACACATCTTAACATACATAACTAACATCAGCCACTAACAATCTTTAGGGCTGAAACACTATATACTTACATTAGGATGGGTTTTGTCACCAGTCCCATATTATTTAGTATGGAACTGGGGATAGAACGTATTTCAGTCTCGGGGTACACACTAAACCTAACGTTGATAGGTTGGCTATCAAATACATATTGGTTGCCATAGCAATAGTATTGGTATTACTTTAAAGTCACGGCAAAAAAACCCATAATTCCCAAAAAAGGTATAGGTTATGGGGGATGACAGGTTATGGCTGTTTTTGGTAAGAACCACTACGGTGGACCCATAAAGCTATTTGGGTTATGACAGGTTCTACTGTAAAGGGTCGCGGGGGGTAATACTTTGCCCGCATAAAGTGAGCTCTGCCACTTTATGCGGGCAAAGTATTACCCCTGCGACCCTGTAGTTACAGGATGCTCACAAAAAATTATATTACATAACCATCAAGCTAAAGTGTTGATGTCATTTCATCCCACTCCTGTCTACTAGCTCTGGTTGACCCCTCTTTACCTGCTCTTTCTCGTCGAATTCTAGTTCTCCTAATCCCAATCTTCTCCTTCATCCGATAACGTCTGCAAAGTAATTTCCTAAAATTTCCCATGATATCACAGTATAGAAAAAAAGCAACAAGACGAATATTTTCAAATATACCACAGTCTCACAGGTGCGTCTTGTGGAAGTTGCACTTTTTGGTTGGTTCATGTTCTCACAGAATGAACTCCCAAAATATCTCCACAAATGCTAGCAAACACTCAAGTAAACTAATTCGAGATCAGAGGCTTCAGGTGAGTTTAGAATATTAGAAATATTCTATTTACGAGTATAATCTACTTGAAATTAGGTTTTAACTCTTCGTGAAGCTGCAAAAACCGACAAGGAGATCTCTTACATACTTTGAGTTACTATTCATCAAATAAAATATACGATTCACATGGGATTTGTTGTGCCAGGAAAAAGCACTGGTCGAAAACCAAGAATAAATCCCGGATAACAAGACGAGTTAGAAATATTTATCTGAAGCTCAAGAGAGACTCGGCAGATGACGTACCTGGAGCTAGCAGTTAATTTTCCACAACGGAATGTTGGCGAAGATGCAATTCGAAATGCTCTTAAGAGAAGAGGCTACAAGAGGCGCATTGCCAGAAATAAGCCTCCTCTCTCTGACGAACATAGAAGATTAAGGCTTGAGTGGGCTGAATGACACCAGTCTTTAAGTCTAAATGACTGGTGTCGGATAATCCGGAGTGACGAGAGGTGGATAAAAGTTGGTCCAGTCAACAAAGAGCATGTTACTAGGATAGTCAGTTTTCGTTTCATTAGTTAAAAAGGGGTGCGAAACGTTAAAGATTTTTACATGATCACGAAGAGTATCAAAGTACATGCATCATCGATCGCCATACGAAAAATAATTCTTGGATGTTTCAGGGATGCTTTGCCTGCATCCAGGCAGGTGCCTTTGTGTTCTGGCAAAGAAGCTGGAAGAAAATAACCGGGGAAAGTTATCGTCAAAGAATTCTGCCGGAGGTTGTTGGATTTCTGAGGTCAAGCTTTGCAAAAACAGGTGTTGTTATGCAGTTTATGCAAGACAACGCTCCCGTTGACACTGCAGCTGTGGTGGAGGAGTATTTTGGTGAACATGGGATAGTACCTATGGTCTGGCCGCCTTACTCCGCTGATTGGAATGCAATCGAACATGTATGGGGATTGATGAAATCATATATACAGGATCGATATGGAGACTCCGATCTGGGACGGCAACGCGGGAGGGCTGAAAGTCAATCCCTTGTGGAAGAAGCCTGGCAGGAATGCACAAAGCCTGAAACTCTCGCAAACATTATCAGTGATATGCAAGATAGGTACTTGGCAGTTACTCGAGCGCAAGGTGGATCTATAGAGCATTAACTGTGATATCTACAGTTATGTTTGTAGGAACTTAGAATGGAAATGAAAAATAATATTCTCAAAATTAATATGAATTTAGATTGATTTTCGGTGAAAGTTGCATGGGTGTAAATGTTTTATGGAAAAATCTCATGAGGTAATACGTCCAATCAGCATTTCCCCTTCCAAGACATCCTAGTACTCTCAACGTACATCATGGCCGAATTCATCAGAGCTGCAGGAGCCCTGCATATGATTATCATAGGGAAATTCTCCTTCTGTGTAAAGATCTACACTTCAACCCCTGCAAAATGTCAAGGGTGCAAATAAATATCATACGAGGTTGTAGCTATGACTAACCAAGCGGCCTCGGTTACCCATTTAATTAATTAACACTTTCCGACTCTGGGATGGTCCGTACGTGTATTGATTCTGACTGATTAAGGTCCATATAATACTGATATCTGTATGACAATTTTGCTACACACTGCGATTACTTTCATTCCCGGCCCCTGATGAGCATTTAGTTGTGTGTAGGTGGATCGATATGCTACAGGCCAGGACTGAGTATTTGGCTGCAGGGGCAAATCGACATCCATCTACGGCTGACTGGGACATCTCAGGATTACTTGCATATGGTACTAACAGAAATATTGCCTTGTGGAAACCACAGGTGAGAGAATTGTTCTCTTTCCCTCTTAAATAAAACAGAAATTTCGTCATCAACGGTCTGTCCTCGCCCGAGTTTGTCAGCTCTCGTGAGCAAATGATCCGGGAGATTTTAGGTTCCTTCGGTGACCAGCATAGTGTCTTAATTGTATCAAAGTTTTTTCAAACAAGCTTACATATAAACGTACTGACACCACTCACAGGGTAAAGGGTCAAAAGGACCTTTCGACCTGTTGAGTGGGCACACAGATACCGTGAATGCGGTGAAATTTTTTCCATCATCCTCTGGCTTGCTGCTTAGTGGCTCTACAGATAATACCCTGCGATTATGGAAAGAAAATATCGAGACGAAAAGATTTTCATGTATACAGACTCTTTCTGATCACGAGGGTTCCATCAATTGCATAGCTGTATTCGATCATTCTCCAAGAATATTTGCGACTGGATCTGCAGATTGTACAATCCGAATCTGGTCTTTTAGTGGGAACGATGTAGTAACCCTGAGACAAACTATTACTCTGACACCCAAATTTTTCCCCTTGGCATTGGCATTAACGACTCTAGTTGGGTCACCCGAATCATATGTACTAGCTACAGCAGGGACAAAAAGCATTGTGCAACTGTATATTTTTGATGCCCAAGATTCAGTCGCCGAGTTTAAGCTCAAGGCTACACTATCCGGTCACGAAGGTTGGATTCGATCTCTCGAGTTCACCCAAGACCTCTCCACCTCGCAAGGTGATATTCTGCTATGTTCTGCAAGCCAAGATAAGTATATTCGTCTTTGGCGAATCCATCAAGGAGAGGAATTACCGACCGCAGTGCAGTCAAATCCACTCTCACAGGCATACATGCCTGGGGCTTCTCTGTCCAATAAGGCACATAGATTCAAGGCTCAAGGACTTGATTATTCAGCTACTTTTGAAGCACTTTTATTTGGTCATGAAGACTGGATTTACAGCGCCAAATGGAGACCAACCGGCCAAAAACTTCAGTTGCTTTCTTCATCGGCCGATAACTCTTTGGCGGTATGGGAGCCCGACGCAACAACCGGCGTGTTCACTATCATAGCGAGAATGGGAGAGATTAGTTCGGAGAAAGGTTCTACGACAGCCACTGGAAGTACGGGAGGCTTTTGGACAGGATTATGGTCACCGTCTGGCGACACGGTAGTTTGCCTTGGACGAACTGGAAGTTGGAGATTATGGAATTGGGATGTAAGAAGAGAAAGGTGGGAGCAAGGACTAGGAATCAGTGGCCACACCCAGGCTGTAAATAGCATTGCATGGTCAAAGAGAGGCGAATACATACTCTCAACTAGCTCCGACCAAACGACGCGTTTACACGCAAAGTGGAAACAGTCACAGGCTTCCTGGCATGAAATGGCACGGCCACAAATCCATGGATACGATATCTTCTGCATTGATTCACTAAGCCATTCTCGATTTGTGTCGGGTGCCGAAGAAAAGCTGCTTCGCGTGTTCCAGGAGCCTAAGGCAGTCGCTTCACTTCTCCAAAATTTATGTGGAATTGAGGCGTCGGGTCAAGATGAGATGCCCGAAGCAGCCAGCATACCAGTGCTTGGACTTTCCAACAAAACCGTTGAAGGAGTCGAAGATGACCCCGTGGATGGGAATATCGATGATCAACCAGCAGTGGCTTTCACCGACGCGGCTCATAGGTCAAAGCTTAATGTGGACCATCCTCCCTTTGAAGATCAGCTCTCCAAGAATACCCTCTGGCCAGAGATCGAGAAGCTCTATGGTCACGGCTATGAGATTTCTGCCCTCGCCGCTAACCACGACGGTTCCCTCATAGCTACGGCTTGTAAGGCAAGCTCCATTGATCATGCCGTCATCCGATTCTACGAAACCGATGGCTGGCACGAGGTCAAGCCGCCACTCGTCGCCCATTCACTGACTGTCACAAGCCTCAAGTTCTCTCGCGACGGTCTCCTGCTTAGCGCCGGTCGCGATCGTCAATTCTTCGTCTTCAAGCCTGACGAAACGTCGAACCACACCTATAGACCAGTCACGTCGAATCCCAAAGCGCATTCAAGAATGATACTTGATGTGGCATGGGCTCCAACTGACGCACACATCTTCGTTACAGCGGGGAGAGATAAACAGGTAAAGGTCTGGGCGAGAGAGAACAAAGAGACAATGGCGTTTGTCTGTAAAAACACCATATCCAATAAGTATCCCGTAACGGCTGTCAACTTTGCTGATACGTTGAGCATGAATGACCGGCTACGCTTGGCTGTTGGAAATGAAATGGGTGACGTTAAAGTATACTACATCCAAATCAAATATTTTTCTGTGAGCGAAGTTTTAATACAATACCAAAGGTAAACTCTCCATCTACGACCCACTGATACCTTGTTAATTTGGTTAGTTTGACACCATTTCCTTCGAAGAGTATTACTCAATTAGCTTGGAGGCCAACCAATGGTGATCAAGAGCGATCAGAACTAGCAATCGCAAGTGAAGACAGCTCTATTAGGATCTATTCTATTGCCCAGCCAGACTTTTAGAAACCCCATGCTTTAACAGCAAATAAAATACAGTAATCCCAATGCACAAAAATCTACAAGTGAAATCTGGTACAACGTGTAGGTGAATAATGTTCAACTTTTCCTTAATATCTCCCAATAAAGTTTATCCAGTCATGCGTGTCCGATCAAGCGACGTAATTTCCGACCATAAGTGACAATCAACTGAAATCATATTTTTCGGCGCCGTAACCTCCGATCCCGGGATTTTGATAAGCTGCTGCCTCACTGCCGATCCCACTATTTCTGGGCCCTCTCTCCTTCAGATCTTCGTTAAGCCATCTTAGGACTAACTCTCCTAATCTGCTATTGCCGGTATCCTTGATACCCTGAATATCGAAAGATGAGATCTCACCCCACTCCTTAGCCTTGCCCATGCTCATATGAACGAGATGTGTCGGCCACTGCGCCAGGTTATCGAGGATGTGCGTAGCGTAGACGATCGTACATTCGCGCGTATCCGTCTCTTTCTTGAGGAATGCGAGGAAATTGCTACGACTGAGCAAGTCCAGATCGACTGTGATCTCATCCAACAGCAGGATCCGCCAAGGACGAATCAGGCCCATCGCGAGCTGGACGCGCCGCCGTTCCCCGTCCGACACGGCGTGCACGCGCCAGTCAAGATCGATGTCGAGGACCTGAATCAGTTCATCCTTGCGCTCGGGGTAATAATCTCCACCGACCGATTGCAATAGCTCACGTACTCCGATATCCGTTCGTACAATTGGATTCAGAACCCACTCCAATCCGAGGTATGTGACCCCTTCGAGACCATCTTTGAAGGGATCTAGGCCGCCAATCGTGATGGTCTTGGATGGCGCAAGTCGTTTGCCGGAGAGAAGACGAAGTAGCGTCGTCTTTCCAGCTCCATTGGCCCCGATGAGGAGAGTGCGTGATCGTGGAGGCAGAGAGAGTGAGATGTCGGAAAGCCCGAGGCTTCGATCAGGGAAGGTGAAAGTGAGATCGACTACCTCGATTGATGGCGCGGAGGTTTGAGGAACTGAAGAATTCATAGTAAGTGAGGCGCCTTGGGAGAGAGAATATTTGGGGGTGGTTTAAGACCGTCAAGTTTTCTCATTCATGTTAGTTCGACCTCTCGAACCATGACGCGTACATCTTTGGTAGGACGCACAGGCCACTACACCAGTGGCTGACCGACTGACGTCATTCACGATAAATTACATCCTAGAATTATTTCATCACAGGCAATTCCGAACACCAAATGACATCGGCCGTAGAGACCCCGCGGAAAGAGCTTCAAAACTTAGATCAGATCCTTCATTTGGCACATCATCGTAACAAAAATCAACATCGTCTCTCGAAATGGTACAAAAGCTTCAGTCAACTTCGTCGACAAATTCCTAAGCTTTTGAGTGAGCTTGGTGACGTGGATAATGCGATCTCGTTATCATCTACGGAGAGCAAATATGTCCAAAAGGCGGAAGAAAAACTAGCTCTACGCATCGATTTCTTGCGCCATCACCTTGTCCCTAAATCATATCGGTGTGTTAGACGAATGTTTATCTAACCTGATCGCTGATTGAAATCATAGAGCTTTCGGAAATCTAGTCGCTGATAACCAGTATGCTACCTTGGGATTGTTGATGATGGGGGCGTTAGCTACATTTTGGAATGTTTTACAAACGCTAAGACCAGAGCCAGAAGATTCAGCTCACTCGAACTTTGTGCCCAATAGCATACCCTTTCAAGATATAAAAAAATCGGAAGACTTGGGAGAGATAGTTGGGCGACCCCAACTACAGGATTCAGAGGAAGGTGTGAAATTACAGTTAAACTCTGTGGAAAAGCCCAAAAAGAGAAAAATAACTGCAGAGAAAAATGGACAATTGGTGGGACCGAGCCGGATCAATAGACCTAAAAAACGTAAGAAACGTGATGTATTCGACGATATATTTGATGCTCTGGTATGATTAAGCATAGCTTTAACTGGGCTTTACGATTTAATAAGATTTATTACGGAACCGCGCACGAGCGTTCGTCAGACGTTCCTATCCAGAACAAAAGACCCCCCAAGCCAAGATTAACCCCCATAAATTGCCCTATACTCCATGCAATACTGTATAGAAATTTAGGAGAAAATACAGTCCAGATGAAGAGGTGTGTGCGTAAGAGTATACAGGCAGTCATAACAGAAACAAGGCTTACAGTAACAAATAAAGCGAGCAGAGCTAGGTGGTTTGATATTACGAGATTTTCGCCTGTTAGATGGAGGCGAACGAGCAAAAGATTGGTTGCCGAGGCCCAGAATATCGGACCTACCCAATTACTGAGGAAAGTAAGCACTCCGACTGAGACCGCGTTGTATCTATCCACACCATTGTAAGCGCTGGAAAGGTCGATTGTTGAAATTGCATTTGAGCCACCAAAAGCAAAAAAAGACATGTACTCCAAAACAATACATGTTATTGTAGTTTCAAATAAATTCAGATTCAGATGGCTCAATAATATGAAGAGAATTTCAAAGGTGAGTAATAATGGAATATTCTCGACCCTAGATTGCGTGTAGAGCAATAGCGTAAGAAGATCGTGAATCGCTCTCACGCTCTCTGTTAAGTAGTAAGTATTATTTTTAAAGTACTTGGTATGTGAGACTTACGTCTTGCTTCTTGTCCACGTTGGAGGCTGTGCCAAACATTGTATGCAAAAGATCCGGCTAAAAGGAAGAATAAGAACCTTGCTCTTGTAAGCAAATTTATGCCAAAGTTAATGATTGCGACAGATTTGAAGAATTCGGGGATGATCTCTGGCGAATCTTCGTAGGTAAACGCCAACTTAAAAGAGAGGGCTGCAGTGGAAATTAGCAACGCAACAATACCGGCTAAAACAGTGGGGAAACTGGGGAACCCTCGGCGTCTAAGAATTTCAAACTTCCATAGGTAGGCCATGATCACGAGGACCCAGAGGAGTGTATCATGTCGTAGAAGTGTTTTGGCAATGTCTGGGTTTCCTGCAAATTTTTGGCCCGTTTGATTCCAGCGCCGTGAAATTCTTACTATCAGAAGTATGGTTCCCAAGTATGTCAAAGAATGGGGAACAAAATGTCCTTGCCTTCTTGCACTATCGTCCTGTCAGCGATTTTCGTCCTCTTGCGTACTACCACGCACCGCTTAATCCAAAGAAATCCAAACCAGGCAACTGTGATCCAATGCCAAAAGTTTTGTTCTTCTTCAACATAGCTGCTACTAAACATCATAATGGAATATAAAAATGATAGTAATATAAGTGGGAAACAAGGTTTTACTCCTTTGCTCATGATCGGATTCGCAGCGGCGTAGGAAAGAGAAAAAGATAAGAGTGCCAGAGTAAGCCCCAGAATAAGTTGATAGATATTGTAATTGCTTGTAGTTTTGCTCATCAAGGTTTGAATTTGCCGGAGCCACTTCGCATGTTAACTTTTAGACATGATAAATAGAGCTTCGTCCAATTACCTGAATGATGGAGATTTCCCATCTTAGAACTTCGTGGCTCTCTTCATTTTCTCTTGGAAGACTCTGGATTATTGATCGCCATTGACATGAGAGTTCATCGACTGTATTTACAAATGTGTGACAGGTTTCCGCCGGCCCACTATCCTGGAAAGAAGGGTATGCTTCTGACACAACACGAAGTATCTGATTAGCATTCTGAAGGAGGAGATGGACCCTTTCATTATCTAGAAGAACTTAGTGGAATAAAAGTAGCTGATTAATTGTTTAAAAAATACCGTCAGACCAAAGTGACAAAAATTGAGGAATAAATACTCCTATGCTATTTTTCGGAGTAGGAAACCTGAAGAGTCCTGCTAAAGTTGGAACTAAATCTGACTGATCAATATATGAATAGTATCGAAAGTTTTCCTGGTCCAATATTGACAAATCAAGTTCTGTGCTGACAGCCTTCAACTTCGGTGAAATGAAAACCAAAGCAGGTGAAGTTTCTCCCGTGGATGAGCCGCCATGATTCCCCACATCGTTCATCCCGTGATCACCTAAAAGAACCAGAAGTGTAGACTGGAGATGTGCTTGGTTTAAAATGGCTTCGAAAATTTGCCTTACAATTTTGTCCATTTCTCGTTGCTTCGGAATCATGTTTGGGCTTATCAAGATTAGTATTGCTCCATTGATCAGTAGAGAGTTTTAACCTTTGTGGACCGGATTTATGACCTATGTGGTCGAGCCCTAGAAAGTGTAATACCATGGTATTCCAATCATTATTCGCTAGTTCTCCAGTGATATGGCGCGTTACATTGTTGTCTACCTCTGTAAAATCCTAGAATGACACAATTTAATTCTGAGTCTAAACTAAATTCTCTGTACTGACCGAAACGAAGAAGCTAGAGGTTCCCTCCATGCGGTCAAAGGTCTCCGGGTACAATTTGAGCCAGGTTTCATCTCCATACATTACACTTTTTCCAGTCCGTAAAGCTTTCATCTGCGCAAGCCAGGTATCTTGGTTTGCTAGACTGGATGATTTATCGGATTCAGAAAAATTCAATATAGCATCCAAAAACGATGGCGTTGAGCCTGTGGACATGGCTTTGATCCTTGGCATTGTTATAGTCGGAGGAGACGCGTATGCAGTGAAGGGGATAGCATAGCCAGATTCGATGAGACTTCACAGTAAATAGTGAGTTTACTTTTTCAGTCCAAGTAGGTACTAACCTTTGGGTGAAGTGGAAACCAGACGTATGCCCGTACACAAAGTCACTGGACACAGTCAGCGGTGTTACCTGATTGTCTTCAGAATCCGTACCTTCTAAGTGCGTCGACAACCATGAAAATTAGCTTATCAAATCGAGCTTCTGGTGGGGGATCACATTGTGAATCATTGTAGGAGGCAAAGCCTGCCAGAAAAGGTTTGTATGGGAAGAAACCAGTTGCGAATGTCAATATCGCAACCGGAATCAAACAAATGGCCGGTGTGAGTAAATGATCTTTTAGAGCCCGTACGATCATTTTTTTATAATATTAGATCCCCTTAAGAATGAACATCTGATGTAGAATTGGAGCGCGGCTACGTAAAGTCATTTTCAACAATAAAGAGCTATGAAGTATCACGATAAGAAAAGCTTATCCGGATCATTTTCCCTCACCAAGCATCCGAGAGCTTCATCACGCACTATGTGTTCTGTGTTGAAGATGATGGTTATTTCGGCTTTTGATTGCGTATAGTTAATCGATCGCTAGGGAGTTTGATAGAATATAAGAGTAAACACTACCTACGGCTTGGCCTTCTTAGAGAAATTTTTATCCTTTTTATACAGCTTGAACACGATTGAC
This sequence comes from Podosphaera xanthii, assembly GCA_028751805.1. Lineage (NCBI taxonomy): Eukaryota > Fungi > Ascomycota > Leotiomycetes > Helotiales > Erysiphaceae > Podosphaera > Podosphaera xanthii. The sequence continues at coordinate 2,059,346 of JAPWIX010000018.1, forward strand.
GCCCTTCGATTTGGAACCTTCCTCTTAATTCTTCCATTATTACAGGTTTTTAAGGATAAATTCTTCTTCGTAGACATTTTCTCGATATCCATCACTGAAAATTGAATCAGATCCAGAAAAATAGTGGGACATAGCATATGCAAACCTTCCGACTCATTAATCTCTGTATGATTTTCTTTGGAATCTACAGAATTGCCTGTAATCTGTAAGCTTTTTTCAACTCTTTATGAGAGTATAAATACTTGTATCAACGTCCATGATAGCGATCTTTTGAGGTTTTGGCTTTGACGCAAGTTCTAAAAGTTTGGCGGAAAGACGCTCTGTTCGAGCAGTTTCTATTGGGCCAAATACTCGACTTTTGAGTCTTGCGTTATTCGCTTTCCTTGAACTTGCTCGCGCTCCTTTAGCCATCGTAATAGATTTGATGGTATTGGGTTCGAATGGGTTACAAACGGTTAACGAATGTACCGGCGCCTGACGTGCCGATTATTACATAGCTGATACACTTTGCAACGATAAGCATGAATTAGACTTTTGACGCCCAGAATCCAACAGCTGACTGCGCAAATCATTACGACTATTAGATTTTCCACTTAGTGTCAACCACCTCCAGTATAATGACCTCGACTGTAGGTGGAATAATTGATCCTGAGCCCGTCGCGCGCCTTGTCAAGAACGGCAAGATTGTAAACAGAATACTGGCTTCAATATGTGGACAAGAAGATGTGAGCAAGTTTGGCATCAAGGCTGAGTTGCAAAATCGCATTATTGAAAGTAAGCCTGCATTCCAGACATCAAGACCAGTCAGGGAAAGTATCAAATTTATTAAAAATTAATTCGATCATAGAACTCTATGCATATGCCGCGTGCAATGACGCCTTCAGATTCGACCGGCTCAAAACAATGATAGAAAGCCCAAGTGTAATTCCACAAGTTGGCTATTACACACATGTTGTAGCAACAGTCAGTTCAGGCCCCCCGATTCCTGCAAAAGCCATGCTCGTGGCTCCAAACCCTCATTCTGGAATCGTGTATGGGAGCCCTTTCAGTAACAACCTCGGAGGTTACTACTTCAGCTCTTACGGCAATCAAGGTTGGTCGATTACTAAACCCGGATCTGTTACAAGTAGTCTCATTATTGTATTAAAGTTATCCAGCTCAGGCCGAGCCCTTATTACAATATCTTGGAGCAGCTTGGCCCAACCGTACTATGTGATGGTAAAGTCCTTGCCCACGGTATATCAAAGATGTTGATGAAATACAGTCATGGGATCCCATCGTTATACTGCAAAAATACCACTCTCTGTCAGTCAATACCCCGCTCTCAGTCGAATTTCTAGTGAATCAGACCTCAGGGTCATGATTTTTGGAAGTCCAGGAGGAGTTGCGCCTCAGTATATTGCATTTCCTCATCAATCAGAACTTAAGGTTAACGGGGGAGAGGTTAAAGCAAATCTACGTGGGCTTAAAAATAAACCTGGCTCCACCAGACCAATCGACATCACTGACAGTATTCGCTTTAATCCTCCTACTTATGTGAACAATATTGAAATGACTTATGCTTTGACAAACAAGGCAAGTAAAACCTTTCAAATTAGATTCCTCAAAACCTCAAAACCTCCAAATCTACTCCGTCATGCTCACTCCCATTATCCTTCAGCTCAACCTAGTACTAATGTCCCCATTAGAGATTCTACCTGATGGCAGCGTTAGTTAGATCAATTTCAGTAACCAAACTAGTACAAATACTTGCTGAAGGACAGAAAATAACCCAAAGCTCTGTAAAAGCTGATAGTAAGATCTAAATCATATCATAGCTCAGCCTCTGACATAGCTTTAGTGATAAATAAATCCCGAGATTCTGATATTGTCACCACTGCTTCAGTTCTATCATTGAAGTGTCCACTCTCAACTATAAGGATCGATTTACCCTGTCGTTCCACTTCTTGTCGTCACAATCAATGTTTTGATGCCACATCCTATTTGCAGCTTCAGCAACAAGGTCCTACATGGTGTTGTCCCATTTGTAACAAAAATGCCCCTTTTGAATCTCTAGCCGTAGATGAGTAAGTATCAGAACTAAAATCACTAAAAATTTCTAATTAAACATGCTAGTTATGTGTACGATATTCTAAAGAAAACATCAAAATCAACCGATCAGGTTACTATTCAGCCGAATGGTGAATGGGAATTAAATGAAAAGAAAGACACCTCATTACCGAAGAACAGGGACTCTTCGATCAATTCTAGCGATGAAGTCATAGAAATTATTAACCCAGATAGCACCTCTCAAACTTTTCTCGAGACCCAAACCCCAAATCTAAACTCCCGATCATCCCGAACACCTCTAAATATCTCATCCAGAGAAAGTAGCAAAAAATCAGGGCTTTCTGGCACTAAAAGACCAATAGCAACCATCATAGACCTAACCTCAAGTGCGGATGAAGACGAAGAACCTCCATCCAGACCTCTAAAACGCCGGTTCACTGGCCATAATCCTAGCGCCCCTCTATTCTCAGCGAACTGCCCTCTACCAGCTAGTCACGAGACTTCTAAACCATAATCATCTACTCTTTTCTATACACTAGTAGCTCTATTTTTAATAATTTTACTCTGTTGCAGGCGAAGCAAGGTTAGAATACTCGGGCGTTGGTCGGGAAACAGTTACAAGGCGTTTGCGGATTGGAACTTTGGTTGGTAGATTACGTATTGAATCACCTATTAGGTATGCTTGTCAGCTGAAATTTTTCATGAACCGTGATTGATTACAAACCAGGAGTCAATGGCTGTTAATTTTGAGGATTTTCTTGAAAAATGCGACTGGATAAATAACTGCTTTCACAAAAAACTCATGCCATCGGTGGATCAACAACTCCGGATTTTCCGTTTTGAAGCCACGCTACCAAATCCAAATGCTATGAAAATTTCAAAATAAATCGATTCCTTTTATCCAAGTCGATTCTAAAATTATGCACTGAAGTTTTTTTTCGTGAAAAATAAATAGCTACTCTACCGCTACAGCAGCAGCTATCGTTCATACAATTCTCAGTGTGCTCATTCATTTTCCTACAACCCCTCCCGATTACTCACGCATCCGAGCTTTATATGCTGCACAGCAAGATTAATCTAAACTTGTTTCTCTCAAACATATCTAGACCTTTCTGAGTACTCTAATATCTAGTGATCTTCCAATAAAGTAAGAAATTATTCGTAGGTCAGACTCGCTCAACTCGCTAAACACATGGGCTAGACCAGAAAAGCTCTCTACGAATTTAATTTACTTAATTCAAATTGAGCTGCATTGGAAAAGATTTCAATGACGTGAAAAAACCTTTTGTACTCTTGAAAATAACCCGGCTAACAAAAAGCAGCAGGTAAATTTGGGCGTCGCTTTTGCATTTTAAGCAGGTTATTTGTTTTCAAAGCAGAAAAATTTGACTGTGGTCTCTTCCCACAGTCCATCGTCTGAATTGATAAAATACTGAATCTCTGAGAGCCGTTATGTGCAGGACTTCATTGATACGGAAATTGAATATGAGGATCACAATGGCAAATATTGGTTTCAGATTATCGCGCACTTGACCCTCCGAGATATGTTTAATCTCTAGATATGTGCCTTATTGCTTGGATTCCAGGTCAGATTTTTTCATCTCAACTACCCTAACTGTTAGCCATTCTACATATACAATCATCCGTATAACCGCCACCACAGAAACTGTCCAATTTTTGATTGAAAGTATCGTCTGGCGTTGTGATCAAACAAATATTTCCTGGGAACATGCTTTTAGGCTTTATAAATTTGTATTTGCTGTTTTAAAATTTATGATACAGGCATAGCTTTTTAAATCATCTTAAAGTCAGTAGACTTCGAATCAAGTATTAAAAAAAATTTCTTGCTATTTCTGGTCCCCCAATCCTAAATCTACGTTTCAGCCGTCTCCAGTTCTTGTATGGATCTCACAAACTGATTGCCAGAGAAGATCTTTATTACCAACTACATGTTCCTTGGGGGGCTAAAATTTAAGTTATCTACAACATGAAAGACGTGGGATGTATGTGGCTGGCAAGACGGAATTAATTGCTTTGAAATGTTAATATCATAAAATTTATTGCCTTTTGGCTCTCACACTCGTCCATAATTAGTAATTATTCTCTGGAGAATTTCATTGTCTGCTAGAAGTTACCAATGTCTCCGACTCCGGCACAAGCGTAAACACTAAACCTCGTCCCATACAAATATGCATGGCCTGAGGTATAAAGTGTACAGTGGTCCCTCTCTAACTCGATAGTGGGTCCCGGTATAAGTGTTGAAAATATTCATTGAAATTCAACCATTTACATTTGCAATACTTACCCCTGCACGCTAAAGGGCCTTTAAGGGTAAGTGTTGCAAATATAAAAGTCCAAGTTACAATGAATATTTTCAACATTTATACCGGGACCCACTATTAGCTAAGAGGGGTTCTACTCTAGTTAGATTGTCTGGATTGTTTATAGATCTGTTAATCATAGCAACACTTACAGGCTTTATACTAGCATAAAGAAGAAAAGTTGGGGGAAATTGTGCTATGGTACCCCACTCGGGCTTTTCACCCATGTAGAGTCAGGATAGCCTGGACACATACTCCACTATGAACAGGACAGAACTGGTTCAGGTCCAGCAAGAACCAACACGACATCTCGTGCCGCGAAACCGTACTCTGCCGCTATGTAAGTTATTACAGCTGGATATGTACAGGGCCTCAGGGGCATCTTTTAATCAGTGATCGACATGGATAAGTAGGGATACATCCCAGTTTTTTACAGGGGACATACATACAGGCTGGTAGGGGTAAGGCTTTGCTAGCGATCGGTAGTGCTCTACATGGATATACCCTGAATTAAGTTTTTTTAATAGCAGGGTATATATAGGCACTTCTTTACGAGTAATTGTAGCCAAAAGCCATGCCTATAAATTAACTGAGCCCATGCTTATCCCAGCAAGGTGCTGATTTCTTCGATAAAACCCACTCCCACAATGTCATATAGAATATGCAATTTTAATTTACAAACTACCGTCGTCAAATATATTTTTAGTTACCATCTATATACACTAACCCAATATTTCGCGTACTTCCGAATATTGTTGATAACTCGGAATTTTATAAATATACTTCCCTATTTTTTTCAGCTGAGTATCGTGAAACTTCAACCTTAGTCTCTTCTAAAATATTCCAGAATGAACTCTCCCAAAGTTTCCACTAGATTACAATTCTATTCCAAACTCTCTCGAGATTTAAGACTTCAGGTACGAAGAGAATTAATCAGGTTTCCTGTGTAAACACGAAATTTAACTTAACTTAACTTAGGTCCTAACGTTCTTTCGCGTTGGGAAAAGTAGGTCAGAAATCTCGAAAATACTTAAAATTAGCTACGGTCAGGTGAAGTATACAATTCAATCGGGCCGTACTTCTCCTAGATTATCCACTTGCAGGCCACCAAAGCTCCTGACTGAGCAAGTGGATGAACTCGAAGCATATATTCGAAGCTCATCAAAGACTCGCCAAATTTCTTATCTTGAGCTACCGATGAAATTTCCCCACTGAAATGTGGGAGAAGAAGCGGTTGAAAATTCCCTTCAGCGAAAAGGCTACGGTCGCTATGTTGCTCGAAACAAGCCACCTCTTTCTCCTGAAAGCAAGAGATTGAGACTTGAATGGGCCTACAGACACATCAACATTAGTATTGATAACTGGTGTAAGGTTATCTGGAGTGATGAGACTTACATCAGTGATGGACCCGTAAACAAGGTCTGTGTGACAAGAAAGGTTCGTCTTGATGCGTTCGATGTATAAAAATTTTTGCGAAAACTAATATTGAACAAAGCCTGGCGAAGACCTTGACGCTACTTGTATCGTCCCGCGTCAGAAGAAAAGCAATGCTTGGATGTTCTGGGGCTGCTTTGTTGGGCTCCAGGCGGGACCGAATATCTTTTGGGATAAGGAATGGGGGAATATGACAGCAGTGGGATATTGTCAGCGGATTTTGCCCAGCGTTGTCGAATTGATTTGTTCGAGCTCAAGAAACGGTATTAATTTGCATTTTATGCATAATAATGCAGCAATTCACAGAGCGGCCGTTGTGAATAATTATTTGGATGCAAACAGGGTTGAACATATGGCTTGGCCGCCCTATTCACCTGATCTCAACCCTATCGAAAATGTATGGAGTATGATGAAATAATACATACAAGAACGATACCCGGAGTTTGAGCGGACGAGTCAGCGGAGCAGGACGGAGATTTGACCCGTTGTGCTAGAGGCATGGTATCATAGAACAACAGAGGAAAAGCTCACACAACTGATTTGGAGTATGGCTAGAAGATGCGAGCAAGTATTGAATGCAAACAGGGGTCCTATTTCAAATCAGACATAAAAATCTGTATCAACAGCAAACCTGAATTGCAAGTTTTAATATGATGTATGAATTTGATTTTTTTGGCTTAGTGCGAAACAGATTGGGGAGAGACAGGCGACTTCACTTAACCTTGACCCCCTATAGAAACGAGTTAAAAGGATATTTCTGAAGAAATGAAACTTGCCCCAGAAAATTGTGTAATAGTACTGAGATGCCCTGTTTTAGGGACTTCACCGTGCCTTCACCTCCTGCTGTTTAAGGATGACAAAACCCCTGCATGCCAACCCCTATCGATTAAACGAAAACTTCACTTACCCATGACCCCCTGTACCAAGCAGAACAATTTTATCAAGGGGAAGAGTGGGGGGAAATGTACCATGAGTCAAAAAAAGGTAGTTCAATGCTAGGAATTAATGAATAGGCGGGTCGGATGATGCAGTGTTACACTGTCCGGGCCGTTCTCCCAAGTAGAGTCTGGGTAGCTTGGACACATGCCCCACTTGAGACAGGAGAAAGCTGGTTCGAATCCAGCGAGACCCGCACACCACTTCTCTCGCGGTGATACTGTGTCCATAGAATGACGAAAGCATACTCAGATAACCATAGGTTTTTCTCGCTTTTCCCTGTGGTGGGTATTCACGGAAGAGGATACTTGTCGTAAGGTGTTATTCTTGTGGTGGTATCTGGAAATGAAATCTGAGTATGATTGTCCCTAACGGCAAAATGAGTCGTTCCATAACAAAGAATACGTATCTTTCGAAAATACCTACATGGGCCTTAAGGCGCCGAAATAGGATAATAGAAAGATTTATTTATTTAATGAATAGGCATAGAACGATGAATATTTCTTGATAACAATTAACCGCTTCGATATGCCACCACGCGTGTGGTCATAGACTGCGAAGCGGGATTCTAACTATGATCCTATGCTCAAATCAGCCCTTGCTAGGCGTCGTTTGTTCGGGTCTTTTCAGTTGCTGCTCGTAGTTCATCTTACCTTGACCCGTCTGAAAAATATTTATTAACGTCACTTTCCCGCCTGTCTACTCGACAGGAGGCTGAATTTTAGAGGGCTCGAGGGCTTGATCGTCTCCATTCCAGTACTGATCGCGACTATCGGACCCGTCATGATGAAATATCTTTCCGCTATCTCGATGAAATTTAGGGTCTTCTATATTCAGTCCAACTCCTACAAACCCTGGCCCATTCTTATCGCTTCCGACCATGTACCAACGGTCAGAGAGGCGAACTATCTTGGGAACTAGATGAAAGTCTTGTCACTTTACCAATTCGCGACATCTTCTGCTATAGGCGGGTAGACAAGAATAGGTTAACTATCTTAGTTCGTTTAGGTGCTAGTTCACGCCTCTTGCAAAACGAAATTTCTTGCTAGTAATTGTTATTTTCGGCTTTCCTGATAACGTGGTCAACTAATTTTTTGATTTGTTCAAAGATTTTTGGTTCTCCGGGTCTGACAAGTGTGATTGACTCTTCCAAATTTCGAGACGGATGCAACGACGATATCTGGTTGCGACTTATATAAATCCTCAACCTTTGAAGACCACAGAAGGTATAGTAAGTAATGTAGGTGCAAGGTTAAATCAGAAATTCTAACATAATTTTAAACGGCCTGGATCGAAGAAATGATCAGATATAGACCTTGTTGACGACTTATTATGGGGATAACTGTAATGAAATTTCTGAAGTTCGCTCAAATGATAAATATGTAAACAACGTGGTACAAAATAAGGATTTGAAAGCTATTAATGGATGCTCTATGAGTCGATATATCTTTTTAGAACGGTCCTAGTATATCATTGGTGTTGTTGTATGTGGTCAGAAAATAAATTTGGTAACACCTGCCCTGTGACTTTGGCCCGTTAATTTAAGATCGTTTCAATTTTGGCTCGCCCGATTCTGATTCCTCTGCGAACTGGACAGAGAATCTTTAACGGCAAAGGACGACTTGTTGTTTGGTTGCTTTATCTTCAACAGGATCAATCATTGTACTGGTGGTGAGAAGTTGTTACGATTCGACCATAGTTTGGCTGAGCCGATTTTCATACGTGAGATATTCATATCAACATAAGCCCATGAACTTCCATCGAGCGAGTCTTACAAGTAACTCGATTATCGACGCAGGCCAACTACGAAACTATAACATTTAGAAATCTCTACCTAGACGTTGGGAGGAACATCAGATGATATATTGGGGGATGTAAAGAATGGCTTTATGGAAGCTTAATGTTGGAAGGAAAGAGCAAGGTGAGTACAGCAAGGAGTATAAGTTGTATATAATATTTGTTTCTTCTTTCCTATTTTTACGGTCTTAGGAGTCGAATTTCATTACAACCAACTCGGTTCCCGTCACGGAATTCATCAGACTTATTAATTGTAGTTCTGATTGACTACAGTTAAAAGCCAGAATAATGTCTATCTCTCCCAGCTTAGAATAAAGGCATCGAAGATTTGAGATAGCACTCCCTGTGATATGATAAGAAGAATGTGAGCGTAACCACTAACAGTGATTACCAGAATCTCATCGAAGAACGGCCCGATTTGCTTGTCGTCTAATAAGTTGTTTCTGAAGCATAACCATGTGCTTATTTTATGTTAGGACATTATCCTAACAATTAGGAATGTTTGCTGTATTCTTTGACCTCGCTCTGCCCCGTAGGTAAGATCCGAGAAGTTGCTAGCATCCCGTGCCAGCTCGTTTACGTCTGATATCTGTTTCTTAGAGACTTTAAATCATATTGAAATAATCTCCTCCGGACAATCTTCGGTTAAATTCTGCAGAAATCTCTTCATAACTCTGGTGACTTTGCTAGGAGGATTTTTCGCCAGAAACTTAGCTACTTTCACGTGATCTTAGTAGTATGTCATTAAAGCCTTGTCTCTGTGGATAATAGAGTCTGGCTAAGAATGTAAGCTCACTATCTTTATCACAATCATCTGATTTGTAAACTTAGGCTTAGTAAGAGCCTACAGCCTGCTTACGTTATCAAG